>CM074726.1:177956584-178679084 GCA_037306005.1 Rhinophrynus dorsalis
TAAAGTCACATATTCCATTCTGTGTTCGTCACCGCAGTTTAGCAGCCTATTCTGTGTACTCTGCACAGTTGCAGAATAGGAAGAAATACTGTTAAGTTTTCAAACTCAAATATCAAAGTCACATATTCCATTCAGTGTGCGTCACCGCAGTTTAGCAGCACATTCTGTGTACTCTGCACAGTTGCAGAATAGGAAGAAATACTGTTAAGTTTTCAAACTCAAATATTAAAGTCACATATTCCATTCTGTGTTCGTCACCGCAGTTTAGCAGCCTATTCTGTGTACTCTGCACAGTTGCAGAATAGGAAGAAATACTGTTAAGTTTTCAAACTCAAATATCAAAGTCACATATTCCATTCAGTGTGCGTCACCGCAGTTTAGCAGCCTATTCTGTGTACTCTGCACAGTTGCAGAATAGGAAGAAATACTGTTAAGTTTTCAAACTCAAATATCAAAGTCACATATTCCATTCAGTGTGCGTCACCGCAGTTTAGCAGCCTATTCTGTGTACTCTGCACAGTTGCAGAATAGGAAGAAATACTGTTAAGTTTTCAAACTCAAATATTAAAGTCACATCTTCCATTCTGTGTTCATCACCGCAGTTTAGCAGCCTATTCTGTGTACTCTGCACAGTTGCAGAATAGGAAGAAATACTGTTAAGTTTTCAAACTCAAATATTAAAGTCACATATTCCGTGTAAGATGAAGAAGGCGGGTAAAAAGGGACGGGGAAGTGGACGTGATCCTGATAGTTCAGGGCGCGGGTCAGGACGCGGAGAAACTGTGCCTGGTGCCAGAGCACAAGAAAGAAAGACATCCACCATACCTAGTTTCATGTCTCATTTCACAGGGCGTCGCAGGACATCACTCTCGAGGTCCGACCACTGCGAACAGGTGGTCGGTTGGATGTCAGCTGATACTGCTTCCAGTCGGTTAAGCACCACCCTGTCTTCCACCAAGTCCACTCTCAGTAGCCAAGAGTCTGGTCAACATAATCCTCACTCTGATCATCCTTCCTCCCACCATACACGGTCTGGTCAAAGAAGTGATCCCACACTGGGATATAGTGAGGAGCTCGTCTCATCACCAATCCTTCATTTGACCCTCTCTCCAAGCACGCTTGCAGAGGAACATGACATCTTGTGCCCTGATTCACAACCTCTAGAGGGTACCCAATCACAAGAAGATGACAGATGTGAACGGCATTTAAGGTCAAAGGAAGTAGTGGATGATGATGATGATGATGAGACACAGTTGCCATTAAATCAACCACTATTACCGTCTCAAGACCTTGTTGAGGAGAATGTTATACAGTTGTCAATGACTGAGTATGTGGTGGGATCAAGACATGAGGAGGATGATCAGAGTGAGGAAGTGGAGGAGGACTTGGTGGACGATGAGGTGACTGACCCCACCTGGGAAGGTGTAGAGCCGAGCGATGACAGCAGTCCTGAGGGTGAGCCATCTGCAGCACCGCAACAGGCTGGAAGAGGCAGTGGTGTGGCTACAGAAAGAAGGCGGACCGCACCAAACCGGCCCGCAAATGTTCCACGGAGCACCCCCTTGCGTAAATCTACCTTGCCAAAGGGTAGGTGTTCCGCGGTATGGCGTTTTTTTAAGGAAAGTGCGGACGACAAAAGAATTGTAGTTTGCAACCTGTGCCACACCAGAATGAGCCGAGGCATGAACACTAGAAACCTCACCACCACCAGCATGATCCGACACATGGCATCCAAGCACCGTAATAAGTGGGAGGAACGCCTGGATCGCCCATCTGTGTCTGCAGGCCACACCACTGCCTCCTCTTCCCCTGTTTTCGGTGCCGGCCAATCGCCTGTCGAAGGCGCAGGCCCGCATACCTCCCGCCCTGCACCTGTACCATCTGAAGCACCATCAGCGACCACATCCACTTCCCTGTCCCAGCACAGCGTCCAAATGTCGTTACCCCAGGCATTTGAGCGCAAGAGAAAATACCCAGCCACCCACCCACAGGCCATAGCACTAACCTCACACCTTTCCAAATTACTGGCCATCGAAATGCTGCCATTTAGGCTTGTGGACACTGAGTCCTTCCGCAGCCTGATGGCAGCAGCTGTCCCTCGGTACGCGGTCCCCAGCCGCCACTACTTTTCCCGGTGTGCCATCCCCGCATTACACCACCATGTGTCCCGTAACATCACCCGTGCCCTGACCAACGCAGTTACTGGGAAGGTCCACTTAACGACTGACACACGGACAAGTGCTTGTGGCCAGGGACGCTACATTTCCCTGACGGCACACTGGGTGAATGTCGTGGAGGCTGGGAGCGACTCGGACCCTGGGATGGCACGGGTGCTACCCACGCCGAGGATTGCGGGCCCTACCTCCATCAGGGTTTCCGCCAGCACCTACGTTATTGGCTCCTCCTCCTCCGTTTCCACCTCCGAATTCTCTACACGCAGCGCCACTCCCCCATCAGCCAGTAGCTGGAAGCAGTGTAGCACTGCAGTGGGGAAGCGTCAACAGGCCGTGCTGAAGCTGATCTGCCTTGGGGACAAACAGCACTCGGCCTCAGAGCTGTTGCAGGGGATTAGTCACCAGACCGAGCAGTGGCTCTCGCCACTCAACCTGCAACCAGGCATGGTTGTGTGTGATAATGGGTGTAACTTGGTGGCGGCTTTGGAGCTCGGCAAGCTCACACACGTACCATGCCTAGCGCATGTATTTAATTTAGTGGTTCAGCGATTTCTAAAAACCTACCCCAATGTGCATGATCTCTTGACCAAGGTGCGCCACGTGTGTGCACATTTCCGTAAGTCATCTACAGCTTCGGCCGGCCTGTTGAAGCTGCAGCAGCGCTTACAATTGCCAGCTCACCGGCTTCTGTGTGACGTGAGCACGCGCTGGAACTCCACCTTCCACATGTTGGCCCGGCTTTGTGAGCAGCAGAGGGCAGTAGTGGAGTACCAGCTGTTACACGGTCGTCGCCTCTCCGTTCAACTTCCTGTAATCAGAAGTGAGGAGTGGGAATGGATGTCAGACCTCTGCGAGGTTTTACGCAATTTTGAGGAATCGACACAGATGGTGAGCGGCGATAACGCTATTATCAGTGTAACCATCCCACTTCTGTGTCTACTGAAACGCTCGCTGCTCACAATTAAAACCGACGCTTTGCATGTGGAAGAGGTGGAAATGGGGGAGGAAGAGCTTACACAAGGTGATAGCCAGAGCACCCTCACTTCGTCTTCTCAGCGACAATTGGAGGAGGCGGAGGAGGAGGAGGAAGACACGGTTGCCTCCGCTACAGAGGGTAGCCATGGAACTTTAGTTCCATCTCTTCAGCGTGGGTGGGCAGAAGAGGAGGAAGAGGATGAGGATATTGAGAGTCATCCTCCTGGTGAGGACAGCGAAATCTTGCCTGTTGGTACTCTGGCACACATGGCTGACTTTATGTTAGGCTGCCTTTCCCGTGACCCACGCGTTACACGCATTTTAGACAACACGGATTACTGGGTGTTCACCCTTCTGGACCCCCGCTACAAAGAGAATTTCTCATCTCTCATTCCTCCGGTGGAGAGGACAAGCAAAATGGTGCAATACCAGAAGGTTCTTGTTGAAAAATTGCTCCAAAATTTTCCATCTGACAACGCTGGCGGCAGAGTACGTGCTACCTTGGCCAACCGAGAAGGGGAGAAAAGGGGAGCACACAGCAGTTCCGAGAAAGGCAGGGCAACACTCTCCAAGGCGTGGGACACCTTCATGACACCCCGCCAGCACCCTCACCCTGATGCGCAGCCTAGTGTCACAAGGAGGGAAAAGTTTTGGAAGATGGTGAAGGAGTACGTAGCAGACCGTGTCAGCGTCCTCAATGATCCCTCTGTGCCTTACAACTACTGGGTGTCCAAGCTGGACACGTGGTATGAACTGGCACTCTACGCCTTGGAGGTGCTGGCCTGCCCTGCCGCCAGCGTTCTGTCTGAGCGGGTATTTAGTGCTGCTGGTGGCATCATAACAGATAAGCGTATCCGCCTTTCCACCGACAATGCTGATAGGTTGACACTTATAAAAATGAACAAGGCCTGGATTTCCCCTGACTTCTCCACTCCACTGGAGGAAAGCCCCGGGGGAACATAAACTCACTTTATATATGTTATTTACAATGATGGGAATACTCTGTATTCCCATTCACCCCTTCCACCCAAAAAACGGGTATATGGTTGACTCTTAATCTTCTCATCCTCCTCCTCCTCCTCTTCCATATGCCCTGTGCTATAATTTTTATATAGGGCCAGCTCACCAGCGGGCCCTGTGATATAATTTTTATATAGGGCCAGCTCACCAGCGGGCCCTGTTTGACAATTTTTATATAGGTCAGCTCACCAGCGGGCCTTCTCATATAATGTTTTATTGGGTCAGCTCTCTAGCGGGCCCTCTCATATAATGTTTTATAGCGTCAGCTCACTAGCGGGCCTTCGCATATAATGTTTAGGATGGTCAGCTCTGCAGCAGACCCTCACCCATAATGTTTTAGATGGTCAGCTCAGCGCACGTTTCCCTCTTAATCATGGCCCCAGTTCCGAAAAATCGAGGAAATTTTTGGGAGAATTTGCCTTTGCGCACGTTTCCCTCTTAATCATGGCCTCAGTTCAATAAAATCAAGGAAATTTTTTGGAGAATTTGCCTCTGCGCACGTTTCCCTCTTAATCATGGCCTCACTTCAGAAAATCAAGGAAATTTTTGGGAGAATTTGCAGATGATATACAAGTAAATATACAGCAAATATTGTTTGGTAACAATTTTTCGCCTAAAGTCGTTTTTATTTTCCTTTTTGTGTGTTTTACGGTCAGTCTGTAAAAATGGCGTACTACGGGCGAAAGATCGTTCCCAGCAGCGATGTTGGAGTCCAAGATGCATCCAGACATCCTCCCTATGCTGTCCCTGAACCATTTCTGTGGTGTTTCCATCATTTTCTGCCCTTTTCCTATGGACCAGGCACCCTCCCCTCATCAGAGCAGGGGGTGCCTGGTGTAATGCTCGAGTCCTCCCATTGACTTTAATGGGGCTCGGGTGCTCGGCCGAGCACTCGAGCCTCCGGGGGCGCTCGGCCAGAGCACCCGAACACCCGAGCATTGGGGTGCTCGCTCATCACTAGCACCAAGCTTTTTCCAAATTTGGAGATCTTAGTGCATAGGGTCTATACAATAACATAGGAACTGGAGAAGTGATATCACTGGAGACGTCATCTCCGCTTTATCACCTCTTTATCACATCTTAGTGTATAACCCCATCTTGTCTTTAACCATTTGAGTGCCAGAGGGGTACACAAGGCATTGCTTTGCAAAGTGTTGCATACCACTCAAAGGGTTAAATTGGTCATATCGCCTGAAGACAAGCAGGGTTTGTTTTACAGAAAATTAAAATCTGCCTATGTTTGTAGCAGTCGTTTTCTGTAATATATATAATTTTTGAAAAGTTAACATTTATGTTTTAGCAGCGAGGGCTGGTGCAAGGATTTTTGCCACCCTAGGCAAAACCTAATTTTGCCTCCCATTTGGCTCCGCCTCTTGTGACCCACCCCTTTATACCCCTCCTACTTATACCCAACCTCTTTTCATGATTGTCCTCTCTCTGCCCCCTGGGCCACTCTGCCCCTGGTCTGGAGATGCCTGTAAGAGATGCCCCACACCAGCTCCAACTTGCCCCCACCAGCTCCACTTTGCCCCATCAGCTCCAACTTGCCTCCACCAGCTCCACTTTGCCCCAGCAGCTCCAGCTTGCCTCCACCAGCTCCAACTTGCCTCCACTGGCTCCACTTTGCCCCCTATCAAATCCATCTTGCCCCCACCAGCTCCAACTTGCCCCTATCAGCTCCACTTTGGCTCCATCAGCTCCACTTTGCCTCCTAGCAGATACCTGTAGCTGCTGGAGCTCCCGTGCAGTCTTCTCTTCAGTATTGCAGAGCGCTCCTGGAGATCACGACTCCCAGCGCGCCCTGTATTACTAAAGAGCCGACGGTGATGAGGGAGCGCAGTAGCGACACAGCCCTGACTGTGTTGCGGTGTCAGGCGTGGTGCGTGCGGGCGCAGCTCTTCTCTGCTGCCTGCCCGCGCCCCCAGTACATTTGCACCCTAGGCCGGCGCCTACCTCACCTATAGGTGGCGCCGGCCCTGTTAGTGGCACGTTCAAGGCCAGTCTTGCTCCAAACTGTGCCATTAGACACACCCCAATGCATGGGCAGTCTGCCTAGATGCCTTCATAGTACAGTGTTTGTAATATTGACCCAGCACAGAAATTAATTTACATAATGTTCCAGACTGTGCCATCAACAAAGAATAATTTCTCAAACAATATTTACATTACAGAGAAATGACTATCACAGCATATAGGCAGTTTTACTTTTTTTTTTAAATGGATAGTAATATTTCAGAATAAAGCAGCTCCAATTAAACTTTGGGGAAACTTTATCATTCAATTACTCTTGAACTACAACTCTGACAGTATTGAAATAACACGCTCCCAATACTATGAAGATTAAAGGGATAGTAATGGTTAATTTTAAGTTGATTTAATATTGTAGACATTAAAAAAGATTAACATCAATGTAAGTCTTATCTCTCAAACATTTATGGTTTGAGAGATATAACTTGCTAAAGCTACCTTCTCCTGGCTGGTTTACTCAAGTCTGCCATCTAGCTGACAGCTGCAGATTCCAGTCATTTGACCAGACAGAGGCTCTTCAGCAGAGCTGAAATCACTCTATTTAGAAATAAATTCTTCATTGGAACGGTCTACAAAGTGTGCTTGCAAACCAGGCACACTTTGTAGACCGTTCCAAATTAAGTATTTATCTTAGATATTGTTATATCAGCTCTGCTGAAGAGCCACATCTGGTCAAGCAACCAGAATCTGCTTCTGACAACTTTACAGCTCATCAAGCAGAAAGGGGAGGGACCAGAGAACTTTATTTTCCTATATCTCTCAAACCATAATGGTTTGAGAGATACAAATAAATGCAAACACTCTTTTTTAATTGTATATACCATATAGTTAATACTTTTTTTCTGACATTACTATCCCTTTAATTGGAGCTGCTGTTTTTGTGAAACATTACTATCCCTTTAATTTAACCAAACATATCTTCAGAGGACAGGTCCACTTTTAATGCAATAAAATGTATGGGATTGGATTCCGTTGCAGTTGGTAAATCAGTGTATTCATCTTAAACGGGAGATGCGGTAAGGTGTGATAAAGAGGTGATATAGTAGAGATAACTTCAGTATCATAAGTGCGGTGTCTAGGGGTGATAATTGACAACTGTCTCTCATTTTCCTCTCAAATTAATGCCATTACTAAATCACTTTCTTTTGCGTAACATTGCAAAAATCCGTCCCTTCCTCTGTTCCTCCACAGCTAAAATTCTTACACACGCAATCATCCTCTCCCACATGGACTATTGCAACATTCTTCTGTCTGGCATTCCTGCTTCCCATCTCCAACCACTTCAATCTATACAGAATGCTGCAGCACAAATTACTCTTCTGTCACCTAGGTTTGTCCCTGCCCCGCTCCTCCTCAAAACTCTCCAATGGCTGCCTGTCAAACTCCGGATATCTTACAGAATCTTACTTCTGCCTTTCAAGATACTTCTCTCCTCTACTCCTTCTTACATTTCCACTCTGATCTCCTGTTATACCCCATCCCGCCACTTACATTCAGCCAATGACTGTCTTCTCTCAGCTCCTTTTGTCTCTACAGCCCTGTCATGTATCAAACCTTTTTCTCTCATTGCTCCGTATCTATGGAATGCTCTACCATCCAACCTGCACCTCTGCACCTCTCTGATAACCTTCAAATCTCACTTAAAAACGCACCTCATGGATAAAATCTCTACATGCTAAAAGGCACTGATGTTGTACAATGAACGCTCTTATAAATTATTTACATTACTGATGTCCTCTATCACCATCAGAACTAGCACTGTATTCAGCACTTGACCCTAATGTACTCTGTATGTCTCCCATTGCCACTTTAGATTGTAAGCTTTCGGGCAGGGACCTCGCACCCAGTGTTTCACTCTACAGAGCACCTGTAACCCTGTATTGTTTAAACCCTGAAATTGTAAAGAGCTGCGTACACTTATGACTTATATAAATAAACATATTCATTCATTCATTCAGTGATATCACTTCTCCAAGTACTATTTTATTCTATGGTGCTAATGCAGATTTCTTCGACTTTGGAGATCTTAGTACAGAATAACATAGCAACTGGAGAAGTGATATCACTGGAGAAGACATCTCCACTTCACATCTTTATCACACCTTAGTGCATATACCCCCATAGATTTCTATGAAGTCAGTAGGAAACAATGTAGACAAAAACCAGCAACAATCTTTTGCCTAGAACCACAGAGGCCTACTTATTTAGCAACAAAACTATACATCGTCATCTACCCAATGTCCCCGTCTTCCTGTCTTTATCCCTTTGAGTGCCAGAGAGGTATATTGCACTCAACAGATTAAACTATATAAAGCAACAGCTAGGGAAAGAAAAAGGAAATGCATTTAGAAATAGATCCTTAATTAATCTGAAATTTAGAAGAAACGGACAGACACCTTATACACAATAGAGCATATTTAATGGTCAATCAATCATGACTCATCTCCCATCTGGTTTGTTCAGCTGCAGGTACAGTAATAGGCCTTGATGGCATCATTCCAATTGCCAAAAAGTCCATTCTGATAGTCCTTGAGCTGGTAGACCACCCCAGCAGCAAATGAGCGGTTGTTGCCCAACTTGGCATCCTTGCTCCACACTTTCAGGGTACAGCGGTTGGCAACCACCAGCGAGGAGATCCTGTTCTTCCATCCAGATGGCATGTAGGGGAAGTCATCTCCATTCTGGGCATCCAGATATGCCCCTCCACAGGACTGGTCAAAGTAATGGTTGCTGTGTTCAAACATGCGGGCACAGAGCTTTTCCCCACTGTCATTTAACAAGCTGGCAGGCGATGGGCACCGAGCCAGAAGACCGCCAAAGAGGAGAGGCAGCAGGAGGACAGTGGACAAAAGCATCATGACTGCAGAGGTAGGGATGTGTGTTCTGGAGAACCATGAGCATTAGCCTGGTTTTATTTGGTCAGTTCCACCTTGAAGATATCCAAGGGCTGTCAAAACTGATTGATGTGTTTTGTGTGTGTTTGCTTCATAATAACATAGCATTGGTTTCCACAACTGGCTTCAGAGGTCAAGTCAAGCTACAAGGTAGGCCTGAAACACTGTGTTCTTTGAGTTAGATAACACTGTGGTCCTCTGAGAACAGCTGGTAATTCCCAAAGGAAAGGCAACATCACAAACGAGTTACCATCTCCTACTGCGGTCTAGTTTCTACCCAACACCTCCAGGGTGGACCACCTGTGGCGCTGCAGTTGTTGGGAAACTACCATCAATAGATAGCTGGGTTTCAAAACTGCTGTAAAGAGGAGTGACTCATTTGGTTAACTGCCTGACTCTGAACACAAGACACTGTGAAGCAGTGGTTCATTTGCCGTGGCACCTCCTTGAGACCTTAGGCAAGCAACTTTACGTCCCTGTGCCTCAGGCAAAAATAACTTTCGATTGTAAATTTTGTGGGGAACCTAATCAGAATTTCTTAGGTATAAAGGTGAAGAGGAAACAATTTTGGGATGGACCAATTGTACTATAGGGGGAAATGAAAATGACCATGGATTTAAAGGGAAATTTTAACACCTTGAATACTAGAGAGGTCCCCAATGTGAGACCTCTCTAGCATTCAAGGGTTAAAAGGCCCATATAAGTCAAGGGTCATTTTATTTGTCCCTTATGGTATGGTGCAGATGGTTTGTCCCAAATTGCACTATTTTAGCTTTATACATAAGGCCATTGTCCCTGGAAAAAGTCTCAGTACAGGGCTGCATGCAGATTGGTAGCACTGAATAAGAGGAGATACAGCAGATAGGGAGATTCCTGTGGTCCTTACCTATTCTAAGGGCTAGATGCTCAAAGTAAAAAGGAGAAATTCAGGGGCAAACCAATTGCACCGGGGTAAACAAATAACATTTCCCCTATAAGAAATTTAATTAATTGTAGAGAAAAGTAAAAACTGCCTATATGATATGCTAGGTATTTGTGTGTAATATAAATAGTTTATGATAAATTATTGTTGGTGGCAAAGTCTGACACTTTATGCAAATGTGTTTCTGTGCTGGGCCAATAATATCACACACTGTGATATGAATGGATCTAGTCCACACACTGTGATATGAATGGATCTAGGCAGAGTCAACGCACTGTGATATGAACGGATCTAGTCCACACACTGTGATATGAATGTATCTAAGCAGAGTCCACACACTGTGATATGAATGAATCTAGGCAGAGTCCACACACTGTGATATGAATGAATCCAGGCAGAGTCCACACACTGTGATATGAATGGATCTAGGCAGAGTCCACGCACTGTGATATGAATGAATCTAGGCAGAGTCCATGCACTGTGATATGAATGAATCTATGCAGAGTCCACGCACTGTGATATTAATGGAGTTAGGCAGAGTCCACACACTGTGATATGAACGGATCTAGGCAGAGTCGACGCACTGTGATATTAATGGAGCTAGGCAGAGTCCACACACTGTGATATGAATGAATCTAGGCAGAGTCCACACACTGTGATATGAATGGATCAAGGCAGACTCCACACACTGTGATATGAATGGATCTAGTCCACGCACTATGATATGAATGGATCTAGTCCACACACTGTGATATGAATGTATCTAGGCAGAGTCCACACACTGTGATATCAATGGATCTAGGCAGAATCCACGCACTGTGATATGAATGAATCCAGGCAGAGTCCACGCACTGTGATATGAATGGATCTAGACAGAGCCCACACACTGTGATATGAATGAATCTAGGCAGAGTCCATGCACTGTGATATTAATGGAGCTAGGCAGAGTCCACACACTGTGATATGAATGAATCCAGGCAGAGTCCACGCACTGTGATATTAATGGAGCTAGGCAGAGTCCACGCACTGTGATATGAACGGATCTAGGCAGAGTCCACGCACTGTGATATTAATGGAGCTAGGCAGAGTCCACACACTGTGATATGAATGGATCTAGTCCACACACTGTGATATGAATGGTTCTAGGCAGATTCCACACACTGTGATATGAATGGATCTAGTCCTCACACTGTGATATGAATGGTTCTAGGCAGATTCCACACACTGTGATATGAATGGATCTAGTCCTCACACTGTGATATGAATGGTTCTAGGCAGATTCCACACACTGTGATATGATTGAATCTAGGCAGAGTCCACACACTGTGATATGAATGGATCTAGACAGAGCCCACACACTGTGATATGAATGAATCTAGGCAGAGTCCATGCACTGTGATATTAATGGAGCTAGGCAGAGTCCACACACTGTGATATGAATGAATCCAGGCAGAGTCCACGCACTGTGATATTAATGGAGCTAGGCAGAGTCCACGCACTGTGATATGAACGGATCTAGGCAGAGTCCACGCACTGTGATATTAATGGAGCTAGGCAGAGTCCACACACTGTGATATGAATGGATCTAGTCCACACACTGTGATATGAATGGTTCTAGGCAGATTCCACACACTGTGATATGAATGGATCTAGTCCTCACACTGTGATATGAATGGTTCTAGGCAGATTCCACACACTGTGATATGAATGGATCTAGTCCTCACACTGTGATATGAATGGTTCTAGGCAGATTCCACACACTGTGATATGATTGAATCTAGGCAGAGTCCACACACTGTGATATGAATGGATCTAGGCAGAGTCCACACACTGTGATATGAATGGATCTAGGCAGAGTCTACACACTGTGATATGAATGGAGCAAGGCAGAGTCCACGCACTGTGATATGAACGGATCTAGGCAGAGTCCACGCACTGTGATATTAATGGAGCTAGGCAGAGTCCACACACTGTGATATGAATGGATCTAGTCCACACACTGTGATATGAATGGTTCTAGGCAGATTCCACACACTGTGATATGAATGGATCTAGTCCTCACACTGTGATATGAATGGTTCTAGGCAGATTCCGCACACTGTGATATGAATGGATCTAGTCCTCACACTGTGATATGAATGGTTCTAGGCAGATTCCACACACTGTGATATGAATGGATCTAGTCTTCACACTGTGATATGAATTGTTCTAGGCAGATTCCACACACTGTGATATGATTGAATCTAGGCAGAGTCCACGCACTGTGATATGAATGGATCTAGGCAGAGCCCATGCACTATGATATGAATGGATCTAGGCAGAGTCCACACACTGTGATATGATTGAATCCAGGCAGAGCCCATGCACTATGATATGAATGGAGCTAGGCAGAGTCCACACACTGTGATATGAATGTATCTAGGCAGAGTCCACACACTGTCCACACACTGTGATATGAATGGATCTAGTCCACACACTGTGAAATCAATGGATCTAGGCAGAGCCCACACACTGTGATATGAATGAATCTAGGCAGAGTCCACGCACTGTGATATGAATGGATCTAGGCAGAGTCCACACACTGTGATATGAATGGATCAAGGCAGACTCCACACACTGTGATATGAATGGATCTAGTCCACGCACTATGATATGAATGGATCTAGTCCACACACTGTGATATGAATGTATCTAGGCAGAGTCCACACACTGTGATATGAATGGATCTAGGCAGAATCCACGCACTGTGATATGAATGAATCCAGGCAGAGTCCACGCACTGTGATATGAATGGATCTAGGCAGAGTCCACACACTGTGATATGAATGGATCTAGGCAGAGTCCACACACTGTCCACACACTGTGAAATCAATGGATCTAGGCAGAGCCCACACACTGTGATATGAATGAATCTAGGCAGAGTCCATGCACTGTGATATGAATGAATCTATGCAGAGTCCATGTACTGTGATATGAATGGATCTAGGCAGAGTCCACACACTGTGATACGAATGGATCTAGTCCACACACTGTGATATTAATGGATCTAGTCCACACACTGTGATATGAATGGTTCTAGGCAGATTCCACACACTGTGATATGATTGAATCTAGGCAGAGCCCAAGCACTATGATACGAATGGATCTAGGCAGAGTCCATACACTGTGATATGAATGGATCTAGGCAGATTCCACGCACTATGATATGAATGGATCTAGGCAGAGTTCATACACTGTGATATGAATGGATCTAGGCAGAGTTCATACACTGTGATATGAATGAATCTAGGAAGAGTCCACACACTGTGATATGAATGGATCTAGCAGAGTCCACGCACTGTGATAGGAATGAATCTAGGCAGAGTTCATACACTGTGATATGAATGAATCTAGGCAGAGTCCACATACACTGTGGGTGTGTCCAATAGCACAGCAAGCAGTGAGTTTGTCCTGGACCGTAACTAATTAGCATACAGTGCAACTGATTAGCATAAAGTGTCACAATGTTCCATCAAGAAATAAGAGGCAATTTCTCACACAAAAAAAAGGGAGACAGACACTTTGAATGGGTATTTTAACCCTTTGAATCAGTGGTTCTCAGCCTTATTGCTGCAGCATTTGGTGCACTGCACGTCCCTGATTATATATAGTTCTCCTTCACAATACTGTAAGATTAGGGGGTACTTTTGGGTATCTTGAGCAAAATAAATTGAGAACTAGTAAAGAAGGTGATAAATTATAACTTATCCAATGATGTGACTTCTTCAATTCCTGTGTTGTTCTATGGAGACTATGCACTAAGATTTACAAAGGTGAAGAAAGCTTAGTGCATTGAATAACATAGGAACTGGAGAAGTGAGATCACTGGAGACGTCATCTCTGCTTTATCCCCTCTTTATCACACCTTAGCACAAGGAAGGGTTTTCTACCCAACCCAAGCAGTCTATGGGGCCTCGTGCAAAACCATGAAACCTTGAGATTTCAGCCATAGACTTCTCAGTTTTGTCAATCCCCACTCGCCGCCAAGAGGGTCAGTCTTCTGACTCCAAAAGTAGGGATGCTTGAAAAGTCAATTTTTTGTATGAATTTCCACTGAAAACGTATTATTTTCCTTGTTTTGTGAAAATTCCTGCAGATTAAAAAAAAATACTAAAATTTCCTACTGTCACAGGAACCACTGGGCCCCTGGAGGAGCCTGAGGGCCAGCCTCCTGCCCACAGACTATGGACCTAGCCCTGGAACAGAGTATGGCCTCTCCCTGACACTGTTAAAGGGATAGTAATACTTGAAAATAATGTTATTTTATATTGTAGCCCTTAAAAAAACATGAAAATGATGGTTTGGGAGATATTCATATGTAAAATATAGTAAAGTTCTCTTTTCCCGGCTGTTTCAGCCAAGTCTGCCATCTAGTGGACAGATTTGGAATTTGGTCCACAGAGCAACCGGCAGCTCTTTAGCAGTGCCGAGATCACGATATTTGAAAAGAACTACTTAATTGGAACTGTCTACAAAGTGTGCCTGGCTTGAATTAAGAAATTCTTTTTAAAGATCATGATCTCAACACTTCTGGAGAGGCACTGCCGGTCGGGGGACCAGATTCCAAATCTGAAGGGTGGAGCAATGACTTCACTCCAGGGGAAACTTTACTTCTGAATATCTCCCAAACCATAAAGGTTTGGGAGATAAGACTTATTTTATGTTGTATTGTATTTGTATTTTTCATGGTTTTTTACGGGCTACAATACAAAATAAACTTATTTTCAGGTATTACTATCCCTTTAAACAAGGAACTGTTATCTCGAGAACCCCAGAGACTTTGGACATTTATAGGGCCAAAGAGACTGACAACCATGGACTGTTGGCTTGCTTCCAAGGCAATGGACAGTAAGGGTTAATTATTTGAGTTTACTTAAAGTTACTATCAATGGGTATTGTAGCCACTCAAGCCAGTGTATTGTGAACTGTATTGAGACCCCCTGCCGTGTGTTAATTCATTCAAACCCCCTCAAGTCTTTGTGTCCATTGTCTGAGTTCATCAACCCTTTTGTATTTGAAATGTAATCAAGTCTGAGTCATTGTATTTGTTAGACCATTTGCCGTTGACCTTTTGTCTACTGTACTGTGATTGAATTATATCCCTATTGTATCTGCTTGGTCCATATATTTCAATGTAAGGTTTGAATATAAATATGCGTGGTTTGTTCCAATAGAGAGACTTCTTGTCTTGCCTACACTGGTGTCGTCTGGTGGGGTAAGTTGCTGTATGCTGAGTGTGTGCTGGTTACCCTGATACTAGTCTTGCCTGGCGATCGGTGTATACTGCGGTATGCTGTTGGATGTCCATCTGGCTCGTAGCGGAAGAAGTGACCATTGACGGGGACACCAAGGCTGGGTGTCCGCTGGTACCGTCACACCTACTTTTTGTGCCTTGAATGAAGATATGGGAAGAACATTTGCCGTCTTACACCTACGCTTTCTATGGCGGTGAGAATTCACACTGCAATACTCCTTCTGCTACATGTGGAGAAATCATTGGAAGCTAAAGCCTATAGGGAATCGGCGACACATGTACACCTTGAAATCGTTAGAACGTTGAGCCTGATAGCAATGTAAGACTTGAAAAATTTGTTACAAGGCTGCTATTCCCCTCCATTTTAATTTGTGGTGGGGAAGGTGGTTAGGATCTTGAAAGGAATGTAATTCTTTGTTAGCAATTAGCAGGTTGAGTCCTTCAGCAACAGAAGTCTTGAATAAATTGTTAGAAGGCTCTAGGGACCTCCACTGTGACTGGTAATTGGCCATGTGGTTAGGCCCTTGCAAGTAAAATCTTGTCTTAACAGCAACATAAGAAATGGAAAATATTGTTAGCAGGGTGGCAGGGGCTCCATTTTAAGCTGTATGCGGTTACACTCTTACATGGAATACAATGCATTGCGAGCCCTGTAGGACCAGTGAAAATATGCACAGATTTTTTTGGCGATATTTAGCATTTGCGAAACATAGTATTGGATTGACAATTTGGGTTCAGGATAAAATAACTCAATAAAATCAATTTATTGAAAAAACAATGTTAAAAATTCTGCAGCCAGATAAAACATCTACATCTTAACCCTTTGGGTGCCAGAGGGGTACGCAACACATTGCGGTGAATAAAATAGAAGACAGTCAAAGATGCATAAACCGATAATCTGCAAAGACGTATGAACCAATAATCTGAATGTTATGGCTAAATATGGTATGTATGAATTGGGTTCACTATGGAAATGTCACAATGTCTTGGGCGACCATGAAAACCGCACATTAAAAATGCCTGAATCAAATGGGTGACATGAAAATGTTGCCCAATCAAAAGCATGACATTCTCATGTCAACCGCTTAAAGGACTCATTAAAGGAGCAGTAAACTTTTTTTTATGAAAACACATATTTTATAGAGCATTTCCTGCTGAATAAAACAAGGTCACTCCCATTGCTGTCAGGTGTTTTATTCAAAATATATATCAGTTTAAATAATCAGGAAGTGAATTTACTGTGTTTACTTCCTGATAGATCTAACTGACAGGAAGTGAATTTATGGTGTTTACTTCTTGATAGTTCTAACTGACAGGAAGTGACTTTACTGTGTTTACTTCCTGATAGATCTAACTGACAGGAAGTGAATTTCCTGTGTTTTCTTACTGATAGATCTAACTGACAGGAAGTGAATTTACTGTGTTTACTTCCTGATAGATCTACCTGACAGGAAGTGACTCAGCAGTTTCTATCACATTCTAGTGTGTCTCTGACGTTCCTGTCCATTAGAATCTAACAGGAAATCTAATTAGAATTAGACCACTAGAGGGCACTGCTAATGTAAAAAAACATGGGTTTAAACTGTGGAAATATAAATCTCTCGGCAGTGGGAGTACCCTTATTTTACTCAGTAGGAAAATCCCTACAATATATATTTTTTCATAAAAAAAGTTTACTGCTCCTTTAAGTCTGTTTTGTCACATTCTCACCAGTATAGTGTCCCAGCCCTTAGTCCTGCTGCTAACATTTCAATAACATACCAAAATGGCGCAGTCTAGCAGCAATGATATGGTCTCAGCAATCTTGAAATGATTAACCCTTCTCTGGGTGTGTGTCCATAGCATTTAGTTATTGCAGTGCTGTGGATGAGTTACACGCTGATCAGTTACATGCGGAGGAGGCGCTGTGTACAGGCGTGTAACTCATCAGCATGTAACTCATACACAGCACTGCAATAACTAAATGCTACGGACATCCAGTGAAGGGTTAATCATTTCAAGATTGCCGAATCCATATCGCCATTGCTGCTAGACTGCGCCATTTTGGTATGTTATTGAAACATTAGCAGAGGTATGATGTGCTGGGGCACTACACTGGTGAGAATTAAGCAGATGACATTTCAATGTCGCTCTTTTGATTGAGGCAACATTCTCATGTCTCCCTTTTGATTCAGGCATCTTTTTTAATGCACCATTTTCATAGTCGCCAAAGACATAGCGACATTTCCATAGGATAGCTATGAATTGCAAGATCCATGGTACAAGAGATATTCAGAATTGGAGATTTAGAATTGTAGTGATTGAATTCAAATAACTAACCATTCAAGTATCATTCTATTTATCATCGGATCAGTATTGAATGGATATTAATCAGCAGTGCACTGTTACCTGCCAACTCTTAATTGCATCTACTATATTGTTTGATTTGGGGCAGATGTGGATTACAATCAGATATATATTAGACACATTGCAATTGACACATAATTCTTAGTCATTACGTTCTGACCTTCGATTCATTTATTAACCACATCCTCCAACTATTTTGGAATGTGAGTGTGATAGAGTGTTTAGTAAGGAATAAAGTGATTTTGTTAATATCGCTTTACCAGAACTTGAAGTGTCAATCCAATACCATATTCACATATGTTATTTAAAGGGATAATAATACTTCGTTTAATCTTTATTTTGTAGGCATTAAAAAAACATGAAGAACGATATAAGTCTTATCTCTTAAACCTTTATGGTTTGAGAGATATTCACAAGCAAAGTTTCCCCTCCCGCCCCTTTTACCTAGTGTAAGCCATCTCTTCTCAGATGTGGAATCCAGTCCATAGACCAGACAGATAACAGAAGGGGACAATCTTCTTCCTGTGAGAACAATGAAAGCCCTGCCCCCTTGACAAGTTTTTCAGGTTTTTCCCTTATCTTAATTAAAGATTGTCCCTCTCTGCAGTCTACCTGGGCACCTCCCTTCTGATCTGGCTGAACAGTGTTACATCAGTAAAAGGGGCGGGAGGGGGATACTTTAGTATTGAATTACTCTTGTACTATAACTCTGACAGTATTGAAATAACACTCTCCAAAGTCCAAATACTATGATGATTAATTAGAGCAGCTTTTATTATGAAACATTACTATCCCTTTACAAGCAAATTATCTACTCTTTTGACAGGGACTATTTATATGTAGCAGCCTTTATTGAATACCTTTATGCCTTAATAAGTAAGGTATTTTCTTTGAAAATTAGCATTTATTTGAGGGTTTTGGATGGTGAGAGGAATTAAGTAACAATTAGATTTTGGACAGGGGTGAAGCAGGGTACATGCTCCATATCAGCAATTCTCAAGTCAGCTATTATATCGGAGTCATTGTGGACTGACGCAAAGCCAGTTTTCAAGGAGTACAAACCATTCCTCTATGAAATGCTTCAGTTTCTTGAACACTTGAACAGCTTTGTGGAACTGTCTCTCATATGTCTGCATGCATAAAGTGGCATGCCGACTGGAAGGGCTACTTTGCAACTGGCCTTTATTATTAAAGGGATAGTAATGGCTAATTTTAAAGGAGCAGTAACCTTTTTTTATGAAAACACATATTTTACAGAGCATTTCCTGCTGAATAAAACAAGGTCACTCCCACTGCTGTCAGGTGTTTTATTCAAAACTAGCAACATGGGACGGCGTTGCCCGTCATGTTATGACCATTGGGCGCACGTGTTTGAAATGCAGACACACTGATAAACACAGACATATGCAGCATACAGGCAGACACATACCATACATCCCAAGTATCCCTCTCTGAAGGCCAAATCCCTCTGTCCCTCTTTCCCACCCTGTTGTCCCTCTTTTTAGGAGGTCAGACTGTGTGCAGGGCCGGCTCCACCTATAGGCGAGGTAGGCGCCGGCCTAGGGCGCACACGTACTGGGGGCGCGGGCATGCAGCGGAGAAGAGGTGCGCCCGCACACACCACGCCAGGAACCACAACACAGTCAGGTCTGTGTTGCTACAGCGCTCCCTCATCTGGTCGGATCTTTAGTAATGCAGAGAGCGCTGGGAGTCATGATCTCCCGCCGCGCTCTGCATTACTGAAGAGAAGACTGCGCGTGAGCTATAGGTATGTGATGGGGGGCAAGTTGGAGCTGAGGGGGCATACTGGAGCTGCTGGGGGCAAGTTGGAGCAGATGTGGGGCAAAGTGGAGATGATGGGGGCAAGTTGGAGCTGTTAGGGGAAAGCTGGAGCTGAGGGGGCATAGTGGAGCTGGTGGGGGCAAGTTGGAGATGATGGGGGCAAGTTGGAGCTGATGAGGGTCAAAGTGGAGCTGATGAGGGTCAAAGTGGAGCTGAGGGGGGGCAAGTTGGAGCTGAGGGGGGGCAAAGTGGAGCTGGTGGGGCAAGTTGGAGCGGATGGGGGGGCAAGTTGGAGCGGATGGGGGCAAGTTGGAGCGGATGGGGGCATAGTGGAGCTGATAGTGGAAAGTTGGAGCTGAGAGGGAATAGTGGAGCTGGTGGGCAGGGCCGGACTGGCCTACCGGGATACCGGGAAATTTCCCGGTAGGCCGCCTTGCACTGGGCTTCCCTGGGGCTGGCTGGGGCTGCTTAAAACACACATGCCATTGTGAATTACTCGCGGCCGCGATCCTTTGTCACCTTGCGGTCGCGAGTAATTCACAATGGCATGTGTGTTTTAAGCAGATTTGAAGAACCACCGGGCCGCAACCGCTTATAGTGATTGGAGGCAGGCAGGGTCTTAGTAGCATAGCCGGGGAGGGCTGCCCCCCCGAGTGCCTGGTTCCCCAGTGCGCCCCGCCTCTTACTCCACAAGTGCCATTGTGCCATTAAGCTTCACTTCATTGAGTCTATTGAGACTCAGTGAAGTGAAGCTATTTGGCAACTGCGCATGCGTACGCTACCTTCAGGTCAGCGTATACGCATCATGACAACACCATGGGGCACCTAAATATGCTCTGCGCGCCTGAGCACAGTAGATGGAAGGCTTTTTTCTGTTTGCCAGCAGCTTACGAGGCCTGCATTGACGCGGCAGGCTGCAGAACGACAATGTTTGCGGACACTGGACTGGACAGTAAAGGTAACGGTGAGAGGTACAGAGTGGAGGTGGGCATTGTTGAGGTAATGTTGGTAGTGTTGAGGTGGACATTTGCAGTGTGTCTGGAGGACCAAGGTTGACAGGGTGTGGAGATGGACAATGTGGAAGTGGACAGGGTGTGGAGGTGGACAATGGGAACAATGTGGAAGTGGACAGGGTGTGGATATGGACAATGTGGAAGTGGGCAGGGTGTGGAGGTGGACAATGGGGACAGGGTGTGGAGGTGGACAGTGTGGAAGTGGACAGGGTGTGGAGATGGACAATGTGGAAGTGGACAGGGTGTGAAGGTGGACAATGGAGATAATGTGGAGGTGGACAGGGTGTGGAGGTGGACAATGGGGACAGTGTGGAAGTGGACAGGGTGTGGAGGTGGACAATGGAGACAATGTGGAAGTGGACAAGGTGTGGAGGGGGACAATGGGAACAATGTGGAAGTGGACAAGGTGTGGAGGGGGACAATGGGAACAATGTGGAAGTGGACAAGGTGTGGAGGGGGACAATGGGAACAATGTGGAAGTGGACAAGGTGTGGAGGGGGACAATGGGAACAATGTGGAAGTGGACAAGGTGTGGAGGGGGACAATGGGAACAGTGTGGAAGTGGACAAGGTGTGGAGGGGGACAATGTGTGGAGGGGGACAATGGGAACAATGTGGAAGTGGACAAGGTGTGGAGGGGGACAATGGGAACAATGTGGAAGTGGACAAGGTGTGGAGGGGGACAATGGGAACAATGTGGAAGTGGACAAGGTGTGGAGGGGGACAATGGGAACAATGTGGAAGTGGACAAGGTGTGGAGGAGGACAATGTGTGGAGGTGGACAATGGGAACAATGTGGAAGTGGACAAGGTGTGGAGGGGGACAATGGGAACAATGTGGAAGTGGACAAGGTGTGGAGGGGGACAGTGGGAACAACGTGGAAGTGGACAAGGTGTGGAGGGGGACAATGTGTGGAGGTGGACAATGGGAACAATGTGGAAGTGGACAAGGTGTGGAGGGGGACAATGGGAACAATGTGGAAGTGGACAAGGTGTGGAGGGGGACAGTGTGGAAGTGGACAAGGTGTGGAGGGGGACAATGTGGAAGTGGACAGGGTGTGGAGGTGGACAATGGGAACAACGTGGAAGTGGACAGAGTGTGAAGGTGGACAATGGGAACAATGTGGAAGTGGACAGGGTGTGAAGGTGGACAATGGAGGTAATGCGGAGGTGGACAGGGTGTGGAGGTGGACAATGGAGACAATGTGGAGGTGGACAAGGTGTGGAGGTGGACAGTGTGGAAGTGGACAGTGTGTGTAGATGGACAATGTGGAAGTGGACAGGGTGTGGAGGTGGACAGTACGGACAATGTGGAGACGGACAGGAGGTGGGCATATTGTTATATTTTAAGTAGAAGTTGATATTAACCCTTAATGTTGTCAGTCAATGACAATAGTATGTTATGAATTTCTTCCCTGCGCACACGACTGTCTATTTTAGTTATTCTGACAAATCTGTAGTTATCTGAGTAAATAAGATACTTTTAAAATATTCTTCTATCATTGACATTAAGGGTTAATTAATATTGATTTAGGTTTAAAATTTAAACGTGCGCTCAGTGTGGTAAAATGAACTTAGAAATTCATAAAATATGCTCTTGCTGTTGCACTCCAAGGGTTAATTTATGAATTTCTTCACTGAGAACATGTGGTTCTATTTTAAACAGAAGTTTTTTTTTTGTTTTTTTTTAAGTCTTTTACTGTTTTCTGTCTGTAAAACGCTGTTTGAAACAGTGGCATTAAAATGAATGTGCAGCGGTTAACTCTTCTCCCCCTGATAAAAGCATTCTAACTCTCAGTATATTCCAAATTGGAGCTTTTTAAGTTCATAAGGGTAAATTTGGCAACATCTGTTGCTCACATTACATAACTAATTTGCTATTATATTTGCATGTTGTATGCCCATTTGGTGCCCTGTACAGATTAATACAATGTGGCATGGATGTTAATATTTAGAATATATGGGCCAGATTATACTAATTATCACCATCCACATCACATTGCATAAATCTAGGCACCAAAGATGCATACATATAAGTGGAGTGGCAAATCAGTTACACAATGTGCTCCACTGCTGTTACCAAATATACCAATATGAGTATAAAATGCCCTACTTTGGCATATATTGTGAATTATAGTGCTATTGTGGGAGGTAGTGAAGCACTGTGGTGGCATATCATGCTGTATTGCTCTGCTGGTGGCATATAATGGCAAATTACTCTGCTTGTGGCATACAGTGGCTTATTTCTCTGGTTACATGTGACTCTCTCTATTGCTCTGGTGATGGCATATACCTCTGATGCTGGGCTGGTGGCATATATATAACCCTCTGGTATGCCATGTAACTATTGTTGTACTGGTGCCATATACGCATTGCTCTGGTTCTGTTTTTTTCTGGGCTGGTGGCATATACCTATGTATTGATGTGCTGGTGGCATATATGTGCTGGTGGCATATATGCATTGCTCTGGTGGTGGCATAAGTGTGTATTACTTTGCTGGTGGCATAACTCTGTATTGCTCTGGTGGTGGTATATAAGAAATATAAATAAGAAATAGAGGGTTATGTCACCAGCATGCTCTGTACTGCTCTGGTGGTGGCATATAACTTTATTGCTCTGGTGATGGCATTCAAATGTGTTTTAAAATGCATAGTTTCCCATTTTATGAACAAGAAACATTTTTTGCTATGGGACTGGTGTAATGACGCAGTGCTATGGGGCTGGTATAATGACGCAATGCTATGAGGCTGGTATAATGACGCAGTGCTATGAGGCTGGTATAATGATGCAATGCTATGGGGCTGTTATAATGATGCAGTGCTATGGGGCTGGTAAGCAATTTTTTCCAGGGCTGGTTTTTATTCCCAGTCCGGCCCTGCTGGTGGGGGCAAGTTGGAGCGGATGGGGGCAAGTTGGAGCGGATGGGGGGCAAAGTGGAGCTGATGGGGGTAAGTTGGAGAGGATGGGGGGCAAAGTGAAGCTGATGGGGGTAAGTTGGAGCTGAGGGGGCAAAGTGGAGCTGAGGGGGCAAAATGGAGCTGGTGGGGGCACGTTGGAGCTGATGGGGGCAAGTTGGAGTTGATAGGGGCAAAGTGGAGCTGGTGGGCCAAAGTGAAGCTGATAAGGGGCAAGTTGGAGCTGGTGGGGGGCATCTCTTACAGGCATCTCCAGAACAGGGGCAGAGTGGCTCAGGGGGCAGAGAGAGGACAATCATGAAAAGAGGTTGGGTATAAGTAGGCAGGGTATAAAGGGGTGGGACACAAGGGGCGGAGCGAAATGGGCGACAAAATTAGGTTTTGCCTAGGGTGGCAAAAATCCTTGCACCAGCCCTGACTGTGTGGTGTGTACTACTTTGCTCTACAGCAATAAAGCAATAAACGTCAGTATATGTGTTTATACATTAGTCTGTGCAAATAAAATACTTTGGTCTTGAACTAAATCATTTATTCAGTTACATAAATAGCCAGTAATAGGTCATGAAATAACCTAAAAATTCTTACTAATGCCCCGCCCACCAGCCACGTCCCCAACAATATCACCTAAAACTAACGTGTCCCTCTCTGGCCATGTGAAATGTTGGGAGGTATGCACATACACACAGTGAGCGGCAGAGACATGCAAAACACATGTACACACAGACACACTGGAGATGCAGACACACATATGTAACAGAGATGTACACACACAGACACGCAACATATATGAGCAGAAACACATGTGCTCATGAGTTGTGTACCCCTCTGGCACTCAAAGGGTTAAGGTATAGAGAGGCATGTCAGAGTTAAATAGCAGTGGGAAGTGTGTTCATAGCTGGGAACACTGACTTGTGAAGTCCCTAGAGGGGACTGATGTGGAGAGACAAATGGGGCAATCTGGGTTAAAAGGGGGCGGGGCTTAATTGCGAGTAGGGGGCGGGGCTTAAGAGAAATGTGGAAAAGTGTTAGTAATAGGCTGGGGAAGGAGGAGAAGTGGGAGGGAAATGCAAGTTTACAGTGTGAGGGGTTTGAACACACTCCATGAGGGGTAAAACTTGATACAGAACCCTGTGGCAGTCAGTGGGTTAAGTGTGAATCTGATGGCTGTCTGTCCTGTGTCTTGCATGGCAAATGATGACAGTGAAGAAATAATTCAGCAATGAGGGCCTACCTTAACCCTTTGAGTGCCATTTTGTTCCCCTGGTGATGCAGCACCGTTCAGTGGCTTTACTACAGGTCCTGCTGAGGCCACTGGGAGTCAAGGTGAGTGACTGTGTGTCAGCCATCTTTCTTTCTGGCTTTGTGTGTGTGT
The DNA here is from genome assembly GCA_037306005.1 of Rhinophrynus dorsalis. Taxonomy (NCBI): domain Eukaryota; kingdom Metazoa; phylum Chordata; class Amphibia; order Anura; family Rhinophrynidae; genus Rhinophrynus; species Rhinophrynus dorsalis. Next base: position 177,981,317 of record CM074726.1, read on the forward strand.
ATGGGTGTTTGGTGCTGTGTGAGTGGGGCATGAGTGTGTAATACCTGTGAACTTTTACTTGTGGAGTCCCTCATGTGGTGCTGATGTGGAGAGAGCAATGGGGCAATCTGGGTTAAAAGAGGGCGGGGCTTAATTGCGAGTAGGGGGCGGGGCTTAACATAAATATGGAAAAGTGTTAGTAATAGGCTGGGGAAGGAGGAGAAGTGGGAGGGGAATGCAAGTTTACAGTGTGAGGGGTTTGAACACACTCCCTGAGGGGTAAAGCTTGATACAGAACCCTGTGGCAGTCAGTGGGTTAAGTGTGAATCTGATGGCTGTCTGTCCTGTGTCTTGCATGGCAAATGATGACAGTGAAGAAATAATTCAGCAATGAGGGCCTACCTTAACCCTTTGAGTGCCATTTTGTTCCCCTGGTGATGCAGCACCGTTCAGTGGCTTTACTACAGGTCCTGCTGAGGCCACTGGGAGTCAAGGTGAGTGACTGTGTGTCAGCCATCTTTCTTTCTGGCTTTGTGTGTGTGTGTATGGGTGTTTGGTGCTGTGTGAGTGGGGCATGAGTGTGTAATACCTGTGAACTTTTACTTGTGGAGTCCCTCATGTGGTGCTGATGTGGAGAGAGCAATGGGGCAATCTGGGTTAAAAGGGGGCGGGGCTTAATCGTGAGTAGGGGGCGGGGCTTAACATAAATATGGAAAAGTGTTAGTAATAGGCTGGGGAAGGAGGAGAAGTGGGAGAGAAATGCAAGTTTACAGTGTGAGGGGTTTGAACACACTCCCTGAGGGGTAAAACTTGATACACAACCCTGTGGCAGTCAGTGGGTTAAGTGTGAATCTGATGGCTGTCTGTCCTGTGTCTTGCATGGCAAATGATGACAGTGAAGAAATAATTGAGCAATGAGGGCCTACCTTAACCCTTTGAGTGCAATTTTGTTCCTCTGGTGCTGCACTACAGGTCCTGCTGAGGCCTCTGGGAGTCAGGGTGAGTGACTGTGTGTGTGTGTGTCAGCCATATGTATTTCTGGCTTTGTGTGTGTATGTGGTGCTGTGTGTGTGAGTGGGGGCATGTCTGTTTGGTGCTGTGTAAGTGGGGCATGTGTGTGTGTGTGGTGCTGTGTGAGTGGGGCATGTGTGTGTGGTGGTCTGTGTGTGTGAGTGGGGCATGTGTGTTTGTCTGTGGTGTAGGAGCAAGTGGCGGCCATATTGTTTTTTTCTGACTTTGATAGTGGTGGGCGGGCTGCATTGTGGGGGCGGGCCAACCCCCTGCATGACTGAATCACCCAATAGGAGTAGTAGCTCCTGCTTTATGCCTCCCCTGGGTGTGTTTTGGCAGGCACAAAGTCTTCTTTTATATATATAGATTTATAACAGTTCAAATAATCATGAAGTGAATTCACTGTGTTTACTTCCTGGAAGTTCTAACTGACAGGAAGTGAATTTACTGTGTTTACTTCCTGATAGATCTAACTGACAGGAAGTGAATTTACTGTGTTTACTTCCTGATAGTTCTAACAGGAAGTGACTCAGCAGTTTCTATCACATTCTATGGAGAACTGTATGTCTCTGACTTTTCTGACTTTCCTTTCCATTAGAATCTAACAGGAAATCTAATTAGAATTTGACCACTAGAGGGCACTGCTAATGTAAAAAAACATGGGTTTAAACTGTAATAACTCTGGAAATATACATTTCTCGGCAGTGGGAGTACCCTTATTTTACTCAATAGGAAAATCCCTACAATATATATTTTTTCTTAAAAAAAGTTTTCTGCTCCTTTGTAAGATGTAAGTCTTATCTCTCAAATCTTTATGGTTTGAGAGATATAACTTGCTAAAGTTACCTTTTCCTGGCTGTTTCACTCAAGTCTGCCATCTAGCTGACAGCTGCAGATTCCAGTCATTTGACCAGACAGAGGCTCTTCAGCAGAGCTGAAATCACGCTGTTTAGAAATAAATACTTCTGTGCCTACAGGCTCCTGAGATGTAAATCCGGCCCTGTGGAACGGTCTACAAAGTGTGCTTGCAAACCAGGCACACTTTGTAGGCCGTTCTAAATTAAGTATTTGTCTTTAGATATCGTTATATCAGCGCTGCTGAAGAGCCGCATCTGGTCGCGCGACCAAAATCTGCTTCCGACAGCTTTACAGCTTGTCAAGCATAAGGGGGAGGGACCAGATAACTTTATTTTCCTATATCTCTCAAACCATAACTGTTTGAGAGATACAAATAAGTGCAAGTAATCTCTTTTAATTGTATCTACCATATAGCTAATACTTTTTTCTGACATTACTATCCCTTTAAAGGGATAGTAATGTTTCATAATAAAAGCAGCTCTAATTAATCATCATAGTATTTGGACTTTGGAGAGTGTTATTTCAATTCTGTCAGAGTTGTAGTACAAGAGTAAATTCAATGACAAAGTATCCCCCTCCCGCCCCTTTTATTGATGTAACACTGCTCAGCCAGATCAGAAGGGAGGTGCCCAGGTAGACTGCAGAGAGGGACAATCTTCAATTAAGATAAGGGAAAAACCTGAAAAACTTGTCAAGGGGGGCAGGGCTTTCATTGTTCTCATAGGAAGAAGATTGTCCCCTTCTGTTATCTGTCTGGTCTATGGACTGCATTCCACATCTGAGAAGAGATGACTTACACTAGGTAAAAGGGGCGGGAGGGGAAACTTTGCTTGTGAATATCTCTCAAACCATAAAGATTTGAGAGATAAGACTTATATCGTTCTTCATGTTTTTTAATGTCTACAAAATAAAATAAAGTTAAAACGAAGTATTACTGTCCCTTTAAGTGTCAGAGCCAGGGACAACATTGATATTGACATGCTCTTGCCCACTGATAGAAAAGATGCAAAGTGAGAAGTGACAGTCACGTATAGTCTGTCCTTTGGCCACTTGTCCACATATCTGTGGTCAGGTGAACGTTGGTGCTGTATGATGTTTCAAGCCCGTTGCCCATTACACAACCACCAGCTTATACAACTCTGGTGCAGCAGCCCATTAAAAATAATTGGGGCTTTAGATATGCCAGAGGTGTGTATCACATGATGTCCGTTCTTTAGAACCTCCATTTTTAACAAAAGAATAGGGCACAATGTCAACCACCAACATTTTGACAAGTTTGTCATTCCACAACCATTCTTTTAAATTATATTATATTTGTACATTTATTTTTATGTCTTTCTAAGGACTCATTAGGACTGTGTTGTCAACACAGAATTGTGTAATAACATGACTAGCGGGTGGTGGAGGTGGGTCGGGCACTTATGGGAACTCTGACTCTTGTCACCTACACCTAACTCAGAGGCATCCTCTTTTATGCTTTGCATTTGCACAGCAACAGTAGGAGACATATGTTATTGTTACTGAGATAATGGTGTCCTACTCCCCGAGACATCTAAAACACTACTATTTTATGCTCCACAGCCTCATGCACCTTTAGGACTGCTCCTACTTTTCACATTGCTGATGTTGTTGGTGAGTCAACCAGACCGGTGGTTCTGCTTCAGGTGAGACCTCATTGAGGATGTGCCTAGATATGATCATGCTTTCCCCCTGAACACACTTTTACAAAGACAACAGTGATAAATCTCCATACTGGAGAGTTCATAGAGAGATTCCTGAGGAACTATTACTACTACAGGGGCCAGATGTTGCAATAGTGCTATAAGGATATGTCAGTATTTGATATTTTTCTAATGGCAGAGGGTTAGTAGGCGGAAGGGATTATCTATGGCCTCTAGATTATTGATGTATCCTGGTATCGTTAGTCCGATCAGGCACTTCTGAAGGGTATTTAAAGGGATAGTAATACTTCGTTTTATCTTTTTTTTTATTTTATTTTGTAGGCATTAAAAAACATGGAGAACGATATGTCTTATCTCTCAAACCTTTATGGTTTGAGAGATATTCACAAGCAAAGTTCCCCTCCCGCCCCTTTTACCTAGTGTAAGCCATCTCTTCTCAGATGTGGAATCCAGTCCATAGACCAGACAGATAACAGCAGGGGACAATCTTCTTCCTATGAGAACAATGAAAGCCCTGCCCCCCTTGACAAGTTTTTCAGGTTTTTCCCTTATCTTAATTGAAGATTGTCCCTCTCTGCAGTCTACCTGGGCACCTCCCTTCTGATCTGGCTGAGCAGTGTTACATCAGTAAAAGGGGCGGGAGGGGGATACTTTATCATTCAATTACTCTTGAACTACAACTCTGACAGAATTGATGTAACACTCTCCAAAGTCCAAATACTATGATGATTAATTAGAGCTGCTTTTATTATGAAACATTACTATCCCTTTAAATAGCCATTCCATTGTGTTTGCAAATCTATTTTACCTATATGAGCTGAAGAAGCAGCGTGGATCGCTGCGAAACGTTTTTATATGGTTTTATTAATAAATGTTTTTCTTGAGATACGATACAACTTCTTGGAGCGTCAGTTTGTTTCTTTTTATATGATCTACGATCCATACGGGTCTACGGAGGATATTATACTCTACATTGATAGAGCGGAGCGTATAAGAAGAGGAGATCTGATACGTGAGATTTATACTGAATAGGGGCGGTAAGACACCCCTGTATGTTTATTCAGCTGTATTTCTACATAAGTATTGATACAGCAACATTCAAATGTGAGTGCATTGGAATTAATGATTATATGCTATTGTTATACTGGTTGATAAGGCACTATTGGCGCCCCTTGTGTTTTTTTCTTGTCGTTTATTTTGAGATCCTTCGTGAGTGGTGGTTAGGAGCAGCCGAACATCGATTTTGGGGATAGCTGATGAGGGGACAGTTATATAAACCCTGAGTCTGATTGCCGGTTATCATATAAGTGTATTGCCGGCTTATACTTTTGTGAGTATGATTTTATGGTGATGGTGAGGTGTGATCACACTCAGAGATCATACATTAGGAAGAGCCTCTGTTTCTTCTTGTTTTCTGCATGTCAGTAAGGATGCATTTCAAATGGCAGCAGAAACACTCATAGATTAGCTTGTGGTTATTGACCTGCATTGTTAATAATAGTGAGTTAGACTGGGTGGGGGCACATTGCTCCTTTTCAGCCTTTTCTTCCAGATATAGCTAAGTTTCTGGTCATATCATCACTTCTCTCCATATCATCTGTATCAGAAGAAGGGGAGGAGCATGGAGAGAAATTCTAAATCATCATCACCAATTATTAGGTGATTCGCATAAGCAGCATCATCATCCACTTCATACCCATAACTTTCATTTCCTTAAAGGGATAGTAATACTTGCAAATTACTAATCCCCATTTTGTAGCTTTGTTAAAAAGAAACTTATTGCCCCCAGTGTCACCTCTCAAACCCTTATGGTCTGAGAGATGATAGCGCTCAAAGTTCCCCTCCCCCTTCCTGACTGAACGCTGACTGCAGGGGAAGCTGTCGTACAACAGTCTTATGTGCATCAGGGGGCTCTGCAGCTGAGCCGAGATCGCGTTTATAAAAAATAATTCTTTCACTGAAACGGTCTTCTACGTGTGCTTGGTTTGTGCTTGGTTTGCAATCACAAGTAGAAGAGCATTTTAGTGAAAGATTTATTTTTTATAAAAGCAATCTCAGCAATGCTGCAGAGCCGCCTGATGCAAGTAATACCGGATATCCCTGCAGTCAGCGTTCAGTCAGGGAAGGCAAGGGGAGGGGGGAACTTTGAGCGCTATCATCTCTCACACCATAAGGGTTTGAGAGATGACACTGGGGGCAATAAGTTTCTACAATACAATACAATACAATATGGGGATTAGTAATTTGCAAGTATTACTGTCCCTTTAAAGGTTTTTTTAAAGTCTGAAAAAGTTTATTTTTTTACTGTTCCCCTGAGCAGAATTTATAGAACATTAATAACTAGTTTGCAGTGAGGTGTTACGGTCACTGCCTGACCCAACACTTGGCCTCCCTGCTAAATCATCCTCTGCTATGGAAAATTTAATTCAATTACCCTTGTACTACAGCTCTGACAGTAATGAAATAACACTCTCCATGGCCCAAATACTATGAAGATTAATTGGAGCTGCTTTTATTTTGAAACATTACTATCCCTTTAACTTCAATTAAATAAAGCACTCTCTCGCTCTCCCTTCATTCCTTATCCTTTTTTTTCTAATCTCTCCTACTCTCCAAGCTGTCCTCCTCTCCCTGCCACTCTGACCTTGTATCCAGGCTGCTGTCAGTTTCCCAGTTTGACCAGTACATACAACACATGCTTGTTGCTCAGTTGCTATCTGTGTTTTCCCAGGTTATGTAATGTGATGGATGTTTTCTTATCGGTTAAGCCAAAGGTCCCTCAAGGACACCAGTGGTGCAGGCTTTCAGGGTATTCAGTTTCCAGCACTGAGGAATGTCATTAGCACAGGTATCACAGGTAAATGTTATTAGCACAGGTGACCATTTCTGTGTACAGCCCCTTCTGATAAGAGATAACATTTATGCAATAGTGGATCAATTCTGTAGCAAGCCAACTGCACCAGAAAAATTAACATTGATTTAAAGGGATAGTAATGTTTCACAATAAAATCAGCTCCAATTAATCTTCATAGTATTTGGATCATGGAGTGTGTTATTTCAATACTGTCAGAGTTGTAGTACAAAAGTAATTGAATGATAAAGTATCCCCCTCCCGCCCCTTTTACTGATGTAACACTGCTCACCTCAGAGCAGCAAGACTGTCCGGATGGATCACAGAGAGGGACAATCTTCAGTGAGAATAAGGAAAAACCTGTTAAGGGGGGCAGGGTTTTCCATATGATCACAGTAAGAAGATTGTCCCTTGCAGTGATCTGTCTGGTCAAGAGACCGGGGGGGGGGATGGAGATTCACTAAGCGGTGATAAAGTAGAGATACATTCTCCAGTGATATCATTTCTCCAGTTCCTATGTTATTCTACAGAGTCTATGCACGAAGATCTCCAAAGCTGAAGAAATCTTAGTGCATTGGCTCCATAGAATAACATAGGAACTGGAGAAGTGATATCAGTAGAGAAGTCATCTCCACTTTATCACCTCTTTATCACCGCTTAGCGAATCTCCCCCCTGGTCTCTTGACCGGACAGGTCACAGCAAGGGACAATTTTCTTACTGTGATCATAAGGAAAACCTTGCCCCATTGACAGGTTTTTCCTTATGATCAATGAAGATTGTCCCTCTTTGTGATCCATCTGGACAGTCTTGCTGCTCTGAGGTGAGCAGTGTTACATCAGTAAAAGGGGCGGGAGGGGGATACTTTATCATTCAATTACTCTTGAACTACAACTCTGACAGTAATGAAATAATACTCTCTATGGCCCAAATACTATGAAGATTCATTGGAGCTGCTGTTTTTGTGAAACATTACGATTAAACGGGACTTTTAAAGGCTTGAATGCTAGAGATGAATCCAATGCATTGCAAAGAAATTTACTGGATACCAATCTAGCATTGAAGGGGTTAAAATCCCCATCTAAATCAATACGAATTTGTTCCGAATCCAAGATCCCCAATAAACTCACTTTCAACGACATATAATTAAAAAAAAAACCAGCATGTAATGTATTTTTTTGACAAACCAGATAAATAACGCAACTGTACAAGTAGACACATTGGGTCTTATTCATAAAAGAAGTGCGTAGCGAGTCTGGAGTAAACCAATTGCACCACAGGGGACAAATGAATATTCCCATTGATTTAAATGGAACTTTTTACCCCTTTGATTGCCAGATAGGATAGCAAGAGACAGGAGATGTCTCTAGCACTCAAGGGGTTAAACGCCCCTTTAAATCAACTGGAACGGTCAGCGTTTTTGCGTCCTATGGTGAAGCTGGTTTGCCCCAGAATGGCTTCATTTTTTCACAGTACATCAGCTGTCGCAGTTACACGCCATCGCTGTTCAGGTGCTGGCGCTTGTGGCGCAGGATCTCAGTGGGGGTCAGGGTCAGGTCCTTCTGGCAGATGTCACAGTGATACGTCCTGTGCAGGGAGGTCACGGATGAGGTCTCGCTGGCTCCTGGCTCCGCCCCTCCTAGGAAGAAACAAAGAACCAATCAAGACATCAGAACCCCATGTATGATGGCACTAAAGACCGGAGTTATAAGATTCATTACACATATGACTGAGTCTAATGTATTAAACATGCCTTGGTGGGTTTTGCGCAAAGGCCTGATACAGAGGAGAAGACAAACTCTCAGTGTGATAAATTCTCCAGTTCCTATGATACTATATGGAGCCCGTGCACTAAGAGCTATCCAGTCTGATAGATGTTAGTGCACATGCTTCATAGAATAACAGGAGATGGGAAGTTTATAACTATTTTACTATAGTATTCATTTAAAGCGATAGTAATGTATCACAATAAAAGCAGCTCCAATTAATCTTCATAGTATTTTGGCCATGGAGAGTGTTATTTCAATACTGTCAATAGGAAGTAGTCTATATGTATTGGCTTGCATTAACCCTTTGAGTGCCATCGGGGTCAGCAACGTATTGCTGCTCAATGGATGTCAGCCCCATCTGGAATGCAAATGTCATCAGGACAGAAAAATATATATATTTTTTCAAAACACATGATAAAATATATAAAGGTAAATGAATAATATAAATGTATAAAATAAGTTATGCAGTAAAGGGAGGGGGCATCAAGATTTGGCAGAACAAAAAATGATAAGTATCGTGAAAGAATTTGGGATCCATTGTACTACACGGTCAAGGAAATGTCTGCTTTCTACCTGCTGTGTAATAGGAGCAAGGTTAGTATGCACCGTGCACAGGCACCGAGTCTTGCCCAATTACCTGCTGTGTTCTCCTCCACCATACAGCTGTTCTCATGTCCCATTCGTTCCATAGGAGTAAAGGGCATGTACAAGCCACATCGAGGGCAGGTCCAGAAAGCACGCAGGCAGTCACTGTAGAGATCTGTGTCGCTCTGGAATAGGGGAAGAACATAGTTACACTCTGCACTGTATATTCATAGAACACCGTTACTTTGTATGGAATATGTATAGGATTAGGAGCTGTTGATGACTGTATGTCCAAATCAAACGGTTTTATGTGTCAGACCCTTTTATAGGGTCTGACATAGAGTAAAAATTCCACATTTTTTTCTATCCCTTCTCCTGATTCTGCCCTCCTCTCGTTCACCCTTCTCAAGCCTCTCTTCACCAATAAATACCTCTGTTCATAACCACTCAGGTTGAGGCAATGTACCAAACCAATCCAACTCCTGTAGCCACATCCACTTGCTTTTCTGTGATCTGAAACAATTCCCTCCTCACCTCCACTTCTGTTTGAAATATAAACTGGTTCATTTCTGCATCAGTTTACAGCAAGTTGTGATATATTTGTACTTCAATTACTTTTAACATTAAATAAATTAAAAAAAAAAAAATATATATCTTCCGACTCAGAATATGGAATACAGAAGAAGGAAGGTACGTGCCAATTCTGTATAACCAATTTATTAATTGTTGTTGCAACCTATCACAGTGGGGAACACGGTCAACCATAAGACTAGTATGTACATAAGATGGACACCTGTGACTTTGCATTGCATGAATGAACGTATGAGAACCATCACTACTGGTTGGCGGCACACTGTATCTACTACTAATTTACTACAAGTGACAAGGTTCCCACTGCTGTTATTAGGATATAATTCCAGGTATCTCACTTACACTCCGCTCAGCCACACAGAGGATCCTCTATCTTGTATGTTCTATAAAATACACTGAGATCAGCATCGGTAGGAGATTTGAACTTGGACATTAATATACGCTTACTGTATTGATAAAATTTGAACATTGTTCTATTACTTTAGTACTGAGAAACAATTGTTCTTTCTTGTAAATGGACATGGTTTTCATTTTCTTATTTCAATTCAAAGTTTTTTGATGACTAGGACGTCATCTATACACGCGAGCTCACAAAGCTGGTTTGCTTTCTCTCGCACGTGGGTTCCAATTGGTATATAAGGGACGTGAAAACACTAGTTACTATTACAGTCTTGACAAAGACCCATGTGGGGGTCAAAACGTCGACATTAGTTTGTTATTTTGAATCAATAAAATTTATTTTATTTACAGAGAATGATGCGTGCCTGCTGATGATATCATAGGACCTATGGTACGCCATTTCTTTATATATTTCCCTGTACAGTCTGAGCGGATATGTGAAGTTGTACGGTGCATTAACTCAGTCACAACGGAGTGACAGGTGCCACCTAGACCGTCCTCCTGTGATCTCTGGTAAATTAGGTTACAAAATAAAAATTCCAGTGAAAATAAAAGCCTCCACAGCAGACAACCCGTCCTGCCTCCTTCCAGAGCACTTTAAAAAAAAAAAACTGATAGGCAGGTGGAGTCGCGGGGTAAAGAAGGGCAGGGGAGTGGGAGGAACCTAGTTTCTTACCTTTAGTTTACTATCTGAGTGCCCTGCCTCCAGGTGGAGGGAACCATACACTACGGTCACTGTGCTCCCCAGTGGACATAAGAGAAATATGTGTGTGTACATATCTGCACTTATGTGTGAGTACATACATCTTTGTGTGTGTCTCTATACATTTGTATCAATTTCTCCTCCTGTGGGCGTACATTTATGTGTCCCTGTGTGTATGCAAGTAAGTGTGCATGTGTGTCTGTTTTTCTTTGGGGGGGGGGGGGGTGTCGGAGTGATCTGTCTGTTTTTGCCTGCGTGTATAGCAATCTCTCTTCCCGCATGTTTATATATTTTATTTATATATATATATATATATATATATATATATATATATATATATATATATATATATATATATATATGACACACACACACACACACACACACACACACACACACACATATGTAATCTCCATTTCTGTGTGTGTGCTCTCTTTTTTTCCCAGAGACAGATTTCGCAATAGGGAGAGTAGGCAACAGCCTAGAGCTCCACAACATTGAGGGGCGGTGCCTCAGCTCTGCTGTCCACACCCACACTCTGAACTGAGGGTGCGGCCACAGCAATCTCAATGTCCCTGCACCAGTTATATACACCTTTACAGGCTACTATTTATCTCCTTGGATGCCATGAAGATTTGCAGCGCATGCGTTGGAAATGTCTCTAACAACCAAGGGATTTTTTGTCCTTCTTATAGGCTAAAGATATTTTCTGTTCCAGGAAATAGCAGGTGGGACTGGAGGCCATGTAAGGAATGGGGGTGTGGCCATGGGTGGAGCTAAGAGCACCTAGAGTGCTTGCCTAGGACGTAATTCCAGCCCTGCTTTATCCTACTCACCAGCAGACAGTTGTACGTCAGGAAGCTGGTTACACTGTACCCTCCTTTCACTGGATCTGGCTTCATGTCCTCGCTGCTGAACACCCCTGGCAGACTGGTAGCAGATTCGTCAGTCTGTGGTCCCACGTACAGGTTCTGGGCCTCTAAACCAGCCAGTCTTCTCATACTGTACAAAACCTGCAGGGGGCGTACACAGAGCCACAAATCACAGGCTGGTACCTGTTACACTGACAGCTGTGACGTCTTATACAACAGTCAGCGGGGCACGTGCACAAAAAAGACATAAGTGAAGCAATTCTGGGTTGAACCAGCTGCCTAGTGTTTTAAAAGGTAACTCTTTTGATATTAAAGAGGTCTCAATGCATTTCTTCTTATTAAGCTGGAGACCTTTGAGTGCAAAGCATTTCATTGCATTCCCCTCTGGGAATAGGATAGAAGCTCCATTTAAATTAATGGCAACATTTTTTTGATCTGTCCCTGAGGTGCGGCTGGTTTGTGCTAAAATTGCTCCAGTTTTCTTAGTACATCAGCCTCACTGGATGATCCAGATATGGTCTACGTATAACTCATAAATTCCCATTGTTATTTTATTTTTTTTTTTAAGTTTCAAAGAAAACTTTATTGAGGGAATAAAAGTTACGACTGAGTACCAAGTACATACAGAGACTGACATAAATGCATGAGTGAAACATCAACATCATAAATTATAAGAAGAGAATCATCCAGTACATAAAGTATATATGGGAAATATAGCGAGCACTTAGCAGTGAGACCTCTAATGAAGAATGGTCTGGCTGGAGAATAGACTCAATGTGAGGAAACCAAATATGAGAAGTTATCTTATGCAGGGAACAGGAAGCTAGGAGGCAATCCCGCACTAGCGGTATCAAGAAAGGGAGAGGAGGAGGAGAAGGAAGACCTAGATGTGAGATCAGAGTGCGGAGAAGGGGGCGGAGAAGAAGACAAAAAAAAATAAAATAAAAAGAATGAGGTGGAAGGAGATGAACACAAAACAACTAATAGGTAGGAGTAGTAGCGGCAGGTCTGACCGATCCTGGGACACGATGCTACAGGGCTGTTTGAGGGGAAACCTTGTATATCCCATGAAGCTAACCATGTGGAGATGGAGCTCATGAAGGATCTAGTCATCTGGAGGAGTCCAGGAGAGGGAACGGTACTTAGCTAACAGAGGCCAGAATCCCATTGTTATAAATGTGGATTTTTACTCCTTGGATGCTAAACAGGTCTCCAACTCATTGAAAAGCTATGGTGCAACTGGTTTGTTACAGAATCGTTCCCCTTTTTTCGGTGCATAAACTCAATATATGGAAGACAATTTCTTGAGTGGACTTTATCCAAGAATATCCACCACAAGGACTGATATTCGTCTCACCCAGTTCATTGGCTGATTACTTGTCTTACTCACCTTGGGCCTCACATAGTCCACTAAACTTTGACTTAAGCTGTCTATCTCTCTTCTCCTCCTCCGTGCATCATCCTCTTCCCTCTGATCTCTGCTGAAAGTCTTCTCCAGCCTGGATCTCAGGAGCTTCTCCCAAGCCAACCTCAAACGCACGGCCTCCGAAATCAATCGCAAGGTTGCCTCGGGATCCTCGATGTTTACCTCCATCCAACCGTCACACACGATGCGGCAGCAGTCTGCACTCGTATCCAGGGAGCGGGCCAACAGTAGGAGACCCTGTCATGGTGACAATGTCATAAGCACAATATGGTTAGTTTACGAAAGAGAAAATGAGCATTAAGATTTTATTATGAAAATAAGTTTATTAGATTGCGTGCACACTCTTTATTCAAGTGGAAAAAGTGGCCTGGGTGCAAGTTACCAAAGCAGTATACATACAATTTGTAGTTGAATGAACCGCACTCATTGGACTTCTTGAAGATGAAGATATTTGCAATTTAATGTATCAACGTTTTAGCCCCAAAGTGGGTCCGAAACGTTGATACATGAACTGAACTCAAAAATCGGCACTCACAGTACTTTTTGAAAAAAATAAAAAAGCTTTATTAAAGGTCTGGAGAACTGAGGGGTTATGCACTAAGCAGTGATAAAGAGGTGATAAAGCGGAGATGACTTCTACAGTGATATCACTTTCCCAATTCCTATTTTATTCTATGGAGCCAATGCGCCACGATTTCTCCAACTTTTGAGATCTTAGTGCATTGGCTCTATAAAATAACATAGGAACTGGAGATGTGATATCACTGGAGATGTCATCTCTGCTTTATTACCTCTTTATCACTCCTTAGTGCATAACCCCCATGTCTCTCTACCAATTCTGGTTTATATAAGCCGGGAACACTCTCACTGGGGATTATAGGCTAAGGCTTGATAAAGAGGGGATAATGTGGAGAAAACTTCTCCAGTGATATCACTTCTCCAACTCCTATGTTATTCTATGGAGCCTATGCACTAATATCTCAAAATTTGGAGAAATTTTAGTCCACTGGCCCCATAGAATAACACAGGAACTGGAGATAAAATATCACTGGAGAAGTCATCTCCGCTTTATCGCCTCTTTATCACACCTTAGTCCATAACCTCTCAGTTCTCCAGTTGCTATGCTGGCTCCGTAAAATAACATAGGAACCGAAGAAGTGATATCACTGGTCATGTCATCTCGGCTTTATCACCTATTTATTACACCTTAGTGCATAACCACCATTGTCTCCAGTGATATCACTTCTCCAGTTCCTATGTTATTCTATAGAAGCAACGCACTAAGATTTATCAAGTGGGAGAGATCTTAGTGCATTGGCTCTATAGAATAACATAGGAACTGGAGAAGTGATATCATTGGAGAAGTCATCATCACTTTATCACCTCTTTATCACACCTTAGTGCATAACCCCTTTCATGTTACCACTACTACCACCAGCACCCTTATTATAAGCAGCAAAACTGGCAGATTATACCAAACTTTTAACACCTTGAATGCTAGGAAGTCTCCAACACACTGCATCACAATTCAAAGGGTTAAAAACCCCAAAGAAAAAGCAGTGAGAGTTTTGGAGCTTTATTTGCTCCAGAATTACTCCGCTTATGCTTGGATACATATGTCCCAACATCTGTTGTGCCATTTAGAGCAGCATCAGCCTTTCCTAAATTTCTCCAGAAGGTGGCAGCACATTCTCCCAGTCCTCAGGACACCCAACATAACACATTATAAGGGACGCTGACCTGCAGAGCGGGTAGCCTCACGCAGTTCACCAGGTACGGCTTGTTGGTCTCCAGAAGTGACACAAATCCCACAATCTGGTGTTTGCTGCTTTGTCCTCTCTTCTTGGTGTCTGTGGGATCAATGCACAAGAGTGAACTCACAACTATATACTGCCCACATAGGGAATGTTATATAATAAAAAATTTGTTAGTTGTGTGTTAACCCTTTGAGTGCCAGAGGGGTAGGCAACGCATTACTTTGCAATGTGTTGCGTATCCCTCCAGCACTCAAAGGGTTAAATATTTGTTGCTAAACTTCACAAGCGGCGATTATGACAAGTCATTCTTATAAAGAAGTAAGTCACATCAATAAATGGGCTCCTGCCATCTGACACAATCCTCTATTGCTTAAAGCGGAACTACCACACACAGTAAAGTCTCCCTTCAATAATTAGGCAGGCAGCAACTAGCTTCATAAGAGTTCTCTTACCTCTCGCAACAACAGGATGCTAGAGAAATCCTTAATCTTGCGATACTGATGGCAGGTATCAGCGTAGGCATCTTGTCTGCGAGCTTGCGCTGTCAGTCCCGGTCTCCCTACAGATGCATTGCAGTGGCCCGAATGGCACCGGAAGGGACTGACGGCGCAGGCGCGCAGACAAGATGTCTACACTGATACCTACCCGTCAATCTCGCAAGATTAAAGGGATAGTAATAGTTAAAATGTAAAAAAAAAATATCTTGTAGGGTTTATCCCCCTGAGTAAAACAAGAGTACTCCCACTGCTGAAAGGTGTTCCATTCAAAAGTTATTAATTTTCAAAGTTGAATTTTTTAGGTGCAATATCACAGTGGCCTGAAATTGTACAGTGGCGCTGTTGCTACACCATCCTATGGAGATTTATGGTCAACTGACCAGAGCTGTCTATAGGATCGTGTAGCAACAGCGCCACTGTACAATTTCAGGCCACTGTGATATTGCACCTAAAAAATTAAACTTTGAAAATTAATAATTTTTGAATGAAACACCTTTCAGCAGTGGGAGTACTCTTGTTTTACTCAGGGGGATAAACCCTACAACATATTTTTTTTTACATTTTAAGTATTACTATCCCTTTAAGGATTTCTCTAGCATCCTGTTATTGCGAGAGGTAAGAGAACTCTTTTGAAGATAGTCGCCACCTGCCTAATTAGTGAAGGGTGACTCTACTGAGCATGTTGGTTTTGCTTTAACATCATACATATTTATATGGGGCAAAAAGAAATTAGTCGTTAAGGTTTAACGGTCAGCTGACCAGAAAACTCTCTTGGAACACAGAACTGGGGAGCTCACTTTGAGGATATAAAAAGCATAAGAAAATGTATAACACATTTACATAAAGTGCCCCCACAAATAATTATTGATTTAGCAATAAGCATTTAAATACTAGCATTATACAGAAAAAGTCCAGCGTTATTAAGAAATCCTACTTGATCCGAGACTGACAGACAGATTTCTTGCTTTAGAGGCACCTGTGCACCTGCACCGTCAGTCACTTCCTGTTACCTTAAGGTACAATACAGCGCCTCCTAGAGGAGACCGGGACGGACAGCGCAGGCGCACAGGTGTCTCTTAGGAAAGATATCTGCACTAATGCCTGCCTGTTCGTCTCATATTAAGTAGGATTTCTTAAAGGGATAGTAATGTTTCACAAAAACAGCAGCTCTGCAAATCTTCATAGTATTTGATCCATGGAGAGTGTTATATCAATACTGTCAGAGTTGTAGTACAAGAGTAATTGAATGATAAAGTTCCCCCTCCTGCCCCTTTTACCTAGTGTAAGCCACCTCCCCTCAGATGTAGAATCTGGTCCATAGACTGGACAGATCACAGCAAGAGACAATCTTCTTACTGTGATCATAAGGAAACCCTGCCCTCCTTGACAGGTTTTTCAGGCTTTTTCCTTATGATCACTGAATCTTGCCCCTCTCTGTGATCCATCCGGACAGTCTTGCTGCTCTGGCTGAGCAGTGTTACATCAGTAAAAGGGGCGGGAGGGGGATACTTTATCATTGAATTACTCTTGAACTACAACTCTGACAGTATAGAAATAACACTCTCCATGGACCGAATACTATGATGATTAATTGGAGCTGCTTTTATTGTGAAACATTACTATCCCTTTAACCCTTTGAGTACCAGAGGGGTACACAACGCATTGCAGAGCAATGCGTTGCGTACCTCTCTGGTACTCAAAGGGTTAATAACGCCGGACTTATTCTGGATAATTCTATTATTTATATGCTTATCGCTAAATCAATAATTATTTGGTGGGAACTTTATTTGGAGGGATAGTTCCGCTTTAAAAAGTATAGGACATTTGACTTTACTTTTTCATTTGTGGAATAAAGATAAAAATAAAGAGTTATTATTACTTTCACCAATAAAATGCTTTAGAGGAGTCCAATTGACATTAATGGGAATCCCCGCCACTGCCACCCCCCACACGCACCCAAGGTGCAGTTGGTTTGGTGAGAATTGCTCGACATTTGCCTTTGTGTGTATGCTCCGATATTTATGTAACTAGAATAACGAGATACTAACCTTTCGGAGCTGAATCTTCATGGTCGCTGTCCACTTGCAGGAGTTCAGGGTTACTGGAGAAGACGGACGTTGGATGGAGAACGATTCCCTGTTTACTCTTGGTATGGAAGACCTAAGTGGTGAGAGGCAGTGATCAGAATGACAGCCGGGGTGGTGACTGTGTATGAGCCTAGAACACATGGCGATGGTTCCACATTGCTTCAACAGGGTTGGATTTCCCTATTAACTCTTTAAGGATCAGAGGATGTGCAACACATTGCTTGCAATGCTTTGCACATCCTTCTGGTCCCTAAAGTGTTAAAGAGTAGGCAACTGTGGATGGACATGTGTAGGAAATCTTTTGCAGTTCAGCTGTTGGGAGACAACAACCCCCTCCATCCCCAACCAGCACGAACTCAACTCCCCCTGCATCAGATATCCACTACTAGTTTATGTTGATCAGTTTATAAAGTCTTGTAACGTCTAGTTTATATACGAACTAGTTGAACAGCCCGTTACACGGGCCACAGTGCCACTGCCACCCAGTTGCGGGGCAGTCACGAGCAGTAGAGACTGCCCGCGCCGCGGCTGTTACAGAGCTGGGAGCTCCGAGCGCCCAGCTCTGTATCAGCTGCGGCGCGGGCAGTCTCTACTGAGCATGACTGCAGCACGCGCAGCAGTGTCTACTGCGCATGTTGCGGCGTTACACACGATTTAGCGAATTATTAGGATATAGGATTTGACCAACGTATAAAAAATATATCCATTTTTGAGCTGTCTTATAGAGTGTTTATTTTATTTTATTTTTTTTTTACAAAGTTACAGTACCACTTTAAGTTTCAAAAGTTTGGACTCAGACCCTTTCCTGCCTCTTTAATGAATTAGGAGCAGTTTCGCTGCTTGCTCACCTGGTCAGAGTCCTTGCGACAGCTGTTGAAGCTATCAGGCACTGCTATCTGCGGGTAGAGTCCATGACACACTATAAGTTTGAGCAGGGAAATTTGCTGACTAGAGAGGTCCTGGCCAGTGCTGGAAGAAGCTCGGAGCTGGTCCACATTGTGCCGCAGCTTAAATTTCACATCCTGAAAGAAGAACACAAACCAAAGACTAAGACCAAAGTATACAGATACATATGTATGCGTCCATTCTCTCCTAGGACCAAAGTGTACTATGGACAGTAACATGTTTATGGGTCAGTCCTTCCTATGATCAAAGTGTTGTAATGACAGTGACATGTTTATGGGTCAATACTTCCTAGGACCAAAGTGTAGTAATGACAGTGACATGTTTATGGGTCAGTCCTTCCTGTGATCAAAGTGCACTAATGACAGTGACATGTTTATGGGTCAGTACTTCCTAGGACCAAAGTGTACTAATGACAGTGACATGTTTATGGGTCAATACTTCCTAGGACCAAAGTGTACTAATGACAGTGACATGTTTATGGGTCAGTCCTTCCTATGATCAAAGTGTTGTAATGACAGTGACATGTTTATGGGTCAATACTTCCTAGGACCAAAGTGTAGTAATGACAGTGATATGTTTATGGGTCAGTCCTTCCTAGGACCAAAGTGTACTAATGACAGTGACATGTTTATGGGTCAATACTTCCTAGGACCAAAGTGTAGTAATAACAGTGACATGTTTATGGGTCAGTCCTTCCTGTGATCAAAGTGTACTAATGACAGTGACATGCTTATGGGTCAGTCTTTCCTAGGACCAAAGTGTACTAATGACAGTGACATGTCTATGAGTCAGTCCTTCCTAGGACTAAAGTGTACTAATGACAGTGACATGTTTATGGGTCAGTTGTTCCTAGGACTAAAGTGTACTAATGACAGTGACATGTTTATGGGTCAGTCCTTCCTGTGATCAAAGTGTACTAATGACAGTGACATGTTTATGGGTCAGTCCTTCCTAGGACTAAAGTGTACTAATGACAGTGACATGTTTATGGGTCAGTTGTTCCTAGGACTAAAGTGTACTAATGACAGTGACATGTTTATGGGTCAGTTGTTCCTAGGACCAAAGTGTACTAATGACAGTGACATGTTTATGGGTCAGTTGTTCCTAGGACTAAAGTGTACTAATGACAGTGACATGTTTATGGGTCAGTTGTTCCTAGGACTAAAGTGTACTAATGACAGTGACATGTTTATGGGTCAGTCCTTCCTAGGACCAAAGTGTACTAATGACAGTGACATATTTATGGGTCAGTCCTTCCTAGGACCAAAGTGTACTAATGACAGTGACATATTTATGGGTCAGTCCTTCCTATGATCAAAGTGTACTAATGACAGTGACATGTTTATGGGTCAGTCCTTCCTAGGACCAAAGTGTACTAATGACAGTGACATGTTTATGGGTCAGTCCTTCCTAGGACCAAAGTGTACTAATGACAGTGACATGTTTATGGGTCAGTCCTTCCTAGGACTAAAGTGTACTAATGACAGTGACATGTTTATGGGTCAGTCCTTCCTACGATCAAAGTGTACTAATGACAGTGACATGTTTAAGAGTCAGGAGTTTGTTCTTTGGTCCTCGAAGACTGTGCCAGGTGCCCATCCCTTCTCAGTACAAGCGGATAGCTCTCATACCTGGATGTCAATGTTGTCTTTCCCATCCTGATGGGACTGTTCTCCTTCATCGCTGGAAGAAGCAACATCCCCATCCTGCAGTTTTAGTACTTTGCGCTTACGCTTCTCTGCCCGCTCGTGCTGCCTCTTCAACTGATGCAACTCCTTGCGTTCCTTGTGCTGCCGCTGGCGGCTGTTCCGGTCTCCTGCACGAGGTTCGCTCTCTGCCAGCATCCCGTGGCCCTGCAGCAGCTCCTGCACAGATTGGAACAGCATGAGAGTAATGTATTTCAGGCAAAAGCTTTCAGAGGGAGAGAACACTGAATTGGTTCCCGATGAAAAGCTATTTCACACCAAAAAGAACTATACAAAACCATCTAGCACTCAGCAGAGACATAGGCAATGTTTTTGCCTAGGACAAGGAGGCTCTCCAGCTACCGTTGGACTACAACTGAGTAATACAGATAATCTACTTCCTGTCCTCGGGAAAATATATTTATTCTTGTACATGTGGAAGACTGGCCCACTATGAATGTAATTCAAACATATACACATTCTGTCTCCTCCTCTGTTTGCATCCGGCTTCTATTTCTCTCTCTTCGTAGAGCCTAACTCCCCCTGGTGGCAGAACTCTCTCTCTGCACATCTTTAAAGGGATAGTAACACAATCTGTAAAAAAAAAAAATTATTTAACATTTTTTTTTACTTATTTTTTTATTCTAGCAAAGTTTAACATGGAGTTGCCCGTGTAAGGTTGTAGTGCACATACAGTCTTCTACTAGTAATACAGAACCATACACAAAGTGCTTGTGACCCCAGCTTTGCGGCAGTGGTAGGTAGAGAACCACAGATAGATAAGATTGTGTGACAACACAGGGTGACAGTGAGTAATGTGCAGTGTAAAAATGGCACATGGTTTAACCCCTTGGGTGGTAGGCAGAGGAACCTGAGTAGCATAGAAGGGTTAATAGTAATATTAATTAAAGTGGAACTTTCACCTTGCAGTTTCCTGCTCCCAGGTGAAAGAGGATTGAAAGTCAAACTATAATTGCTATTATTTTAAAAAACTAAATTGTTGTCCTTCATGTAAATAGCGCTTATTTATAATGATGGTGAGGTCAACATGAGCTTCTCTGCTGTACAAGCTGTACCGCAGACATCCATTTTCCAGTGCTGGACGTTCCCCCTCTTCTGATGCCCACCCGCCATCCAATAGAAAATGCTGTTTTGATGCCGAGCGCCGGCCTCAGAGAGAAGGGGTAGGTGCAGGTGGACATTAGGGCAGGGGAGCTCTGACAATCATGCTGTATGCAGTCAAGATGGCAGCGCTCTGCCTCACCAATGCCACTCTCGTTCGGGAAAGGTATGGTCCACACGATACATTTTGCAATGGGGAAACAGTCCGTTTTGGACTACTATAGCCTCTTTAAAACATTGGGGGTGGGTTTCAAGAAAGGTGATAGTTCTGCTTTAAGCTTCTGTAGGCTGCTTCTTGCTCATAGTTGCTGAGGCCGAAAAAAAGACACGTCCATCAAGTCCAGCCCATATGCCAAAACACTCATTGATCCAGAGGAAGGGGGGAAAAAAACACTGAAGCCATTTCCAATTTAGCCCCAAGTGGATAAAAAATTCCTTCCTGACTCCAAATGTCAGTCAGATAATTCCCTGGATCAATAACCTATCTGCATTGAAGCCAACTGTCATAATTCTCTATATTGTTCCATGCTAGATAGGTGTCCATTGCTTTTCTGAAAGCAGTTACAGTATCTGCAAGTACAACATCCTGAGGCAAAGAATTCCATAGCTTTACCGCAATTAATTTTACTCTTCTATTGAGTTAGGCTCCTATGATAAATTTCTCCTCACTTGGTCTCCCTGGATTGAAAATCATCTTGGTTATCCTTGTAAACTTCTCTTAAAAACATAATTTCGAATTTATACTCATCTCTCTTCTCTACATAATTATTTATATAATCTTACTTGTTATTTATGTTAAATTTATTACTGTTATAACTTATATATTTATTCCTGCTACCGTTCATCAAATTTACTACTTCCTGTTTAATTTTTTATGTATATTTTTACAATTCAAAATAAATAAATATATGAAGTTTAAAAAAAAAAAAAAAAAAAAAAAAGCTTTACCGCACCTACTGTAAAAAAGCCCTGCCTTTGTTTTAATTGAAAGTGCCTTTTAGTCTTAATGGATGACCTCTCGTTCTTAGCTCAGCTCTTTGTGTAAATAATGAATTGACTACTTCTTTGTATTGACCTTGAATATATATGTGTGAATGGTAATTGCATCAACCCTTAGACATCTGTTTTATAATGTAAACAAACCCAGTTTGGCTAGTCTCTCTTTATAACTCGGATCCTCCAATCCCATTATCAGTTTTGTTGCACGTCTCTAAACTTATTCCATTTCAATAATGTATTGTTTTAAGAACTGGTTCCCAAAATTGTACTCCATATTGTAGATGAGGCCTTACAAAGGATTTATACAGAGATAGGATAATATTACCATCACTTGCATCTACACCTCTTTTTATGCAGGCTAGTACTCTATTTGCTCTTGCAGTAGTTAAGTGACTCTGCATCCTGCTGTGAAGACTATTGTCTATCAGTACTCCTAAATCTTTCTCTAATATGGATTTTCCACGTAGTTTCCCATTTAGAGTATGTATAATCCAGTCCTCTTGAGTTTGTAATGGGCTGGGACTGCTTGATCACAATGCTGTCCAGTTTCATGCTGTTAAACATTCATTTAATAGGAAGTGGAGTCAAGATCAACATATTTAGCACATACGGTGCACTGTTACTCTTTCAATTGGATGTGACACATGCCTATTAACAGGACGTCCAGCATCCAATCAACAAATAAGATGTATGCTGCTGTGAGTGGGTGTAGTGAGATCCTGTGCTTAGCTGTGCTGCAAAGAGATAATCACCAGTCGCAATGCTGTGCTATGTGACTCTATGGGGTGCTGGAGCAGAGGACATGTAGTTAACCCTTTGAGTGCCAGAAGGGTATGCAACGCATTGCAAAAGCACTCAAATAGTTAATGTTAAAGCTTCCGGTCCGTGTCTGTTTCATGATCCCTCCTTACTGGCATATTCAGTACAAAGGAGTCTGGAGAGAGAGCAGGTGGACAGGAGCTGAGCCTATACCAGCACTGTGAGCACTGGTGGAATTAGGTGTGCAGAGGAAAGAACACAGCAAGATCAGAATTTGTATAAGGACTTGGTGTATGGTGGGGGGGACGTAGATAAGTGAAGAACTGGTGGAAGCAGCTGCTCATTAGAGGTGCAAGTGAATGAAGTGGTCGACATGTTTTTGCCTCTACATTGTTTCGTTCTGCATGGCAAAGAGAAGAAGAGGAGTGTGAGATGAACAGGTGAAGGGGAGGGAGGAGGTGTGTACTGTGGTGGGGGGTGAAGTCCTTGCAGAGATTTTCACAGGAGTGGGGAGGGGAGCTCCTGCACACTCCTGTGAAAATCACACCCCATGCTTACACCAATGGGACAGCCAGTATATAGGCGATATACATAACACCTCTCAGCAATGGAAGTACCTTTGTTTTACTCAAAAGGATAGACTAATAGACAATCATTTTTATTATATAGGTGTTAGAAACACTAAACACCTAAAATGATCTAGGGTTATACACACTTAAAGTGGACCTGTTGCATACACGGCTTTTAGTCTCATTCATAGATCTATTTAAACAGTCCATAACTTCTACTGTTTGTTTTACAAACAGGTTAATAGAGATTTTTGGTTTAGTAGTTGGGGAATCTAATCTTAGTAAAGCATCATTCTCTGACTTGGTTAGACAAAGCTGCTTTATTAATTACTCCCATGTCTAACAAGTCACCTCTTTCCACCTTCTTAGACTGCCAAAAACCTATCAGTTTCCACCACAGGGGTGGAATAATGTTATAAGGAGGAATGATCATGCAAATTCTTTCAAGATAGAAGATTCCATTGAGCGGAGGTCTTGGAAAAGTGATTGGTCCTCTTTAACCCTTCGAGTGCGAGAGGGGCGCGCAACTCACTGATTCTCAATACGTTGCGTACCCCTCTGGCACTCCAAGGGTTAAATACCTTGTATTCCATACTAGAATCTGTAAAAATAAAAGAAAAAAACTTTCTACTTGTTTTCTGAGACATAAAATCTACTTTTACATGTGCTCTCTGATGAATCTCATTCTGCTTTTCTCTAAGACTCACATTACAATTGAAATCTTGATAGGCAACTCATATACAGGGCCAGATTTGCAATAAGGCAGAGTTGGCACCTGCCTACAGGCGCATCCCACAGAGGGAAGCCTGTCATTTGGCTTCCTGTTTTTATTTTTTATTAGCCTCGACAGTCACCCCTGCCCCCCCCCCCCCCCGCTTGGCGCCCGCAACAACATGGAGAGGAGAGGTCTGCTCCAAAGACCTGTAGTTACGTCGGCTCTTTAGTAATAATGCAGAGCGCTGGGAGATGACATCATAAAATAAAATAAAGATAAAACGAAGTATTACTATTCCTTTAAATACGCACACACCCAGAGGCTGGACAAAGCTCATGTTCCTGGGTAGAGCTGAAAGTTTAAAGTGGAGCTAACAGTCTGTTAAAAAAGATTGCTCTTAGATGCTCTTTTGTGCTGTTTCTATCTTTTTTTATTCTTTGTACAGCCGTTTGGCTTCAATGTATAATAATGACCAAACATTATAGCAAATAGATATTGCAATGACTTGTTTCAGTCTATGTAGTAGAGAAGAACTGCTGCGATTCTGATACGGTCACTTCATCAAAATCCAAAAGTGTAGTGAAAGTCTAATGCTGTACTGACCTTGAACTGGCGCCGAAGATTTGCCATCTCATACAACCTCTGCTCCTCCAGCCCCCGCCGGCGGCACCACTTCCTGGAGTTACTGCTCCGGCTTGACTTAACCTATAAAAAGGCCAAACACATTTATGGGTCAGTTCTTCAATGGACAAAAATGTACTAATGATAGTGACATGTTTATGATCAAACTGTACTAATGTCAGCAACATGTTTATGGCAGGGCTCAAAATTTCCACTCGCCACTAGTCAATGGAGAGTGAAAATTTAGCCCTGGTGAGTAGAAATTCAGCCCTGGTGGGTATGTAATGGCTTGCAGTGGTGAGTAACTTTTCAGGTCTGACTAGTAGCAAAGGACTTAAAATTATAAGCCCTGTTTATGGGTTAGTCATTTCTATGACCAAAATGTACTAATGACAGGGATATCTTTATAGGTCAGTCCTTCCTAGGATCAGACTGTACTAAAGACAGTGACATGTTTATGGGTCAGTCCTTCCTAGGACCAAAGTGTACTAATGACAGTGACATGTTTATGGGTCAGTCCTTCCTAGGACCAAAGTGTACTAATGACAGTGACATGTTTATGGGTCAGTCCTTCCTAGGACCAAAGTGTACTAATGACAGTGACATGTTTATGGGTCAGTCCTTCCTAGGACCAAAGTGTACTAATGACACTGACATGTTTATGGGTCAGTCCTTCCTAGGACCAAAGTGTACTAATGACAGTGACATGTTTATGGGTCAGTCCTTCCTAGGACCAAAGTGTACTAATGACACTGACATGTTTATGGGTCAGTCCTTCCTAGGACCAAAGTGTACTAATGACAGTGACATGTTTATGAGTCAGTTCTTCCTAAGACTAAAGTGTACTAATGACAGTGACATGTTTATGAGTCAGTCCTTCCTAGGACCAAAGTGTACTAATGACAGTGACATGTTTATGGGTCAGTCCTTCCTAGGATCAAAGTGTACGAATGACAGTGACATGTTTATGGGTCAGTCCTTCCTAGGACCAAAGTGTACTAATGACAGTGACATGTTTATGGGTCAGTCTTCCTAGAACCAAACTGTACTAATGACAGTATTATGTTTATGGGTCAGTCCTTTCTAGGACCAAAGTCTACTAATGACAGTGGTATATATATGGATCAGTCCATCCTAGCCATTAGTTGAATCTCTCACCTGTACCCACTCATTGAAGACATTAAGCAGAGTGAAAGGGTCTCCATGCTCACTCTCCAGTGGTTTCCTTGCCGTGCTACACTCTGGGTTACTGGTGGCGTTGCGGAGGAAAGGGGACTGCACACTGAGGGCAGAGGCAATGGTCAGGATTGGCTCCACCAGACTGAAAAGCGAGCCTAGGATAAGCATCTTTCCTGTAAGAGATGCAGGGACACAACTTAAGTCCAGCAAACCTGTAAGAACAACTCTTTAACCTTTGATCACCAGAGGTGTGTGCAACACATTGCGACGCACTCCCTTCTGCTGCTTAAAGGGTTAAACTAGTGGGAGACAAAATAAAGTAGGTAATTTTACCTATGACAACATCTACAGGCAGTTGAGCTAGAAGCTTCCCAATGGGTGTAAGTTCTTCGTTAGAGTCCAGAGCTCCTTGGTCTCGCAGGTAGACTATGGCAGTTTCGATGCTGGACATTGGAGGTGGTTCAATAAATGGGAACAATCGGGGATCGCCTAGACCCATACTCTTCATCTGATAACAGCGGTGATATGAATTTTAATATCAAATTCATTTCTGAATTCTCAACCTCAAAACATTTCTACTAGTCAATCCACTTACATACATTAGTCAACAGATTGTTTATATGACTTAGAAACAATCTACAGAAAATAATTAGTTTAGATAAAAATTATATTGCGCAGCCACTGGTCAGTCAAGTAGAATACCTGCAAAATCAACGCGTCCAAGGCCACCCGCTGGATTTCTGGGACAGGGTATGGTGAAAAAGCATCATAATCAGATTCTGCGTATAATCTGTAACACACCCCAGGGCCCGTTCTTCCTGCTCGGCCCTTCCTCTGCTCAGCACTCGCTCGGCTGATCCAGAACTCCTGCAGGCGCTGCATCTTGGATTTAAGGTCAAAGCTCATCTCTTTCACTTTCCCTGCAAAGGTAATCGATACATAGAAACATAAAATTTGAAGGCGGATAAGAACCATTCGGCCTGTCTATACTGGACATTTTTCTACTGTAAAAACCTCAAACCTTATTTGGTCTTTGGTCTTGTCTTATGTTAAGGACAGCCTTATGCCTATACCATGCATGCCTACATTCCGTCACTGTATTAACTTCTACCACTTCTGCTGGCAGGCTGTTCCACTTATCTACTACCCTCTCAGTGAAGTAAAACTGTGTCCGTCTAGTTTTAGACTATGACCCCTTGTCCTAACATTTTTACTCCTACCTATCTAGCACAGAACAATAATGAGAATGATGTCAGTTGGCTTCAAAGCAGATAGGATGTTGATCCAGGGAAATATCTGACTGACATTTGGAGTCTGGAAGGAATATTTTTTATTTTACCCACTTGGGACTTAATTGGAAATTACTTCAAATGTTTTTTTTGGTCTTCCTCTGGATCAACAGGGGTGATTTGGCATGGGATGGACTTTTTTCAGGCCTCATCAACTATGTTACTATTAAATCTGTAGCATTAAAATGTCAGTAAAGCATTTGTTAAGTCAACCATGATGTAGATTATCCCTAATAATTCTTGATGATCCATTTCTGGGTAAAATTATTTCACCAACCACATTCCAGACCGTTTTACACACCGTGACAAAAACCTATCCCTGATTTTATTTCCATTATAATTCCTAGAATGTCCCATTTGATTAAAGGAGAACATGAATTCCTAATAACAACCCATTTCCTTTACTATGACCAGAAAATCCTAATGGCCTTTATGAATTTTGCACTTGTGCCTTTGCTCAAGCGACAACATCTACTATCAGTCCTAGATGTCAGGTCAATGGAGGTGGATGTATCTGGTAGAACCACAGGACCTCAAACTCAGACCACTGCACAAGGTTATATTAAATGGTATCCTTTAGAAATGTTGCATTAAAGGGATAGTAATGTTTCATAATAAAAGCAAAGTTTCCCCTCCTGCCCCTTTTACCTAGTGTAAGCCATCTCTTCTCAGATGTGGAATGCAGTCCATAGACCAGACAGATAACAGAATGGGACAATCCTCTTCCTATGAGAACAATGAAGGCCCTGCCCCACTTGACAAGTTTTTCAGGTTTTTCCCTTATCTTAATTGAAGGTTGTCCCTCTCTGCAGTCTACCTGGTCACCTCCCTTCTGATCTGGCTGAGCAGTGTTACATCAGTAAAAGGGGCAGGAGGGGGATACTTTGTCATTGAATTACTCCTGAACTACAACTCTGACAGAATTGAAATAACACTCTCCAAAGTCCAAATACTATGATGATTAATTAGAGCCGCTTTTATTATGAAACATTACTATCCCTTTAAAAAAAGCTCACAAATAGGCCAACAGAATCAGGATTATCAATCTACTGTTAAAATTAACACTGTGAGAGTAAGATTGCCCATTTAAAGGAGAACAGCACTGCAAAATCAAAAATTTTCATATGCCCTATATACACTGCATTCAATTTATGTTCAGGCTTAAAGGGATAGTAATACTTAAAATGTAAAAAAAAAATATGTTGTAGGGTTTATCCCCCTGAGTAAAACAAGAGTACTCCCACTGCTGAAAGGTGTTTCATTCAAAAGTTATTATTTTTCAAAGTTGAATTTTTTAGGTGCAATATCACAGTGGCGCTGTTGCTACACGATCCTATGGACAGCTCTGGTCCCGGGACCATAAATCTCCATAGGATGGTGTAGCAACAGCGCCACTGTACAATTTCAGGCCACTGTGATATTGCACCTAAAAAAATTCAACTTTGAAAATTAATAACTTTTGAATGAAGCACCTTTCAGCAGTGGGAGTACTCTTGTTTCACTCAGGGGGGTAAACCCTATAACATATTTTTTTTACATTTTAAGTATTACTATCCCTTTAACGTCTGCAAACATCCAGGATGGCCCTATCAGCCATTTCCCAAAACGGTCACACACACACACATACACATACATACATACATACATACATATACACACACACACACACACACACACACACACCGGATTAATTTAGAATTGAAGACCTATAAGATTTTATGGAATGCTGATAAAGACTAGAAAATAGAAGTATATGTAAGCTAATAGGCTGGTGTGAAGCTCATGCCACAACAAATGTTCTGATAATACACAGATCTACAGATCAACAATGATGTACCTTAGACAGGATGCATTCACCTGCCTAATTTTGGGCTCAAAAACTAGGAATAAAAGGATCAGCGATATATATTGTAGCTCCTGAAAGAAAAACACACATTATGTATCCTTACCTGAATCAAGTACGAATCTCACCCCATCGATAGTGACAGAGGTTTCTGCAATGTTTGTGGAGATTATACATTTTCGGACGCCAGGGGGAGCCAAGTCAAACACCTGATGTTGGGGTATACAAAAGGAATATAAAGAATGAAAAGTCTGCTCTGTAATACTGTGTGATTAGAAGTTAGTTTACAAACAACTGCCGATAACAGAATTCTGGAGGGTTGTGCAATCCCAATGGTACTCAAAGAGTTAATGGCTACATTGTTAGCCACTGAAGAAGAAAAGTTGCTTAATGTCCATGCACTTTAGCAGAGGTGATTTTATAAAAAAAAAAAAAAAAAAAAAAAAGGTACCAAGTCACTTTACTCTTGGGGGACAAAGAAAAAACAAACAATGTACAGAGTTACTGATTTAAAAAAAAAAAAAAAAAAAAGGAACCGGGTCATGACCTGGCTGAAAACCACCTCTGTGCTTTTGGAAGCAGGAACCACATTGCAGGCTCAAATGGTTTGTTAGATTGGAGGGCAGGAAATGATGGGAATTGTAGTCTAATAACAGCTGCATATCCCCAAAAATAACAGATACCCAGAGACACAGATCGGCAAAGAAAAATGTTTTGTCACAATCGGCTGGGAGTTATTTCATGATTTAAAGGGATAGTAATACTTCGTTTTAACTTTATTTTATTTTGTAGGCATTAAAAAAACATGAAGAATGATATAAGTCTTATCTCTCAAACCTTTATGGTTTATGAGATATTCACAAGCAAAGTTCCCCTCCCCGCCCCTTTTTCCTAGTGTAAGCCATCTCTTCTCAAATGTGAGTCTGGTTGTATGACAGGACAGATAACAGAAGGAGACAATTTTCTTTGTATGAAAACAATGAAAGCCCTTCCCCCCTTGACAAGTTTTTCAGCTTTTTCCATTATCTTAATTGAAGATTGTCCCTCTCTGCAGTCTACCTGGGCATCTCCCTTCTGATCTGGTTGAACAGGGAAGGGATACTTTGTTTGTGAATATCTCTTAAACCATAAAGGTTTCAGAGATAAGACTTATATCATTCTTCATGTTTTTTTAATGCCTACAAAATAAAATAAAGTTAAAACGAAGTATTACTATCCTTTTAAATGTAGGCAACCAATGCAGTAAAGCAGAGAAAAAAGCTACGAAGGCACTAGGTTGCATAGGAAAACATATTAGCAGCAGGAAGAGATATTTAAGTGACAGTCAACTCACTTTTTTTTTACTACATAGCCTGCACCTGCATAAAATGTTACATCTAATTGTTTTTTGGGGGGGGGGGTTTAAACACTTTCATGCCACTGACAGCGAGCTCATTGAATTTCTGCTTCCAGACAGCTTTCTGTAAGGAACAGTGACAGAAGAGACAGCGATACATTGTAACACTATCCCTACAGCACTGAGTGCTCTGTATCCTGCAATGGAGGCAGACTTTTGTGCTGCAATGATAGTGTTGCACTGTATCAATGACCCTGCTATCTCAGACTCTGACAAAAAGCTCTCTGGCAACAGATAATCTGGGAGCTCACTGTCACGGACATACAAGTTAACCTTTGAAGTGCCAGAAAGGAAGGTAAAACATGCACTCAAAACTTTTAAAAAAATGATAATAAAAAGTACAAGCAAACTGAGTTTCCATATTCTGCACTTGCAAAATTAAATTAAAAAAGGCGGTGGACTGTCACTTTAATGCCACTTTATAGATCAGAATGGAGACGTCAGCTGCAGGATTGTGTATGGTGCATTGCACACTAATGGCAGGATTTTATTCAGAGCTCTGACGTCTGACTTTTAACCATATGAGTGAAAGAGGGATATCAAACACATTGCGAAGCAATGTGTATGATACCCCTCTGCCACTCAAAGGGTTAAACTCTTGAATGGTAAACTCCTCCAACACACTGACTGTGTGGCAATGGTGGGTGGAGTCAGGAGATGGTGTGGTCATGGGCGGGGCAAAAGGTACTTAATGGTGGTTGGGAGCCAAAATACATCCCCGATACGGACTCTGAGATTTCACCCCATGGTGTGTATGTACAAAGAAAAGAGGAGCAATTCTGGAGTAATCCAACTATACGACAGCGACGTGACAGTCTCTATAGATTTAAAAGGGGTATTTTAACACCTTGAATTCCAGCATAGTATCCAACTCACTGCTTCGCATCATTCAAGAGGTTAAAAGAACCATTTAAATAAATGGTATTTTTTATTTGTTCCCTATGATGTAGTTGGTTTGCCCCAGAATTAGTCTGCTTTTCTTTGCACATACGGCCCTATATTTTGGGTCATTCCCACCTTGTCTTGCTCTGCGATAGACAGCGTGCTGTGTAGCGGGAGCACGATCCAGCGCTGCGTGTGTGTGGCGTACACCTGCACTGCCTCCTGGACACTGCTGATCTCAGTCACGCCACTCAGGAAGATCAATAGGTCGCCGCGCTCCTCTGCGGGGTATTTGTGATCGATGGCTTGCAGGACGCGGAGGTACGGCCGGGGGTCCAGCTTCTCGGACTTGGACACGGCCTCCTCCTGAGGGATGGGCTGGAAGATCACCTGGGACAGAGAGAGGAAAATACTGGATTCTAAACTATAGACCAGCGGACCTTTTACATACAAATAATTTTTATGTATGCAGTTATGTATTTGTCTATCATACAACATCATATCTATATAATTACTGTGTGTAACAGAAGGTCTTACCTAGGTAGGAGTCCGTCATACAGCAGTCTGGTGTATCTATATAATTACTGTGTGTAACAGAAGGTCTTACCTAGGTAGGAGTCCGTCACACAGTAGTCAGGTGTATCTATATAATTACTGTGTGTAACAGAAGGTCTTACCTAGGTAGGAGTCCGTCACACAGTAGTCAGGTGTATCTATATAATTACTGTGTGTAACAGAAGGTCTTACCTAGGTAGAAGTCCGTCATACAGCAGTCAGGCGTATCTATATAATTACTGTGTGTAACAGAAGCACTTACCTAGGTAGGAGTCTGTCACACAGTAGTCAGGTGTATCTATATAATTACTGTGTGTAACAGAAGGACTTACCTAGGTAGGAGTCCATCATACAGCAGTCAGGCGTATCTATATAATTACTGTGTGTAACAGAAGCACTTACCTAGGTAGAAGTCCGTCATACAGCAGTCAGGCGTATCTATATAATTACTGTGTGTAACAGAAGCACTTACCTAGGTAGGAGTCTGTCACACAGTAGTCAGGTGTATCTATATAATTACTGTGTGTAACAGAAGGACTTACCTAGGTAGGAGTCCATCATACAGCAGTCAGGCGTATCTATATAATTACTGTGTGTAACAGAAGCACTTACCTAGGTAGGAGTCCATCATACAGCAGTCAGGTATATCTATATAATTACTGTGTGTAACAGAAGCACTTACCTAGGTAGGAGTCCATCATACAGCAGTCAGGCGTATCTATATAATTACTGTGTGTAACAGAAGTACTTACCTAGGTAGGAGTCCATCATACAGCAGTCAGGCGTATCTATATAATTACTGTGTGTAACAGAAGCACTTACCTAGGTAGGAGTCTGTCACACAGTAGTCAGGTGTATCTATATAATTACTGTGTGTAACAGAAGGACTTACCTAGGTAGGAGTCCATCATACAGCAGTCAGGCGTATCTATATAATTACTGTGTGTAACAGAAGCACTTACCTAGGTAGGGGTCCATCATACAGCAGTCAGGCGTATCTATATAATTACTGTGTGTAACAGAAGCACTAACCTCTGTTAATACATTGTAGACCTATTTACCACTGAACAGGTCTAAGCAGAATTTAGAAATCAGTTCACATTTTTATTTCTTCAATAGGGTGCAGTTATCTTGTGAATATGACCCCTAATGTTCACATTCATTAATTGTTAAATGTAGAAAATGTTATGCACACCAATTGGCCTTTCATACTTTACTCCAAGCTTAGTTAATTGTTGGACCTCCAGCTGTTGGACACTGGTTGGTTGGAGATGATAATGTTGTAATGTCCAACAATCGACTGAACCAGCTTTACGCGTCTTTGTTAATCTCAGTCCTGATTGCGAGGCAGACTGGTTACCACTAGGTACTATCAGTGAGAACCAGACAGTTACCTGTATAGGGAAGAGCCTCCCAGGAACCTGCAGAACAGGAGCCTGCTCAAAGTACCCAGAGAACAGTTTGATGTTGATGGTGGCAGACATAAGAATGACTTTCAGATCTGGCCTCAGTGGTAGGAGTTGGCGTAGGACACCCAGCAGAAAGTCACTGTGAAGATGCCTCTCATGGACCTCGTCCACAATAAGGACCTGGTACTGCGGCAGCTGGGGGTCTCTCTGGATCTGACGCAGGAGTAGACCCTCGGTCAGGAACACTATCTTGGTGGCTGGAGATCGACTACTCTCAAAACGGATTTGGTACCCAACCTAAAAGAAAACAAGGATGTGATGAAAACTCTGTAACAAACAGAGGCACTAAATAATAGAAATCAATATACCGAGTGGCTCAATATTATAATCAAATGAATAATTTCAAAAAATAAAATAATTAAAGCAGAACTTTCACCATATTTAAACTCACCCTGCAATAATTAGGCAGATGGCGACTAGCTTAATAATAGGTATATTACCTCTCAGACCAAGCCGATTCTAAAGAAATCCTTCATCTTTGGAGACTGGAAGCCAGGCATCAGCGCAGAAATCTTGTCAGCGTGCCTGCGCTGTCAGTCCCGGTCTCCATTAAAAAGCATTGCACTGTGCCGAAAGGCACCGGAAGGGACTGAGGGCGCAGTCAAACAGACTGCACTAACCTGGCCGTCAGTCTCCAAAGATTAAGGATTTCTTTAGTGTATCACTATACACTTCCATTAAGAACAAGTTATGCCTGGCATTAAGATTTAATCACTAAAACTACGTTTATTTTTGGCATAATTAGCAAAGTTCTATATACATACACTGCAACACAATTCTGGTTTGGACAAGATCATTTCTACTCTTTTCAAGAAAGTTGACTGATTGAAGTTAGCACTTAGTGAGAATGTCTCTATGCGTACAGATCCTTATGTAGCTTTGCAACAGTTTTGTAGACACTTTAATCATTACTCCAGTTTTATACATCTCCCCCTTTGTTCCTACGTGGGACTGGCCCTTTTACCCAATAAGCAGCCAGTGTCTTTAGGTAACCTTGGGGGAGATGTATAAAGCAAGGATCTTAAAGGGATAGTAATACTTTGTTTTATCTTTATTTTATTTTGTAGGCATTAAAAAAAACATGAAGAACAATATAATTCTTATCTCTCAAACCTTTATGGTTTGAGAGATATTCACAAGCAAAGTTTCCCCTCCCGCCCCTTT
The DNA here is from genome assembly GCA_037306005.1 of Rhinophrynus dorsalis. NCBI lineage: Eukaryota > Metazoa > Chordata > Amphibia > Anura > Rhinophrynidae > Rhinophrynus > Rhinophrynus dorsalis. Next base: position 178,015,535 of record CM074726.1, read on the forward strand.
TACCTAGTGTAAGCCATCTCTTCTCAGATGTGGAATGCAGTCCATAGACCAGACAGATAACAGCAGGGGACAATCTTCTTCCTATGAGAACAATGAAAGCCCTCCCCCCTTGACAAGTTTTTCAGGTTTTCCCTTATCTTAATTGAAGATTGTCCCTCTCTGCAGTCTACCTGGGCACCTCCCTTCTGCTCTGGCTGAGCAGTGTTACATCAGTAAAAGGGCCGGGAGGGGGATACTTTGTCATTGAATTACTCTTGAACTACAACTCTGACAGAATTGAAATAACACTCTCCAAAGTCCAAATACTATGATGATTAATTAGAGCTGCTTTTATTATGAAACATTACTATCCCTTTAACTAAGGCACTCAGCAAAAAAAATAAATCAATAGACCAACGAAATATAAAAGTAAAAAAGCTTTATTAATATCCTATATAATAATTCACTAGGATGTTTGTCAGAAGCCGTTATGAGCAGTAGAGACTGCCCACACTGCAGCTGATACAGAGCGGGACGCTCCGAATTCAGACCGGAGTCCTATCTGCGCACCTTCCTGGGACTGCTTGGTCCCAGGAAGGTGCGCAGAGAGGACTCCAGTCTAAATTCGGAGCGCCCAACTCCGTATCAGCTGCGGCGCGGGCAGTCTCTACTGCGCATGACTGCAGCAGTGGCACTGTGGCCCGTGTAAACAGGCTTTTCAACTAGTCTACACATAAATGAATATAGAAAAAAATAATCTCTCTCATGACTGGAGAAAGACAAAGGACCCCCCCCTCCCAAAAACCACCCCAGTACACCTATACTTGGTTGTATAATGTTGTATAATTATGTAGTATTTTTTAACTGTTTGTGGTTTATTTTGATTTAGGATTATGTCATTTTGTGTATTTATTAATTTATTGACTGGACCAGGTTTGGGTGTACTGGGTGGTTTTTGGGAGTAGGGGTCCTTTGTTTTTGTGTAATCTTCTTTCTATATACATTTATGTGTAGATATTAATATTTTTTTTACTTTCGTATTTCATTGGTCTATTAATTTATTATTGGCTGAGAGCCTTAGTAAAGGTCCTTACTTTTTTATTTTCCTTTGAATTGATATATTTATTTAAAGGGATATTAATACTAATTATTATTATTATTACTAATCCCTATATTAAAGTCCTATTAAAAATAAACGTATTGCCCCCAGTGTCATCTCTCAAACCTTTATGGTTTGAGAGATAATCGCTCCTAAAGTTGCCCTCTCCCTCCCCCTTCCCCGAAGTCAGCGTTGTAGTTGACTGAAGGGAAATCCGGTCATAGATCATCAGGCGGCTCTGCAGCAGAGCCACGATCGTGTTAATAAAAAAAAAATCTTTCACTAAAACGGTCTTCTACGTGTGCTTGCAAACCAAGCACAAACCAAGCACACGTAGAAGACCATTTCAGTGAAAGTTTTCTTTTTTAGTAACGTGATCAGGCTGTGCTGGAGAGCCGCCTGAAAGTCAAACGACTTGCTTCCCTGCAGTCAGCTAGAACGCTGACTACGGGGAAGGGGAAGGGAGAGGGCAACTTTAGAAGTGATTATTTCTCAAACCATAAAGGTTTGAGAGACGTCACTGGGGGCAATACATTTATTTTTAATAGGACTTTAATATAGGGATTAGTAATACTTAAGTATTACTATCCCTTTAAGGTTCAGGCACCCTATACATGACATGTATGGTTATGCCACATTAAGATAAATGATATGAGTGCTCCTCTAGAATAGTTTTTTTCTAGAGATGTATAAAACTGCAGTTTTTAAAGAAAAAACCTGTAAAATTGTTGCAAAGGGACAAATATATGTATAAACATTTAGTGATATTTTCGCTATATACTAACTCCAGTCAGTCGATTTTTTTGAAAGGTGGAGCAGAAATAGTATTGTCCAAATAAGAACTGTTTTGCAGTGTTTTTATAAAGAAACTCACTACTTGCACCAAAAATAAAGGCGGTTTTTGTGATTAAATCTTAACCCTTTGAGTGCCAGAGGGGTACGGAATGCATTGCAAAGCAATGCATTCCGTACCCCTCTGGCACTCAAAGGTTTAATGCCAGGTATAACCTGTTCAAATGGAAGTATATAGCTACAGTTATGTATGCAAAAATTATCTCATTTGCATATTTTTTCTGCAAAGTTTCTCAGTAGATTCTCATATACAGATATTTATAAACTCAACTTTACTTCTTTATAAATATGATCCGTCACTGCAAATTCTTAAACATACACTAAGGAGTTTTATACATCTCCCCCCTCATTCCTACAAGGGACTGTCTTTAAAGTGATAGTAATGTTTCAAAATAAAAGCAGCTCCAATTAATCTTCATAGTATTTGGACTTTGGAGAGTGTTATATCAATTCTGTCAGAGTTGTAGTTCAAGAGTAATTGAATGATAAAGTATCCCCCTCCTGCCCTTTTCACTGATGTAACACTGCTCACCTCAGAACAGAAAGGTGGCAAAGAGGGACAATCTTCAATTAGCATAATGGAAAAACCTGTCAAGGAGGGGGCAGGGTTTTCACTGTTCTCACAGTAAGAAGATTGGCCCTTGCTGCGAGCTGTCTGGTCTGTGGACCAGATTCCACATCTGAGTGGAGGTGTCTTACACTAGGTAAAAGGAGTGGGAGGGGGGATACTTTATCATTCAATTACTCTTGAACTACAGCTCTGACAGTATTGAAATAACACTCTCCATGGCCCAAATACTATGATGATTAATTGGAGCTTCATTTATTTTGAAACATTATCACCCTGCAATTCATTTTGCTCCTACATGGGACTGACTCTTTAACACAAAAGTGTCACTATAATTCAGTCCCTGCTCCAGCACTGGATTGATCCTTGCTCTTGTGACATCTTACCTTTGACCCATATTGATTGAGGCTTTCAAATCCAACTCGCTTTGCTAATGAGATGCAAGCAATCCTACGAGGCTGGGTGCAGGCAATGTGTCCAAAACCTGCAGCCAACAGGTACTGTGGTACTTGAGTTGACTTGCCACATCCAGTGTCTCCTGCTACCACCACCACCTGGTGCTCCCTCACCATCTGGACTAGCTTTTCTCTGTACTGGAAGATGGGCAAGCTCGACCTCTCTTTGCGGAGCTTTGCTAGTTTGCCAAAGCTTTGTTTCTGTGTAAAGTCCAGGTAATGAAGCACAGCCATCTTAAACTCCTCCAACTTCTCTCTGGGCACTTCATTAGAATCTCTGCACCTGCTTTCCTTGTCACGTTTATGTCCATGGAAAGCTTTCTCCAGATCCTTACTGAGGATAATGGAAGCATTAATACGATACCTTGAGTCATACTCCTTAGGGAGGTCCTTCAGTTCATGCCTCCATCCACCTTGGTCTCTTTTCTCCTTAGATCTACTGTCTCTTTTCTGGAGCATCTGGAACCTTTGGAAACGTTCAAAAAACACCCAGAACTCTTTGCTCTCCTCAGAGTCAGCCCTGATATAGCTTCTATCACCAAAAAACATATCTTCCAGCTGTCGCCGAGTCTGAGGGCAGTTCCAGTCCCAATGATGGTTCCTTCTGTCTCTATCCATGTTTGCTACTTGTTGGTGAATTTAGGTGGTATGTGCCTTTTAGCCCCTCCTAATATAGACATCAGAATAAATGATTCTCACTTTCCTTATAAAGGAACATCAGATCACCTGCCCTTACTCCCCCAATCCACAAACATCAGAACATATTTCTCTCACATCCTCCTTATACACAAACATCAGGGAAAGTACCTCTCTCCTCCCAATACTAAGACATCAGGACACCTACCTCACACTTCCTCCTAAAACACAGACATTAGAACACATACCTTGCACTTCCGCCTAATTCACAAACATACGGACACACACATATCACCTACTCCTTATTCCCAACATCAGAACACACACCTCTCACCGCCTTCCATACATAAACATCAGGAAACTTATCTCTCACCTCCTACTAATACATAGACATAATGACATGTACTTCTCTCCTACACAGACCACTACCTCTCCCCTCCTCTTAATACACAGACATTGGGATGCCTAGCTCTCCCCTCCTTTAATACACAGACATCGGGATGCCTACCTCTCCCCTCTTCTTAATACACAGACATCGGGACATTTAACTCTCCCCTCCTCCTAATACACAGGCACCAGGACACTTACCTTTCCCCACCTTCTAATACACAGACATCAGGACTTGTACCTCACCTCTCCCCTCATAATACACAGACATCAGGACACTTACCTCTACCCTCCTCCTAATGCACAATCATTAGGAGACATGCCTCTCCCCTCCTCCTAATACACCAAGAAGCATCAGAACACATACCTCGCAACTCTTCCTAACACACCCAAGAACATCAGGATACCTACCTCTCACCTCTTCCTAACACAGATATTGGGGCACCTACCTCTAACTTTCTCCTAATACACATATATCAGAACATCATCCTCTTACCTCCCCCTAATATACAAACACCAGAATACTTACCTCACATCTCCCCCTAATATACAAACACTAGGATGCCTACCTTTCTGCTCCTCTTAATAAGCAAACATCAAGACACAGTTCACTCATCTCCTCCTAATACAGACATTAGGGCATGCACCTCTCAACTTCTCCTTATACAAAGGCACCAGCACACATGCATCTCCCGTTCTACTCACACACAGACATCAGGAAATGTACATCTCACCTCTTCCTAAAACACAGACATCAGGATATACATCTCTTTCTAAAATATCTAAAGTGACACTTTAAACCAATTATTCTTATTAAAAAACACACCCTGCAGGGTTGCATGGATTCATGTGCAGCCCTGCAGAATTAACATTTCCTAAGGATACATGGTCACCTTAACTCTCAACTATTCCAATACACAGACATCAGAACACCCACCTCTTACCTCCTCTTAACACACACACACACACATACATACACATACACATACACACACACACACACACACACACACACACACACACACACACACACACACATTACGACACTTATCTCTTTCGTCATCCTAACACACAGATAACATGGAACCTACATCTCACTTCTCCTAACACACAGACTTCAAAACACTTTTCTCACACCTCCTCTTAATACAAAGACTTCATGACATCTATCCTCCACCTTTTAATATACAGACTCACCTCCTCCTAATACAGACATTAGAACACTTATGTTTCAACTCCTCCCAATACACAAACATCATAGCACTTACCTCTCACCTTCTCTTAATACACCAGCACATAAGGAGTCCATAAAGCCGGCTCACATACTCTATCTCCTATACATCCTTCCTGTTTGCATTCCAAAGCAGCTTCAAACAGAGGCTTGGAATGCATGACATCTCTAACCACGCCTTCATCAGGCAACTCGACCAACCGCAGAAGGGTAAGTCTACAGTGAACTTCCTTAGCAATTGTAACTAAGTACGAGCACATTGTTACAGCGGGAGGATGTAATAGTCATGTTGGCTCTCCAGCTTTTGAAGACTGTACGTCCCTTCATTGTACTTTCCGAGAGCTGGAGACCCTGGAATATTTCATGTAAAAGTGATGCTAGACGTTCAAATGCGGAGTAAATCATATATTGATACTAGTTTTAAAACCCGTGTACCGGGGCCAACACTGGCGGCGCTGAAGTCATGCGGGGTACTGACTGCCCGCGCAGCGGCTGATAAGGAGCAGGGCGCTCTGAATTCAGACCTTAGTCCTCTCTGCGCACCTTCCTGGGACTGCTTGGTCTCAGGAAGGTGGGCAGAGAGGACTCCGGTCTCACCGTGGCGCGGGCAGTCTGTACAACCATGACTGCAGCTCCCTCAGCTGTCTCTACTGCGCATGACGACTTCTGACAAACATCCTTAGCAAATTATAGTATAGGATTTAAAACCTGTGTACACTGGCGGTGCTGCAGTCATTCGTGGTACTGACAGCCCGTGCCATGGCTGATATGGAGTGGGGCGCTCTGAATCAGACCCTAGTCCTCTCTGCGCACCTTCCTGGGACCGCTTGGTCTCAGGAAGGTGGGCAGAGAGGACTCCAATCTCACCACAGCGCGGGCAGTCTGTACTACCATGACTGTATCGCACGCAGCCGTCTCTACCAAGCATGATGGCTTCTGACAAACATCCTTAGTGAATTGTAATATAGGAAAGGATGCTGCGCCAGAAAAAATTGTAAGAGGGAAACTTAGGGTAAAGTGACCAGAGTTCCTGTAACCCTCTGTGTGCCAGAGGGATATGCATTGCACCTCCCACGCTCAACAGAGTTAAGCAGGATGCTTATGATAATTTAATTCTGCAACTCTGCAGTGTGTGTGTGTCAGGGCCGGATTTACATCTCAGGCGCCCCTAGGCACAACAACGTCTGGCGCCCCTAGCCCCGCCTTTGCCCCACCCCTTAACCACGCCTCCCAGTTAGCCACACCTCTCCATTAACTACACTCATTTTTAGGTTTGTTTTATTCAGGGTGGGATAGAGGGACAGAGAGATTCGGGTCTCAAAGAGGAACACTTGGGAGATATGTGATTCCAATTTAAAAGTTGCCATAACAGAAGTCAAAACTGTGACATGAGTAGACACATGAAATGATGCTACATCTAGCTTTTAATCCCTTTGGCACTAGAGATAACCAAATTAATACGTTCCAAATACTGCCCTCCCTACCATTTAACCCTGCAAGTGCTTTACAATGCCATGGGCAATCCCTGGCACTCAAATGGTAAACATTCAAGTGTAATTGAATATTACTTTTAACGTGACAATGAATAAGCTACTGCCAACATAAAAGGGATAAAGTGTGCCAGAACATGCAAATTAACCCTTTGAGCATCAGTGGGTTATCCAACGCATAGTGGCACTTAAAAGGTTAACTTGCACGTTCAACTACATGCCCTGAAGAAAGAAACTGACCAGCTATCGTCTACCAAGTCCATCAACACGCTGAACAAGATTAACAACACACTGATGATTTTACCTGTAGGGATCTGGAAGTAATTTGAGGCTCCATGTGGGCTCTGGTTGTCGCTGTGTCACCCTGGGGCCACTAATCACTTTCACAGAAAGCATAGTGCCGCTTGGGAGGCAGGTCCTTGCTTACTAAGATTTTGATCGAAACAAACAACTCCCGATATCACCATTACAGTTACCCAGTCATTAACGAGTGTCACTCTGACACAACACTCGTTGATGACTGGGTGCCTGTAATGGTGATTTCGGGAGTCTTCGTTCCAATCAAAATCTTAGTAAGCAAGGACCTGCCTCCCAAGCGGCACTATGCTTTCTGTGAAAGTGATTAGTGGCCCCAAGGTAACACCGCGGCAACCAGAGCGATATCGTCCCAATGAAAGTATTAGTAAGTAAGGATGCAGGTGCTGGAGCCCCATTGTGCACTAGTAAAGAGGTTGAAAGGTCATTTTGGCTGGCTGCGAAAACATCATACCAGTATTCCTGTGGCAAGCATAGTCGGGGCAACGCATCTTAATGAAAAAGCACATGTATCCAGTCAGCTTATTCTGAGACCCCGTGGCTTCTGACATGGGGACCAAGGGTGTAACTAATGCAGCTGAAGGGTGCTTTTTACAATTAGGAATTGCAGGGAAACATACAGGGCTTCAATTTCCTGTATGTTCCTGGAATAGACTACTAGTCCAAGGTAACAGCGCCTGCGCCCTCGAGTCAAGCCAGGGCACAGCCAAGGCGCACTCGCACAGCATATATTTAAATGGCAGTGTGAGGCACTGCAATGACAGCACCCGGAATTGTGGGCGTGACAATGGCATTGCAAGGCGTCCCTGAAAATCGGGCGCCCTAGGCAAGTGCCTTGTCTGCCTATTCACAAATCCGGGCCTGGTGTGTGTTATATATACAATTAAAGAGATATATCTAGCCACATTAGTTAAGGAACTCTTGGAATGTTTCTATGTGTCGTTATTATGCATAGTCTTCAGGGCACACTGTATGCTGTGTATATTGTCTTATATCCCAGATTTGCAGGTACAATCCCTGGTTTTTGCTCCCTGTTTCGTGCTGTCCCTGGGTTTTAAAATATAACTAGACCTGTCACCCTAATTCAAGTTTAATTTGTTTTACAGATATTTAAAATCTTCCTATGTTGTACCAGCCTTTTCTTCTCTGTAAAATAAATAATGTTTGAAAAACTATCCTTCATGTTTGAGTGGCACAGTATGGTAATGTATGTTAACTCTTTGAGTGACAGAGAGGTTTCCAATGCATTGCAACAATGTGTGTATGTGTGTGTGTGTGTGTGTGTGTGGTAATACTCATACCTGGGAACTTTGACTTACTGATTCCCCTGAGGGGTGGGAGTCCTGTGGTGCCGCTGGGGAGGATACAAATTATGCGATTCGCATAAAAAAGGGATGGGGCTTAATCGTGAGTCGGGGTGGGGCTTAATATATGTGTACAGAATAGGAGGAGGAGAAATGGGCAGGGAGTGGGAGGAACACATACCTCCCAACATTTCAGATGGCCAAAAGGGGGACACTTTTGCATTAGGTGCTATTTGCTGGGGGCGTGGCAGGTAGGAGTGGCATTTCCTAGACTATTTAGGTAATTTTATGATCTCTTGTCGCCTCTTTGGGTAAGTGAATAAATGATTTAGAACAAGATCAAATAGTTTAATTTACACAGAGTAATTTATAAACACATACTGAAGTGTAATCAAACATTACCCTTTGAGTGGAGCACCCCTCTGGCACTCAAAGGGTTAATGAGCTTTATTGCTGTGAAGCAATCAGATACAGTAATATACACACCTCAGAGTCTGATCTTCTAAAAGAAAGGGTAAGAGAGAAACTTGGGAGGTATGGATCCCTAACATCTCCTAAAGAGGGACCCGTGGGAGGTATGGACCCCTAATAACTCTTAAAGAGGGACCCTTGGGAGGTATGGATTTCTAATATCTCCAAAAGAGGGACCTGTGGGAGGTATGGACCCCTAATATCTCCTAAAGAGGGACCCTTGGGAGGTATGGACCCCTAATATCTCCTAAAGAGGAACCCTTGGGAGGTATAGAACCCTAATATCTCCTAAAGAGGGACCCGTGGGAGGTATGGACCCCTAATATCTCCTAAAGAGGGACACTTGGGAGGTATGGATCCCTAATATCTCCTAAAGAGGAACCCTTGGGAGGTATAGAACCCTAATATCTCCTAAAGAGGGACCCGTGGGAGGTATGGACCCCTAATATCTCCTAAAGAGGGACACTTGGGAGGTATGGATCCCTAATATCTCCTAAAGAGGAACCCTTGGGAGGTATAGAACCCTAATATCTCCTAAAGAGGGACCCGTGGGAGGTATGGACCCCTAATATCTCTTAAAGAGGGACGCATGGGAGGTATGGACCCCTAATAGCTCCTAAAGAAAGGATACATCTATTTAACAAGATAATAATTCTGCCGACTAGCACTACTGAGCAGCTACTCACCAGATGGGGAGTTATTTAAGCTAATGTTTTTTTCAGGTGGTAGTTCCGCTTTAATTCCTAAAAAAAAAAATATTTATATTACAAACAAATGGCCAGCACAACAGATATAGGCAGTTTTTCCTTTTCTTTATAAATGAAATATAAATATAGTGTTCAGGTCTATAAGGATTTATAGTCCATAAATATTAGTCCAATAAAATAGGCCTTATCCCTCTGCTCTATCGTTAAGGCAAACTGTGTCTGCTGGAAAATACAAGATTCTAAACCAAAAAAGGATGACAAGAAAGAGATGGCATCTCCAAGTTTCGTACTTTTCTAATTAATCCTTTGAGTGCCAGAGAGGTATCCAAGGCATTGAGTTGATCAAGAAGATCAAAAGCTCAAAGTATTAAACACAAACAACTCGTTTAAATGTGACAACTCATTTGAAATATGAGATAATAGTTGAAGAACCCGTTACACTGGCCACAGTGCCACTGCCAGCCGGTCGCGGGGCAGTCATGCTCAGTAGAGACTGCCCACGCCGCTGCTATTACAGTGCCAGCCAGTCGCGGTGCAGTCCTGCTCAGTAGAGACTGCCCACGCCGCGGCTGATGACAGTGCCAGCTGGTCACAGTGCAGTCATGCTCAGTAGAGACTGCCCGCGCCATGGCTGATACAGTGCCAGCCGGTCGCAGTGCAGTCATGCTTAGTAGAGACTGCCCACGCCGCGGCTGATACAGTGCCAGCCAGTCGCGGTGCAGTCATGCTCAGTAGAGACTGCCCGTGCCGTGGCTGATACAGTGCCAGCCAGTCGCGGTGCAGTCATGCTCAGTAGAGATTGCCCGCACTGCGGCTGATACAGTGCCAGCCGGTCGCGGTGCAGTCATGCTCAGTAGAGACTGCCCACGCCGCGGCTGATACAGTGCCAGCCAGTCGCGGTGCAGTCATGCTCAGTAGAGATTGCCCACGCTGCGGCTGATACAGTGCCAGCCGGTCGCGGTGCAGTCATGCTCAGTAGAGACTGTCCACGCTGCGGCTGATACAGTGCCAGCCGGTCGCGGTGCAGTCATGCTCAGTAGAGACTGCCCACGCTGCGGCTGATACAGTGCCAGCCGGTCGCGGTGCAGTCATGCTCAGTAGAGACTGCCCACGCCGCGGCTGATACAGTGCCAGCCGGTCGCGGTGCAGTCATGCTCAGTAGAGACTGTCCACGCCGCGGCTGATACAGTGCCAGCCGGTCGCGGTGCAGTCATGCTCAGTAGAGACTGCCCACGCCGCGGCTGATACAGTGCCAGCAGGTCGCGGTGCAGTCATGCTCAGTAGAGACTGCCTGCGCCGCGGCTGATACAGTGCCAGCCGGTCGCGGTGCAGTCATGCTTAGTAGAGACTGCCCACGCCGTGGCTGATACAGTGCCAGCCGGTCGCGGGGCAGTCATACGCAGTAGAGACTGCCCGCGCCGCGGCTGATACAGAGCTGGACGCTCTGTAGAGCAGAGGCAGATACAGAGCAGAGGCAGATAGAAAATAGGAGCAGTATATCCTAAGAAAGTAATTCTATTTATTCAAAAGGAGTCGACACATAACTGCTCTTGAGAAAGTGACGTATAAGTTATATCGGTCACGAAACGCATTTAGTGAACTTTTTGATGAGCATATTTTGCATAACTGTATGGAATTTTTAGGTCTTTATTTTATCTATGGTGCTATATTGGTATCTTTTAAATTGTTAAAGAGTTATGTGCCGACTCCTTTTTGGATAAATAGAATTACTTTTTTAGGATATACTGCTACTATTTTCTCTCTGCCTCTGCTGTTATTACAAAGTCACCAATATTTGGTGGCTTGTAGATTTGAATGCAAATATAGTTCCTTGTGGTCAATTGAAAGTGGCCAACGGCACAACTTACATTTGTTATGTATGTATGTATATCTTTATTTATATGGTGCCACACAGTGTACGCAGAGCCTTACAATAGACATATATGTTACAATAAATAAGAGGGGATGAAAGTGCGACATTCATAGAAACAATGGGAGAGAGGTCCCTGCCCCAAGGAGCTTACAGTCTAAATGGATAAAGGGAGACATACAATGGGGTAAGAGGGTGTCAAGTGCTGAGATTACAAGTGCTGAGTTTGGCCAAAGGTAGGTGCATGGTCCTAGTGCTCCAGAAGATAAGATATCAGGGTAGATTTAAAGACAGAGGGGGATTTTTCAAGACTTTAGGAGAGGGGTATGGAGTTCCCTAGGTATGGAGCAGAAAGTGAGAAAGGTTTGAGACGGGAGAGGGCAGAGGGTGTGGATGGTGCAACAAGAAGTGCATTGTGTGCTGAGCGAAGGAAGCGGCCAGGAACATAATAGGAGATGAGGGAAGAGATGTAAGGAGGGGTAGCAGTGTGGAGAGCGTTAAAGGTAAGAAGAAGGACTTTGTAATTGATGCGCTGCTGAATTGGGAGCCATGACAGATGTCTGAGAATTATGTGGGCAGGTTCAGTTTTTGGGGAGAGTGTGGTATATGTAAGTTGTGGTATCTGAGAGGAACAACTTTTTTTAGAGAAGAAAGAAAGTGATCCATCAGGAGCCATTGGGGTAAGAACGTACCGGAGAGAACTCCAAAAAAGGTGAGGGTGATATATACTGGGAGGCAGTTATAACCTCAGCAACGAGTGAGTGCATATACAGAGGGAGAGTATAAGAGGGGCTGTTGCAGATATACCTACTACTACGCTTAGAGAGTCTGCTCTGTCTCCTTTTTCTTCTATTAATGAAAATGAACAAGTAGCCCTAGTGCCACAAATACATGATGAACTCAAATTACTTCCCATTAAAATAAGAAGCAGTGAGTGCCATGTTATTGAAGTGACTGGGTTCTATACCTGGCCTGAGCCCTGATAACATAAACAACATGGTTATTCTGCATCTGTTTGATGGAGGCCACTGACTCAGCTGTGATTTTCTGTACTGTTGGGCATGTTAAGTGAGTCAGAGAAAAAAGGGGGTTAGGGGATGAGAGCGCTGGGAGAGGGGTGGCGCTGGGATCATTACACCCTGATTGTTTTGGTTTGACCCTTATTTATACCCCACTTGTGGAGCAGAAAGAAGAATCTGCCTGTGGCATACAACCACAGGTGCAGAAATTATTCCAGCAGCCCCCCACCCCCATACCTCCCAAGTGTCCCTCTTTAGGAGGGACAGTCCCTCTTTGAGACCCAAATCCCTCTGTCCCTCTTTTCTACCCTTTTGTCCCTCTTTTTAGGACTTCAGAATGAGTGATGTGTATCACTTTGCTCCACAGCAATAAAACCCACATAAATGTATTGTTAATCTTCAATATATGTGTTTAGAAATGAATCTGTATAATAAAAAGTCTTTAGTCTTGTTCTAAATCATTAATCAGTTGCACAAAGAGGCGCAGATAGGTCAAGAAGTAACCTAAAAATTATTGGAAATGCCCCCCCTACCAGCCACGCCCCCAGAAACACCACCTAAATCAGAAGTGTCCCTCTTTGGCCATTTGAAATGTTGGGAGGTATGCCCCCCAAGCGCTCTCTCCTCTTCTAACCCCCTATTTTTCCTCTGACTTCACTTGCCCAAGACAATGCAGTACAGAAAGTCACAGTACCTTAAAGGAGCAGTAAACTTTTTTTTATGAAAACACATATTTTATAGGGCATTTCCTGCTGAATAAAACAAGGCCACTCCCATCGCTGTCAGATGTTTTATTCAAAATTTATATCAGTTTAAATAACCAGGAAGTGAATTTACTGTGTTTACTTCCTGATAGTTCTAACTGACAGGAAGTTAATTTACTGTGTTTACTTCCTGATAGTTCTAACTGACAGGAAGTGACTCAGCAGTTTGTATCATATTCTATGGAGAACTGTACGTCTCTGACTTTCCTCTCCATTAGAATCTAACAGGAAATCTAATTAGAATTTGACCACTAGAGGGCACTGCTAATGTAAAAAAAACATGGGTTTAAACTGTAATAACTCTGGAAATATAAATCTCTCGGCAGTGGGAGTACCCTTATTTTACTCAGTAGGAAAATCCCTACAATATATACTTTTTCATTAAAAAAAGTTTACTGCTCCTTTAAATGAGCAGCAGTCAACAGCCTCCATCAAACATACCACAAAGACAAAAAGAAGAGAAAGCACCAAATGGTGTGGTATCTTAAAATACTTTGTAACAAAAGATAAAGGAAATGTATTCACAAATTGTATCAGTCAGATAACTGATATCTGGCAGTCTGACAGTCAGGCCTACGGAGGAAATTAACCCATCTCTGTTCGGGTGGCTTTCACAGGAACGAGTTTTCTTTTTCCTTCTGGAGACAGGGACTTCAGCATCCAAAAACGCAGAACAAATTTATAAAGGATTCATTTGATTACATTGAAATAAGCTTGTAAGCTCTGAGGAAGCAGTTTATGTCAACCGTGAAACGCGTAAGCGTTCAATCCTCTGTTATTTTTAAAGTTTTAATAAATTTGTTCTGCTTTTTTGAATGTTGAAGTCCCCGCCTTAGTTATTTTCAGAAGGAAAAAGAAAAGTTGTTCCTATGAAAGCCACCCGAACGGAGAAGGGTTTATTTCCTCCTTATGCCTGATGGTCAGACTGCCTGATATCAGTTGTCTGACCAATACACTTTGTGAATACATCTCCTTCAGTATTTTAAGATACCACGCCATTTAGTGCTTTCTCTTCTTTTTGTCTTTGTGGGATGTTTGATGGAGGCTGCTGACTGCTGCTCTGTTAAGGTACTGGGACTTTCTGCACTGCATCGTGGAGTGGACAGTGGTGGCAATGTGGAAGTGGACAATGGGAACATTGTGGACAATGGGGGTAATGTGGAAATGGACAATGGGGGCATTGTGGAAGTGGAAGTGGACAATGGGGAGTAGAATGTGGAAGTGGACAATGGGAAGTAGAATGTGGAAGTGGACAGTGGAGCATACAATGCAGAGGTGGACAGTGGGGGCAATGTGGAAGTGGACAATGAATAAGTGGCATTTCTGGGGTGGAGTTGCATGGTGGGGCCGGGGGGGGGTCCGATGGCAATTTTTGCACCATTGCCCGGTGGTTTCTAGTTACGCCTCTGCCCCTGTGACAGTGCCAGACGTTTCCCTCTGGCAGTAGAAAACCTCTGGCACAGACCCAAGCGGTTATTTGGCCTGTACGTTGTTCTGCTCGCCCCAGAAAAATGTACAGACTACGCATTAACCCTCTGAGTGCCGGAATGGTTTCACTCCAGCAGTCAAATGTTTAGTTTTGCTGTACAGTTTGGTGCAAATTGTCATCTGGGGCTCAATACTATTAGCCCTGCAATTTTTATTAAACCAGCAGCGGTGGTGGTTTTGACAGCACAGTTTACATAGTTGATACATAGTAACATAGTTGATGAGGCTGAAAAAAGACATGAGTCCATCAAGTCCAGCCCAATCCAACAACACCCCTGTTGATCCAGAGGAAGGCAAAAAAAGCCCTCTAAAGCCATTTCCAATTTAGCCCCAAGGGGGTAAAAAAATTCCTTCCTGACTCCAAATGGCAGTCAGATATTTCCCTGGATCAACAACCTATCTGCATTGAAGACATCTGTCATCATTTTCAATACTGATCTGTTCTAGACAGGCATCCATCTTGCTATTCTATTAACTGTGCTGTTAACCACCACCGTGCGAAAATGTCCAGCAGGCGCAAAATATGCTCCCATTACATCACGTAACACAAGAAAAATTTGCTATCCTATTCCACGTGGTGTCTTCACTGCATGTTCCGGAATACAGTTTTCATGGCAAAAAACTGCACCATTAATAGGAGTCCCGAGCACTCAATGAAAACCACCGGTATGTGTAAGAACACTGGCTTTCAACACATACCGGTGTTTGACAAAAATGATTAACCTTATGAGTGCCAGTGGGATATGCAATTCATTGTACAGCTTTGCATACCCCACTGGCACTCATGGGTTAATCTACCCAGAGTTACCAGTAATCCTGATGTCCAGCAGAGTCCTGGCCATCTTCTTCTTCACTCTTCTCTTCTTCCTCTCTTCTTTCTTATCTTCAATTTTGTTTGGAAAAAAAAAAAAAAAAACATAGTTCTTTAAAAAATAAATAAATCCTCCTAAAGATGTCACAGTTTACCCTCTGAATGCAGGAGGGATAACCCTTGGGTGCTCAAAGTGTTTAATATTTGCGGCATCGTTTTTTTCATTTTGTTTAAAAAATAAAATGTATTTTCATGCGCTTTTAGGTTTAAAAACAAGGATGCCCACTGTGCCCCCTTTGCCACTGCCGCCGATGTCTTCGCTGGAGACGGCAGGCATGTGCAGTGGCAGATCCCCCCTTCCCTATCTCTCGGGCCGTTGCCCAAGTCAGACTGCCAGAATGTTGAACCAAGACTGGCTTTTATATGCCAGTCTCAGTTCAAAATCATTTACATCCTCCAATTGGATGGGATGTGTGCTTACGCACCTCCCAGCCAATCAGCTTCTAGAAGAAAGAAGACAGGATTAATGAAGAAGATATAGTGGATGACAGGTAAGTGTTACATTACTGGGTGTTAAGGTAGGGTTAGGGGTAGTATTATTTAATTGTAATGTTAGGGATAGTGAAGGGTTAGTGTATGGGAGGTGGGGGGAGGGTGACTGTTTTGATCTCACTTTTGTTGTTTGACACAGTGTCAGACAACAAGAGTTGGCTTTTTTTCCTCAAGTCATGGGAACAGGGGCAGATTGTAGGGGAATACCAGCCTGGGCATTTTTTTTTTAAAGCAGCAGTGTGGGGAGTGACTTCCAGCACTGACGTCCCTGTGTGGCATGGGAGAGCAGGCGCCAGGATATTATGTCATATCCTAGCGCTCTGCATTAACAAGGAAAGGGAAGGCTGTCACAGAGAGTGCCTGTGGCAACACAGACCTCTCCTTCAAAATATCGTGGGACGGTGAAATCCTCTGATCTCCCCCACCAGCCCATGATCTAGCAGCCCACCGGGGGATGCCCGATCCCCTGATAGGACAATCCGCCCATGCATGGGAACAAAAAACAACATTTTGGCCATCAACGCTCGTTGTTCCATAACCTCACCAGCTATAGAATCTGAGGTACATATGCTGGTTTACCACTCTGTCTTTTTTTTACTATTACCGCCAGTTTTACCAGAGGTAATAGTATAGAGCCCCTGGTCGGTCCCATTGTACGTTAGATGGAGGCCGATGATTGCTGCTCTGGAGATTTACTGAGGTTTTTAACTGGCCAAATATTTGTCACTGTAGTCCCTGTTTACAATATGTGGATGCATAATAACATTGATTAGTTCTTTCTGTTAGAATGTAGCTTTATTTTTATTTTATTTTATTTTTTTGTCTTTAAAGGGATAGTAAAGCTTCATAATAAAACAGCTCTAATTAATCATCATAGTATTTGGATTTTGGAGAGTGTTATTTCAATTCTGTCAGAGTTGTAGTTCAAGAGTAATTCAATGACAAAGTATCCCCCTCCCACCCCTTTTACTGATGTAACACTGCTCAGCCAGATCAGAAGGGAGGTGCCCAGGTAGAATGCAGAGAGGGACAATCTTCAATTAAGATAAGGGAAAAAGCTGAAAAGCTTGTCAAGGGGGGCAGGGATTTCATTGTTCTCGTAGGAAGAAGTTTGTCCTCTTCTGTTATCTGTCTGGTCTATGGACTGCATTCCACATCTGAGAAGAGATGGCTTACACTAGGTAAAAGGGGCGGGAGGGGAAACTTTGCTTGTGAATATCTCTCAAACCATAAAGGTTTGAGAGATAAGACTTATACTGTTCTTCATGTTTTTTTAATACCTACAAAATAAAATAAAGTTAAAATGAAGTATTACTATCCCTTTAACATTATTTTCTGGGTTTGATATACCAGCAGTGGTATTATGTGAAATCTGTGTTCTATCATACTCACAAAAATATCTATATAGATACATCGTGCAGCCCTGTGTCCAGGAATACTAACTAGGTCTTTGTTACACAAATTAAAATCTACTTATTCCCACAGTATAATTACCACATGTAATTCACTTGATAATACAGATAATCTAGGAGGCTATGCCTCCCACTTCTTAGCTGTGATGAAGCATTCTGTGGTTTATTGTAAAGGGGAAGTTTCACCTTGAAACTTCTATTAACTCTTCGGTCCGACCGTCCCAGGTGTTCTGAATAACATTCTTCATATTTATTCTTTGGCTATCAGAGGTAAACAGTGCATTGTTTTGTAGTGTATTGCGTGCCGCTCTGGCCCTGGGAACTACCATGCTGCGGAATAATTTGGCGCTATATAAATAAAGATTATTATGATTATTATTAATGTCACCCTGCAATAATTATGCAGGTGGAGACTAGCTTAATAATAGTTCTCTTACCTCTCACAACAACACGATGCTAGAAAAATCCTTAACCCTTTGAGTGTCAGAGGGGTACGGAATGCATTACAAAGCAATGCATTCTGTACCCCTCTGGCACTCAAAGGGTTAATCTTGCGAGACTGACAGGCAGTTTAGTGCAGTCTGTGCGCCTGCGCCATCAGTCCCTTCCGGTGCCATTCGGGCCAGTGCAATGCATCTGTAGGGAGACCGGGTCTGACAGTGCAGGCGCACAGGCAAGATGTCTGCACTGATACCTGGCTTCCGGTCTCGCAAGATTGTTGTTGTGAGAGGTACGAGAACTCTTTGGAAGCTAGTCCCCACCTGCCTAATTATTGCAGGTGATTTTACTGCGCATAGTAGTTCAGCTTTAAAGGGATAGTAATACTTTGTTTTATCTTTATTTTATTTTGTAGGCATTAAAAAAACATGAAGAACGATATAAGTCTTATCTCTCAAACCTTTATGGTTTGAGAGATATTCACAAGCAAAATTTCACCTCCCTCCCCTTTTACCTAGTGTAAGCCATCTCTTCTCAGATGTGAAATCCAGTCCATAGACCAGACAGATAACAGCAGGGGACAATCTTCTTCCTATGAGAACAATGAAAGCCCTGCCCCCCCCCTTGACAGGTTTTTCAGGTTTTTCCCTTATCTTAATTGAAGATTGTCCCTCTTTGCAGTCTACCTGGGCACCTCCCTTCTGATCTGGCTGAGCAGTGTTACATCAGTTAAAGGGGCGGGAGAGGGATACTTTGTCATTGAATTACTCTGGAACTACAACTCTGACAGAATTGAAATAACACTCTCCAAAGTCCAAATACTATGATGATTAATTAGATATGCTTTTATTATGAAAAATTACTATCCCTTTAATGCAACATTTCTAAAGGATACCATTTAATGTAACCTTGTGCAGTGGTCTGAGTTTGAGGTCCTGTGGTTCTACTATGATGATTAATTACAGCTGCTTTTATTATGAAACATTACTATCTCTTTAAGTATACAGGGCACCAGAGGCGTAGCGGAGGCCCCCGCAGCCCCCGCGGCGCGGGGGGGCCCCGCCAGCCTCAGGGCCCCCAAACTTGATTTCAAGAGATGCTTTTAAATTGAAGGCCCCGCCAGTCATGGGGCCCCCAATTGTATTCCCAAACACATCTAAATGTAATTGGAGGCACCAGTAACGGCTCGGGCCCCCAAAATAAAATGTAAAAGTCCCAATGAAGTGAGAAGCGCCGGTCAGTATGTACCGAGTACCTGGCTTCACTTCTCACTTCCTCCTCCCAGTTGCGTCGCCGTCGGCCGCTTCCTGTTAATCCGAATCCTCCAATCAGATTAGACTCAGCCCTCAGACTTTGCAGTGATGACACACACTCGCCTCATGCTACGGACCTCGCTCCTAGTTGAGTAGCATTGTGTGTGTGTCCTCCTGGCTCCTGTGAGTCTCAGCAAAAAAAGTTGAACTGTGACTGGCGCAGCCGAGCAAACGGCAAACCAAGTGCACAGCTGACTTGATATACTGTACTAATAGCATGCCGCACGCTATAATATAAATAAAATTTCCCCCTGGGCTGTGCCTGTGACCTGCCCTTCTTAGAATCAAAAGGCATTACTGTACTACCTCTCGCCTCGCTCAACTCGAGGCTGTCATTTATGTATTTATTTATTTTTTTTTAAATTTGTGTTACTCTCACAGTTGCTGTGATTGGCTGGCAGTAGCACCTGACGTGGTCGCCCTGTCCCCTCCTCCAGACTTGTGTCGGCTCTGTATGTTTGATGAGGGGGGAAGATCTGCATTTTTTAAATTCTGCATCTTTTAAATTTTGACCTTCCCCCTTCAGCAAACATACAGAGCCAGGTCTGGAGGAGGTCTGACTTGACAGGATCAATAGCTCTCCAGCTGCGCGCTACGTCACCATGTAGGTAGCGCGGGCTGCTTAAATTCTTCACACACCAGCTACGCAGCCACTTTTCAGTGCGTTGCTGGTGTGTTGCTGTTGCAGTTCAGACTCAGTCAACTGTCAGGACGATCTGCTTCCATCTTCACCTCCCAGTGCCACCAACCAGAGAGAGAGAGATTATTATTATCTGTCACTGTGCTGTCAGTGTCAACCTGTCATCATCTGTCTCAGCAACCTGTGAGCTGTGACAGCCTGCTGCCTTAGCTGCTTGCCATTGCTTGCAGTTAAAGAAGGTACTAAGGATTGGGAAAGGGAAGGGTAGTTCACAACTTGCCTAGCTTAACCATTACTGTCTGCAGCTGCTGCCACATTTATATTAAATGTAATATAAATGTTGGTGTTGCAGCAAACAGTAATGGTGTGCCACACCATAGTAAGACAAGTAGTTCCAAAATGTGTAATCCATATTTTCTTGAAAAAAAAAAAAAAGCTACAAAAACAAAATGTAGTCAAGTTTGAGAAAACCAAGGTATTATCTAATTGACTGTCCAAGGAACAGGCCAGGAGACTAGTATAATGCTGTAAAGTATATTTCTACAGGAGTCCCTGGGGAATGGGTATAGTACAGCAAAACCTTTAATAATTAATGGCTATGGTTAAAAGTTTTATTTTTTTTAAATATAAAATGTCACATATGATTCTTGACAACTAACCATCCATGTGATTTTGTGATAATAAAATATTGTATAATTAACGCTGGATTGTTTAACCTAAACCACATTTGAAAAACTCCTTAGTATTTGATCTCTACAGCTCCATCCACTGAGTCAAATGATATTGATCCTATTGTCACCAGTTAATTCCATTGCTTTTGCTAACATAAACAGTTACTGAGTCCCATGGATTAAACCTATTATGCCCATGGTGGACATATTTGATTCTGGATCCAATACAGTTTGGGTTACACAAATAATCCACTGGTTTGAATTGAAGATTTTATTTTTAGTAGGTCAGTTGTCCGTTTTCAACTTTGAATATATAATCAAAATTTGAATCGGACAACTGAGCAACTGAAAACAAAATCTTCAATTCAAATCAGTGGATTATTTGTGTAACCCAAACTGTATTGGATCCAGAATCAAATACGTCCACTATGGACATAATAGGTTTAATCCATGGGACTCAGTAACTGTTTATGGTAGCAAAAACAATGGAATTAACTGGTGACAATAGGATCAATATCATTAGACTCAGTGGATGGAGTTGTAGAGATCAAATACTAAGGAGTTTTTCAAATGTGTTTTGGGTTTGGGTTAAATAATTCAGCGTGAATTATAGAAGAATTTATTTTCACATGGATGGTTAGTTGTCAAGAATCATATATTGTTATTTTATAAAAATTTTTGTAAACATAGCCAATAATTATTAAAGGTTTAGCTTTTTTAACTGGTCTATACCTTTCTAGAATTATACTTTACAGCATTGAACTAGTTCCTTGGCCAGTCGTTGAGATATAAATATAATACATTGATTGTTTCTCTCAAACTTGACTGCATTTTCCTTTTCTGCCTGGCTTTTTTTTCCAGAGATATTTGACATACACACAACCAACATATAAGATTAAAGACAAAGAACATATGATAATCTTATCAAACTAAGAAACAGACCAGTTCAATACTTTTAACTGTACATAGGATTTGACAGCAAATAAGAACCATTCGGTCCATCTACTCTGCCCATTGTCTTACTGTAAAAACCTCAAACTTTATTTGGTCCTTGGTCTTTACTTATGTTAGGACCGCCTTATGCATACTTAAAATCTGTCAATATATTAACTTTTACCACTTGTGCTGGTAGACTATTCCACTTATCTACTACTCTCTCAGTGTAGTAAAACTTTCTTACATTACATCTAAACCTGGGTCCCTTAAGTTTTAGGCTATGGCCTCTTGTCCTAACATTTTTACTTCTATGAAATATATTTCCCTCCTGAAATTTGTGGAATTCCAACATGTATTTGAATGTTTCTATCATATCCTCTCTCTCTTCTCTCCTCCAAGCTATACATGTTCAAATCCTTTAGTCTATCCTGATATTTCTTTTCCTGTACGATCTTTGTATATCAACTTTTAAATCCTTAAACGCCAAACTTTATTACTGACAAGATATAAAACTATATAGGTTGAAAACAAATCAAAGTGCATGTTGATTTTACCTGTCAGTTTTAAAATTAACCCCAACCAAGTATAGTGGGCTTTAGGGGGATGAGATTATATGATTCTCTCACTGTTATTCGTTGTTATTCTACATTGAAATAGAATGACAACGAATAACAGTGAGAGACACATATAACCTCATCAGCCTAAAGCCCATTACACTTGTTGGGTGTTAATTTTAAAACTGTCAGTTAAAATCAACACACACTTTGATTTTTTTTTTAACCAGAATAGTTTTACATTTTCACAGTAATAAAGTTTGTAGTTTTAGGGAGTAAAAATTGATTTACAAAATTATAAGGGATCTGTACAGTTAAAAGTATTGAGCCAGATTCAGGCTCTGCATTTGTGTAATGTGGGTTATGTGTCAGGAATGTGTTAATGTGTACAATTAAAATATGGTGTATTAACTCCTTTGAGCTTTGAGACCTTCTCTAGCGCTCAAAGAGTTAATACAGACAAGTGGAATGTGTTTTAATTTTTTTTTGGTATCTGGATAATCTTAGTCTGCTATGTTGTCCGTCCAGTTGAAAAGGGCGGGGTGGCAGGGGACTATGGCTGCTGTTTCCTCACTGTATCTCTGTGTATTATTGGGTTTGAGAGTTCAGAAAACTGGATCAATGCTTCTGAGTTTGGTATGCAGTTCAGTAGCATTAAAGTGTTTGGGTGCCAGAGGGATGAGCAATACACTGATGACTATGTGTAAAAGCATATGTATGACCCATGCTCATGTGATGATGATTATGTCCTTTAATCGCTCCACAGTCAGGAATGTGTTAATGTGTACAATTAAAATATAGTGTATTAACTCCTTTGAGCTTTGAGACCTTCTCTAGGTGCACTTTCCCCATGTACAGATTTTTGTTCTGGCAATTACTTTCTCCATTGACTGGCTTCAGCCTACTCTCCACATGATTTTATCTCTACTGTAGTTAAAGCCTTGACTTGATTGTTAACTATCTGATTTCTATTTCCTGTGTAGAATTGGCTCCATCATAGGCCTCCAGTACTTTGTACAGTGAAAGATCTAAGACTACTCACCAAATCGTTAATTCTTAAGTATAGGTAAGATACGCCCACTTCAGTAAAACCTTCCTTGACTAACAACTCTCTTTTCTACATTCTTTGTGAATAGACTTGGATCCCCTGCTGTCTCGTGTGATCCACATTCTCAAATTGTGGAATCTCCACCAGGTAAGATCTGCCTTTATTTATAGGTCTGCTGTCCTGGCCTCATATATTGACTTGGATGTGTTTTGTGCACTCTCTAGTTGCACTCTTAACCTCACATCTTCTACAGTTAGTGAACCATCTCAGTTGTCAACAATCTGCTCTGCATTCTCTGTGTACAGACTTGCATCTGTAGCTGACCTCGCCTGCTGCCTGCATTGTCCGGACTCTTCCTTCATCATCCCTGTGGGGAAGCTCCACTCCCGGTAAGATCTGGCTTGGCATTGTTTCCATGATCTCTGCAGTCTCGCCTCACATCTCCCTCCACTTACTGAGCCATCCTCACTGACAACGATACTGCCTGCTTTCCATTCTCTTTGTACAGACTTGCATCTGTAGCTGACCTCGCCTGCTGCCTGCATTGTCCGGACTCTTCCTTCATCATCCCTGTGGGGAAGCTCCACTCCCGGTAAGATCTGGCTTGGCATTGTTTCCATGATCTCTGCAGTCTCGCCTCACATCTCCCTCCACTTACTGAGCCATCCTCACTGACAACGATACTGCCTGCTTTCCATTCTCTTTGTACAGACTTGCATCTGTAGCTGACCTCGCCTGCTGCCTGCATTGTCCGGACTCTTCCTTCATCATCCCTGTGGGGAAGCTCCACTCCCGGTAAGATCTGGCTTGGCATTGTTTCCATGATCTCTGCAGTCTCGCCTCACATCTCCCTCCACTTACTGAGCCATCCTCACTGACAACGATACTGCCTGCTTTCCATTCTCTTTGTACAGACTTGCATCTGTAGCTGACCTCGCCTGCTGCCTGCATTGTCCGGACTCTTTCTTCATCATCCCTGTGGGGAAGCTCCACTCCCGGTAAGATCTGGCTTGGCATTGTTTCCATGATCTCTGCAGTCTCGCCTCACATCTCCCTCCACTTACTGAGCCATCCTCACTGACAACGATACTGCCTGCTTTCCATTCTCTTTGTACAGACTTGCATCTGTAGCTGACCTCGCCTGCTGCCTGCATTGTCCAGACTCTTCCTTCATCATCCCTGTAGGGAAGCTCCACTCCCGGTAAGATCTGGCTTGATTTATGTTTCGGCTCTCCTGTAACTTCAACTTGAATTAAATGATATACTGCTAACGCATTTTTTGGTGGCAAATCTGTATCGGAGAAGCTTAAACACTTATTGACACACGATGTGTCAGGACTGTCATGTCGGTTCAGGCACTTCACACTTTTAATGTCAGAGGGATGCACTATGCATTGCTTTGACATGCGTTACATACCCCTCTGGCACTCAAAGGGTTATAGACCAGTGACGTCTTGGCACTTCATGGACCTCTAATGGCAGTGCAGCTGCACGCTACTGTGCTATCCAAGAATGTTTTTGGTGCTAAGGTCTGTGTCCCTTAACGGCTGCAAATGCAGTGGTTCGGGTGCTTAAGGGGTTAAATGCTAAATTATCAACTGTGGATTAAACTGTAATAATTGCGTATCTTTGAATCCAATGTATCTGCTGTTGGCTATAATACATTTTTTTTTTTTTTTGATTAGTTCTAACTTGTACACCTAAACAATCTTACGTATTTCTCCCAAACCAGAACAAACTCCTGAATAGAACTAGTTTGCAAAGAATACAAGTGAGGAACCTCCTGAACAAAATTTTGTATTTGAGATAGATTGTAATTTCATATTACAAAAATGAGTAAGCCAAGGAAGTATTTGAGTGGAGCTCAGAAAAGGCAAAATAAAGAGAGGGAGGAGATTCTTAAAAGCAAGTTACCAAAAATAACTTCTATGTTTAAGCCTGCCTACACTGAAGCGGCGTCATCATTGTCAGAAGTTCAAGCAGATATGTCAACAGATCAGCCATGCTGCTCAAACCAAAACAATGATTGCCTGTCTTCTGTGAACAATAATTCATCGTTCGCAACAGAAGATGCACAAACACAACCATCTTGCTCAACTGCATCCTATGCAAATACTGGTGCTGTAACTGAGGTGCCTATAGAACAACCAACCAGTTATAGACCAAAACGAGTATCTGTTGCCCCTGAGAATACTGATAATTCAGAGATGAATGTTATGACACTTAATGAGGAAGCTTGTGCAGGAAGATGTGAAACTGAGAGGGAACCAGAGGCTGAAAGTCTTTCTGCTCCCCATGACTTTTACCCTACAGACAAGGCAAATTTTCCAGTTAATACGGAGCTGGATACCGGTATGAAAAAATTTATTATTAAAAATGGCCCTTGCAAGCCCAAAGGACCTTTTCCACGAGATCTGAAGAACAGGTGCTTTTCTAGCGAATATTACTACATATCTACTAAAACAGGGAAGATTCCTCAAAAATGGCTGCGCTATTCGTTCAAATCCGATATTGCTTACTGTGAGCCTTGTTGGCTGTTTGGAGATCGTAGAATTTCTCTGCAACCTCAAGGATGGGCTGTCGGTATAAAAGACTGGCAAGGTATTTCTCTAGAAATTAAAGAACATGAAATTACACATTCTCAAATAGTGGCATGTGTTGTTTATGATACATGGAGAAATGATGACACTGTTGATGAAAAACTACATGCCAATTACAGACAAAAAGTTGGCTTTTGGACTGAAGTTTTGAGGAGAATTATTGACGTTACACTCACCTTGGCTATGTGCAATCTAGCTTTCAGAGGGCACACGGAAAAGCTAGGGGAGAAAGACTGTGGAAATTTTTTGGCAATTATAGAATTATTAAGCAAATATGACTCTGTTCTGAAAGAATTACTAGAGAGAGACACAAAAATAAAATATCTAAGCCCACAAATACAGAATGAGTTAATTCAATTGCTTTCTAAAAAAGTGCAACATGAAATAGTAACGGAAATAAAAGAGGCTCAGTTCTACTCTATAATCATGGATACAACACAAGACATTAATAAGGAAGACCAACTTAGTCAAGTATTTAGGTATGTAACCATTATCAATGATGATAATGAGATACCCATTGAAGTCAGAATTAATGAATGCTTTTTGGGTTTCCATAAGATTACTGACCAAAGTGCAGAAGGACTGACAACAGAAATACTTAAAGTCCTAGAAAACAAAGGCTTGCCAATTCAGAAATGTAGAGGTCAGGGATATGATGGGGCTAGCACAATGAGTGGAATATACTCTGGAGTTCAAACTCGCATACGAGCAATAGAATCAAATGCTGTCTATGTACATTGTGCTGCTCATAATTTAAATTTGGTCTTGAATGATGCTTGTAAGCACATATTAGAAATAAAAGATTTTTATGATGTTGTGCAACGAGTATACATCTTTTTTAGTGATAGCGTCAAAAGGTGGGAACTTCTTACTGCTGGCAAAGAGGGAACTTCAAAAAATCCTACACTGAAAAAACTGTGTCCCACCCGCTGGGCATCAAGACATGAAGCTGTACATGCTCTAAGGTTTGAATTTGTTGATATAATGAAAGCCCTGTGTACAATCATACTGAAATCTAAACACTTAGATGAACGCACAGCAGCTGCCGGAATAAAAAAATCCATTGAAAAATTTGAATTTGTCCTCATGGTCGTGACACAGAGCAAAATTCTAAAAACAGTAGACCTAGTTTCTCAGCTGCTTCAGTCTAAAGACATAGACCTTTTTCATGCCGCAAATCTTCTGAAGAATGCAGCTTGTACCTTAACCAAATATCGAGAACAATTTGAGGAATCTAGAACTACAGCATCCTCTCTTGCAACAGCTTGGGGAATTGAACCAGAGTTTGCAGATAAACGTGTAAGAATTACAAAAAGGCATTTTGAAGAACTCTGTGAGGACCAAAGGTTAACAAATCTTGAGGAGTATTTTAAGGTGGCTGTGTTTTACGCCAGCATAGACCTTATTGTTGCACAGTTGGAAAGGCGATTCACAGGTATACATACTATTGTGGAACGCTTTCATTTCATGATGCCATCAAAAGTTCTCTGTGCCAGTGATGATTCATTAGTTAAATCTGCTGAGTCATTGGCAGCTCAGTACAAAGATGACTTGACTGCAGACTTCACAACTGCTGTCCTTTCGAACTGCTCTAAATGACCAAATTAAAAAAATTCAAGGAGGCACAATGAACTTTTATTTTTAAAAAATAATTGTATTCTTCCTAGTGTTTTGGAAGTTGGAACAGTAATAAAGCTTTTCTTAACTATTCCAGTTACTGTCGCCAGCGCAGAAAGATCTTTTTCTAAACTGCAGTTAATTAAAAATTACCTTAGAAGTTCAATGACTCAGGAGAGACTTACAGGACTGTCCATCTTAAGCATAGAGAATGAAAGAGCCAGAAAATTAGATGTAAAAGAGTTAACTACTGAATTTGCTCAAAGAAAAGCAAGGAGACAAGCTTTTTTCCAATCTACTACCACAGTTTCAAAAATATGAGTATTTGTGTTGTCATCAATGTAAGGATCTGCTAGATGTCTGTCCATGGCTTCAGTAACACAGTCTACCTTATCCAGACCAGGACTTCAGCAATGAAGTGCACGCCTCCAACTACAGGGCATCAGTCTCCATTCCAGGGCTTCAGTCAAGCAGAGTTCATGCCTCCATTCCAAGGTTTCAGCCAAACAGGGTTCACAGCTCCGGCCATGGTCCACAGCCAAGCAGACAGGGGCCCAGTCTCTAGTCCAAGACCACAGCCAATCAGAGAGGGGACCAGTCTCTAGTACAAGACCACAGCCAAGCAGAGAGAGGGGCCCATGACCACAGCCAGTCAGAGAGGGGACCAGTCTCTAGTACAAGACCACAGCCAAGCAGAGAGGGGTCTAGTCTCTATTACAACACCACAGCCAAGCAGAGAGGGGCCCAGGACCACAGCCAATCAGAGAGGGGACCAGTCTCTAGTACGAGACCACAGCCAAGCAGAGAGGGGTCTAGTCTCTATTACAACACCACAGCCAAGCAGAGAGAGGGGCCCAGGACCACAGCCAAGGAGAGAGGGGACCAGCCTCTAGTCCAAGACCACAGCCAAGCAGAGAGAGGGGCCCAGGACAACAACCAATCAAAGAGGGGACCACTCTCCAGTCCAAGACCACAGCCAAGCAGAGAGGGGTCTAGTCTCTATTACAACACCACAGCCAAGCAGAGAGGGGCCCAGGACCACAGCCAATCAGAGAGGGGACCAGTCTCCAGTCCGAGACCACAGCCAAGCAGAGAGGGGTCTAGTCTCTATTACAACACCACAGCCAAGCAGAGAAGGGCCCAGGACCATAGCCAATCAGAGAGGGGACCAGTCTCTAGTACAAGACCACAGCCAAGCAGAGAGGGGTCTAGTCTCTATTACAACACCACAGCCAAGCAGAGAGGGGCACAGGACCACAGCCAAGGAGAGAGGGGACCAGACTCTAGTCCAAGACCACAGCCAGGCAGAGAGAGGGGCCCAGGACCACAGCCAAGCAGAGAGGGGTCTAGTCTATATTACAACACCACAGCCAAGCAGAGAGGGGCCCAGGACCACAGCCAATCAGAGAGGGGACCAGTCTCCAGTCCAAGACCACAGCCAAGCAGAGAGGGGTCTAGTCTCTATTACAACACCACAGCCAAGCAGAGAGGGGCCCAGGACCATAGCCAATCAGAGAGGGGACCAGTCTCTAGTCCAAGACCACAGCCAAGCAGAGAGGGGCCCAGGACCATAGCCAATCAGAGAGGGGACCAGTCTCTAGTACAAGACCACAGCCAAGCAGAGAGGGGTCTAGTCTCTATTACAACACCACAGCCAAGCAGAGAGGGGCCCAGGACCACAGCCAAGGAGAGAGGGGGCCAGTCTCTAGTCCAAGACCACAGCCAAGCAGAGAGGGGCCCAGGGCCTCAGCCAACCAAGGTTCTTGCCTCCAGTCCAGGTCCTCAGTCTCTAGTCCAAAGATACAGCCAGGCAAGGGTCATGCCTCCAGTCCAGGGCCAGAGTCGCTAGTCCAAAGCTTCAGCCAAGCAAGGGTCATGCCTCCAGTCCAGGGCCTCATTCTCTACTCCAAAGCTTCAGCCAAGCAAGGTTCATGCCTCTAGTCCAGGGCCTCAGCCAAGCAAGGTTCATGCCTCTAGTCCAGGGCCTCAGCCAAGCAAGGTTCATGCCTCCAGTCCAGGGCCTCAGCCAACCAAGGTTCTTGCCTCCAGTCCAGGTCCTCAGTCTCTAGTCCAAAGATACAGCCAAGCAAGGGTCATGCCTCCAGTCCAGGGCCAGAGTCGCTAGTCCAAGGCTTCAGCCAAGCAAGGGTCATGCCTCCAGTCCAGGGCCTCATTCTCTACTCCAAAGCTTCAGCCAAGCAAGGTTCATGCCTCTAGTCCAGGGCCTCAGCCAAGCAAGGTTCATGCCTCCAGTCCAGGGCCTCAGCCAACCAAGGTTCTTGCCTCCAGTCCAGGTCCTCAGTCTCTAGTCCAAAGATACAGCCAAGCAAGGGTCATGCCTCCAGTCCAGGGCCAGAGTCGCTAGTCCAAAGCTTCAGCCAAGCAAGGGTCATGCCTCCAGTCCAGGGCCTCATTCTCTACTCCAAAGCTTCAGCCAAGCAAGGTTCATGCCTCTAGTCCAGGGTCTCAGCCAAGCAAGGTTCATGCCTCCAGTCCAGGGCCTCAGCCAACCAAGGTTCTTGCCTCCAGTCCAGGTCCTCAGTCTCTAGTCCAAAGATACAGCAAAGCAAGGGTCATGACTTCAGTCCAGGGCCAGAGTCCCTAGTCCAAAGCTTCAGCCAAGCAAGGTTCATGCCTCTAATCCAGGGCCTCAGCCAAGCAAGGTTCATGCCTCCAGTCCAGGGCCTCAGCCAAGCAAGGTTCATGCCTCCAGTCCAGGGCCTGTGTCTCCAGTCCAAAGCTTCAGCCAAGCAAAGGTCATGCCTCCAGTCCAGGACCTCAGTCTCTAGTCCAAAGCTTCAGCGAAACAAGGTTTAGGCCTCCAGTCCAGGGCCGCAGTCTGTAGTCCAAAGCTTCAGCAAAAAAGGGTTCAGGACTCCAGTCCAGGGCATCAGTCTCTAGTCCAAAGCTTCAGCAAAACAAGGTTCTTGCCTCCAGTCCAGGTCCTCAGTCTCTAGTCCAAAGATACAGCCAAGCAAGGGTCATGCCTCCAGTCCAGGGCCAGAGTCGATAGTCCAAAGCTTCAGCCAAGCAAGGTTCATGCCTCCAGTCCAGGGCCTCATTCTCTACTCCAAAGCTTCAGCCAAGCAAGGTTCATGCCTCCAGTCCAGGGCCTCAGCCAAGCAAGGTTCATACCTCCAGTCCAGGGCCTCAGCCAACCAAGGTTCTTGCCTCCAGTCCAGGTCCTCAGTCTCTAGACCAAAGATACAGCCAAGCAAGGTTCATACCTCCAGTCCAGGGCCTCAGCCAACCAAGGTTCTTGCCTCCAGTCCAGGTCCTCAGTCTCTAGTCCAAAGATACAGCCAAGCAAGGGTCATGCCTCCAGTCCAGGGCCAGAGTCGCTAGTCCAAAGCTTCAGCCAAGCAAGGGTCATGCCTCCAGTCCAGGGCCTCATTCTCTACTCCAAAGCTTCAGCCAAGCAAGGTTCATGCCTCTAGTCCAGGGCCTCAGCCAAGCAAGGTTCATGCCTCCAGTCCAGGGCCTCAGCCAACCAAGGTTCTTGCCTCCAGTCCAGGTCCTCAGTCTCTAGTCCAAAGATACAGCAAAGCAAGGGTCATGCCTTCAGTCCAGGGACAGAGTCACTAGTCCAAAGCTTCAGCCAAGCAAGGGTCATGCCTCCAGTCCAGGGCCTCATTCTCTACTCCAAAGCTTCAGCCAAGCAAGGTTCATGCCTCTAGTCCAGGGCCTCAGCCAAGCAAGGTTCATGCCTCCAGTCCAGGGCCTCAGCCAACCAAGGTTTTTGCCTCCAGTCCAGGTCCTCAGTCTCTAGTCCAAAGATACAGCCAAGCAAGGGTCATGCCTTCAGTCCAGGACCAGAGTCACTAGTCCAAAGCTTCAGCCAAGCAAGGGTCATGCCTCCAGTCCAGGGCCTCATTCTCTACTCCAAAGCTTCAGCCAAGCAAGGTTCATGCCTCTAGTCCAGGGTCTCAGCCAAGCAAGGTTCATGCCTCCAGTCCAGGGCCTCAGCCAACCAAGGTTCTTGCCTCCAGTCCAGGTCCTCAGTCTCTAGTCCAAAGATACAGCAAAGCAAGGGTCATGACTTCAGTCCAGGGCCAGAGTCCCTAGTCCAAAGCTTCAGCCAAGCAAGGTTCATGCCTCTAATCCAGGGCCTCAGCCAAGCAAGGTTCATGCCTCCAGTCCAGGGCCTCAGCCAAGCAAGGTTCATGCCTCCAGTCCAGGGACTCAGCCAAGCAAGGTTCAGGCCTCCAGTCCAGGGCCGCAGTCTGTAGTCCAAAGCTTCAGCAAAAAAGGGTTCAGGACTCCAGTCCAGGTTATCAGTCTCTAGTCCAAAGCTTCAGCAAAACAAGGTTCATGCCTCCAGTCCAGGGCCTCAGTCTCTAGTCCAAAGATACAGCCAAGCAAGGGTCATGCCTCCAGTCCAGGGCCTCAGCCAAGCAAGGTTCATGCCTCCAGTCCAGGGACTCAGCCAAGCAAGGTTCATGCCTCCAGTCCAGGGCCTGCATCTCTAGTCCAAAGCTTCAGCCAAGCAAAGGTCATGCCTCCAATCCAGGACCTCAGTCTCTAGTCAAAAGCTTCAGCGAAACAAGGTTCAGGCCTCCAGTCCAGGGCCGCAGTCTGTAGTCCAAAGCTTCAGCAAAACAGGGTTCAGGACTCCAGTCCAGGGCATCAGTCTCTAGTCCAAAGCTTCAGCAAAACAAGGTTCATGCCTCCAGTCCAGGGCCTCAGTCTCTAGTCCAGGGCTTTAGCCAAGCTGTGTCCAGTCAATGAGTATCAATCCAAGTGCAAGGAATATGTAGAGAAGTGCATGCCTCCAGTCCAGGGCTTCAGCCAATCTCCCATCATACTCCACTTCAGGTCCTCAGTGTTCCTCTGGCATGGAATCTTCTAGAAAGGTGCTAATTACATTTTTCATGTATTTTTCATGTATTTAGTAAGCCTTTAGGGTCTGCTCTGGTAACAACTGGAGACATTCTAGGACAAACCAAATTCATTATTTTACAGTGTTTTTTTTCTATTGTAAACGATGCATTT
This sequence comes from Rhinophrynus dorsalis, assembly GCA_037306005.1. NCBI lineage: Eukaryota > Metazoa > Chordata > Amphibia > Anura > Rhinophrynidae > Rhinophrynus > Rhinophrynus dorsalis. The sequence goes on from CM074726.1 coordinate 178,047,754, forward strand.
ATACAATTGAATGCTATATCCTCCAAAGCAAAGCTTAAAAACATTTTGAAGACCTCTCCAGAGACTCCAGCATTCAATGGGTAGACAGCTCCATTTAAATCAATGACAATTTTGGCTATGCCACAGTTGATTTGTCCTATAATATCACCCCTTGTTTAACCTGCCCCTTTGAGTTTCCTTTTTTTTTTAATTGTTCAGTTAAATTTTATTTTAAAAACTTGTTGTAGAAGTATTAATTGTGGTACATATTTCTTTAGGAATTCTACAGACCACAGATTACATGACAATAGTTTTAAAGAACAAGTCACAGAATAACCAGTGGTAGGTATTTCTCCTGTCCTAATTATAGCATTTGTATGAGTATTGTCGCTTTAGTATACTATACATATAGTGTACATTTTGGTATCAACCAATTTAAATATGTTAACATTCCAGCATTGTAGTGTGTGTGTGTGTGTGTGTGTGTGTGTGTGTGTGTGTGTGTGTGTGTGTGTGTGTGTGTGTGTGTGTGTGTGTGTGTGTGTGTGTGTGTGTGTGTGTGTGTGTGTGTGTGTGTGTGTGTGTGTGTGTTAGCCTTACATTAACCTGTCCTGAACATATTCAGTGTAAATTTGTTGTAGGGTATGTGTGGGATAATAATTTTCTAATGTTTTTTGTTTTGTTCTTTTCTTACAAAAGGCTTGGATTTCACACCATTGGCATTTTGTGAATTAAGAGGCTATGTAAGTAACTGTGTTGTACATCTGTACATATTTTTCATGTGTGTGAAGAACATTTGGATAATGGTTAATCTTATTTCTATTTGTTATTGGTGTGGGTGGGGTTTAATAGAGGTGTGGCTTAATTAGGGTGGGGTTTAATAGAGGCGGGACTTGGGGCCCCTTTTCGAGTTCGCAGGGGGGCCCCTGCATTTTGCGTTACGCTTCTGCAGGGCACCACTTTTTGGCATGCGGCATTAGACCCACACTACATGGAAGGGTATCCGTGAGAAAGTACAGTGAATAGCAACCAAATTAATTGAGGGAATGGAAGACTTGGCATATGAAGAACAGCTAGATAAACTTGGTTTATTTACTGTAGAGAAAAGACGACTAAGAGGAGATCTTATCACATTGTACAAGTATATGAGAGGTCAATACAAGGATCTCTGTGGTGAGTTATTCATTCCAAGGCCTGAACAAATAACCAGGGCCACCCTTGAGATTAGAGGAAAGGAGATTTCAACCTCAGAAGAGGAAGAAGAGAAGATTTAAGAGAAGATTAGATAAGTTTCTTTCAAGAGGGAACATACAGTGTTATACTGTGTATTAGTAGGCAAAACAGGAAGTTCAGATAAAGACTAACTTATTTGGCAGCAAGAAAGCTTATGTTATTCTCATTTCTCTGGGTTAAGAGGCAAAACTTGAACTTGATGGACTTGTGTCTTTTTTTTGGTATCCTATGAAAATGTCACCCTCTATTGGGCAACCAACACAGGGAATGAGGATAGGACATTCTGATGGCTGCGATATCAGAATGTTACTCTTTTCATGCAGGCAGTATTCTGATATTGCTCTTTTCATTGCGTCTGCATTTTTAATGCTGTTTTATGTTGTTTGACCAATAGAGGGCGACATTTTCATAATGATCCCTTTTTTCAACCTTATTCACTGTGTTACTAATTAGAACTGATACAGATTAAACACTGAGTATGCTCAAGTATAAACAATTTTTGTTAAGTCTAACTACTTATATTTTACGGAATTAGTAATTTAAGAGAACCTGTGCGAGCTGTGAAAAGCGGAATGGTGAGTCATCCTAAATGGAAATGGCCACTGTTGGCATTTGGACCCAGTGAGGACTGGCAAATTTCAGCCTGAGGGGCAAGCTTAACCAAAAACGGCCAGTAATACATGTCCCAAAACATGTGTTTAACAACAAATAGTCTTGTCCAACACATCAAAAGGGACTGCATAGTAGGCCCATTAATGTTCTCAGAAATTATCTAGTCCTTGTTGATCTAAACCAGTGGTTCTCAATTCCGGTCCTCAGGACCCACTAACAGACCAGGATTTGATGATTTCCTTGTTAGAGCACAGGTGAGTTAATCAATGTGAATGAGCCTCTGATCACATGATCTCCTTGTTAGAGCACAGGTGAGTTGATCAATGTGAATGAGCCTCTGATCACATGATCTCCTTGTTAGAGCACAGGTGAGTTGATCAATGTGAATGAGCCTCTGATCACATGATTTCCTTGTTAGAGCACAGGTGAGTTGATCAATGTGAATGAGCCTCTGATCACATGATTTCCTTGTTAGAGCACAGGTGAGTTGATCAATGTGAATGAGCCTCTGATCACATGATTTCCTTGTTAGAGCACAGGTGAGTTAATCAATGTGAATGAGCCTCTGATCACACGATTTCCTTGTTAGAGCACAGGTGAGTTAATCAATGTGAATGAGCCTCTGATCACACGATCTCCTTGTTAGAGCACAGGTGAGTTGATCAATGTGAATGAGCCTCTGATCACACGATCTCCTTGTTAGAGCACAGGTGAGTTAATCAATGTGAATGAGCCTCTGATCACACGATCTCCTTGTTAGAGCACAGGTGAGTTAATCAATGTGAATGAGCCTCTGATCACATGATCTCCTTGTTAGAGCACAGGTGAGTTAATCAATGTGAATGAGCCTCTGATCACATGATCTCCTTGTTAGAGCACAGGTGAGTTAATCAATGTGAATGAGCCTCTGATCACATGATTTCCTTGTTAGAGCACAGGTGAGTTAATCAATGTGAATGAGCCTCTGATCACATGATTTCCTTGTTAGAACACAGGTGAGTTAATCAATGTGAATGAGCCTCTGATCACCACACCTGTGCTCTAGCAGAGAAATCCCTAAGTCCTGGCCTGTTAGTGGGTCCTGAGGACCGGAGTTGAGAACCACTGATCTAAATGGTATCTGTGACGGATACCCGTATTCATATTGAGTAGCTTCACCAAAACTGTGCTTCCTTAACCCAGGACAACACTCAGGAACGCCACCAGCCAGTGACCAGGATCATAGCTCCATTCACCCAGTCACTTAGGCAGGACTCAGCGTACGGTGAACGCACTCTGGATACAGCAAGCAGCCCCAAGCAGGGTTAGAATAAGAATTGATTTACTGTAGACCACACAGGGTTTATATACACACATATTGAGTGATCCACATGTATTTGAATACAATTGGAAACAGGTGACTGCAAACTACATATGGAGAGACAATGGGACCAGTGGTGGAGGGGCACATAATATAAAGAGGCACAATGCAAACAATGGGAACAATACACAGGTTATACAATGGGAGTAAACATACTCTGTGATGGAACAATGGGTGGGTGGTGACAGGATACAATGGGGCCAGACATGAGTGAATTAACTATACAATGGGGGTCAGTGATGGGCAGACAATGGGACAAAGGAATAGGGCTAGGTACAAGTGTCACAGAGGGGCCGGAATACACAAAACAGGATAACAACTTTGTGCTGAAGCATCTTTTACATCTTCCAAAGTAATTACAGTCTTTTGGGAGGTCTGGTATCCTTTGGTTTGACAAGCCTGGGGAAAAGGGCTCACTGGGGAAATAAAGTGACCAGGGGAAAAGGGGGCAACCACCCACCCTGGCAGGGGTAGGGACTCAGTCTTAGGGGGAAGCTATATCCCGTTCCAGGGCCTTGATAGTGTCTTCCCATCCTTAACAACTCTATTGCATATTACTATGCATGTTTAACGTTATTAGAATGGTTTATTAAAACATTTAATGAATGAAACAGAAAGATGGCAACTTTTGTTCCAATGGTGAGTGAACATGGAGTCACACTGTGGGGTTTATGCACTAAGGTGTGATAAAAAAAGGTGATAAAATGGTGATGACTACTCCATTGATATCACTTCACCAATTCCTATGTGATTCTATGGAGCCTGTGCACTAAAGCTGGAAAAATTTTAGTGCATTGGCTCCACAGAGTAACATAGGAATTGGAGAAGTGATAAATTGGAGAAGTCATCTCCTCTTTATCACCTCTTTATCACCACTTAGTGAATTTCCCCCAAGTTGTCTTGACAAAGCATGAGGAATAATCAGTAAGCAGCTCTTGTGGCAGGAAAATCATGAAAATGCTATGTGGCCTCGATCTGCATTATTATTAGCTTTCTGATTGGCTATGTGTGCTTACCGCTGATGAAAGTTGTGCCCTGATTGGTTGCAGCCAATTGGAGATTTGGTTTCAACCACAGGACCTGTCACTGGCATGACCAATAGCATCATACCTGATTGGACTGGAGAGAACTACTCACTGGTAGTCAATGAACTACCAGTAGCTCCTGAGCTATTTGTTGGAGACCCCCTGTTTTACAGCATGTTGTAGGTGACCCCTTAACTCTATAACCCTTCACCCTAACACTTAAGTGAAAGCCCTGATCTCAGGATCAAACCTATATAGAAGGCTTCCTCTGCTCTACAATGACTCCATTCCTCCTTAGTGCACTGACTCCATTCCTCCTTAGTGCACTGACCCCACTGAAGCTATGAGATAAGCTCTGCTATTTATTTATTATATTGTAACAGTAGATATAATCAGTGCAAAGCATGGTGTAGAAACCCCTCGTTATTACATGTATATGGTGTTAGAATTTTTCTTTTGTGTAAGATAAAAACCACTCCCACTTCTGGAAGAGACTTCATTAGAAAGTTATTAAAGAGCAAACTTACACTTTTTTTCAGGATCTGAGTTTAACCCTAGGTCTTCCAGAGAGGTATTCAATGCATTGCAGTACAATGCACTGAATACCTCTCTGGCAGTCACTGTGAATTGGTGTTCCAGTCCTGTGCTCTCCGTCATACCCAGGAACTTTCCGGACCTGCTGTGAAGACTCTGGGTTTCAGTCTGAATTTCTCCAGTTCTGTGAGTTCAGTGTGAGCTCCACCCACTTTCTTACCCTTTTTTCTCATTTCCCCCTCCCATTTCAAGGCAAATCCCACCCCTTAACCTTCCAACCCCGCCCTCCCTGATAGAACCCTCCCCCATTATGACATGAATCGCTTTCTTTTGACTCTCCCATCCGCAGTCCTATGATTTTCTGCTGGGCCTGGTACATAAAGGTTCCCAGATAAGCTCTCCTTGCACAGGAATAACAGCCTTGCAAGTTTAACCCGTTAACAATCACCCAATCTGGGGCATGGGCGGCCTTTAAGGGCCACAGAGCTTTTTTTTTTTCTCAATGAATTCTGGGATGGCAGTGCAGCGTGCCAGGACCCATCATCAGTCCACACGTGCTGGGACCGGCGTAACAATCCTAGTCGTGTTCTAAGGGGGTTAAATCAGTGGGAATCTGAGGAATTGATAGTGTTGCCCTCTGGTTCATTTGCTTTGCTCTAGAACTGATCTAGTTCTTCTTAACCCTCTGAGTGCCATAGGGGTATGCAATGCATTGCAAAGGAATGCGTTGCATACCCCTATGGTATTCAAAGGGTTAATACATCAGCCTCCATGTCGAACAGTAAATCGCAGAGAACAGATCCAGCGAGTTCCCAGGCATTTTAATTAGCATTTACATATTCATGATAAAATAACATTATGGTAATTAGCATTTACAAATTAATTGATTAAATATCATTATAGTAATTAGAGTTTACGTACTAACTGATATAATATAATAATTAATAATAATATGTTTGTTTTCATCCAACTCTGGGCACTATGTTCAAAACAAAAATAATAATTCTATTTCAAACCAGCCCCAAATTCCCATTGATTTAAATGAGAATTTTAACTTCTTGAATGCTACAGAGGCCTGTAATGCTTTGGTTTGCTATGCGTTGGACACCTCTGTAGCATTCATTGGGTTGAAATGCCCCATTTAGATGAGTCGGAATATTTATTCAACCCCTATGGTACAGTTGGTTTGCTCCAAAATGATTCCACTGTTCTTATGAACACCTGGTGGGCGACACGCACTAAGGTTTGATATAATGGTGAAGAGTGTCCGGATATGAGCGCAGATACCTCACCATGTAGAATAAGATACACTTCACGGTAAGCACTAATAATTTGGTATACAATGGGGAAGGGGAGAGACATTGATCAATAATATATGATGCTGCAATAAAAGTGGCAATGTGGTGTAATAGTATGTCTTAAGTTAGGTTAATAACCAAGAAAATTGGAAATGTGGAGAACTGTTGTCCTCTTTGTAACATGTCAAACTGTTGTCCTCTTTGAAGCACATTGAACTGTTGTTCTCTTTGAAACATGTCAAATTGTTGTCCTCCTTGATACATGTTAAACTGTTATCCTCTGAAATATGTTGAACTATTGTTCTCTGAAATGTGTCAAACTGTTTTGTTCTTTGAAGCATGTTGAATTCTTGTTCTCTTTGAAACACGTCAAACTGTTGTTCTCTTTGAAGCATGTTGAATTGTTGTTCTCTTTGAAACATGTCAAATCGTTGTCATCTTTGAAGCACGTTGAACTGTTCTCTTTGAAACGTGTTCAACTGTTGTTCTCTGAAATGTGTCAAACTATTGGTCTCTTTGAAGCACGTTGAACTGTTGTTCTCTTTGAAACATGTTGAACTGTCCTCCACCTTGAAACATGTAGAACTGTTCTAAACTCTGGAGTATGGCAAAATAGTCTCTATTTTGAAAAATCATGTATGGTTCTCCACTTTGGGTTTCGGAGAACTGTTCTCTAGGAGGACAAAGAACTTTTAAAAAAGCAATGGCCAATTCCAAAATTCCCCACTTGCAGGATGGCAAATTTGTCTCTGTGAAATGAGCCAGCATCGCCAGCTATTGGGTCTTAGTGCATACGGCCTATAGTCACATTTAAATATAAACATGCCCTCAGGAATATGAAAATGGCACTTTAAGTCATATTTCATTACGCATATTAGCCACTGGCAAAGGAGACAGTGAAACACTGTACATGCGGCTTGACAACCTAGATGTATTTGAAGTGTATCATGGGGATAATTTGGTGAAGACAACTTAGTGCATACCAGGAGATAGATTTGAGTCCAGTTCACCAAAATATCTCTATACTCGTATCAATATTTAGTGCATCTCCTCCAGAGAGTCTTATGCAGACAGATAAATAGGATTATATTCTGGGGCAAACTATCGTCAGCACATGGGATATAAACATGCACATTGATTTGAATGGAACTTTTACCCACTTGAATTCTAACGAGATCTTCAGCGCAATGCTCTGTAATGCATTGGAGAACTTTTCAGGATTCAAGGGATTAAAAGTCCCATATGAGTTTTTATATTTTTTTATTTTTCCCCTACTGCTCAAATAGGGTGATCACATTTACTATCTGCTCCAGTGCGGCAGCAACGGTGGGGTCATGTGACCCTATGCTACCGTCACAGGACTTACATATGCAACTTTCTCTTTCCCCAGAGCACCAAAAAGCCCTAAACAGTAGGGGGCGAACTGCACACTGACTGCCACATAGGAACTGCAGCCCATTTTCTTGAACTTTAACCCCTTAATGACAGGGTTTTTTTTTTTCCATTATAGCGAATGACTTCCTGGACTTACCAGGTCGTCTGTCACTAAGGAGCAGTAAACTTTTTTATGAAAAATATATATCGTAGGGATTTTCCTATTGAGTAAAATAAGGGTACTCCCACTGCCGAGAGATTCATATTTCCAGAGTTATTACAGTTTAAACCCATGCTTTTTTACATTAGCAGTGCCCTCTAGTAGTCAAATTCTAATTAGATTTCCTGTTAGATTCTAATGGAAAGGAAAGTCAGAAAAGTCAGAGACATACAGTTCTCTATAGAATGTGATAGAAACTGCTGAGTCATTTCCTGTCAGAACTATCAGGAAGTAAACACAGTAAATTCACTTCCTGTCAGTTAGAACTATCAGGAAGTAAACACAGTAAATTCACTTCCTGTCAGTTAGAACTATCAGCAAGTAAACACAGTGAATTCACTTCCTGGTTATTTAAACTGCTATAATTTTTGAATAAAACATCTGACAGCGATGGGAGTGACCTTGTTTTATTCAGCAGGGAATTCTCTATAAAATATATGTTTTCATAAAAAAAGTTTACTGCTCCTTTAAAGCTTTGAGTGTCAGAGGGGTACACAACGCTTTGGTTTGCAATGCATTTCGAACCCCTGTGGCACTCAAAGGGTTAAAGGACAGTAACACTTTATACTGAAAAAAAAACTGGTGATTAAACCAATATTTGCAGATGACACTAAATTATGCAGGGTAATTCATTCAGAACAGGATATTTTCTCTCTACAGAGGGACTTACATACAATGGCAGATTGGGCAAACAAATGGAATATGAAGTTTAATGTGGGGAAGTGTAAAGTCTACTTATGAAGTTAATGGAATCATTTTAGGTGACTTGCTGCTAGAGAAGGACCTCCGTATCCTTGTCAACTACAAACTTGGAAACAGTGACCAGTGTCAAACAGCAGTAGCAAAGGCAAACAAAATCCTGTCTTGCATAAAAAGAGGTATTGAAGCAAGAGTGGATAACATTATTTTCCCATTGTACAAATCATTGGTAATACCTCACCTTGAGTATGCAGTGCAATTTTGGGCACCAGTTCTGAAAATACTAGAACTAGAGAGGGTACAGCAAAGAGCAACAAAATTAATTAAGGGAATGGAGGACTTGACATATGAGGAATGACTAGACAAACTTGGTTTATTTACTCTAGAGAAAAGACGACTAAGAGGAGACCTTATCACATTGTACAAGTATATGAGAGGTCAATACAAGGATCTCTGTGGTGAGCTATTTATTCCAAGGCCTGATCAGGTGACCAGGGGACACCCCTTGAGATTAGAGGACAGAAGGTTTAGACTTCAGCAGAGGAAGGGGTTTTTTACAGTGAGATCTGTTAAATTGTGGAATTCCTTACCCAAGGAGGTGGTTATGGCAGATACAAGGGATACATTTAAGAGAAGATTAGATACATTTATTTCAAAAGGGAGCATATAAAGTTATACTGTTCTTTAGTAGGCAAATCAGGAAGGTCTGATAAAGACAAACTTATTTGGTAGCGGGAAAGCTATAAAATTCTCAGTCACTGGGGTATGAGGCAAAGATTGAACTTGATGGACTTGTGTCTTTATTCAACCTAATTTACTAGGTTACTATGTATTACAGCTCAAACTTGCAAACCTGAAATGTTATAGCAGCACTTGTGCTACAGCAGTTTATGGACAGCTATAGTCAGTTAAGAATTGACTTCTGTAGCAACAGCACCCCTGTAAAGTTTCAGGCCATGGAGGTGTACTGCACCAAAAGATGAAAGGTTAGGTTTGATAAATTCTGAATAAAACATCTGTCAATATTGGCAGTACCCTTGCTTTACACATCAAGATAAACCCTGCAGTATATATTTTTTTCCATATTCATCATTAGTATCCATTTAAGACAATGCTAAGGCTTGGAAGCCATTTTCTTGTAGCTAAGCACAGGTATCACTTTCTGTCACATTAGTCAATGGGCAGTTAGTTCTCCCTCTAGTATTTAAAACTTGGTACTCCAGGGTCTTAATTCTATGACTTTATAGTGTTTCTGGAGGGAGGGGAGGTGTTTGGGATGCAGGACACATTTTTTTCTACAGGAATGTCCTAGGTCACCCTTAGTGCAGTTATTTTGCCTCAGAAACAATTGCACTTCTTTAATACCCTGCATAAGGTCCGCTCTATCATCCTACACACGGGTATCTGTGTTTTTAGTTTCCGAAGATGACTTTGTCTTCTTTGAATCGGAGGACTGGCTGAGTTCTTCTGCCAATACATTCCTTAGAATGGACTTGATGGATTTCCTGAATTTTGACTTGAAGTCCTGCCCCACCAAGACATAAATTAATGGGTTGATGCAGCTGTTAACGAAAGCAAAGCTTATAATAAGTGGGTCCACCCTGAGCGTAGATTTGTACAGATCTGAGGTTCTTGGATTGGATACCAAAATGAACCCTGCCACGTGGTATGGGAACCAGCACAAAAAGAATGCAGTGATCACCACAAGAACAACCTTCATTGTCTTGCCGGATTGAGTATATCGTCCGCTGACTTTGGCCATCAAAATACTGTAACAGAGGGTGATAACCAGAAATGGAATTATGAAGCCCATTAGGAAACGAAAAATGGCAATGAACAGCATCACCTTCTCTATATGCCCTCCGGCCAAGGAGTAATTCAAGACACATGTGTCCTTTGCCAATTCATTTTTTCGATAAATGTCTCTGAAGATAAAGGAAGGACTGGTTAAAATAAGGGCCAACAGCCACACGACTGTACATGCCAAATAAGCCTTTTTCACTGTCCTCTTGTTCTGACACCAGACAGGTTTGATGACTAAAGCACAACGATCTATGCTTATCACAGTGAGCAGAAGGACACTAGCATACATGTTAATCAAGAGAATGGAAGGCAGCAATTTGCAGGCAAAGAGCCGCAATGGCCAGTGTCCCAGGATGACCTCCATGATTGTGAATGGCACAGAAAGACAGCACAGGAGGTCTGCTATGGCCAGATTCAGAAACCACACCGTATTGACTGATCTCTTCATTTCATAAGCCGTCATCCACACCACCAAAGCATTGCCGGGCACTCCAACAACAAACACTACAATATGGAAGAACAGTGCCGCTCCCTGAAAGGGAGAAATAGCAGGAACATTAGGAGTAGAATCAGGAATTATATCGTTGTCCTGGTAGGTTGAGTTCTCCTCTTCATTATAGTAAAAGTCATAGTAATTTGAAGTAGCCATCACAAACAGAGATTCAGAGTCCTCTTATGAACACTTTGCAGAAACCTGGAATAAAAATAATTAAAAAAAAACACATATATTATTTGTTTTCATATTTGTAACATTCTGGATATGTCTTCTTATCATGATCTACTTTTGTATTAAAGGGATAGTTTTCATATCAACAACGCTGCAGTACTTTTTTATACCTTGTACAACTGATCAGGGGCCAGATTCTATTACAGGTGCTAAATGGTAACTCCCGTTTTAGCAAACATTTTCCTATTGAAGTCTATGGGGAAAACTGGAGATAAAAGGAGTGATAAAATTAGTACCTGTAATAGAATCGAGCCCCAGTTATGTTAGCAATGCTGAATTCGCTATGTATCTCGTAAATAAATCCCTCTCACGCCCTTATACTTACGCCATCCTTCGAGCCTCGGAGCTGGAAGTGGATGGCGACGTGGGACAATCTTCTTTCAGTATACAGAAAACCCTGCCTGCCTTCGGCAAGGTGGCCAGGGTTTTCCTATATTGAATGGAGGCAGTTTGTGCCTCTTATCTCTCTGTCCGGTCAAGGGACCAGATTTGCAGATCTCAGGGTATGGCCTGGCATTGAGAAAAGGGGCATGAGAGGGATAATTCATTATATTATTTCACAAGTTATATAGCGAATTCAACATTACTAACATAACTGATCGGTTGTATGTACTATAAGAAAGGATTGCAATGCTGTTGATATGGCAACATTGCTATCCCATTAAAGGAGAGCTAACACCATACCTCCCAAGTGTCCCTCTTTAGGAGGGACAGTCCCTCTTTTAGGGCCAAATCCCTCTGTCCGTCTTTCCTACCCTGATGTCCCTGTGTTTAGGAGAGCAGACTGTGTGGTGTGTATATAAGTGTATCACCCTGGTGTCCTGTGTTTAGGAGATCAGACTGTGTGGTGTGTATAGAAGTGTATCACCCTGGTGTCCCTGTGTTTAGGAGATCAGACTGTGTGGTGTGTGTATAAGTGTATCACCCTGGTGTCCTGTGTTTAGGAGATCAGACTGTGTGGTGTGTATATAAGTGTATCACCCTGGTGTCCCTGTGTTTAGGAGATCAGACTGTGTGGTGTGTATATAAGTGTATCACCCTGGTGTCCTGTGTTTAGGAGATCAGACTGTGTGGTGTGTGTATAGAAGTGTATCACCCTGGTGTCCCTGTGTTTAGGAGATCACACTCTGTGGTGTGTATATAAGTGTATCACCCTGGTGTCCCTGTGTTTAGGAGATCAGACTGTGTGATGTGTATATAAGTGTATCACCCTGGTGTCCCTGTGTTTAGGAGAGCAGACTGTGTGGTGTGTGTATAAGTGTTTCACCCTGGTGACCCTGTGTTTAGGAGATCAGACTGTGCTGTGTGTATATAAGTGTATCACCCTGGTGTCCCTGTGTTTAGGAGATCAGACTGTGTGGTGTGTATATAACTGTATCACCCTGGTGTCCCTGTGTTTAGGAGATCAGACTGTGTGATGTGTATATAAGTGTATCACCCCGGTGTCCCTGTGTTTAGGAGATCAGACTGTGTGGTGTGTATATAAGTGTATCACCCTGGTGTCCATGTGTTTAGGAGATCAAACTGTGCAGTGTGTATATGTGTATCACGCCGGTGTCCCTGTGTTTAGGAGATCACACTGTGTGGTGTGTATAGAAGTGTATCATAACTCGTTCCACAAAAAATGCACTGCTGTGTAGTGTTTAACGGGTAAAGCAGGTCATGCCACAACGTATCTTCTTAAAATCAATCATCTTTATTGAAGGTAAATAAAAGGATCATACCTGCTTCCCTGATGTCTCCAAACAACAGATAAGGCTTACTTACAGAGTGGATATAACAAGTGTTTGATTGAAGTATCAATCAACCCGTTTCGCGCTTATACAGCGCTTATTCATGATGACACTCATCACTCTACACACCGACCATTTAATTACTTTTCAAATGCTTCATGTCCAATCGGCATCTCCGACCAAAAAGAGGCTAATTAGATATATCCGTTACATTTGACCTCATCCACATCACGATCCTATCACAATTCTCTGTATCAACAATACTCAGTGTCTACAATTAAAGGTGCATTGCCTCTCACTGTTCTAACAATATTCCACCAAGATATCAATCACCCCTATGCGATGCAACAAAGTAACGAATACTCTGTCAAACACAGAGAACATATACATCAACAAAATAACAAGCCATCACCTCAGTCGTATGACGCCGACCGGACAAAAAATAAAAAGCAGATGAATCAATAATAGGGTGGCTATGTGACGCACCAAATAGAATATAAAGGAACAGCCTACATATCAAAGCCAAAGGACAATAAATCCTAATTATACATACTACAGCAGCAACATATAAAATAAATGTACCAATGCACTGCCATAGCGGCACATCAGAGGGGTTCAGCAAGACCGATTCACCCCATCCATGCCGTACTGTTCCCAACACTCAAATGGAGCCCCACAAGACCTGCCCTCCTACTAATGGTCAATATGTATCATGCACATATATATATAAAAATATTAAAAACATATGACATACGGCAGTATGGGTTGATCTTCCACAAAATATTGTAGATTCATATTATACATCCATAACATTTAAATCCTTCAACTTTTAAAATACCAAGATGGATAATTGGTGATAGGGCACTAATATAGAAACTATTCTCCCAGATTCAAATATAACACATTACATCATATTCTTTATTGAAACCTCTAGGATACCGGGTTTCAAGTGTAAATATCCAATATACTTCTCGTTTCAATAAAAGAGCATCCAAATCCCCTCCTCTTCTACCTAATTTTGGTCGCTCTATACCCTGTATTCTTAATGTATCTGTTCGTCCATTGTGTGAATCTTTGAAATGTGAAGATAGATAAGACTTAAACTCTTGACTTCTGATATTACTGAGATGCTCATTCAGCCTTTCACGTAGCGTTCTAAGAGTTTTACCAACATATTGCAATTGGCAGTCAACACAGCTGATCAAATATATAATGCCTCTAGTAGCACAATTAATATAACTGTGCATTTTAAATGATGCCTTGGTATTGAAAGCTATAAATTGTTTTGAGATATTGATATATTTACAGCAACCGCATCTTTGACTACCACATCTAAAGGAACCATTTGTAGTAAGCCAATCTTTTTTATATTCATCCTTTTTCTTATACATACTTGGTGAAATCTGACTGGCTATACTCCGTGCCTTTCTAGAGACAAACTTAAACCCCCTAGAAATAGCTTCATGTAATTTCTCATCCCCATATAATATAGGAGTATGTCGTTTGACTATCTTAACAATTTGATTATATTCTTGACTATAGGGGGTAGAGAAAACAATCTCTTGTTCAGTATCAAATCTCCTATTCTTCTGTTTGTCATGTATTTTGTAATGAAGCAAGCTAGAGCGTTCTTTACTCTTCGCTATTTGATAAGCTCTCTCAATCATCCACTCTGGATAACCTCTATTCAGAAATTTGCTCCTCAAGACTACAGATTGATCTTCAAATCTATCCTCTGTAGAGCAACTTCTCCTGAGTCGAATGAATTGACTCACTGGGATGCCCCTGATGGTGTGGAAGGGATGACAGCTGTCTGCACGTAATATAGTATTCCGTGCTGTTCTCTTTCTATAGATATCTGTTTCTATTGTTCCAGTCTGTAGATTGCCCTTTAAATTCAAATCCAAAAAGGAAATAGCTTCCTTACCGTATTCCATCGTGAAAGCTAAATTCAACTGGTTTTTATTCAAATAGGCAAGGAACAATTCTATATCAGCTGTACTTCCCCTCCACACCATCAATAGGTCATCTATATATCGACCAAAAAATACAATAGACTCTCTAAAGGGATTCTCATCTCCAAAGACGTGGAACTCTTCCCACCAACCCATATAAAGGTTGGCATACGAGGGCGCGAACTTCACGCCCATTGAAATCCCACGCCTTTGGAGATAATAAGTGTCACCAAAGAGAAAATAGTTATGTGAGAGCAAATATTCTACCACTTCTACCAAATATTCTTGTAGTTCAATACTGTAGGCACTATACCTACTCAGATGGTATCGTAATGCTTTTAAACCTAAATGGTGTGGTATACATGAATAGAGTGACTTAACGTCACATGAAATCCACGTGTACTCTGCTGACCATGCGATCTTACTTAGTTTTAGCATCACATCTGTACTATCTCTCAAGTAACTAAAGAGTCTAAGTACTAGTGGCTGCAAGTGGAAGTCTACCCATTCTCCTATTGGCTCACTTAAAGATCCTATTCCTGAGACTATTGGCCTGCCCTCCGGGTTCTCCAGTGATTTATGGATCTTGGGTAGATGGTGGAATATCGGCACCACCGGGTGCCCAACCAACAGGGAATCAACTTCTCTATGGCTAAGAACACCCAGTGAGGCTCCCTTTTTCACCAGAGAACCGAGAAGGCAGGCAAATGCCCCAGTAGGATTGCCAGGTAAAGACTCATATGACTCTTCATCTGTCAATTGACGCAATGCTTCCATATAATAGTACTGAGAATCTAAAACTACTACCGCACCACCCTTATCCGCCTTTTTAATTACAATCTCACCATTGTTCTTTAAAGAAACCAAAGCCATATATTCTTCTGGCCGGAGATTGAACCTTTCAAACTTTTCATTCTTTTTTAATGATGTTAAATCCTTTTCTATCAATCTCTGAAAATTATCCAGGACACTACCTCTACAGCCAATAGGATAAAAATCTGATTTCTTTATATTTTTAAATTGACATCTATGTGTGACTGCAACTAAATCAGAAGACATAAATGTATTGTCATGTTTGATGTTAACCAAATCCATCAAAGCATAATGATCTCGGAAGGACACAAGGTTATCATCATTTACTTTGTTATCTATATCGATCTCTGTTACTGATGTATCAACAGAGTCAGCAATGGACGAATCCAGAAAGAACTTCTTCAGAGTTATTTTTCTTATAAATCTGTTCACATCCATAATTGTCTCAAACAAATCAAAATGTTTGGAGGGAACAAAATTCAAGCCTTTTTCTAGAACTCTTGTTTCTTCGTCCTTCAGTACATATGATGATAAATTAATTACTGCTAGAGCTTCTTTTTCTCCTTCTTCTTTGAGCCTTGTCTTTTTCTTCCATGTCTTACTCCTATTTGCTCCACCTCTTCTGACACATTTGGTCTTTCTTTCGGTATCCTTGATCTGGATGATGTTCTCTTCTGCTTCACCGTTACTGATTTGTCGTCTTCCTGTGCAAATACCCTTAAGGCTTTGTCCTCTCTTCCTGGAGACAAAAAAGAGACCGAACTTGCACTCATATTAATATGTGTAGAGATATCAGTATCTTCTATATCATCTTGGCTTAAATCATCCAAATCAGTACTTGTGAAGCTCACTTTTTTAGGAGATTTCAATATGGATTTATTCCTTCTATTATGAAATTCTTTCTTCCACTTATAAACATTTCCTTTTTCATAATCATCTTTGTCTCTAAAGAATTTCTTTTGTTTAATGTCCATAATTGACTTCTCCAAAGTGTCCAAGTGTAATGACAACTTATTATCCAATTTCTCAAAATCTACATGCTCTCTCTGTGCCATTATTGAAACTTGCTTATTTCTAATGAAGTCTTGTACTTGTTGTAACATCTTCTCTTTATATTCTACAATTAACTTCATTAGAATATTAGAACAATTTGTTAAAGCTTCATTCCACTTTTCTTGAAAGACCAAATCATCTAATAAGAATGTGGGTGTTTTTTTTATTCTTAAACCTCTTGGAATTCTTCCCACTTTTAAATACTGTTGTAAGGTGGTAATCTCCCACCATATTTTAGTCTCTTTTTCCATTAGTTTCTCCAATTCTTGAAATAATACCGTCACATCTTGTATTTCTCCTCGTTCTTCAATGGATATGGATTCATCAAACAATTTATCTACATTAAGTTTTCTCATTGTGAGATCCCCTACTGCTCCCAAACTTCTACTTGTCTCCACTCTGTTTTCAGCTATATCTAACAATTCATCCATATTGCTTTGCAAGTGTTTAACAGACTTTTATATTCAAATCTTCTCTCTTACTGAGATAAATCTTTATCTTGATTGCTGTATCGTATGTTATATTTGCCCATATATGATATCTTTTTCGCTTCAATAACTAGAAACAGTTGTTGCATTATAGCTGAAGCGCCAATCGTTTACAAATAACGAGCTCTGCTCAGGAAACTCTTTTGACACAACAAAAAGGATTTTGCGGCTCCGTTAAGTATACGATGGATATCAGGGCTAAATCTCTTCACACACCTGCATAAATGATCGGAGATCATAAAACAAACTATTCCAGCGTGCAAATACAAAGACTTCCTGCTGTCTCATAGCACAATAACTCGTTCCACAAAAAATGCACTGCTGTGTAGTGTTTAACGGGTAAAGCAGGTCATGCCACAACGTATCTTCTTAAAATCAATCATCTTTATTGAAGGTAAATAAAAGGATCATACCTGCTTCCCTGATGTCTCCAAACAACAGATAAGGCTTACTTACAGAGTGGATATAACAAGTGTTTGATTGAAGTATCAATCAACGCGTTTCGCGCTTATACAGCGCTTATTCATGATGACACTCATCACTCTACACACCGACCATTTAATTACTTTTCAAATGCTTCATGTCCAATCGGCATCTCCGACCAAAAAGAGGCTAATTAGATATATCCGTTACATTTGACCTCATCCACATCACGATCCTATCACAATTCTCTGTATCAACAATACTCAGTGTCTACAATTAAAGGTGCATTGCCTCTCACTGTTCTAACAATATTCCACCAAGATATCAATCACCCCTATGCGATGCAACAAAGTAACGAATACTCTGTCAAACACAGAGAACATATACATCAACAAAATAACAAGCCATCACCTCAGTCGTATGACGCCGACCGGACAAAAAATAAAAAGCAGATGAATCAATAATAGGGTGGCTATGTGACGCACCAAATAGAATATAAAGGAACAGCCTACATATCAAAGCCAAAGGACAATAAATCCTAATTATACATACTACAGCAGCAACATATAAAATAAATGTACCAATGCACTGCCATAGCGGCACATCAGAGGGGTTCAGCAAGACCGATTCACCCCATCCATGCCGTACTGTTCCCAACACTCAAATGGAGCCCCACAAGACCTGCCCTCCTACTAATGGTCAATATGTATCATGCACATATATATATAAAAATATTAAAAACATATGACATACGGCAGTATGGGTTGATCTTCCACAAAATATTGTAGATTCATATTATACATCCATAACATTTAAATCCTTCAACTTTTAAAATACCAAGATGGATAATTGGTGATAGGGCACTAATATAGAAACTATTCTCCCAGATTCAAATATAACACATTACATCATATTCTTTATTGAAACCTCTAGGATACCGGGTTTCAAGTGTAAATATCCAATATACTTCTCGTTTCAATAAAAGAGCATCCAAATCCCCTCCTCTTCTACCTAATTTTGGTCGCTCTATACCCTGTATTCTTAATGTATCTGTTCGTCCATTGTGTGAATCTTTGAAATGTGAAGATAGATAAGACTTAAACTCTTGACTTCTGATATTACTGAGATGCTCATTCAGCCTTTCACGTAGCGTTCTAAGAGTTTTACCAACATATTGCAATTGGCAGTCAACACAGCTGATCAAATATATAATGCCTCTAGTAGCACAATTAATATAACTGTGCATTTTAAATGATGCCTTGGTATTGAAAGCTATAAATTGTTTTGAGATATTGATATATTTACAGCAACCGCATCTTTGACTACCACATCTAAAGGAACCATTTGTAGTAAGCCAATCTTTTTTATATTCATCCTTTTTCTTATACATACTTGGTGAAATCTGACTGGCTATACTCCGTGCCTTTCTAGAGACAAACTTAAACCCCCTAGAAATAGCTTCATGTAATTTCTCATCCCCATATAATATAGGAGTATGTCGTTTGACTATCTTAACAATTTGATTATATTCTTGACTATAGGGGGTAGAGAAAACAATCTCTTGTTCAGTATCAAATCTCCTATTCTTCTGTTTGTCATGTATTTTGTAATGAAGCAAGCTAGAGCGTTCTTTACTCTTCGCTATTTGATAAGCTCTCTCAATCATCCACTCTGGATAACCTCTATTCAGAAATTTGCTCCTCAAGACTACAGATTGATCTTCAAATCTATCCTCTGTAGAGCAACTTCTCCTGAGTCGAATGAATTGACTCACTGGGATGCCCCTGATGGTGTGGAAGGGATGACAGCTGTCTGCACGTAATATAGTATTCCGTGCTGTTCTCTTTCTATAGATATCTGTTTCTATTGTTCCAGTCTGTAGATTGCCCTTTAAATTCAAATCCAAAAAGGAAATAGCTTCCTTACCGTATTCCATCGTGAAAGCTAAATTCAACTGGTTTTTATTCAAATAGGCAAGGAACAATTCTATATCAGCTGTACTTCCCCTCCACACCATCAATAGGTCATCTATATATCGACCAAAAAATACAATAGACTCTCTAAAGGGATTCTCATCTCCAAAGACGTGGAACTCTTCCCACCAACCCATATAAAGGTTGGCATACGAGGGCGCGAACTTCACGCCCATTGAAATCCCACGCCTTTGGAGATAATAAGTGTCACCAAAGAGAAAATAGTTATGTGAGAGCAAATATTCTACCACTTCTACCAAATATTCTTGTAGTTCAATACTGTAGGCACTATACCTACTCAGATGGTATCGTAATGCTTTTAAACCTAAATGGTGTGGTATACATGAATAGAGTGACTTAACGTCACATGAAATCCACGTGTACTCTGCTGACCATGCGATCTTACTTAGTTTTAGCATCACATCTGTACTATCTCTCAAGTAACTAAAGAGTCTAAGTACTAGTGGCTGCAAGTGGAAGTCTACCCATTCTCCTATTGGCTCACTTAAAGATCCTATTCCTGAGACTATTGGCCTGCCCTCCGGGTTCTCCAGTGATTTATGGATCTTGGGTAGATGGTGGAATATCGGCACCACCGGGTGCCCAACCAACAGGGAATCAACTTCTCTATGGCTAAGAACACCCAGTGAGGCTCCCTTTTTCACCAGAGAACCGAGAAGGCAGGCAAATGCCCCAGTAGGATTGCCAGGTAAAGACTCATATGACTCTTCATCTGTCAATTGACGCAATGCTTCCATATAATAGTACTGAGAATCTAAAACTACTACCGCACCACCCTTATCCGCCTTTTTAATTACAATCTCACCATTGTTCTTTAAAGAAACCAAAGCCATATATTCTTCTGGCCGGAGATTGAACCTTTCAAACTTTTCATTCTTTTTTAATGATGTTAAATCCTTTTCTATCAATCTCTGAAAATTATCCAGGACACTACCTCTACAGCCAATAGGATAAAAATCTGATTTCTTTATATTTTTAAATTGACATCTATGTGTGACTGCAACTAAATCAGAAGACATAAATGTATTGTCATGTTTGATGTTAACCAAATCCATCAAAGCATAATGATCTCGGAAGGACACAAGGTTATCATCATTTACTTTGTTATCTATATCGATCTCTGTTACTGATGTATCAACAGAGTCAGCAATGGACGAATCCAGAAAGAACTTCTTCAGAGTTATTTTTCTTATAAATCTGTTCACATCCATAATTGTCTCAAACAAATCAAAATGTTTGGAGGGAACAAAATTCAAGCCTTTTTCTAGAACTCTTGTTTCTTCGTCCTTCAGTACATATGATGATAAATTAATTACTGCTAGAGCTTCTTTTTCTCCTTCTTCTTTGAGCCTTGTCTTTTTCTTCCATGTCTTACTCCTATTTGCTCCACCTCTTCTGACACATTTGGTCTTTCTTTCGGTATCCTTGATCTGGATGATGTTCTCTTCTGCTTCACCGTTACTGATTTGTCGTCTTCCTGTGCAAATACCCTTAAGGCTTTGTCCTCTCTTCCTGGAGACAAAAAAGAGACCGAACTTGCACTCATATTAATATGTGTAGAGATATCAGTATCTTCTATATCATCTTGGCTTAAATCATCCAAATCAGTACTTGTGAAGCTCACTTTTTTAGGAGATTTCAATATGGATTTATTCCTTCTATTATGAAATTCTTTCTTCCACTTATAAACATTTCCTTTTTCATAATCATCTTTGTCTCTAAAGAATTTCTTTTGTTTAATGTCCATAATTGACTTCTCCAAAGTGTCCAAGTGTAATGACAACTTATTATCCAATTTCTCAAAATCTACATGCTCTCTCTGTGCCATTATTGAAACTTGCTTATTTCTAATGAAGTCTTGTACTTGTTGTAACATCTTCTCTTTATATTCTACAATTAACTTCATTAGAATATTAGAACAATTTGTTAAAGCTTCATTCCACTTTTCTTGAAAGACCAAATCATCTAATAAGAATGTGGGTGTTTTTTTTATTCTTAAACCTCTTGGAATTCTTCCCACTTTTAAATACTGTTGTAAGGTGGTAATCTCCCACCATATTTTAGTCTCTTTTTCCATTAGTTTCTCCAATTCTTGAAATAATACCGTCACATCTTGTATTTCTCCTCGTTCTTCAATGGATATGGATTCATCAAACAATTTATCTACATTAAGTTTTCTCATTGTGAGATCCCCTACTGCTCCCAAACTTCTACTTGTCTCCACTCTGTTTTCAGCTATATCTAACAATTCATCCATATTGCTTTGCAAGTGTTTAACAGACTTTTATATTCAAATCTTCTCTCTTACTGAGATAAATCTTTATCTTGATTGCTGTATCGTATGTTATATTTGCCCATATATGATATCTTTTTCGCTTCAATAACTAGAAACAGTTGTTGCATTATAGCTGAAGCGCCAATCGTTTACAAATAACGAGCTCTGCTCAGGAAACTCTTTTGACACAACAAAAAGGATTTTGCGGCTCCGTTAAGTATACGATGGATATCAGGGCTAAATCTCTTCACACACCTGCATAAATGATCGGAGATCATAAAACAAACTATTCCAGCGTGCAAATACAAAGACTTCCTGCTGTCTCATAGCACAATAACTCGTTCCACAAAAAATGCACTGCTGTGTAGTGTTTAACGGGTAAAGCAGGTCATGCCACAACGTATCTTCTTAAAATCAATCATCTTTATTGAAGGTAAATAAAAGGATCATACCTGCTTCCCTGATGTCTCCAAACAACAGATAAGGCTTACTTACAGAGTGGATATAACAAGTGTTTGATTGAAGTATCAATCAACGCGTTTCGCGCTTATACAGCGCTTATTCATGATGACACTCATCACTCTACACACCGACCATTTAATTACTTTTCAAATGCTTCATGTCCAATCGGCATCTCCGACCAAAAAGAGGCTAATTAGATATATCCGTTACATTTGACCTCATCCACATCACGATCCTATCACAATTCTCTGTATCAACAATACTCCGTGTCTACAATTAAAGGTGCATTGCCTCTCACTGTTCTAACAATATTCCACCAAGATATTAATCACCCCTATGCGATGCAACAAAGTAACGAATACTCTGTCAAACACAGAGAACATATACATCAACAAAATAACAAGCCATCACCTCAGTCGTATGACGCCGACCGGACAAAAAATAAAAAGCAGATGAATCAATAATAGGGTGGCTATGTGACGCACCAAATAGAATATAAAGGAACAGCCTACATATCAAAGCCAAAGGACAATAAATCCTAATTATACATACTACAGCAGCAACATATAAAATAAATGTACCAATGCACTGCCATAGCGGCACATCAGAGGGGTTCAGCAAGACCGATTCACCCCATCCATGCCGTACTGTTCCCAACACTCAAATGGAGCCCCACAAGACCTGCCCTCCTACTAATGGTCAATATGTATCATGCACATATATATATATAAAAATATTAAAAACATATGATGTTGTTTGGAGACATCAGGGAAGCAGGTATGATCCTTTTATTTACCTTCAATAAAGATGATTGATTTTAAGAAGATACGTTGTGGCATGACCTGCTTTACCCGTTAAACACTACACAGCAGTGCTTTTTTTGTGGAACGAGTTATTGTGCTATGAGACAGCAGGAAGTCTTTGTATTTGCACGCTGGAATAGTTTGTTTTATGATCTCCGATCATTTATGCAGGTGTGTGAAGAGATTTAGCCCTGATATCCATCGTATACTTAACGGAGCCGCAAAATCCTTTTAGAAGTGTATCACCCTGGTGTCCCTGTGTTTAGGAGATCAGACTGTGTGGTGTGTGTATAGAAGTGTATCACCCTGGTGTCCCTGTGTTTAGGACATCACACTGTGTGGTGTGTGTATAAGTGTATCACCCTGGTGTCCCTGTGTTTAGGAGATCAGACTGTGTGGTGTGTATATAAGTGTATCACCCTGGTGTCCCTGTGTTTAGGAGATCAGACTGGGCGGTGTGTATATGTGTATCACCCTGGTGTCCCTGTGTTTAGGAGATCAGACTGTGTGGTGTGTGTATATAAGTGTATCACCCTGGTGTCCCTGTGTTTAGGAGATCACACTGTGTGGTGTGTATATAAGTGTATCACCCTGGTGTCCCTGTGTTTAGGAGATCACACTGTGAGGTGTGTATATAGAAGTGTATCACCGTGGTGTCCCTGTGTTTAGGAGATCACACTGTGAGGTGTGTATATAGAAGTGTATCACCCTGGTGTCCCTGTGTTTAGGAGATCACACTGTGTGGTGTGTATATAAGTGTATCAAACTGCTCTACAGCAATAAAACTCATATTATTGTTTGTATAAACATCAGTATGCGTGTTTATAAATTAGTCTGTGTAATTAAAATACTTTGGTCTTGTTATAAGTCATTTATTAGGTTACACAAAGTGTTGTCATTAGGTTGTGAAATAGCCCAAAAATTCTTGATAATGCCCCGCCCACCAGCCACACCCCCAAAAACACCCCCTAAAACGTAAGTGTCCCTCTTTGGCAACTGGAAATGTTGGGAGGTGTGACAAATCTCCCAGCCCATTTTTTTCACTTTAAAAATAGTTTTCTGCTCCTTTAAATGGTCAGGTGGCAACTGGTACATTAGATCATTTCTGGAACAGTATTGTTATGATGATTGATACAAAGTATCAAACTAAATCAATTTACATTTTCTTCCCTAATCTATCTACAGTTCATCATGGCTTCTGTAAAGAGTAAATTGAGAATTGAATTGGTTTGTAGCCAACCAATGGGAGGCCAACGTACTGTGGAGACCTCTCTAGCATTTAGGGGTTAAATTCCCCACCTAAATAAATGGGAAATAAACTGGTGCTTCATAGTAGATCAGACTTGGGATCTATTCACCAGGCAGTGAATAATGCAGTATATGTAAACCACTACTATTCAGTACAATTATTTCTAAGAACACTTTCAGCATTTAATAGATAGTTGAATGCAGGGTCATTGCTAGGTACTGGCTGAAAGCACTTAAATCCCCTAGGTCTTGATGAGTTAACCGCTTGGTTACAAGGGCTTTTTTTACACTAGAGGACAAGATCGATTTTGACCTTTTTAGTATTCCTTTGTTCATTTAATTACATGTTGTTGTTTTAACCCTTTGAGTGCCAGAGGTGTACGTGACGCACTACTTTGCAATGCGTTGCGTACCTCTCTGGCACTCAAAGGGTTAAGGATAAGTAGGGCTTTTGTTTGGTGCCATATTTACATGTATAACCCATCACTTTGTTTGATAATAATATAAAATAACAAAAATGGAAATTTCTTATAGGTTTTCTGTGATGATTTTTGCTCAATTAGTGCACTTTTAATAAAGTCTGGATAAAAGATATGAATGTTCGCTCATACCTCCAAAGCGTCTCTTTTTAGGGGATACTGTCCCACTGAAAAAAAAAAATCCCTATGTCCCTCTGTCATACCCTGGTATACCTCTTTTAGGAGATCAGACTATGTGATGTGTAAATAAGTATATCACCTTGATCCGCAGTAACCCACCCCTCAAAAAAACTGACATTAATGTTTGTATAAACTTCAGTGTATGTGTTTATAAATTAGTCTTTGTAGATAAAGTACTGTGGTCTTGCTCAAAATCATTAGTCAGTCAAAGTCAGAGGTATCAATAGCTCATAATATAAATAATGTTTTTTATGTTCTACTCATTAGTCCTCCCCCCAGCAAAACAAAACTGCCCCCCTCTTTGACCATCTGCAGAGTTGATATGTGTGTTCTCTGCCTCTCTCTGCCTCATGATCACAGTGAGGAGGAGAGAGGCAGAGAACAGTGACAAAGGCAATTTTCACACACATTGCCTTTGTTATGTGGCTCCACTTGTCCATGAGATCACTGTAGCAGCGATCACATGCGCAGAACCGACGGGTGATACACTGGAACTGAATGCGCCGGTCCTGGAACAGTCAGCTACAGTCTCAATGCCATGATCACGGCTCCCTCTGAGGTGTGATGTGATCATTATGACAAAATGTACCAGTACTATCATCTGTCTTCAAATGACAGAATTGTGTTACCAGCCTGGCATGTCATTCAGTGTTAAGGGGATAGAATAGATGAATGCAAGGTTATGCATTTGGGTTTTTAGAAACAAGCAAGCTACATATACACTAAATGAGACAATACTTGGGGATTTCTTGGTAGAGAAGGACTTGGGAGTACTGTTAGACAATAGAATTCACAACAGTGTGAAGTGTCAGTCAGCTGCTGCAAGAGCCAATAAGGTACCATCAACTATATACAGATACACAAGATGGAAATATAATTCTACCTGTCTATAAATCCGTGGTAATACCTCATCTAAAATATGGAGCACAGTTTTGGGCACCAGTTCTTGAAAGCAATGACTGAAGCATTTAGATATAAATAGACACTAGACCCAGTGAATTTGCTTGCAGTAGGGAAGAGGAGACTAAATGGAGATGTGGTTACTATATACAAATATACTCAGCGTCAATACAAATGATCCTCTGTGCTCTGTTCAAAGGGCAGAGCAAAAAACACAGTGGCATCTATTAAAGAGGAACTATGCTCTAAGAGTAAGGGACTATTTTTTTAATTGAAAGAGTGACTTATACCTAGTGAATAACTCCTCTTTGAGATTAGGCGGAAGGGACTTTCTGCTACAGCAATGAAAAGGGTTTCTTACAGTCCGGGCAGTAGATTTTTATGGAAAATTGTTTCCCTGTAAAAAAAAAAATCATTGATGCAGCTTAAAGTCAACTGTCAGTATGCAGTCAGGAAGAATTGTTTTTAACCAGAACAATATTGTGATTTATATCAGTTTATTTCATTGTGGCTTAGACCTAAATAGAAATTGCATCAATAGCGTTCTTTCCTTCCTCTGGGTGAACAAGGGAGATTTAGCAAAGGCTGAACACAATGGACGTCTTTTTTTTTCAGCCTCATCAAAAACGTTACTATGGTACTTGGAGAAACATTTAAAAAAAACACTTAACCCCTTAAGGACCGGGAAAATCTGAGGTCATTTTCCCTTAAGGACCGGAGCAATTCTGACCTTTTTGACTATGTCTTTGTTCAACAGTGTTTTCCCTCTAAGACTTTTATTCCACCCCCATAAATTATATACTGTTTTTTAAGCACAAACAGGGCTTTCATTTGATACCCTACTTATATAGATAACCCACCGTTTACTTTATTAAAATTAAAAAAAAAAAAATTAAAAAAATTTAAAAAAACCACCACTTTTGTTTTTTCTCTTGGGATCAATTGGGCACAAAGGGTTACATTTTTATGGAGACTGCATGAAAGGTATGACCAGTCAGTCATACCTACAAAATGCACAGTTTAAAGTGGCCACTGTCCCCCCCGGGTGAAAATCCCCCTGTCCCTTTTTCCCACCCTATTTTGACACTTTTTTATCCCTGGCATTTGGTGGTGTGTATAAGTGTATTACATGGCTCCACAACAATCACACTCCCAGTTTTGTTTATTAAGAAATATATTTTTTTTTAATAAAATATTTTTTTTTGAAAAAAAAAGTGTGTTTTGTGTTTTTTTTTTAAAAAAAGTGTATTATTGCAGGTCAGAAATTGACTTGCATTAGCCAGCCTCCAACACCAGCAGTGAAGGGGTTAAAACCCCCAGCTGCTGGATTTTATTTGACCACTAGGTGTCTCTTCTCTACACCTCTCTCCCTTACTTTGATAGCAAGGGAGACAGAAAAAGAGGAGACACACAGAGGTAAGCATGCGTTGTGTGCTTTCCTCTGTCTCAGAATGCCGGTACATGTGATCGCTGATACAGTGATCGCATGAACCAGCAGAAGCAAGAAGGGCTGAGACTGAATGCCCCGGTCTCGGAGCGCTCAGTCTCAGACTGGAATTAATGATAGCCGCATGCACGGAGGCACGCTGCTATCATTTAAGCCATGACGGTCCAGCACCGTCATGGGTCGTTAAGGGTATAACAACCCAAGACGGTGCAGGACCGTCATGGGTCCTTAAGGGGTTAAATTTATTTTTGTTTTGTATTTTTCTGCATCAACAATAGGAGACCTGGCAAATTCTTGATGGACTCATGTTTATTTTTCAAAATCAGTAACTATGTAACTATGATATTTTTTTCCAGATCCATGTTTTATTTCTTCATCTTTAAAGCTGGGATATCCAAAATACGTCTCTGGGTCAATTTGATGCTCTTAGGCCTGGTCATTCAAATATATGTTCAATTACATGTGCATACCCCCCAACATTTCAAATGGCCAAAGAGGGACACTTTTGTTTTAGGCGGTGTTTATGGGGGTGTGGCTGGTGGGCATTGCTGAGAATTTTTAAGTTATTTCAAGACATATTGATACCTCTTTGTGTAACTGAATAAATAGTTTACAGCAAGACTAATGTATTTTATTGACACAGACTAACTTAGAAACATATATATTGAAGATTAAGTACGCATTTATGTGAGTTTTATTGCTGTGGAGCAATGTGATACACACTACTTATTCTGATCTCCAGAAAAGAGGGACAAAGGCGGGACAGAGGGATTTGGGTCTCAAAGTGGTCCTGTCCCTCCTAAAGAGGGACACTTGGGAGGTATGAAGCACTAATATATCCTAAAGAGGGACACTTGGGAGGTATGGGCCCCAATATCTCCTAAAGAGGGACACTTGGGAGGTACGGGCATCTAATATCTCCTAAAGAGGGACACTTGGGAGGTATGAAATACTACTATATATCCTAAAGAGGGACACTTGGGAGGTATGAAGCACTAATATATCCTAAAAAGGGACGCTTGGGAGGTATGAAGCACTAATATATCCTAAAGAGGGACATTTGAGAGGTATGAAGCACTAGTATCTCCTAAAGAGGGACACTTGGGAGGTATGAGGTACTAATATCTCCTAAAGAGGGACACTTGGGAGGTATGAGGTACTAATATCTCCTAAAGAGGGACACTTGGGAGGTATGAAGCACTAATATATCCTAAAGAGGGACACTTGGGAGGTATGAAGCACTAATATCTCCTAAAGAGGGACACTTGGGAGGTATGAAGCACTAATATCTCCTAAAGAGGGACACTTGGGAGGTATGAAGCACTAATATATCCTAAAGAGGGACACTTGTTCCTCTGGGTGAACAAGGGAGATTTAGCAAAGGCTGAACACAATGGACGTCTTTTTTTTTCAGCCTCATCAAAAATGTTACTATGGTACTTGGAGAAACATTTAAAAAAAACACTTAACCCCTTAAGGACCGGGAAAATCTG
Source organism: Rhinophrynus dorsalis (assembly GCA_037306005.1). NCBI lineage: Eukaryota > Metazoa > Chordata > Amphibia > Anura > Rhinophrynidae > Rhinophrynus > Rhinophrynus dorsalis. The sequence continues at coordinate 178,076,364 of CM074726.1, forward strand.
AGGTCATTTTCCCTTAAGGACCGGAGCAGTTCTGACCTTTTTGACTATGTCTTTGTTCAATAGTGTTTTCCCTCTAAGACTTTTATTCCACCCCCATAAATTATATACTGTTTTTTAAGCACAAATAGCGCTCTCTTTTGATACCCCACTTATATAGATAACCCACCATTTACTTTATTAAAATTTAAAAAAAAAATTAAAAAAATTTAAAAAAACCACCACTTTTGTTTTTTCTTTTGGGATCAATTGGGCACAAAGGGTTAAATTTTTATGGAGACTGCATGAAAGGTATGACCAGTCAGTCATACCTACAAAATGCACAGTTTAAAGTGGCCACTGTCCCCCCCGGGTGAAAATCCCCATGTCCCTTTTTCCCACCCTCTTTTGACACTTTTTTATCCCTGGCATTTGGTGGTGTGTATAAGTGTATTACATGGCTCCACAACAATCACACTCCCAGTTTTGTTTATTAAGAAATATATATTTTTTTAAATAAAATATTTTTTTGAAAAAAAAAAGTGTGTTTTGTGTTTTTTTTTTTAAAAAAAGTGTATTATTGCAGGTCAGAAATTGACCTGCATTTAGCCAGCCTCCAACACCAGCAGTGAAGGGGTTAAAACCCCCAGCTGCTGCATTTTATTTGACCACTAGGTGTCTCCTCTCTACTTCTCTCTCCTTACTTTGATAGCAAGGGAGACAGAAAAAGAGGAGGCACACAGAGGTAAGCATGCGTTGTGTGCTTTCCTCTGTCTCAGAATGCCGGTACATGTGATCGCTGATACAGTGATCACATGAACCGGCAGAAGCAAGAAGGGCTGAGACTGAATGCCCCGGTCTCGGAGCGCTCAGTCTCAGACTGGAATTAATGATAGCCGCATGCACGGAGGCACGCTGCTATCATTTAAGCCATGATGGTCCAGCACCGTCATGGGTCGTTAAGGGTATAACAACCCAAGACGGTGCAGGACAGTCATGGGTCCTTAAGGGGTTAAATTTATTTTTGTTTTGTATTTTTCTGCATCAACAATAGGAGACCTGGCAAATTCTTGATGGACTCATGTTTATTTTTCAAAATCAGTAACTATGTAACTATGATATTTTTTTCCAGATCCATGTTTTATTTCTTCATCTTTAAAGCTGGGATATCCAAAATACGTCTCTGGGTCAATTTGATGCTCTTAGGCCTGGTCATTCAAATATATGTTCAATTACATGTGCATACCCCCCAACATTTCAAATGGCCAAAGAGGGACACTTTTGTTTTAGGCGGTGTTTATGGGGGTGTGGCTGGTGGGCATTGCCGAGAATTTTTAAGTTATTTCAAGACATATTGATACCTCTTTGTGTAACTGAATAAATAGTTTACAGCAAGACTAATGTATTTTATTGACACAGACTAATTTAGAAACATATATATTGAAGATTAAGTACGCATTTATGTGAGTTTTATTGCTGTGGAGCAATGTGATACACACTACTTATTCTGATCTCCAGAAAAGAGGGACAAAGGCGGGACAGAGGGATTTGGGTCTCAAAGTGGTCCTGTCCCTCCTAAAGAGGGACACTTGGGAGGTATGAAGCACTGATATATCCTAAAGAGGGACACTTGGAAGGTATGGGCCCCAATATCTCCTAAAGAGGGACACTTGGGAGGTACGGGCATCTAATATCTCCTAAAGAGGGACACTTGGGAGGTATGAAATACTACTATATATCCTAAAGAGGGACACTTGGGAGGTATGAAGCACTAATATATCCTAAAAAGGGACGCTTGGGAGGTATGAAGCACTAATATATCCTAAAGAGGGACATTTGAGAGGTATGAAGCACTAGTATCTCCTAAAGAGGGACACTTGGGAGGTATGAGGTACTAATATCTCCTAAAGAGGGACACTTGGGAGGTATGAAGCACTAATATATCCTAAAGAGGGACACTTGGGAGGTATGAAGCACTAATATCTCCTAAAGAGGGACACTTGGGAGGTATGGACCCCAATGTCTCCTAAAGAGGGACACTTGGGAAGTATGAAGCACTAATATATACTAAAGAGGGACACTTGGGAGGTATGAAGCACTAATATATACTAAAGAGGGACACTTGAGATTTACGAAGCACTAATATATCCTAAAGAGGGAAACTTGGGAGGTATGAAATACTAATATATCCTAAAGAGGGAAACTTGGGAGGTATGAAGCACTAATATATCCTAAAGAGGGACACTTGGGAGGTATGATGCACTAATATATCCTAAAGAGGGACACTTGGGAGGTATGATGTACTAATATCTCCTAAAGAGGGACACTTGGGATGTATGAAATACTAATATATATCCTAAAGAGGGACATTTGAGAGGTATGAAGCGCTAATAAATCCTAAAGAGGGACACTTGGGAGGTATGAAATACTAATATATCCTAAAGAGGGACACTTGGGAGGTATGAAATACTAATATCTCCTAAAGAGGGACACTTGGAAGGTATGAAGCACTAATATCTCCTAAAGAGGGACACTTGGGATGTATGAAATACTAATATATCCTAAAGAGGGACACTTGGGAGGTATGCATGTGACCTGCTGCAAATCACAATCCTTCTGAGCTGATCTTTAGGAATGAGACAGACCTTTAAGCAGCAAAAGCCACATAGCTTGTCAGCCTTGCTATGAAGTGCACTGTTTGCTTTTATACACACGGTCCATTGCTTAGTCTTAATCTGGCCCTTGTGGGAATAGTTTGGACACCCTAACTTTACCCTTACTTAACAGCCCTGACGACTGAAACAGCCCTGACAAAAGTAACGTATGACGTTCGGACTAATGTTGCCACCTCATCCCTTTAAAACCAAACACATATGAACAATTCACTCTGCAAAGTACATTTTTTGGTTTTAAAGTGGAACTTTCACCCCATCAAACTTTGTTTAAAAAAAAAAAATCAACGCCTCAAGAGAGTTAAATGATTTTTTTAACCCTCTGCGTTCCAGAGGTGTACTGAACGCATTGCTTTGCAATGCATTGAGTACCCCTCTGGCACCCAAAGGGTTACTAGGTGCCTGTTGATGTTATAGATGATGTAACTGTGTTAGAAGCTGTACAGCACCGCTCTGCAGGCCGTTCCATGTAACACAACGCTCCTCCCAACCACTTCCCAGCTCTCCCCAGGAATGGTCACGTGAGTCAGGATCTCTATCACTTCTGTAAGTTTGGAATCTAGCTTAACCCTTTTGCGTGCCAGATCGGTATCCAACCCATTGCCTTGAAATGCATTGGCTATCTCACCGGCACTCAAAGGGTTAAATATTAGAGCATGGTACACATGCGAAGCCTACCTCAGACCGTAGGGGCAGGCTTACAGAAGAGGATTGGCAGCTACTCAGAGGGAGAGAACTGACAATGATCTTATATGTCATCAAGATGGCCGCTGTCTCTCCCACTTAAAAACGGACATCTGCTAAGTTCATTTTAAAGCTTGGGGAGGATAAATTCTTTCGGTTACAGGTGGCATTTACACATAGTTCCAGGGGTAAAAACATATAAGGGGGAGAAGTAGGAACTTGACAGATCCACTATAACCTCTTAAAGACCAGCGGCCCAGGGAAGTAACCTTCCCTTAAGGACCACTTTATTCCTTGCTGACATGCCGGTACACATGACGTGACCTGTTGCGTTTACCAGTGTATTACTTAGTGGTCAGAAAGAGACTGCTCCAGTCTTGGAGCAGTCAATCTCAGACCCCTTTTTTTTACTTTCAGCACTCCCGCAGCAGCTCTGTTAGTAAAAAATACATGATGCTCTATGACCATCTCCTGTTCTTAACCCCTTAACGACCCAAGACATACATGTACGTCATGGGGTGTATATCCCTAAAGGACCAAGGACGTACATGTACATCATGAAATTCAGGGCTCCCCTATCACAGTATCCCTTTGAGGCCTAAGTGATCCTGTGCTCTTACCTCTGTATGGCCGCCGGCCAGCATGGCCTCCGACCACTTCCTCATTGCTAAAGTCATATTAGAGGCACTGACACGGGTGCCTGTTTATGGGCCTATTCTGTTGGGCCTAATTGGGTCCCTCCTCCTTCTGCTGAGGCTAGGACTTGCTGCCCTTTCATGGTGTATCTGTGCGTTTCTTCAGTGTTGCTCTCATTTGACCCTTGCTTGGCTACCATGTTTACCCCTGATCGATCCTGTGGCTTTGTCTGACTACCCGATCTGTGTATGACCCCGGCTTGTCTGACTACCCACTCTGTTTTGACCTTGGCTGTGGCTGACTACCCAAATTGGTTCTCGACTGTGGCTTGTCTGACTTACACGCTGTGCTGTCCTTTGCTCCAGTCTGACTACCACCTGTCTAGGCTAGTTGTGGGCGCACTCCATCGGTGTTGTGCAACTACTACCTCCGTGGTAGAGTTGCTGGTTGCCTCTTGCTCTGCAGCCTCCATCCTGTGCCACTGTAACCGTTGTCTCCTGGGCCTGTTGCGTAACCCTCCGCTCTGTAGCCTACGTACAGTATTGCCTTCACATACTTACCGGTGTTGAGTCTGGCTATGTTCCACACTCTGGCCTCCGCTCTTTGCCTACCTAGTAGACCGGTTCCGTGACTCTTTCGGAGTACTAGTTACTCTCTGTCTCGCTCCTTCTACCACTCTGTGGTAGAGTCACTACTTCGAGACATCTGTCTGCCTGTCTCGTGTCTGGGAGTTAACTGTCGCTCCAGTGATCAGGGTTCCTGGCGTTCCAGGTTTCCATTTGCTAGGTATAGAACTAAGCCTGGTTCTGCTCCCATCTATCTCTATAGGCTACTGAGAACCGGTTACAGGTCAGTGTCAATGCTTGGGTAGTGGACTCAACATTTTCCTCACGCCTGTTCCTACTAAGGTTGGGGAAGTGCTTACTCTTGCTTATCTTAATAAACTGGTTAAACTTCACTGTACCGGTGTCGTGTGTATTATTTACTCTGGTGTCCGTGACATCCTCGCATGGCTGCATGCCGTTCTTGAGAGCCCTGAATCGGATTGCGAAAAAAAAAAAAAATGGTCCGTGGTCCTTAAGTGGTTAAGGCAAAAAACGTGTTACGGTCATAGCACATCACGTGGTCCTTAAGAGGTTAAGGGGATGAGGTGTCAGCCTTACTTAAGTGAGTAAGTGACAAAGGCCACCACACCCTGCTCACAATGGAAGAGCTCCCTGCTTTTACCAGGGTAACTGGTCATACACAAACCACACAAACTTGGCATCCCTGGCAGATTCCTGGGTGGACTTCCTCTTATCACTCTATTTTCACAATAACTTTACTAGCAGCTCCCCTTCCTCTTTTGACCTCACTGTGGGCGAACTAGAAATGTTTCTTTGACTTCTCTCTCCCCCTTGGGGACCATATAGAGAAGATAGAGTAGCTCTGATTAATCTACTGACACTTAAAACTTTGAGTGCCAAATGGGTATCCAACACAAAGGCTAAAGGACAAAGAAAACTAGATCAGTTATCGGCCAAACCTACTTGACCATTACCTACACAGCTTTCAGTCTCATTAAATGTATCTATTTAAAGTGCATACCCCTCTGACACTCAAAGGGTGTGAATTTAAAAAAGAATGAACCCTTTGAATGTCAGTAGGGTATGCTATGCATTGAACAAAAAAAAAAAAAATGACGAACGTTGGGCCACATGTTAGGTTAGGTTCTGTATCCCAACACTCAATGTGGTTCCTCTTCTTCAGTACCTATGCTATTCTATGGAGGATATGTACTAAACTCTCCAAAGTAGGAGATATCTTAGTGCATTGGCTCCATAGAATAACGTAGGAATTGGAGAAGTGATATCACTGGAGACATCATCTCCTCTTTATCAGGAGTTACGGAGTCTCCCCCCAGTTCCTGTAATAGTTGCCCTTTAAATGGTTCCATGTTCAGAGGAAAGTCGACATCTCCTGAACAGCCAGGGCCAGCAATTCTAGAAACCAAGGCTGTCTGGTCCAATAAGGTGCGAACATCCAAATCTTCCTCAGCACCCTGGGAAGGAGAGGAAGTGGAAGAAAAATTTAGACCAGATGAAATCACCACGGAATTGATAGAGTGTCCATCGCAAACGCCAGAGGATTCCTCCAGCGAGATCAAAAGAACTGAAACTTCCGGCTGTCCCTGTTGGCCGTCAGGTCTATAAAGGGAAGATCCCAATTCTGCAACAGCAGGTCAAAACCTCTGGATGGAATTCCCACTCCCCGGGGTCCACCGCTTGGTGACTGAGAGAATCCGCCAAGACGTTTTCTACGCCTGGAATGTGCACAGTGGTAATGGTAGGAACATGCACCTCTGCCCAGGCTAGAATAGCCTTTACCTCCAACCATGCAGCTACACTTCTGGTACCTCCTTGCTTGTTAATGTAGGCGACGGTCATCACGTTGTCTGACTGGACGCAGACTGAGCATCCCCTCAGATGGGAAAACCAATACCCCAGATCATGGAGAATCACCCTGACCTCCAAGATGCTGATAGGAAGGAGAGTTCCCTCAGTCGACAAATCTTCCCTGAACACCCAGGTGGCATCCATCGTCTGTATGGTCCAGTGTGGGATCACAAAGGGTCTCCCTTTCCGTAGGTTGGAGCTGGCCAAACACCAGTGGAAGTCTAGCGTCACATCTAGGGGAAGAGAGACAGGATGATCCAGAAGGGCCGGATCACCCCGGAAAACCCGGATTATGAACCTCTGAAGATCCCTGGTGTGATCCATGGAGTACGGTACTGCCTCCATGGTAGATATCATCTTGCCCACCAGCGAGGAGAACTTCCTTGCCAGAGCAGAAGCTCACTCCAGAGCATGAGGCACCTTGGACGTGATCTGCTGTACAGAGTCCTCTGTCAGAAAAACCACACCCTGACAAGTGTCGAACCAGAGACCAAGGAAGACCAGGTCCTGAGAAGGGACCGAAGCTGACTTGCCCATATTCAGTATCCATCCGTGTTGGAGGAGGGTCTGCTCACAATCTTGGACTTGACGGACCAGGAGATCCCTGGAGGGAGCCTTCAAGAGAAGGTAGTCCATGTAAGGAGTTACTTGAATCCTCTTGGTGTGCAAGAAGGCAATCAATGCCCCCAAAACCCAGAGGAACAACCGAGGAGCCGTGGTGAACCCAAAGGGTAAGGCGGTGAACTGGGCGTTAAATTGCAAAAGCAATGCGTTGCGTACCCCCTCTGGCACTCAAAGGGTTAAAGAAAGACCGTCTCATCAACCTGGCGTTATCTGGCCGAAAACCAGCCATGGTCTTGTCCTATAATGGTCTCTTTCTTCTTTTATCTCTCTGCTGCATCTCGTATTTTTCCTCTTTTCCCTATTATGGTGATAGAAATGCGATCTCTGCTTTTACTGACTCGGCTATTTTCTCTTCTGCTTACACTTGGTATCATGTAACGCTAAGCTGATCCTCCTCCGGCTTAACCCTTTGAGTGCCAGAGGTGTTACACAACACGTTGCGGAGAAATGTGCGGCTTGCCCTTGTGGCACTCAGATGGTTAACAGAATATATTTCTTCATCATCTTCTGCCTCTGACAGTCTGTATTTAACACAAACACATACACACACACATACATACATGTACACACACATACATATACATACATACACATATACACACACATACATACATTCATGTACACACACAAACACATACATATACACACATACATACACACATGCATACATATACACACACACACACATACATACATACACAGACACACACATACACACACATACATGCACAGACACACACACATACATACATACACAGACACACACATACATACACAGACACACACACACATTCACACAAGAACTGGAGAGTTTATCTCACTGCAGAAGTTATCTCCTCTTTATCACACCTTAGTACATCTCCCCCTGTAGTCTATAACTAAATCTCTCCCATAGAATAACATAGGAACTGGAGAGTTTATCTCACTGGAGAAGTTATCTCCTCTTTATCACCCCTTAGTACATCTCCCCTGTAGTATATAACTAAATCTCTCCCATAGAATAAAATAGGAACTGGAGAGTTTATCTCACTGGATAAGTTATCTCCTCTTTATCACTCCTTAGTACATCTCCCCTGTAGTCTATAACTAAATCTCTCCCATAGAATAACATAGGAACTGGAGAGTTTATCTCACTGGAGAAGTTATCTCCTCTTTATCACACCTTAGTACATCTCCCCCTGTAGCCTATAACTAAATATCTCCCATAGAATAACAGAGGGACTGGAGAGTTTATCTCACTGGAGAAGTTATCTCCTCTTTATCACACCTCAGTACATCTCCCCTGTAGTCTATAACTAAATCTCTCCCTTTGAATAACATAGGAACTGGAGAGTTTATCTCACTGGAGAAGTTATCTCCTCTTTATCACACCTCAGTACATCTCCCCTGTAGTCTATAACTAAATCTCTCCCTTTGAATAACATAGGAACTGGAGAGTTTATCACACTGGAGAAGTTATCTCCTCTTTTTCACACCTTAGTACATCTTCCCCTGTAATCTATAACTAAAGCTGTCCCATAGAATAACATAGGAACTGGAGAGTTTATCTCACTGGAGAAGTTATCTCCTCTTTATCACACCTTAGTACATCTCCCCCTGTAGTCTATTACTAAATCTCTCCCATACAATAACATAGGAACTGGAGAGTTTATCTCACTGGAGAAGTTATCTCCTCTTTATCACACCTTAGTACATCTCCCCTGTAGTCTATAACTAAATATCTCCCATAGAATAACATAGGAACTGGAGAGATTATCTCACTGGAGATGTTATCTCCTCTTTATCACACCTTAGTACATCTCCCCTGTAGTCTATAACTAAATATCTCCCATAGAATAACATAGGAACTGGAGAGTTTATCACACTGGAGAAGTTATCTCCTCTTTATCACACCTTAGTACATCTCCCCCTGTAGCCTATAACTAAATATCTCCCATAGAATAACAGAGGGACTGGAGAGTTTATCTCACTGGAGAAGTTGTCTCCTCTTTATCACACCGTAGTACATCTCCCCTGTAGTCTATAACTAAAGATCTCCCATAGAATAACATAGGAACTGGAGAGTTTATCTCACTGGAGAAGTTATCTCCTCTTTATCACACCTTAGTACATCTCCCCTGTAGTCTATAACTAAATATCTCCCAAAGAATAACATAGGAACTGGAGAGTTTATCTCACTGGAGAAGTTATCTCCTCTTTATCACAACTTAGTACATCTTCCCCTGTAATCTATAACTAAAGCTGTCCCATAGAATAACATAGGAACTGGAGAGTTTATCTCACTGGAGAAGTTATCTCCACTTTATCACACCTTAGTACATCTCCCCTGTAGTCTATTACTAAATCTCTCCCATAGATCACATAGGAACTGGAGAGTTTATCTCACTGGAGAAGTTATCTCCTCTTTATCACACCTTAGTACATCTCCCCTGTAGTCTATAACTAAAGCTCTCCCATAGAATAACATAGGAACTGGAGAGTTTATCTCACTGGAGAAGTTATCTCCTCTTTATCACACCTTAGTACATCTCCCCTGTAGTCTATAACTAAATCTCTCCCATAGAATAACATAGGAAATGGAGAGTTTATCTCACTGGAGAAGTTATCTCCTCTTTATCACACCTTAGTACATCTCCCCTGTAGTCTATAACTAAATCTCTCCCATAGAATAACATAGGAACTGGAGAGTTTATCTCACTGGAGAAGTTATCTCCTCTTTATCACACCTTAGTACATCTCCCCTGTAGTCTATAACTAAAGATCTCCCATAGAATAACATAGGAACTGGAGAGTTTACCCACTGGAGAAGTTATCTCCTCTTTATCACACCTTAGTACATCTCCCCCCAAGTCCTTATTGACTCTTCAGACTCTTTATTCACCTCTTGTTATTTGGATGCATTGACTAAAATATGTATTTTGTCTAACAACTCCTTACTTCTACACCAAACAAAATATCTCTATCCTCTTCAGATAAACAAGATCGTTATAAAATCTCCCCAATGGAATAAAATCTCACCTCATTATCACAGAACAAACATGAATCACAGTGTAATTATCAACTATATCCTGAGTATTACAGTGCTTCTCTTTGAGACTGATGTGCTTAGTTCCTGACTTACTCTGAGTCAGCTGCAACATTGGGCACAATTAAAAATTCCTTCAATAGATAATTTAACCCCTTTGCTTTGAAATGCATTGGAGACCTATCTAGCATTCATGGGGTTAAAAGTCCCATTAAAATCAATCTATATATATATATATATATATATATATATATATATATATATATATATATATACTAGTTTAAAAGCCCCATGTACACGGACTAAAGTGCCACCCAGCGACTTGGGCTGCTGTCACTGAGCAGGGAGCGCAGACATGCGGTGGGCCGTTTGGAGCGCCCCACTCCAGATCAGCCACGCCGCCATCTTGTGTCTTCTCTCAAACTGGGACTGGAGGCCGGCGCGTTTGGGCAGCCTCTACTGCGCATGATTGCATCATTTTAGGTGCAATATCACAGTGGCCTGACATTGTACAGTGGCGCTGTTGCTACACCAGCCTACGGATAGAGGTTTATGGTCCACTCACCAGAGCTTTAGTCCGTTAACCCTTTGAGTGCCAGAGGGGTATGCAACACATTGCACTGCAATGTATTGCATACCCCTCTGGCACTCAAAGTGTTAAGTTATGCATTTTTTTGTCTTTACAATTTCTACACTTAGAAGACTTTTCTGTTACTTTTTTTTCTTTTCTGTATTGCTGGATTTGCACTGGGCACTTAACCGTTTGAGTGCTACAGGGGCGTGCAATGAACTTCCCTATGGCACCGGAATGGTAAAAGGAAGGCAGAGGCACCAAACTGACCTCTAGTTCATAGGGAGCTCCAGGAAGATTTCAACATCGCCACCCGCAGGTCGGAGATGTTGAGACAACGAACTCCAACAGCAGAGGCTGCTATCGGAGCTTAGCACATGTGGTGATGTGCCACATTATCATATAAACACACCCACATGAATATGGCAATGAACCTGCATTTAATTATGCAAAAGAGACGTCGTCAAGCAAAATAGTAAAACTGTTAAAGGCATGGTGGATTCATGGTGATGTTGGCAGCTTGGTGGGGGATTTACTGAGATATGATAGTGAAGACACCTTATTGCATGCTGATGATAGACCATCATCAACACCACTTCACAATCATACCACCACCCTGTTCCCTTATCTCACTTTAGTGCATCTCCCCCACGTTATCTACCCCATATTAGTACCTGCTGTAGATATTGCTGTTGATTTAACACACCAAAACAGCCGTAGACCGCCTTATTTCCCTCTCCATGGAGCAAGCTGCAAGCTGCTTTTTTTGTGTACTTAGCTTAGTAACTTGGCGTTCGGCAGGAGTAGGGACTTAACGGTGATTCCAATACCTGATTTAAAGGGATAGTAATACTTCATTTTATCTTTATTTTATTTTGTAGGCATTAAAAAAACATGAAGAACAATATAAGTCTTATATCTCAAACCTTTATGGTTTGAGAGATATTCACAAGCAAAGTTTCCCCTCCCGCCCCTTTTACCTAGTGTAAGCCATCTCTTCTCAGATGTGGAATCCAGTCCATAGACCAGACAGATAACAGCAGGGGACAATCTTCTTCCTATGAGAAAAATGAAAGCCCCGCCCCACTTGACAAGTTTTTCAGTTTTTTCCCTTATCTTAATTGAAGACTGTTCCTGTCTGCTGTCTACCTGGGCACCTCCCTTCTGATCTGGTTGAACAGTGTTACATCAGTAAAAGGGGCGGGAGGGGGATACTTTGTCATTGAATTACTCTTGAACTACAACTCTGACAGAATTGAAATAACACTATCCAAAGTCCAAATACTATGATGATTAATTAGAGCTGCATTTATGATGAAACATTACTATCCCTTTAATGCAGAATTGCCATTGTACATTCACTCCTCTGTGCTATGATTGAATCTAAGCAGAGTCCACACACACACTGAGCAGTAAGATTGTCCTGGGACATAAGTAATTAGCATACTGTACAGGAAATTAGCATAAAGTGCCGGACTGTCTTACCAACACATCAAAGTTCATATCTGAAAAGCGCTTTCATTTACAGAAACATTTCTAATATGACATATAGGCAGATTTCAAGCTTAGCATGACAGTAAGATTCGTCAGAAAGAGGCAGAGTAGAAAAACATACAAGAAGGGAAGGTTTCATATGATAGTAACAGTTCATAGGAAGGCAGGCAGTAGTGCAGAGCTGGACATACTTACAGAGAAGTCTCTTGTGTCACAGTGTCAGACCTGCTGTGTACAAACACATATTATAGTCCAGTATTGAGTAATAAAGGAAGAGGAGAAGTTGTACCTCAATTGCATCTGTAAGAGGAAACTATCTAGCAATATTTTACATCACGCCAACATTCAGCCAGAGACACTGACACAAACAGCCTTCAATTAACTCCTCTCTCCCTCCATTGTCCTCACCACACCTCCTCTCCCTCCATCCCCCATCATACCTCTCTCCCACCATTCTTCCTTGCATACCTTCTCCCATCAATTCACCCTCACATATCCTCCCGCTCAATTCTCTCTCACATATCTTCCACCTTCCATTCACCCTCACATATCATCCCCCTCAATTCTCCCTCACATACCTTCTCCCATCCATTCTCCCTCACACATCATCCCCCTCAATTTACTCTCACATACCTTCTCCCTTTCACCTCATATACTTTCTGCCTTCCACCTCACATATCTTATACCTTCCATTCTCCCTCACATATCCTCCTGCTCAATTCTCCCTCACATACCTTCTACCTTCCATTCTCCCTCACATATCTTCCCCCTCAATTCTCCCTCACATATCTTCTACCTTCCATTCTCCCTCACATATCTTCCCCCTCAATTCTCCCTCACATATCTTCTACCTTCCATTCTCCCTCACATATCTTCCCCCTCAATTCTCCCTCACATATCTTCTACCTTCCATTCTCCCTCACATACCTTCTACCTTCAATTCTCCCTCACATATCTTCTACCTTCCATTCACCCTCACATATCTTCCCCCTCAATTCTCCCTCACATATCTTCTACCTTCCATTCTCCCTCACATACCTTCTACCTTCAATTCTCCCTCACATACCTTCTACCTTCCATTCTCCCTCACATATCTTCCCCCTCAATTCTCCCTCACATATCTTCTACCTTCCATTCTCCCTCACATACCTTCTACCTTCAATTCTCCCTCACATATCTTCTACCTTCCATTCACCCTCACATATCCTCCCCCTCAATTCTCCCTCACATACTTTCTCTCTTCCATTCTCCTCACATACCTTTTCTCTTCCATTTTCCCTAACATACCACTCTCTCTCCATTCTCCCTCACATATCCTCTCTCTCAATTCTTCCTCACATTCCTTCTCTCTTTTATTCTTCCTCGCATACCTCATCCCTTCCATTCTTCCTCACATACCTTCGTCCTTCCATTCTCCCTCACATATCGTCTCGCTCAGTTCTCCTTCACATACCTTCTCCCTCCATTCTTTCTCACATACTTTCTCCCTCCATTCTCCCTCACATACCTTTTCTCTTTCATTCTTCCTCACATACCTTCACCCTCCATTCTCCCTCAAATACCTCCTCCCTCCATGCTCGCTCACACACCTTCACCCTCCATTCTCCGTCACATACCTTCTCTCTTTCATTCTCCCTCACATATCGTCTCTCTCAATTCTTCCTCACATTCCTTCTCTTTTATTCTTCTTTGCATACCTCGTCCCTTCCATTCTCCCTCACATACCTTCGTCCTTCCATTCTCCCTCACATATCCTCTTGCTCAGTTCTCCTTCACATACCTTCTCCCTCCATTCTTTCTCACATACTTTCTCCCTCCATTCTCCATCACATACCTTTTCTCTTTCATTCTTCCTCACATACCTTCACCCTCCATTCTCCCTCAAATACCTCCTCCCTCCATGCTCCTTCACACACTTTCACCCTCCATTCTCCGTCACATACCTTCTCTCTTTCATTCTCCCTCACATATTCTCTCTCTCAATTCTTCCTCGCATACCTTCTCTCTTTTATTCTTCCTCGCATACCTCGTCTCTTGCATTCTCCCTCACATACCTTCTTCCTTCCATTCTCTCACATATCCTCTCTCTCAATTCTCCTTCATATACCTCCCCCTTCCAGTCTCCCTCACATACCTTCTTCCTTCCAGTCTCCATCGCATACCTTCTCCCTTCCATTCTCCCCCACAGAGCTCCTCCTTCCATTCTCCCTAGCATACCACTCTTTCTCCATTCTCCCTCATATACCTCCCCTTTCCAGTCTCCCTCACATACTTTCTTCCTTTCATTCTCTCTCACATATCCTCTCTCTCAATTCTGCTTCCTATACCTCCCCCTTCCAGTCTCCCTCACATTCCTTCTCCCTTCCAGTCTCCATCGCATAGCTTCTCCCTTCCATTCTCCCCCACATAGCTCCTCCCTTCCATTCTCCCTAGCATACCACTCTACCTCCATTCTCCCTCACATATCCTCTCGCTCAGTTCTCCCTCACATACCTTCTACCTTCCATTCTCCCTCACATATCTTCCCCCTCAATTCTCCCTCACATATCTTCTACCTTCCATTCTCCCTCACATACCTTCTACCTTCAATTCTCCCTCACATATCTTCTACCTTCCATTCACCCTCACATATCTTCCCCCTCAATTCTCCCTCACATATCATCTACCTTCCATTCTCCCTCACATACCTTCTACCTTCAATTCTCCCTCACATACCTTCTACCTTCCATTCTCCCTCACATATCTTCCCCCTCAATTCTCCCTCACATATCTTCTACCTTCCATTCTCCCTCACATACCTTCTACCTTCAATTCTCCCTCACATATCTTCTACCTTCCATTCACCCTCACATATCCTCCCCCTCAATTCTCCCTCACATACTTTCTCTCTTCCATTCTCCTCACATACCTTTTCTCTTCCATTTTCCCTAACATACCACTCTCTCTCCATTCTCCCTCACATATCCTCTCTCTCAATTCTTCCTCACATTCCTTCTCTCTTTTATTCTTCCTCGCATACCTCATCCCTTCCATTCTTCCTCACATACCTTCGTCCTTCCATTCTCCCTCACATATTGTCTCGCTCAGTTCTCCTTCACATACCTTCTCCCTCCATTCTTTCTCACATACTTTCTCCCTCCATTCTCCCTCACATACCTTTTCTCTTTCATTCTTCCTCACATACCTTCACCCTCCATTCTCCCTCAAATACCTCCTCCCTCCATGCTCGCTCACACACCTTCACCCTCCATTCTCCGTCACATACCTTCTCTCTTTCATTCTCCCTCACATATCGTCTCTCTCAATTCTTCCTCACATTCCTTCTCTTTTATTCTTCTTTGCATACCTCGTCCCTTCCATTCTCCCTCACATACCTTCGTCCTTCCATTCTCCCTCACATATCCTCTTGCTCAGTTCTCCTTCACATACCTTCTCCCTCCATTCTTTCTCACATACTTTCTCCCTCCATTCTCCATCACATACCTTTTCTCTTTCATTCTTCCTCACATACCTTCACCCTCCATTCTCCCTCAAATACCTCCTCCCTCCATGCTCCTTCACACACTTTCACCCTCCATTCTCCGTCACATACCTTCTCTCTTTCATTCTCCCTCACATATTCTCTCTCTCAATTCTTCCTCGCATACCTTCTCTCTTTTATTCTTCCTCGCATACCTCGTCTCTTGCATTCTCCCTCACATACCTTCTTCCTTCCATTCTCTCACATATCCTCTCTCTCAATTCTCCTTCATATACCTCCCCCTTCCAGTCTCCCTCACATACCTTCTTCCTTCCAGTCTCCATCGCATACCTTCTCCCTTCCATTCTCCCCCACAGAGCTCCTCCTTCCATTCTCCCTAGCATACCACTCTTTCTCCATTCTCCCTCATATACCTCCCCTTTCCAGTCTCCCTCACATACTTTCTTCCTTTCATTCTCTCTCACATATCCTCTCTCTCAATTCTGCTTCCTATACCTCCCCCTTCCAGTCTCCCTCACATTCCTTCTCCCTTCCAGTCTCCATCGCATAGCTTCTCCCTTCCATTCTCCCCCACA
Source organism: Rhinophrynus dorsalis (assembly GCA_037306005.1). Lineage (NCBI taxonomy): Eukaryota > Metazoa > Chordata > Amphibia > Anura > Rhinophrynidae > Rhinophrynus > Rhinophrynus dorsalis. The sequence continues at coordinate 178,092,537 of CM074726.1, forward strand.
TAGCTCCTCCCTTCCATTCTCCCTAGCATACCACTCTACCTCCATTCTCCCTCACATATCCTCTCGCTCAGTTCTCCCTCACATACCTTCTACCTTCCATTCTCCCTCACATATCTTCCCCCTCAATTCTCCCTCACATATCTTCTACCTTCCATTCTCCCTCACATACCTTCTACCTTCAATTCTCCCTCACATATCTTCTACCTTCCATTCACCCTCACATATCTTCCCCCTCAATTCTCCCTCACATATCATCTACCTTCCATTCTCCCTCACATACCTTCTACCTTCAATTCTCCCTCACATACCTTCTACCTTCCATTCTCCCTCACATATCTTCCCCCTCAATTCTCCCTCACATATCTTCTACCTTCCATTCTCCCTCACATACCTTCTACCTTCAATTCTCCCTCACATATCTTCTACCTTCCATTCACCCTCACATATCCTCCCCCTCAATTCTCCCTCACATACTTTCTCTCTTCCATTCTCCTCACATACCTTTTCTCTTCCATTTTCCCTAACATACCACTCTCTCTCCATTCTCCCTCACATATCCTCTCTCTCAATTCTTCCTCACATTCCTTCTCTCTTTTATTCTTCCTCGCATACCTCATCCCTTCCATTCTTCATCACATACCTTCGTCCTTCCATTCTCCCTCACATATCGTCTCGCTCAGTTCTCCTTCACATACCTTCTCCCTCCATTCTTTCTCACATACTTTCTCCCTCCATTCTCCCTCACATACCTTTTCTCTTTCATTCTTCCTCACATACCTTCACCCTCCATTCTCCCTCAAATACCTCCTCCCTCCATGCTCGCTCACACACCTTCACCCTCCATTCTCCGTCACATACCTTCTCTCTTTCATTCTCCCTCACATATCGTCTCTCTCAATTCTTCCTCACATTCCTTCTCTTTTATTCTTCTTTGCATACCTCGTCCCTTCCATTCTCCCTCACATACCTTCGTCCTTCCATTCTCCCTCACATATCCTCTTGCTCAGTTCTCCTTCACATACCTTCTCCCTCCATTCTTTCTCACATACTTTCTCCCTCCATTCTCCATCACATACCTTTTCTCTTTCATTCTTCCTCACATACCTTCACCCTCCATTCTCCCTCAAATACCTCCTCCCTCCATGCTCCTTCACACACTTTCACCCTCCATTCTCCGTCACATACCTTCTCTCTTTCATTCTCCCTCACATATTCTCTCTCTCAATTCTTCCTCGCATACCTTCTCTCTTTTATTCTTCCTCGCATACCTCGTCTCTTGCATTCTCCCTCACATACCTTCTTCCTTCCATTCTCTCACATATCCTCTCTCTCAATTCTCCTTCATATACCTCCCCCTTCCAGTCTCCCTCACATACCTTCTTCCTTCCAGTCTCCATCGCATACCTTCTCCCTTCCATTCTCCCCCACAGAGCTCCTCCTTCCATTCTCCCTAGCATACCACTCTTTCTCCATTCTCCCTCATATACCTCCCCTTTCCAGTCTCCCTCACATACTTTCTTCCTTTCATTCTCTCTCACATATCCTCTCTCTCAATTCTGCTTCCTATACCTCCCCCTTCCAGTCTCCCTCACATTCCTTCTCCCTTCCAGTCTCCATCGCATAGCTTCTCCCTTCCATTCTCCCCCACATAGCTCCTCCCTTCCATTCTCCCTAGCATACCACTCTACCTCCATTCTCCCTCACATATCCTCTCGCTCAGTTCTCCTTCACATACCTTCTCCCTCCATTCTTCCTCACATACCTTCCCCCACCATTCTCCCTCACATGCCTGCTCTCATTTTTCCTCACATACCTTCACCCTCCATTTTCCCTCAGATACCTCCTCCCTCCATTCTCCCTCACATACCGTCACCCTCCATTCTCCCTCAAATACCTCCTCCCTCCATTCTCCCTCACATACCTTCATCCTCCATTCTCCCTCACATACCTTCTCTCTTTCATTCTTCCTCACATATCCTCTCTCTCAATTCTACCTCACATAGCTCATCCCTTCCATTGTCCCTCACATACCCTCTCTTTCACATACCATCTCTTTTTAATTCTCCCTTACATATCTTTCTCCTTCCATCTATCTTATAAACCAATCTCCCTCAGTTCTCATTTTCACACCTCTGCATTCATTCACACATACCCTTCTCCTTCCATTCTCCCTCACATATTCACATATAGGAACATGGAGGGAGTTAGGTATGTGAAGGAGAATGGTGGGAGAGGACTATGTAAGGAAGAATGGGGGGATGAGGAATGAGTGAGTGAGTGAATGAAGGAAGAGGAGTATGTGAGGGAGAAAGTGGAATGTGTGAGTAACTGGTTGGGCAGGTGCATGTGAGGGAGAATGGAATGAAAGTGTTATGGAAGGAAAAATGGAGGGAAATTGTTATGGAAAGAAAATGGAAGTAAAGTGTTATGGAAATGAAAATGGAGGGAAAGTGGTATGGGAGGGAAAATGTAGGGAAAGTGGTAAGGAAGTGAAAATGGAGGGAAAGTGTATGGAAGGGAAATTGAAGGAAAGCATTATGGGAAGGAAAATGGAAGGAAAGTGGTATGGGAGGGAAAATGGAGGGAAAGTGGTATGGGAGGGAAAATGGAGGGAATGTTGTATGTGAGGGAAAGTGGTATGGGAGGGAAAATGGAGGGAAAGTTGTATGGGAGGGAAAGTGGTATGGGAGGGAAAATGGAGTGAATGTTGTATGGGAGGGAAAATGGAGGGAAAGTGGTATAGGAGGGAAAATGGAGGGAATGTTGTATGGGAGGAAAAATGGAGGGAAAGTGGTATGTCGGAGTGAACAGAGCAAAACTGCTGTTCTAAACAATATTTTCTGTCTTCTACTTCTAAGTTCTGTCATGCCACTCTCCCCCCTTTATCTCCCTCTAGTCTCCCTCTACCCCTCTCCCCTTCTCTCATCTCTCCTCTGTCTCTCTTTTTTTCTGTTCCTCTCTTTCTCTTCATCTCTCCCCTCTCTCTTTCTTCCCTCTTCCTTTCCTTCTCTCGCTCTCCCCTTCACTCTCTCTCCCTCTCTCTCTCCCATTCTCCCTCCCTCTCTCTCCCTCCTCTCTCTCTCCCCCCTCTCATTCTCCCCCTCTTTCTTTCTCTCTCTCTCTCTCTCCCTTTCTTCTTCTCCTTCTCTCGCTCTACCCTTCTCTCTTTCTCTTGCTCGCTTTTGCTCCCTCCCTCCCTATCTCTCTCTCTCTTCCTTCCCTCTCCCCCACTCTTCTTTTTCTATCTATTCTTTGTGTAGAACTACTACATTGATCCAAAATCATTACAATGTACAATGATATCTCTTTGTCTCACACTTCCCCTTTCCTCTCTGATAACCCATTGTCCCTTGCCTCTAATGTACTGAATTCAGTTATTTGACATGCACGGGAACTAGAAAATTTTAGGGGAATTGGCACTGCGGGTCGCTTCTCTTTGAGTTTCTCAGGTATGAGCTCAATGTCTGTTGGGTACCCGGGGGGCTTCTTGCTGTGGATAGGATCCAGTGGTACCCAGTGTTACATTCCAGCTGTGAGTCTGAATGGCTGGCATCCCTCAGGGTCAGGCTTCCTGGAGGTGTCACTCACATGCTTAGGTGCTGCCAGTCATGTACCAGTTTGCTTCTTGTTGCTGATGGTGACAGCTCGGTCATCATGTCCATTCATGTTCTGGATGTGTGTTGTGGAACTTGGCGCCACATGCGAGGTGCATGTGGTCCTGTCTCCTCTTGTGAGGCTAAGTCTTCTTAGGTTCCCTGGGCTTACTTTTTCCAGTATGACTAGTGTCTGATGTTTTCTGTACTGTGTATGGTGGGGCTGGTGGCAACTGGTGCTGATTTGGTCCACTTGGGGGGGGTTTGTAGCATGTTGTTGTGGTTGATGATGTGTTTTGGAACGTTCGGTATATGGGAGTGTATATGGCTATGTTTGTATGGGATTGCGTGTGCGTCAGTGTATAGTGGGTGGGTGTTCGCTGTTCTGTCACATTCTGTGGTTGAAGTGAGTCAATGACAACAGTTCTCTATTGAATGTGATAGAAACTGTCAGTCTGAATTCTCAGGAAGTAATCACACTGGATCTCTGCTTCCAGAAAGTCTAACAGCTTTGAACTGTTATAACTTTTGAATAAAACAACTGACTTTGACGGGATATATCTTTGTATGTCATGAAACGCGTTGAGAGATGTGTTGTGAGAGTCGGGTTATCAAGGGTTGGAGAGATGTGTCTGCCCAATAGAGATAGTGACGTATGAAGGATGTACCTATATGATGTATTGAAGGGGAGGAGCTCTGTGTTGCCCAGAGTGTGACAGTGACGTGCATTATGGATGCTAAATTTGGAGGGAGGAATTGCTCGATGTGTGTGGCTTATTGAAGAAGGGGGTGTTATGGGTAATCATTGATTATGATTAACCTGTTATTGGGATCAATAAAACTGAGTTTTGGGTAAATAATGATTAAAACACAATTCACCATTTAGATACTTATTTTTTTATTATAGCACTGTGTATACAAGGACACTTGCAGAATGTGTTAGACACTGTGTTTATACTAGTGCTTCTAGGGCTGGATTCTATTACAGGTGCTAATTTAATCACTGCTTTTTATCTCCAGGTTTCCCCATAGACTTCAATAGGAAAATGTTTGCTAAAACGGGTGTTAACGTTTATCACCTGCAATACAATGTAGCCCCTAGTGTTAGGAGCCTTATTTTTTTGTTTATAGAAAACCCCATGCATGGTAACCAAGGCCTATTCATTTTTGTTGTTGCATGCTTGGCACTAATCTTCAACCCTGTAACGACCGGCCAATCGGCGCGGTCAGTTAAGGACCATGGAGCTTCTTTTTTTTTTTTTTTTGGTTCTTACGGTTCCGGACTCCCCGAACGGCGTGCAGCCACGGGGGGAGCCCGGAATTCAATAACAGTCATAGTACGTCATGGGTCGTTCAGTCAGATCGCCCCATGACGTACTATGACCGTCAAGGGTCGTTAAGGGGTTAATAACATTATGCTGATAGGGCAACAGAATACAAGTGGACATTTTTATGCCAGAATCACTAATTTTCAATCAGAGTGTTTAAATCTGGACAAAGTTTTGAGTCGAAGAATGGAATTTTTACTAGAAGTGGAGAAAAAGGTGTGGCAAAGCTTACTCACAGATTGTGTGTGTGTGTATATATATATATATATATATATATATATATATATAATGCAAGTGATAATTTACAGAACAGAGAGAAAGAGAGATTATTTCTCTACAAGACTAATGGAATGTAATACTTTCTAACTGCAATCATATATTATTACTTATACTCTGCTATTTATACTGGATTTACTAATACTAGTTACTAATCATACTTTTTATATTTCTGTATAATTTATGGTAAATGCATAATAAGTATATATCTGTTTATGTATATTTGAAACTCCTGCCCCTTTCTTTAGTGTACTCGCTATATTCTAAGGAATTGTGAGGCCATTCTACATATACAAAATCAGGGATATGTGAGCTTGTACTTAGAATAGGGAATTTTATTTATTTATTTATTTATTTATTTATTTATAAAATGTTTTACCAGGAAGAATACATTGAGATTCCTCTCGTTTTCAAGCATGTCCTGGATAGTTTTCAGTAACAGGTTACTGAATAACTGCCCCCTGAGACTTTATATGGGGAGAAAGGTACAACCCATTACAATTTGGTGCCCAACATGGGCACTGACTTACGGCGGCTCTTCAGGAGCGCTGTCATCTGGATATCTCAGTATAATGACTTCATCGGTATGGTCTACAACATGTGCTTGCAAGCCAGCCACACATTTTAGACCATACCGTTGAAGTAATTATACCGAGATATGTAGATGACAGCGCTCCTGCAGAACTGCCATCTGGTCACGGAAGCAGTATCTCATGACGTCCGCTATACAGCGGACGCATGAGAAGGGTGAGAGAGAGGAGGATAAATAAAGGAGTTAGGTATGTTGTGCTTATTACTAGCTTTTGGCTGCAGGTTTTCTGAGGGGGTTACTATCCCTTTAAGTATTCTTTATGTTACCCTTTTATATTTTACTCTACTGACCCCTTATAAGTAAGGGAAGGTGCCCTCATATCATGGCTATTCCAGTAAACAGTATGCAAAGGCTGAATGATATTATGCAAACGTAGCATGGTAGAGGTATCATTAATGATGAAATTCTTGCACTTGAAATATAATTTAGTGAGTGGGGACAAGATACCAGGTATTGTTTAATATATTGTTGTAGCCTCTACCTATACATTTCAAGATATAGATTATAATGTTGTCAGTCATAGTGTTGTTAATATAAGTATTACAATACTGTTAACATCTTGGGACAGCCATAGGGTGACCACACGTCCCGGGACTGTCCCTTATTGGGGGTCTGTGTCCCGCATCCCGGGTCACCGCCCCACCAGGACAACAAAGAGTCCCGGAATGGAGCAACATGCTAGGCCTGGGGGTGTTTTAAGTGAGTAGGGTTGTTTTTGGGGAGTTGATTCTGTCATTTGGTTTGGTTTTTATTTTACAGGTCCAGGAGACGACAAGCATGGCTAATAGGTCATTCTTATGTATTCTGGGCAAGTTGGAGAGCTGCAGTGTGGGATCGTGAGCGGCCGTTATCAATAGACATCAACAGATGTCAAATCACGTGGCATAGAAATAGGGGAGTGTGCTGGCCACAGTTTTTACCAGAAATATAATGATTAGAGTCATCAGGTGGGTCAGCACCTAATGTGTTAGTGGTTCACTTTGGGGGAATGATTTGGGCTTCATACCGGGTTGGTTATTAGTGAAATACATCAAAGAAGATTTTAAAAATCTGCTTCAGAGGTTTCCGTGTCTTAGGGTAACATGGTCTGAAATTATACCTAGGCGGGCGTGGGCAGTAGCTAGAGACTATGTAAGAGTTGTATCAGGTTAAATAGACAGGTATCTAAATTTGTGGTTCAGATGGGGGGGGTTTAGCCATTAGGCATACAGTGTTTGAAGATCCGGCTCTTGATCTGTTTCGAGCAGATGGAGTTCATCCGGATAAACTAGGGTTGGACTTCTTCAACCTCGAAATAGCTGGGGCTTTGGAACAGGCCTTGGCTTTGCTGGGGGAAGGGCCCAATGAGTAGGTAAAGGCTTTGGGCCCTTGTGATGCTTTGGGTCCTTGCCAATTTGGATAATAATAAAAAAATTGGTAGGCCAGCGACCTAAGGGTAATGGACACCCAGACGAGGTCGTGGGTATGGACACCGGCCCCATTGAGCTACAATGACCAGCTAATGGGGTGTGGTAAGGTAAAAAGGATTGGTATGAGCTGAAGGCTTAAGGAGAGGAGGATAGACAAGTTGGGGTCTATCAAATCATAAGATTGGCAAGGGCTTAAAGTCTGGGATAATATTAATAGTTATTTGTAATTATAAAGAAAGCTGTGGCCTGTTTTAAAATCCAGAATACGTGTGGTGTTTTTTCTTGAAGTCATACCCCATGCACATGACATGGAGCAGCACCCTTTCCTGATCTGAACCAGAGATCCCTGAGCACAGACAGGTTATATCTCTGGTAGCACATGTGTTGTTAGCTGATGTATTCCCCTTGGAAACAAAGGCTTCATTTTACCCATGAATTTCTGTTATTTTTAAATTAGGCAAGTTTTTAATGGCTTTGACCCCTTCAGTGCCAGAGGGGTACACAAAGCATTGTGTAGCCCCTGGCACTGAAGGGGTTAAGAGAAGGTTTTTGCCTTTTGACATAAAAAGATATGCAGCAAGATTTAGTAATTTAACACGTAAAAAATTAGGTCCATGTTGAAAATTTTGTCACAGTTAAGTTAAATTAAAAATATGTCATTATGGATATTTTATAAAGAAAGGAGCAGGATTCACATATTTCTGTGCCTTTTATTAATATACATAGTGACAGAGAGCATGATCTAAACATGCTCAATTACAAAATCACACAGTACGCACTGAATGTGCTTTTCCCCATTTAGTGGTTTAGGTGATCATAGGACGTGAACACTGTAATTATATGAGGCAATAGACATGTTACTAAAGAGAACATCCTCCTTAACCCTTTGAGTGGCAGAGGGGCATGAAACGTACCTCTCTGGCACTCAAAGGGTTAAAGGAACACACCTAAAAATTAGCAGAGGTTATATACACGTTTTTGGGAAATTTCTCCTGTGCAGTTGTTGGAAATGGCTTATGGGCTGCAACCAAATTTAAGTTAATGATGCAATTCACATCATACATGGGTGTGGCTTAATCAAGTGGGCAGGGCTTACCAGGATTGGCAGGAAGTGGGAGGAACAGGGTGAGAAGGAGGTGAAGTGGTTGGAAAGTGGAAAGAACAGGGTGGGAAGGAGAAGAAGTAGGAGAAATACGGTGAAAAGGAGCAGAGCCGGATCACAGGCAAGGCGCACAAGGTGCCTGCCTACGGCCTGGCCAAATGAGGGGGCCCGGAAAACTCAACATGATCCTGGACTCTGCTCAGTGCTCCCCGAATCCCCCTTACTCTATTCATGCCGCACTGCCACTGACTCTCAGGCCCGGCCTCCCGGTCAAATGAGGCCGGCCAGGGGCCTGAAGGAAACATCATCCCTGCTCACTCTCAGTGCCAAGTCTTTTCTCCACACTCTCCTCCTCCTATCACATAGTATAATTAAGCTTAACCCTTTTAGTGCTGGAGGGTTACGCAACGCATTGCAAAGCAATAATGCGTTGCATACCCCTCTGGCACCCAAAGTGTTAAGTGACTGAGGCTGTCTGGACACTGCATTGTCCCGTGCACATGTATCAGGACTTCCTGTTCTCCTGACACAACGCGTATGGGGAGGGCTATGCAGCACACTGGTCACGCGGGGGTGGGGCTATAAAACTAGGGTGGCCACATGTCCCGGAATGCCTGGGACTGTCCCTTATTGGGGGTCTATGTCCCACGTCTCGGGTCACCCCCCACCGGGATAACAGAGTCCTGGAATTGAGCAACATGCGCCAGTCCAGCCAGTCAATGAAATGTATTTGCTATATGGTCCTCATTGGCTGGCTGAGAAAAAAACAAACCTAAGAGTGCAAAGTACAAGGCAGCTATGAGGCGACTCAGAAGGGGCAAGTGGAGAAAAATCCGTCCCCTGCATCTGGATCCGATCTAGTGTCACAATATGGATCCTCCTCACCATGGAGATCTGAGATGTCACCTTACTCACCCGTCCCTGTACAGTGGAGTCATCCTTCCAGTGACAGGAGATGAGGGACTTGGCTGCAAGAAGCCTGGTGCGTAATAGACATTTCTACAGGGAAGACAGTTGGGGAGGTACAAGAGGAATAAAGTTTACCAGATGTCCCTGGAGAGAGAGGGACCGTCACACATTATCTCACCCTTTCTATCTCTCTCCTTCTCTCTATCTTTCTCTATCCCTCTCTCTCTCTCTTTCTGTCTCTTTCACTCCCTTGCTTGCTCTTTGTCTCTCTCTTCTTTGCTCTCTTTCTCTCTCTCTCTTTCTCTCTATCTTTCTCTATCCCTCTCTCTCTTACTTTCTCTCTCTCCATTGCTCTCTCTCTCTTTTGCTGTCTCTCTCTTTTTCTCTTTCTCTCTCTTTCTCTATCTTTCTCTCTCTTTCACTCTCTACCCTTTGCTCTCTCTCTTTGTCTTTCTCTCTCTATTTCTCTCTCTCTCTTTCTCTCTATGTCCCTTTCTATCGCTCTCATTCTCTCTATCTTTCTCTATCCCTCTCTCTCTCTTTCCCTCTTTCACTCCCTCTCTTGCTGTTTCTCTCTCTCTCTCTTCTTTACTCTGCTTTTCTTTCTCTCTATCTCTCTCCATTGCGCTCTCTCTCTTTTGCTCTCTCTCTTGCTCTATCTCTCTTTTTCTCTCTCTCTCTCTCTCTCTCTCTATCTATCTCTCTTTTTCTCTCTCTCTCTCTCTCTCTCTATCTATCTCTCTTTCTCTCTCTCTCTCTCTCTCTCTCTCTCTCTATCTCTCTTTCTCTCTCTCTATCTCTCTATCCCTCTCTCTCTCTTTATCTCTATCTCTCCATTTCTCTCTCTCTCTCTCTCTCTATATATATATATATATATATATATCTCTTTCTCTCTCTCTCTCTCTCTATATATATATATATATATATATATCTCTTTATCCCTCTCTCTCTATCTCTCTCTCTCTCTTTATCCCTCTCTCTCTCTATCTCGTACACCTCATTGAACACAGTGCGGTTTTGCTTTGTTTGATTATCCTAAACAATTATACAAGTGACATAAACAATAATAATGGTATTAGACCTCTTAAATCGGAGACAAGTGAATTAACTGGTGAGGATAAGGCTACTGCTGACACTTTAACCCTCTGAGTGCCAGAGAGGTACTGAAAGCATTGCTTTGCAATGCGTTGTGCACCCTTCTGGAACTCAGAGGGTTAAACACATTCTTTTCTTCAGCATATACCAAAGGAGATAACAATGACAGGCTACGGGCAAATAGACAAAACCACGGAATCTCCTCCTTTATGTACGTGGCTTACTGAGGACAAGGTCCAGAAGAGACAAGGAAAGGTTACGGTGAATAGAGCGCCTGGACCTGATGGTATACACCCACGGGTACTTAAAGTGGATCTATCACTACTTACAAGTTTTGATCTATATTTAGAATACTTTGCGAATAATTATAAAATGTTATTTATTTATTTATTTAAATTACATTTTGAAGTATGCCCAGCAGCGTACGTCAGGGTTCACGGCTCTTGCCGCTCTGCCTCTGCTCTCCTCCCTCTATCCAGCCTCCTCCGATGACGGAGGCGTTCTGTTGGTAAGCTGGAGCGATCTGATTGGCAGAGATCGATATCTAGCCAATGAGATCGCTCCAGCTTACTAACAGAACGCCTCCGTCATCGGAGAATGCTGGGGCAAGTGACAGGAGCAGAGGCTGTGCTGGATGAACGATTCACTGCCAAGCCCTGTGGGAGTGTCTTCTGTACCATACGGTACACGGCGGTACAGTTCTAACGTCATCAGGTAAAGAATTCATGTATCTTGTTGCTTAATTTATACAGATTTTTAGGCGAAAAGAAACACAGCAATATACACCGGGGACACAAAGAAAGGGATAAAGCCATGATCATACAGGGGTGAAAGTTCCCCTTTAAGGAATTTAGGGAGGAATGCAACAATTGTGTGAAATCTCTATTTACAATGTACTTTTGATGGCAAAATGATTAGCACCAAAATGTTACTGAATCTCACGTTTTTTTCTCTGTTGGCGAACGTTTGCAAATTTTGTAGAGAATGTGTTTTTAAAAATGAGTGTGGCTAAAATATCCACCTTTTTGTGAGAGGATTAGCAATTGAACCTAATTCAGCAAAGCGATTAGCACACATATTCATACGTGTGGCTAACTTTGCCATTAATTTAGGAGCATGTGATATTGAATATCAAGGAGTTAATAGGTTTCTTATAGCAAAATGTGAGCAATCACAAATAGGACATACATTTATGGCTTTTATAAAACACTGAATACTCCACTTTCTTGCATTCCACCCTTATTAGTTCAGTAATAGCAAGACCATTATACTTAAAATTTATTGATTCACTTTCATCAAGCATAGTGCCCTGTGATTGGTGGAAAGCTGATGTATTACCATTGTTTAAAAAGGAGGCAAGATCTAAACCATGAAATTCTAGACCTGTAAGTCTGACTTCCATAGTGGGTAAGATATTAGAAGGGTTAGCTAACTGTCAGCATTCAGAACTATGTGATGACCAACAATATGGAATTTCGTGCCCAAGGAGGTGGTTATAGCAGATACAATGGATACATTTAAGAGAAGATTAGATACATTTCTTTCAAAAGGGAACATACAGGGTTATACTGTGTAATAGTAGGCAAAACAGGAAGGTCTGATAAAGACCAACTTATTAGGCAGCAGGGAAGCTATATAATCCTCATGTCTCTGGGTTATGAGGCAAAGGTTGAACTTGATGGACTTGTGTCTTTTTTAGACCTAATTTTCTTTGTTACTAATATTTTTAGTAGGAGCCAGCATACGTTCATGAAGAATAGATCATGTCCGACAAATGTACTTGCATTTTATGAAAGGGTAAGTAGTAATATAGACAAGGAAATTGCTGTTGATGTAGTATACTTGAATTTTTAAAAAGCCTTTGATGCTGGTTAGCCAGTATGAGTGGTGATATCTGTACATGGATAGAGAACTGGTTAGATGATAGATGGCAGAGAGTTGTTGTTAGTTATTTTACTAATTCTTATTTTTTTTTTATTCAGTTATATTTGTTCAACCACCTGTCCTGCTGCCTAATGCAGAAGTAGTTATTTTCTGTTAAAACTGGAAATGGCTTCAGAGGGCTTTTATTGCCTTCCTCTGGATCAACAGGAGTGTGTTTGGCATGGGTTGCACTTAAAGGAGCAGTAAACTTTTTTTATGAAAAAATATATATTGTAGGGATTTTCCTATTGAGTAAAATAAGGGTACTCCCACTCCCGAGAGATTTATATATCCAGAGTTATTACAGTGTAAAACCCATGTTTTTTTTCTACATTAGCAGTGCCTCTAGTGGTCAAATTCTAATTAGACTTCCTGTTAGATTCTAATGGAAAGGAAAGTTGGAAAAGTCAGAGACATACAGTTCTCCATAGAATGTGATAGAAACTGCTGAGTCACTTCCTGTCAGCTAGAACTATCAGGAAGTAAACACAGTAAATTCACTTCCTGGTTATTTAAACTGCTATAAATTTTGTATAAAACATCTGACAGCGGTGGGAGTGACCTTGTTTTATTCAGCAGGAAATGCTCTATAAAATGTGTTTTCATAAAAAAAAAGTTTACTGCTCCTTTAATGGACGCATGTCTTTTTTCAGCCTCATCAACTATGTTACTATGTTACTGTGTTACTATGTAAACTACACCCTGACAAAAGCCTAAAGAACACTTACAGAAATAAGCCTACAGTCACACCCTTGAACCGCTGGTAGCTTTTGCAGCAGCACCACAGAGCTGCTTTGACAATGGCTAGTTGAGAGGAGGGCTGAATTTACACTGTAAGGCCCCCCCCCTAGACAGGGCACTCTAGGTGAATTTAGCTCCACCCATGACCACACCCCCATTCCTCACATGACTCCTCCCCCAGACCCATCTATTGTTTCCTGGCACAGAAAATACCCTAGACCTATAACAAGCAAAACCCCAAAAAAAATGCGGAGCAATGCGTTGGAGATGTCTCTGCCATCCAAGGGGTTAAATAATAGCTTGTAAAGGGGTATACAGCTGTTGCGGGGACAATGAGATTACTCAGGCCACACCCTTTGTTCAGACTGTGGGTGTGGCCAGCACAGCTGAGGCACCGCCCCTCAACATTCGGAGCTGTAGGCAAAATTAACTTGACAAGAGGGCAGAGGTGTAACTAGAAATCACCGGGCCCTGCTGCAAAAATTGCCATGGGGCCCCCCAACCCCACCACGCAAGTCACCCCAGAAATGCCACTTATACACTGTCCACCTCCACATTGCCCCCACTGTCCACCTCCACATTGTACGCCCCATTGTCCACCTCCATATTGTACGCCCCATTGTCCACCTCCACATTGTACGCCCCATTGTCCTCCTCCACATTGTATGCCCCATTGTCCATTTCCACATTGCCCTCATTATCCACTTCCACATTGCCCCCATTGTCTAACTCCACAATGTCCCCATTGTCCATTTAAAATCGCCCCCACTGTCCACTTCCACATTGCCTCCACTGTCCATTTCCACATTGCCCCCACTGTCCACTTCCACATTTCCCCCCACTTCCACATTGCCTCCATTGTCCACTTCCACATTGCCCCCACTGTCCACTTCCACATTGCCCCCATTGTCCATTTCCACATTGCCCCCATTGTCCACTTCCACATTGCCCCCACTATCCACTTCCACATTGCCTCTACTGTCCACTTCCACATTGCCCCCACTGTCCACTTCCACATTGCCTCTACTGTCCACTTCCACATTGCCCCCACGATCCACTTCCACATTGCCCCCACTGTCCACTTCCACATTGCCCCCACTGTCCACTTCCACATTTGCCTCTACTGTCCACTTCCACATTGCCCCCACTGTCCACTTCCACATTGCCCCCACTATCCACTTCCACATTGCCCCCACTGTCCACTTCCACATTGCCTCTACTGTCCATTTCCACACTGCCCCCCCACTGTCCACTTCCACATTGCCTCTACTGTCCACTTCCACATTGCCTCTACTGTCCATTTCCACATTGCCCCCATTGTCCACTTCCACATTGCCTCCACTGTCCATTTCCACATTGCCCCCATTGTCTACTTCCACATTGCCCCCACTATCCACTTCCACATTGCTTCTACTGTCCACTTCCACATTTCCCCCCACTTCCACATTGCCTCCATTGTCCACTTCCACATTGCCCCCACTGTCCACTTCCACATTGCCCCCATTGTCCATTTCCACATTGCCCCCATTGTCCACTTCCACATTGCCCCCACTATCCACTTCCACATTGCCTCTACTGTCCACTTCCACATTGCCCCCACTGTCCACTTCCACATTGCCTCTACTGTCCACTTCCACATTGCCCCCACGATCCACTTCCACATTGCCCCCACTGTCCACTTCCACATTGCCCCCACTATCCACTTCCACATTGCCCCCACTGTCCACTTCCACATTGCCTCTACTGTCCATTTCCACACTGCCCCCCCACTGTCCACTTCCACATTGCCTCTACTGTCCACTTCCACATTGCCTCTACTGTCCATTTCCACATTGCCCCCATTGTCCACTTCCACATTGCCTCCACTGTCCATTTCCACATTGCCCCCATTGTCTACTTCCACATTGCCCCCACTATCCACTTCCACATTGCTTCTACTGTCCACTTCCACATTTCCCCCACTTCCACATTGCCTCCATTGTCCACTTCCACATTGCCCCCACTGTCCACTTCCACATTGCCCCCATTGTCCATTTCCACATTGCCCCCATTGTCCACTTCCACATTGCCCCTACTGTCCACTTCCACATTGCCCCCACTGTCCACTTCCACATTGCCTCTACTGTCCACTTCCACATTGCCCCCACGATCCACTTCCACATTGCCCCCACTGTCCACTTCCACATTGCCCCCACTGTCCACTTCCACATTTGCCTCTACTGTCCACTTCCACATTGCCCCCACTATCCACTTCCACATTGCCCCCACTGTCCACTTCCACATTGCCCCCACTATCCACTTCCACATTGCCCCCACTGTCCACTTCCACATTGCCTCTACTGTCCATTTCCACACTGCCCCCCCACTGTCCACTTCCACATTGCCTCTACTGTCCACTTCCACATTGCCTCTACTGTCCATTTCCACATTGCCCCCATTGTCCACTTCCACATTGCCTCCACTGTCCATTTCCACATTGCCCCCATTGTCTACTTCCACATTGCCCCCACTATCCACTTCCACATTGCTTCTACTGTCCACTTCCACATTGCCCCCACTGTCCACTTCCACATTGCCTCCACTGTCATTTCCACATTGCCCCCACTGTCCACTTCCACATTGCCTCCACTGTCGTTTCCACATTGCCCCCACTGTCTACTTCCACATTGCCTCCATTGTCTACTTCCACATTGTCCCCATTGTCCACTTCCACATTGCCCCCACTGTCCACTCTACTTCCACATTGCCCCCACCGTTCACGTCCACATTGCCCCCACTGTCCACTCCACTTCCACATTGATCCCACTGTACACTCCACTTCCACATTGCCCCCATTGTCCATTTCCACATTGCCCCCATTGCCTTTGAGAGTTCTGTAGTCTGTAAATACTTTGCAATGTGTCGGACGCGCCATCTGGAACTGAAAGGGTCAGTAACGCTAGTGTTAAATCATTTTACATGCTGTCTCTGATTTTTCTTTAGTTCATCAAATACTGAATAAGCTACATCAGCTTTTTAGCTAATTAACCCTTTGAGTGCCAGCGGGTACACAACGCATTGCGAAGCAATGCTTTGCGTACCCCTCTGGCACTCAAAGGGTTAAGGCATGCCGTGCGGGCACTTCCTGTCTTGGCCCTTTATTACCACCCCCACTCACTGACACTAGTGAAGATATGCAATGCATTACTGAGGAGTGTCAGTGAGGGCTAGAGGTGAGGTGATGTGGTAGAGATATTTTATGGCTAGGACAGGCTCAGGGGATGCCTTAATTCGCAAAATCTATGACTCTAAGTAAATCAGAAATAAATTTTCTAAATAAAAAATGATTATTTTAACATTTAAACATCACCCCCATATAGGTATAAGAAAGGCCAGTACTCACAGCTTAGAGGATATTTATTTCATTACTGTTTTTAACATTACACTGTGTATCAAATTACCCCATCTCCTGACAGCTGTTTCACATCCATATTCACATTATAAAAGCAATAGAGTCCAAGTTTAAACTTCTGCCTTCCGTATCGGCATGAGTCCAGCCCCAGTTTCCCTATAACTCGTCACAGTTTACATTGCACCTGAATACAGTCTTTTGTTGCTCTTTCATTGTATAATACATCATATAGGCGATTTTGAAATCTCTTTCAAAATCACAAAGTTCTTTTTAAGTGCTAGTTCCTTTAAAGGGATAGTAATGTCCCAAAAAAAGTCCAGTTTTGTAGAGTTTAAAATATTAATCAATTCGCTCCAAACCCTATCTCTCAAACAGCTATGGTTTGAGAGATATAGGGATTCAAAGTTCCCCCCTCCCTCCCTCCCCTTCTCCTGATGTCAGTGGCTAGCTGAAAGCAGGAGATTCCGGTCTGGGGAACAGCAGGCGGCTCTGCAGCAGAGCCGAAATTGCTTTACATTAAAAATAATTAATTCACTGGAAAGGTCTACAAAGTGTGCTTGCAAACCAGGTACACTTTTTAGACCTTTCCAATGAATTAATTATTTAGCAATAATGCGATTCCGGCTCTGCTGCAGAGCCTCCTCGAGTCGTACGACTCGATTCTCCTGCTGTCAGCTTTACAGCTGACATCAGGAGAAGGGGATGGAGGGGGAACTTTGAATCCCCATATCTCTCAAACTATAGCGGTTTGAGAGATAGGGCTTGGAGCGTATTGATTAATATTTTAAACTCTACAAAATGGGACATTTTTTGGGGGGACATTACTGTACTGTCGCACACAATGAGCCTATCTGACTCAGACAGTGAGCCTATCTGACACAGACAATGAGACTACCTGACACAGACAGTGAGCCTATCTGACACAGACAGTGAGCCTATCTGACACAGACAATGAGGCTATCTGACACAGACAATGAGTCTATCTGACACAGACAGTGAGACTGTCTCATTGTCTGTGTCAGATAGGCTCACTGTCTGTGTCAGATAGGCTCACTGTCTGTGTCAGATAGGCTCACTGTCTGTGTCAGATAGGCTCACTGTCTGTGTCAGATAGGCTCACTGTTTGTGTCAGATAGTCTCACTGTTTGTGTCAGATAGGCTATCTCACACAGACAGAGAGCCTATCTCACACGATGAGCTTATCTCACACAGGCAGACAGCCTATCTGATACAGACAGTGAGCCTATCTCACACAGGCAGAAAGAGTATCTGACATAGACAGATAGCATATCTCACACAGGCAGTGAGACTATCTGACACAGTCAGAGAGCCTATCTCACACAATGAGCCTATCTCACACAGACAGTGAACCTACATCACACAGGCAGTGAGACTATCTGACACAGTCAGAGAGCCTATCTCACACAATGAGCCTATCTCACACAGACAGTGAACCTACATCACACAGACAGTGAACCTACATCACACAGACAGTGAACCTACATCACACAGGCAGTGAGACTATCTGACACAGTCAGAGAGCCTATCTCACACAATGAGCCTATCTCACACAGACAGTGAACCTACATCACACAGACAGTGAACCTACATCACACAGACAGTGAACCTACATCACACAGACAGTGAGTCTACATCACACAGTGAGCCTATCTCACACAGACAGAGAGAGAGTATCTGACATACACATATAGCCTGTCTCACCCAGACATGAGCCTATCTGACAGACATTGATCCTATCTGACACAGACATTGAGCTGATCTCACACAGACAGGGAACCTATCTCACATAGACAGAAAACCTATCTCACACAGACAGACAGCCTATCTCATACGGACATTGAATCTGTCTCACTCAGAGAGTCTATCTCACACAGACAGAGAGCCTATATCAGATGAACAGTGAGTCTATATCACACAGACAGAGTCTAAATCAAGCAGACAGTCTATATCATACAGACGGTGAGCCTATATCACATGGACAGTAAGTCCATATCACACAGACAGTCTATCTCACACAGACAGTGACTCTACATCACACAGTGAGTCTATATAACACGAGCAGTGAGTCTATATCACACAGAGTCTATCTCACACAGAGAGTCTGTCTCAGACAGAGGACCTAGCTCACACAGACAGATAATCTATCTAATCTGTCTCACACAGAGTTTTTATCGTTCTTTGCAGAAACAGAATAGTCACAGACTCATTTTATAGACTGCAGGTAGAAGGAGCTCACATCCCTGAAAGTGACAGGATGAGAAAACCCGAAAAGTTACCAGGTAAAAGAAATATGCACACACTACTAAAATAAGAAATGTTAAAATAAAACCTAACTTTTCTTGATGATCTTCTTAAAGAAGCAGTACATTTCGGTATGAAGAAAAAAAAAACACATTTTTCTGATAAGTAAGACACGGGCACCTCCACTACTGGGACAGTCCTTATTCAAAAGTCATTATAACTCAACCTTGTTTTTGTTACATTAAGCAGAAACATTCTGGTGTAGTCACAGGCAGGGCCGGATTTATAATAAGGCAGAGTAGGCATCTGCCTACAGGCGCACCCCACAGAGGGGCGTCTGTCATTGGGATAGTTTTTTTTTTTTTTTTTTTTTAAATTAGCCTCACTGCACTGCACGCAGTGGTGTAACAATAAACCCACCCCGCTAGGTGAGGTCTGTGCCTTCTTCGGAACAGACCTGTAGCTGCTGAGCGTCCTCATCGGCTCTTTAGTAATGCAGAGCATTGGGAGATGACATCATCTGACTATGACATCATCTCCTAGCGCTCTGCATTACTGAAAAGAAGACTGCGCGGGAGCTCCAGCAGCTACAGGTCTGTGCAGAAGGAGGCACATACAGACCTCTCCTGCCATGCTGCTGGACCACCAGGGAGGTAGGAAATGGACATTGGGGGGGGGCAATGTGAGGGTAATATGGAGATGATGGGGACTATGTGGAGATGATGGGGGCAATATGGAGCTGATGGGGGGCAATGTGAGGGTAATATGGAGATGATGGGGGCAATGTGGAGATGATGGGGGCAATGTGAGGACAATATGGAGCTGATGGGGGGCAATGTGAGGGTAATATGGAGATGATGGGGGCAATGTGGAGATGATGGGGGCAATGTGAGGACAATATGGAGCTGACAGGTGACAATGTAAGGGCAATATGTAGATGATGAGGGGCAATGTGGAGATTAGGAGCATTGTGTAGGTGTCCAGTGGAGATGGCCAATGGGGGGAGGCGCTTCAGATTTCTGTGCCTACAGGCTCCTGAGATGTAAAGCCGTCCCTGGTCACAAAGGATGCTGTTTCAATCACTTACTATGATCTCAATGGGGTAAATGAACAACAGCAATCCATACCAAGTCAGCCACTGGTACTGCTATTAATGACCCTGCACATGCCTTATATCAATTTACTAACCTACATACATCACAATTCCTCCCCGAATGCTGAGTGCACCAAAGAGAAGACAATGAGGCTGTGGGCATTTTGTGGAGATCCTTCCATGTACTCATTGTTTAAGGCAATGTACTAAACAGGACATAGAAACGTAGAATCTGACGGCAGATAAGAACCATTCGGCCCATCTAGTCGCCCATTTTCCTACCGTAAATACCTAAAACCTTTTTTGGTCCTTGTCTTATCTTATGTTAAGGACAGCCTTATGCCTATATCATGCATACTTACATTCCCTCGCTGTATTAAAGGGATAGTAATACTTCGTTTTATCTTTATTTTATTTTGTAGGCATTAAAAAAACATGAAGAACGATATAAGTCTTATCTCTCATACCTTTATGGTTTGAGAGATATTCACAAGCAAAGTTTCCCCTCCCACCCCTTTTACCTAGTGTAAGCCATCTCTTCTCAAATGTGGAATCCAGTCCATAGACCAGACAGATAACAGCAGGGGACAGTCTTCTTCCTATCAGAACAATGAAAGCCCTGTCCCCCTTGACAAGCTTTTCAGGTTTTTCCCTTATCTTAATAGAAGATTGTCCCTCTATGCAGTCTACCTGGGCACCTCCCTTCTGATCTGGCTGAGCAGTGTTACATCAGTAAAAGGGGCGGGAGGGGGATACTTTGTCATTGAATTACTCTTGAACTACAACTCTGACAGAATTGAAATAACACTCTCCAAAGTCCAAATACTATAATGATTAATTAGAGCTGCTTTTATTATGAAACATTACTATCTCTTTAACGTCTACCATTTCTGCTGGTAGGCTGTCCCGCTTATCTACTACCCCCTCAGTGAAGGAAAACTTTCTTACATCACATCTAAACCTGTGTCCCTTCTAGTTTTAGACTATGGCCTCTTGTCCTAACATTTTTACTCCTTTGAAATGTACTTCCCTCCTGTACTTTGTTGAATCCCTTCATGTATTTGAATGTGTCTATCATATCCCCTCTCTCTCTTCTCTCCTCCAAGCTATACATGTTCAGATCCTTTAGTCTATCCTGATATTTCTTTTCCTGTAAACCAGTCACCATTTTAGTAGCCCTTCTCTGTATTTTCTCTAGAGTATCTATATCCTTCTGGAGATGGGGTCTCCAGTACTGTACACAATACTCTAGGTGAGGTCTAGCTAGAGATCTGTAGAGTGGCATAACCACTTCCCTTTTTCTGCTACTAATGCCCCTAGCTATACAACCCAGCACCCTGCTTGCATTCCCCACCGCTTTATTACATTGCCTGCCTACCTTTAAGTCATTACAAATAATTACTCCCTTTCCTCTGGGAGTAATTATTTCTAATTACTTAAAGGTAGGCATAGTGGAAATGGGGTGATTTTACTCCATTTAACTGGTATGCTATGAGGCTGAAGTATTATGCTTGAAACCAGTGAAGTTTGTTGCTGCTGATAACAGTTTGAATTTTAATAACTTTTGAATGACTAACCATCCATCAGTGAGAGAGAACTATAACGTTCCACGCTTGTTTGGTTTAAACCTTTGAGTGCTGAAGGGTATGCAACGCATTGTTTCGCAATGCGTTGCATACCCCACTGCCGCTCAAAGGGTTTAATGCATGTGGTAAGTATGGTTTAATTGTTCTAAAGAACAATGTACAGCTTGACGGCCTCTGTCTCCTCTCTGCTACACTATATAAACCTCTCTGAAGATGATTTTCTCCCTTTTGTATCAAAGGATTGGCTCTGTTCATCCTCCAGGAAACTCTTCAGAATTGACTTGATGGACTTCTTGAATTTGTCCTTGAAGTTCTGTCCCACCAATACATATATTATTGGATTGATGCAGCTGTTAATAAAAGCAATGCTGATCAAAGCTGGATCCACTTTCAGTGTAGATTTGTACAGATCGGAGGTATTTGGATGTAATGCCAGAATGAGACCTGACACATGGTATGGAAACCAGCACACAAAGAACCCAATGATGACTACTAGTACCACTCTCGTAGTTTTACTTGACTTAACTGTTCGTTTGTTGACTTTTAGCAACAATGCACTGTAACAGATGATGATGACAACAAGAGGACAAATAAAGCCAACCACGAAACGGAAAATGGCAATAAACGAATTCACCTTTTGGTGGTGTTCTCCAGCCAGAATATAGTTCATGGAGCATATCACGGTTTTGTCTCTTTTAGTATATGTTTCCCTGAAGATAAATGAAGGACTGGTCAAGACGAATGCTAACAGCCAAACCACCAAACATGCAACATAGGCTTTTCTCACAGTTCTCTTATCCAGAGTCCATAGCGGTTTTAAGACTACGATACAGCGGTCTATACTGATTGAAGTAAGGAGAAGAACACTGGCGTACATATTTACCAAGATGAGAGAAGGAATTAACTTGCAGGCAAAGAGACTCAAAGGCCAGTGTCCACGAAGGATTATTCCCATGATTGTAAATGGCATGGAGAGACAACATAAAAGGTCTGCGATGGCCAAGTTAAAGAACCATACTGTGTTGACTGAACCCTTCATTTCAAAGACCACCAGCCATACAACCAAAGCATTGCCAGGCACACCAAGGACAAACACGATGGCAGAGATGACTGCAGCAGCCCACTGAATGGGAAATATTGGAACAGCAACTGTTTTAAATACAGAATCAATGTCATCCTCTTCCACCGATTCATTCAATGAGTAGGCTGAGTAATTATAGTCCATGGTTTCAGTTGAATAATCCA
The DNA here is from genome assembly GCA_037306005.1 of Rhinophrynus dorsalis. Taxonomy (NCBI): domain Eukaryota; kingdom Metazoa; phylum Chordata; class Amphibia; order Anura; family Rhinophrynidae; genus Rhinophrynus; species Rhinophrynus dorsalis. The sequence goes on from CM074726.1 coordinate 178,115,082, forward strand.
TGACATATGGAGATGAGAATTTCACTTGTGTGCCTTTTGAAAACAAATAACAGCATAAATAATTTTATATACTCCTTATATTCATCTGAAAACCATTACATTAAAGAAGTAGCACTCTTTTATTAAGAAAAACCCTTTGGTCTGATGAAAACCTGACCTATTAACAGGACATTGCAGTTAGTACACTTTGGTCCTGGAGATACTGAATCATACACTTCAGTGTCTGTAATATACCTTTGTCTTAGGATGGAGTGACCCAAAAGCATACTGTTGTTTATCCACATTAGTCCTAGCAGAGACTGAAACACACACGTCTCTTCAGTAATAGGAAGGACTTACTCATAAATGTGTCACTGTCTTTATTACATGTTTACCCTAGGTGGGACTGACCCTTAAACATGTCATTTACACTTTAGTCCTGAGAGAGAGAGACTGACCTATACACCTGTCACTGTCTGTAGTACACTTTTGTCCTAGGAAGAAATGACACAAATAGTTAAAGGGATAGTAATGTTTCATAATAAAAGCAGCTCTAATTAATCGTCATAGTATTTGGGCCTTGGAGAGTGTTATTTCAATTCTGTCAGAGTTGTAGTTCATGAGTAATTGAATGATAAAGTATCCCCCCTCCCTCCCCTTCTACTGATGTAACACTGCTCAGCTTAGAGCAGCAGGGAGTGTCCAGGTAGATTGCAGAGAGGGACAACCTTCAATTAAGATAAGGGAAAAACCTGAAAAACTTGTCAAGGGGGGCAGGGTTTTCATTGTTCTCACAGTAGAATATTGACTCTTGATGTGATCTGTCTGATCTATGGACTGGATTCCATATCTGAGGAGAGGGGGCTTACACTAGGTAAAAAGGGCGGGAGGGGAAACTTTATCATTCAATTACTCTTGAACTACAAAGCTCACAGTAATGAAATAACACTCTCTGTTGCTCAAATACGATGAAGATTAATTGGAGCTGCTGTTTTTGTAAAACATTACTATCACTTTAATTACCGTTAGTACACTTTGGTCCTGTCATTGTCAGCAGTACATTTTGGTCCTATCAAAGACTGACCCAGAAACATGTCACTGTCATTAGTACACTTTGATACTAGGAAGGGCTGACTCCCAAATATATGACTGCTATTAATACACATTGTTCCTAGGAAGGACTGACCCATAAACATGTCACTGTCATTAGTACACTTAAGTTCTAGGAAGGACTGACCCATAAACATGTCACTGTCATTAATGCACTTTTGTCCTGCGAAACACAGACCTGTGCACCTGTCACTGTCTATCATATAGTTTTGTCCTACGAACAACTGATGCATAAACAGGTCACTGTCATTAGTACACTTAAGTTCTAGGAAGGACTGACCCATAAACATGTCACTGTCATTAGTACACTTTAGTCCTAGGAAGGACTGACCCATAAACATGTCACTGTCATTAGTACACTTTGGTCCTAGGAAGGACTGACCCATAAACATGTCACTGTCATTAACGCACTTTTGTCCTGGGAAACACAGACCCGTGCACCTGTCACTGTCTATCATATAGTTTTGTCCTATGAACAACTGATGCATAAACATGTCACTGTCATTACTACACTTTAGTCCTAGGAAGGACTGACCCATAAACATGTCACTGTCATTAGTACACTTTGGTCCTAGGAAGGACTGACCCATAAACATGTCACTGTCATTAGTACACTTTGGTCCCAGGAAGGACTGACCCATAAACATGTCACTGTCGTTAGTAGACTTTAGTCCTAGGAAGGAATGACCCATAAACATGTCACTGTCATTAGTACACTTTGGTCCTAGGAAGGACTGACCCATAAACATGTCACTGTCATTAGTACACTTTGGTCCCAGGAAGGACTGACCCATAAACATGTCACTGTCGTTAGTACACTTTAGTCCTAGGAAGGACTGACCCATAAACATGTCACTATCATTAGTACACTTTAGTCCTAGGAAGGACTGACCAATAAACATGTCACTGTCATTAGTGCATTTTGGCTCAAGAAAAGACTGATGCATAAATACATCACTTTGTTTACAAGTTTTTGTCCCATGAGAGACTGACCGATACATCTTTCATTAGTATATTTTTGTACTAGGACAAGTCTGACCCATAAACATGTCGCTCTCAAAAGCACACTCTGGTCCTTGATGGAAGAACTGACTAATAAATGTGTCACTATTGCTGGTACACGTTGGACCTAGGTCAGAAAAAGAGGTCGCAGTAAAAGATTAACTGTTGTGTTTAACAAACCAGAGAAAAATATACCACACCGCAAACATCCAGTTTCTAAGTCACAAATCCATCACGCTGAGATACACAGATATCGGAATCAGATCAAAATCACACAAACACCACCCAGCCTATGCGTCTCGTACCTTCTGTAAATCCTCAGATCCTAATTGATCATCAGAGATCTAAAACACAGAGAATAATTGATGTCCGTTTCAATCCCTGTTGGTTGATTCACTGTTATATCACAAGATCTCAGTGTGTGTGACCAAATGTAGCCTCCATCTGATCATAAGTATCTGAAGATGTTTGGTATTTCCATGGTAAATGCTCAAAAGAAGGAACCCAACCCCTTCCTCTCTTCTTCCTGTGTATTACAGATAAGTGCTTACAGAAGGGAGTTGCGTGTTCGCTGTCATATGTGTAATATAGTAGATGTGTTTGGTCACAAATAGATCCACAACACGGACTTGAAATCAGCTCAGATTCTGCCCCAGGAGTTATCACATACGGTTCTAGGGGTAAGATTCTAAATACATTCATCACATAGGTGATATTCTGGGGCGTTTTAGTCAAAGTGTTAACACTTTGAGTGCCAGAGGGGTTTGCAACGTATTGCTTCGCAATACGTTGCATACCCCTCTGGCACTCAAAAGGTTAAAATTTAAGAAGAGTAAACGCTTTTGCTAACTGCAGAAATCTACAGTGCATTTCATCACAATGCACGGAAACCATCTTTAGCATTCAAGGGCTTAAAGTGACATTCCACCTTATTTTTAACTTTACAGATTCTGCAGAGGAATAATACATCAAGTCAAATTGCCTATAGTTTTTTTCAGCTTCGCCTATTATTATTATTTTTTTTTTATTATTTTTTTTTTTAATCCTGTTTATGTTCCTGACAGTGAATTCTCCAAATTTCTGTTTCTCGGGGAGCTTTCTGTGTAGGACTAGGAAGCAGGAATGGTGATACAGTGTAACACTTTCCCTGCGACAGAAAAAGCACTGATTGCAGCAGAGATAGGAATGATTAATTTTTTAAAAAACGTGAATATATATTAATCCTTTGAGTGTCAGTTAGGTGTCCAATGCGTTGCAATGAAATGCATTGAATACCTCTCTGTTACTGAATGGATTTAAAGGGATAGTAATACTTAAGTATTACTAATCCCTATAGCAAAGTCCTACTTAAAAAAAAACATATTGCCCCCAGTGTCATCTCTCAAACCTTTACGGTTTGAGAGATGATCGCTTCTAAAGTTGCCCTCTCCCTCCCCCTTCCCCGTAGTCAGCATTCTAGGTGACTGAAGGGAAGAGAGTCGTACGACTTTCAGGCGGCTCTCCAGCACATCCTGATCGCGTTACTAAAAAAGAAAATTTTCACTGAAATGGTCTTCTACGTGTGCTTGGTTTGCAAGCACACGTAGAAGTCCGTTTTAGTGAAAGTTTTTTTTTTAATTAATGCGATCGCGGTTCTGCTGCAGAGCCGCCTGATGATCTCTGTCCGGATTTCCCTGAGTCAGCTACATCGCTGACTACGGGGAAGGAGGAGGGAGAGGGCAACTTTAAAAGCGATTATCTCCCAAACCATAAAGGTCTGAGAGATGACACTGGGGGCAATATGTTTTTTTTTAAGTAGTACTTTCCTATAGGGATTAGTAATACTTAAGTATTACTATCCCTTTAACACGCTAAGTGCCAGGTATTCAGTGCACTGAGTTGCAATGCATTGGACATCTCTCAGGCACGCAAAGGGTTACTGTGCATGTTGTCTCCATTTTCTCCCAGCATCACCGGTGATATTAGCAGGTGCATGGAAACATCAAGAGCTCGATTCAATAACCTCCGATTAAAAAAAAAAAAAAAAAAACGGCGACTGCATTTTTTTCAAGCAATTACCTGTGCTGTGAAAAAATTCTGGCAAAAAAATCTCTTGCCGGACACTAAAGACAGATGAGTTTTAGTCTATTAAAAATAAAAAAACGCTACAAGTTGCAATTCAATAGACTGTGTAGGCCAATAAGATCTGTTAAGGGACTGACTTTAGTGCTTAAATTTAAGACCCAGTTTTTTCTACCAAAGTCTCTTATCAGATCTTTAATCAGTCGACGCAGCAATTGACAGCAAAAACAACAACAAAAAAAAAAAAGTCCCCAGTGGATGTATTGCATGCCTACCAAGTGTCTCTCTTTTAGACCCCAAATCCCTCTGTCCCTCTTTCCCACCCTGATGTCCCACTTTTTAGGAGATCAGACTGTGTGGTGTGTATATAAGTGTATCACCCTGGTGTCCCTGTGTTTAGGAGATCAGACTGTAAGGTGTGTATAGAAGTGTATCACCCTGGTGTCCCTGTGTTTAGGAGATCAGACTGTGTGGTGTGTATATAAGTGTATCACCCTGGTGTCCCTGTGTTTAGGAGATCACACTGTGTGGTGTGTATATAAGTGTATCACCCTGGTGTCCCTGTGTTTAGGAGATCAGACTGTGTGGTGTGTATATAAGTGTATCACCCTGGTGTCCCTGTGTTTAGGAGATCAGACTGTGTGGTGTGTATATAAGTGTATCACCCTGGTGTCCCTGTGTTTAGGAGATCAGACTGTGCGGTGTGTATAGAAGTGTATCACCCTGGTGTCCCTGTGTTTAGGAGATCACACTGTGTGGTGTGTATATAAGTGTATCACCCTGGTGCCCCTGTGTTTAGGAGATCACACTGTGTGGTGTGTATATAAGTGTATCACCCTGGTGTCCCTGTGTTTAGGAGATCAGACTGTGTGGTGTGTATATAAGTGTATCACCCTGGTGTCCCTGTGTTTAGGAGATCAGACTGTGCGGTGTGTATATAAGTGTATCACCCTGGTGTACCTGTGTTTAGGAGATCAGACTGTGTGGTGTGTGTATATAAGTGTATCACCCTGGTGTCCCTGTGTTTAGGAGATCACACTGTGTGGTGTGTGTATATAAGTGTATCACCCTGGTGTCCCTGTGTTTAGGAGATCAGACTGTGTGGTGTGTATATAAGTGTATCACCCTGGTGTCCCTGTGTTTAGGAGATCAGATTGTGTGCTGTGTATATAAGTGTATCACCCTGGTGTCCCTGTGTTTAGGAGATCAGACTGTGTGGTGTGTGTATAACTGTATCACCCTGGTGTCCCTGTGTTTAGGAGATCAGACTGTATGGTTTGTATATAAGTGTATCACCCCGGTGTCCCTGTGTTTAGGAGATCAGACTGTGTGGTGTGTATATAAGTGTATCACCCTGGTGTCCCTGTGTTTAGGAGATCAGACTGTGTTGTGTGTATAGAAGTGTATCACCCCGGTGTCCCTGTGTTTAGGAGATCAGACTGTGTGGTGTGTATAGAAGTGTATCACCCCGGTGTCCATGTGTTTAGGAGATCAGACTGTGTGGTGTGTATAGAAGTGTATCACCCCGGTGTCCCTGTGTTTAGGAGATCACACTGTGTGGTGTGTATAGAAGTGTATCACCCTGGTGTCCCTGTGCTTAGGAGATCACACTGTGTGGTGTGTATAGAAGTGTATCACCCTGGTGCCCCTGTGTTTAGGAGATCATACTGTGTGGTGTGTATATAAGTGTATCACCCTGGTGTCCCTGTGTTTAGGAGATCAGACTGTGTGGTGTGTATATAAGTGTATCACCCTGGTGCCCCTGTGTTTAGGAGATCAGACTGTGTGGTGTGTATAGAAGTATACCACTCTGGTGTCCCTGTGTTTAGGGGATCAGACTGTGTGGTGTGTATATAAGTGTATCACTCTGGTGTCCCTGTGTTTAGGAGATCAGACTGTGTGGTGTGTATATAAGTGTATCACCCTGGTGTTCCTGTGTTTAGGAGATCAGACTGTGTGGTGTGTATATAAGTGTATCACCGCAGTGTCCCTGTGTTTAGGAGATCAGACTGTGTGGTGTGTATATAAGTGTATCACCCTGGTGTCCCTGTGTTTAGGAGATCAGTCTGTGTGGTGTGTATATAAGTGTATCACCCTGGTGTCCCTGTGTTTAGGAGATCAGACTGTGTGGTGTGTATATTAGTGTATCACCCTGGTGTCCCTGTGTTTAGGAGCGGGAGGTGCCCAGGTAGACTGCAGAGAGGCACAATCTTCAATTAAGATAAGGGGAAAAACCTGAAAAACTTGTCAAGGGGGGCAGGGCTTTCATTGTTCTCATTGGAAGAAGATTGTCCCCTTCTGTTATCTGTTTGGTCTATGGACTGCATTCCACATCTGAGAAGAGATGGCTTACACTAGGTAAAAGGAGCGGGAGGGGAAACTTTGCTTGTGAATATCTCTTAAACCATAAAGGTATGAGAGGTAAGACTTATATCGTTTTTCATGTTTTTTTAATGTCTACAAAATAAAATAAAGATAAAACAAAGTATTACTATCCCTTTAAACTCTTCAACTTCAAGACTTAAGATCAATCTTTCTAGTTTTCATCTCTTTGTATATGGAACTCACTCGTAATTCCCCCGCTTGACTGACACAAGGTCAGAACAAGCGGTAATTTCTAAAAAAAAATGTAAACTATCCCCACTCAGTCAACACAGATCCTATAGTTTCAAGATATAATCAGGCGATACTCACAGACGATACCCTATCCAAGGGCTATTTGGACCTCACTTGTGGTAAGGCGTTGAGTGAACAGAAGCACAGACAAACATAACTAACTCTCTGTTATTTTAGATCACACTACAATGGGTTTGTTAATGGAACAGGGGCATTAGTTAAAGTGGAAGTATCACCTCAAATAAAGTCCCCCCCAATAATTAGTCATATAGCGATTGTTACGTGTGCTGGATTAATATGTTGTTCAGGGGAGTGGGGTCGTTGCAACAGTGACACTTTTCCCTGGGAAATAGTACTGGGAAACGTCCCATGTCCTGGACAGATACTTTTTCCCACTGAGGAGTGAAGTTCACGGGGCCGAGGATGGCCGGCAGAACTATGACAAGCCGCCATTGACAACATGGGAAAAGTAGGCAGCTTCCGGATTGGTCGAAGCCCTGGGTGACAGGTTAAAAGGTCCCCCATAGAGTTAACACGGGGGAAAGTAGGCCACCCAGGCATTGGTCAGTCCGCTGCCCGCCCACAGGGTCTGATTGGCCGAGACAGCCATGACTAGCACAGCCAGGATTAGTCAGCCAATTCTAAGCACCAGATTGGTCAGGGGTTGAAGCGGAATATTCAAAGATGCTTCAAACCCCTGGCCATTGTTTAGAAAAGTGTATTCGAGCCCCTCAGCCTTTTGTCCCAGTGTTTATCCATTGTTACATCCTTTGTCTAGATAACTTAATCATGCCTGACCCTTTGTACTGTGTATTTTCCATATGTCTCAGTCTTTTCTACGCTTTGTCTGGTTCTTGTGATTAACTGGGTATATAAGCCCAAAGAGTTGTTCAATAAACAGTTCTACGTTTTACCCTCCACACTGGTCCTGTCTGGTTCTAGGAGGGGTTATGCTGAATGAATGATGGAGATTGGGATGTCAGTGCAGCAGAAGCAGAGAAGTGACAGTGGTACTGACCTCTAGTACAGGACTCACGTCACAGAGATAAACTTAGAAGTGCTATCAGGACTTAAAAGTTGAAGTCCTTTGCTACTAGCCAGACCTGAAAAGTTACTCACCACTGCAATACATAACATACCCACCAGGGCTGAATTTCTACTCGCCAGGGCTAAATTTTCACTCACCATTGGCTAGTGGCGAGTGGAAATTTTGAGCCCTGGTGCTATTATCCAGCATAAGTACAGAGTTATTAAGAAATCATACTTCTTCTGAGACCATCGGCCAGGCATCAGCACAGACATCTAGGTTTAGAGACATCTGTGTGCCTGCGCTATCCGTCCCGGTCTCCGCTAGGGGGCGCTGCATTGTACCATAAGTTAACAAGAACGGACTGATATCGCAGGCGCACAGATGCCTCTAAATCAAGGAGCCTGGCCGTCAGTCTCAGAAGAAGTACGATTTCTGAATAATTATTTATGCTGGATAATACTACTGTTTCTAAGCTAATCGCTATATGACTAATTATTGGGAGGGGACTTTATTTGGGATGATAGTTCCGCTTTAAGGATTGTGTATAAGATAAATAAAAAGCAGTAAGCTTTTTTGTTTGGGAAATGCCCTATAAATACAACCCTTAAAGGGATAGTAATACTTAAAATGTAAAAAAATATTTGTTAAAATATATGTTTTAGGGTTTATCCCCCTGAGTAAAATAAGAGTACTCCCACTGCTGAAAGGTGTTTCATTCAAAAGTTATTAATTTTCAAAGTTGAATTTTTTAGGTGCAATATCACAGTGGCCTGAAATTGTACAGTGGTGCTGTTGCTACACGATCCTATGGACAGCTCTGGTCCCGGGACCATAAATCTCCATAGGATGGTGTAGCAATAGCGCCACTGTACAATTTCAGGCCACTGTGATATTGCACTTAAAAAATTCAACTTTGAAAATTAATAACTTTTGAATGAAACACCTTTCAGCAGTGGGAGTACTCCTGTTTTACTCAGGGGGATAAACCCTACAACATATTTTTTTTTACATTTTAAGTATTACTATCCCTTTAAAAACATGTTGATCAGAGATGTTCTAGTCCCACCTCCTGTAAGAGCAGAAGATTGCCAGTGGCAGCCTTATTCCAATTGGCTGTGCAGGTTGATGTGATACAGTTACAGTAACCAACAGACATCATCAGCTGCAACAGACATCATCAGCTGCAACAGGCATCATCAGCTGCAACAGGCATCATCAGCTGCAACAGGCATCATCAGCGGCTTCTCTGCATCATCACCAGATCCCAAAAGGAAAAATCCATGGGGTTGTAAGTTTATAATGATGATATTACCAAAGGCAGAACTAGCAGAGATTAGCTACTAAAAAACTAATCTGTAACACATCTATATATTTTTTTTCTCTTTCAGGGAGCTTTCTGTCGGGGGCTGTGAAAACATGAAGAGTGATAGAATGCTGCACTGTCTGTATACTGTAGTGAAGGCAGGCTTTACTGCTGCAAGAATAGTGTTGCATTGTATAATTATCCCTAATTTCGCACTCAGTTACTAGGGGAGGGCAGGCCTGATATAAAAGGAGGTAATTGACCTCTGGGCCGGTCATATGTCTTGGCCAGTGGGTCACTGCCTCTCTCAATCTCCTGTTTTCAGATCCACTGTAAGAGGAACTTTGAGGGTTCATATTTACAAAAGCTCGGGGTCAGTTCGTTTTTAAAGTTCCCAGAATGCTATATTTTATAGACAATTTAACCACTTAAGGACCAGGAAAATCTGAGGTGGATTTCACTTAAAGACTGGAGCAATTCTGACCTTTTTGACTATGTCTTTGTTCAACAGTGTTTTCCCTCTTAGGCTGTTATTCCACCCCTATAAATTGTATACTGTTTTTTTAAGCACAAATAGGGCTTTCATTTGATACCCTACTTATATGGATAACCCACCATTTACTTTATTAAAATTAAAAAAAAAAAAAAAAAGGTAAAAAAAAAGTATCATTGCAGGTCAGAAATTGACCTGCATTTAGCAAGCCTCTGGCACCAGCAGTGAAGGGGTTAATACCCCCAGCTGCTGTATTTTCTTTCACCACTAGGTGTCTCCTGTCTACTTCTGTCTCCCTTACTTTGATAGCAAGGGAGACAGAGGCAGATGAGACAGGCACAGACAGCATGCTTTCTGTGCTGCCTCTGTCTCTCACAATGCCGGTACATGTGATCGCTGCTACTACGATTACGTGAACTGGCACAAGCAAGAAGGGCTGAGACTGAACGCCCCAGCCTGGCATTAATGATAGCAGCGTGCACGGAGGCACGCTGCTAACATTTAAGCCATGACGGTCCTGGTACATCATTGGTCCTTAACTCAAATCCAGCCATGACGTACCAGGACCATCAAGGGTCCTTAAGGGGTTAAAGAAACGCTAACAGCTCAATGATCTGGTGGTGGGAGGTGCATTAAAGAAACAGTAATGTCCCCAAAAAAATTTTTTCAGTTATGTAGAGTTTAAAAAAATAATCAATACGCTCTAAACCCTATCTCTCAAACCGCTATGGTTTGAGAGATATAAGGATTCAAAGTACCCCCCTCCCCTTTTCCTGACGTCAGCATTTAGCTGACAGCAGGAGATGCTGGTCCAGGGAGCAGCAGGCGGCTCTGCAGCAGAGCCGAAATCTCATTACTTAAGCAGAATTCATTCATTGAAAAGGTCTACAAAGTGTGCTTGCAAACGAGGCACACTTTTTAGACCTTTCCAATGAATATATAATTACATACGGACAGACTATTTCATTATAGAGCTGCTGAATATATTTGTCCACTCACTAAACTAATCTGTGGTGTCAGTACAACGTGAGTTGGATAAGTGATACGACAGACACTTCACTGTTGAATAATAGAACTATCGATATCCAACTGAATACATCTAATTGAATTTATTAGAGTAAGATATGTGTGTATGTGTGTGCGGGTGTGTATATGAGTGTGTGTGCATGTGTGTGCGGGTGTGTATATGAGTGTGTGTGTGTGTTTATATATATGTGTGTGTGTGCGGGTGTGTATATATATTATAAGCGTATAAATGACCACAGTACTCACAGGACTTCTATGTGAGACAAAGATTTATTGGTGCAGGTCAATGTTTCGGTCCTGAGGAAGGTCAGCTGTGCCTGGCTGAAATGTTAATCTGCATCAATAAATTTTTGTCTCACATAGAAGTCCTGTGAGTGCCGTGGTCCTTTATACACTTATATTAAGCCTTGTTCCAGCACCAAGGCACTTCGATAACTCCATATGGAGTGCTTCCATCCAACATACAGTGTATATATATATATATATATATATATATATATATATGTGTGTCTGTGTGTGTGTGTGTAGGTGTATATATGTGCATGTATGCGTGCGTACTTATGTGTGTGTGTGTATATGTGTATATGTTTGTGTGGTGTGTCTGTGCATGTTTGTGTATTTATGTGTAATATACATATATATGTGTCTGTGTATGTGTAGGTATGTATATGTGCATGTATGCGTGCATACTTATGTGTGTGTGTGTGTGTGTGTATATATGTATATGTTTGTGTGGTGTGTCTGTGCGTGTTTGTGTATTTATGTGTAATATACATATATATGTGTCTGTGTATGTGTAGGTATGTATATGTGCATGTATGCGTGCATACTTATGTGTGTGTGTGTGTGTGTATATATGTATATGTTTGTGTGGTGTGTCTGTGCGTGTTTGTGTATTTATGTGTAATATATATTAGGGTGACCACATTTACTTTCTGCCATTCAGGGACACACATTTTATTAACAAGTCACGGCAAAGTCAGGACCCATTCAAGGTGGTGTACAAATGCAATTCCTCTCTAAAGTAGGAGCTAAAATCAAAATAATAGTGCCGCACCTGTCTATAGTCTGTGTATTAAGTTGCCTATGCTGAGAACCTCCCATGGAAATGCTACGTGTAAGTAATACTAATTCGAGCTGCAATAACTTTTGAATAAAACAGCTCTCAGCAGTGGGGAGATTAAGTGCTAGTTCCAGTAATATAAGCTTGCTATTAGTGATGTGGTCAAATTACAGGAATAAGATTCCTGACACAACAAAATATTAGAGAATAAGGGATCTAGCTGTATAATAGGACACATATAAATACAAAGGTGTGAAATAATACCATAGCTCATTTTACAGACAGGTTATAAAAAAACAACATTGATGACCAGAAGGTTGCACATCCTTCTTACCTTCAATTGGTTAACTTAGGAGCAAAACATCAACATAGGAGTAAGGCTCATAACCATAAAGTGATTTAACCCTTTGAGTGCCAGAGGGGTATGCAACGCATTGCGTACCCCTCTGGCACTCAAAGGGTTAAGTATGCGAGTTGCTTGCAGCACAGTCCATACATTGCAGTGAGTTGCCCAAAGTGTATTCTATGCTTATTAATTTAATAAGCTGTATGTGTGTATAGTAATGTTGAAGACTTATTCAGTGAGGAGTCAGCGGTAGCGCCGGCCAGAGCCGCTCAACCGCGGGACTCAGTCTCACTCACGCTGTGCCTGCAGTGCAGCGGGCTGTTCTTGTTCACGCTAATCCTCCCAGTCCTCTTCCGGAACTTCCTGCACAGAGACTGTGAGACACTGTCACTCACTCGTAACACACGCACACACCTGCCAGCCAATAAGGGGAGGAACATTTTGCAAATTCTCTCCCTTCATTGGCTTATGGTGGTGGTGCGTGGAGCGTGGACTGGCAGGCAGAATAGGGAAGACGTCTAGGCTTTGCTGATTCCGGGACTCTTTATTGTCCCGGTGGGGGATGATTCGGGACGCGAGACACAGCACCAAATTAAGGGACAGTCCCGGGCATTCCGGGACGCGTGGTCACCCTAGGTGTAGTTTACATATTAACACAGTAACATAGTAACTAGGGTTGCCACCTTTTCATGAAAAAAATACCGGCCAAGGCATTCCCTCCACAGACTTAACATTGGAAAGAAGCTAATTTTTTACTGGCCTGCTGGTAAAATACCGGCTGGGTGGCAACCCTAATAGTAACATAGCTGATGAGGCTGAAAAAAAGACATGCATCCATTAAAGGAGCAGTAAACTTTTTTTATGAAAACACATTTTATAGAGCATTTCTTGCTGAATAAAACAAGGTCACTCCCGTCCCTGTCAGATTCCGGGACTCTTTATTGTCCCGGTGGGGGATGATTCGGGACGCGGGACACAGCACCAAATTAAGGGACAGTCCCGGGCATTCCGGGACGCGTGGTCACCCTATATATATATATATATATATATATATATATATATATATGTGTGTGTGTGTGTGTCTACCTTGGCTATGTAACTGTGAGTTTCTCCTAGTTCAGAATGTAACACAGTCATTTCCTCCCCTTTTCCCCAGTGCGGAGGGGAGCTCAGCGTGGTGCATTGTGTAACACTCTCCTATCTGTTTATCTTGCACTTTCTAAATTGGGTTCCTCATCTAAACCCAAGTTCAGGAGAAAACAAAAGTAATCCAAGGAGTTCAACTGTACCACAGGGGACAACTGATTCACAATGCTTCTGAGACCTCTGTAGCATGCAATGTTTTAAAATTACATTTAAATCAAAGGAAATGTTTGTGACTTCCCTGTGGTGCAGTTGGCTTGAACCAGTTTTCCCAGATTTCTTCTGGCCTTGCGGCCCCTTAAAGGGATAGTAATGTTTCATAATAAAAGCGGCTCTGATTAATCATCATAGTATTTGGACTTTGGAGAGTGTTATTTCAATTCTGTCAGAGTTGTAGTTCAAGAGTAATTCAATGACAAAGTATCCCCCTCCCATCCCTTTTACTGATGTAACACTGCTCAGCCAGATCAGAAGGGAGGTGCCCAGGTAGACTGCCGAGAGGGACAATCTTCAATTAAGATAAGGGAAAAACTTGAAAAACTTGTCAAGGGGGGCAGGGCTTTCATTGTTCTCATAGGAAGAAGATTGTCCCCTGCTGTTATCTGTCTGGTCTATGGACTGGATTCCACATCTGAGAAGAGATGGCTTACACTAGGTAAAAGGGGCTGGAGGGGAAACTTTGCTTGTGAATATCTCTCAAACCATAAAGGTTTGAGAGATAAGACTTGTATAGTTCTTCATGTTTTAATGCCTACAAAATAAAACAAAGATAAAACAAAGTATTACTATCCCTTTAAGTAGTTTATTCACACATAGTGATAGCGAGCACTTCTAAGTATACGTTCATAGGTTTCTACAGACTAGTATCTGCCGGTGATAGCTCATGGTCACTATTTGAATTGGTAATGTTTTAATATCTGAATTTAGCCAGGCCGCTTTTAAATCCTAGAGAGTTCTCAACGCATTACAGATTTGCTTTGTAACTAGTGTTGAGCGAGCATGCTCGGCCGATGCTCGGATCGGCTCGAGCATCGCTCTGCTCGGCACATGGCGGTACTCGTACGAGTACCGCATGTGCTCGCCCGCCATGTTCGGGTCTCCTCCCCGCACGTTTTGCGGCTGCTGCGCAGCCAATAAACGTGCAGGGAGGCTCTGACATCGGTGTAATGCCAGCAGCCATGTTGGCTGCTGGCATTACACTGATTGGCTGGCCAGAACCCGTGGTCGGGTGCTGTATAGCACCTGACCATCGAGTTCGGCTCAGTCTGAGCCAGGGAGAGCTGAGGATAGGAAGGGAAAGGCAGTGTAGGGAGGAAAAAAAAAAATTGTGACAAAAAAGAACCAAAAGTCCTTTTTAGGACTACTGTGTGTGGGGGCAGCAGGTTATTTTGTGTGGGGGGAAAAAAAAAAAAAAAAAAAAAAAAAATATTCTGTTTAGTGTGAAAAGTTGCAGATTAGAGCACATTCTGTTTAGTGTGCACAGTTGCAGATTAGAGCACATTCTGTTTAGTGTGCAAAGTTGCAGATTAGAGCACATTCTGTTTAGTGTGCAAAGTTGCAGATTAGAGCACATTCTGTTTAGTGTGCAAAGTTGCAGATTAGAGCACATTCTGTTAAGTCTTCAAACTAAAATATCAAAGTCACGTATTCCATTCAGTGTGCGTCGCCGCAGTTTAGCAGCACATTCTGAGTACTGTGCAGAGTTGCAGAATAGGAAGAAATACTGTTAAGTCTTCAAACTAAAATATCAAAGTCACATATTCCATTCAGTGTGCTTCGCCGCAGTTTAGCAGCACATTCTGTGTACTGTGCAGAGTTGCAGAATAGGAAGAAATACTGTTAAGTCTTCAAACTAAAATATCAAAGTCACATATTCCATTCAGTGTGCTTCGCCGCAGTTTAGCAGCCTATTCTGTGTACTGTGCAGAGTTGCAGAATAGGAAGAAATACTGTTAAGTCTTCAAACTAAAATATCAAAGTCACATATTCCATTCAGTGTGCTTCGCCGCAGTTTAGCAGCACATTCTGTGTACTGTGCAGAGTTGCAGAATAGGAAGAAATACTGTTAAGTCTTCAAACTAAAATATCAAAGTCACATATTCCATTCAGTGTGTTTCACCGCCGTTTAGCAGCCTATTCTGTGTACTCTGCAGAGTTGCAGAATAATAAGAAATACTGTTAAGTCTTCAAACTAAAATATCAAAGTCACATATTCCATTCAGTGTGTTTCACCGCCGTTTAGCAGCCTATTCTGTGTACTCTGCAGAGTTGCAGAATAATAAGAAATACTGTTAAGTTTTCAAACTCAAATATTAAAGTCACATATTCCATTCAGTGTGTTTCACCGCAGTTTAGCAGCCTATTCTGTGTACTCTGTACAGTTGCAGAATAATAAGAAATACTGTTAAGTTTTCAAACTCAAATATTAAAGTCACATATTCCATTCAGTGTGTGTCACCGCAGTTTAGCAGCCTATTCTGTGTACTCTGTACAGTTGCAGAATAATAAGAAATACTGTTAAGTTTTCAAACTCAAATATTAAAGTCACATATTCCATTCAGTGTGTTTCACCGCCGTTTAGCAGCCTATTCTGTGTACTGTGCAGAGTTGCAGAATAGGAAGAAATACTGTTAAGTCTTCAAACTAAAATATCAAAGTCACATATTCCATTCAGTGTGTTTCACCGCAGTTTAGCAGCCTATTCTGTGTACTCTGTACAGTTGCAGAATAATAAGAAATACTGTTAAGTTTTCAAACTCAAATATTAAAGTCACATATTCCATTCAGTGTGTTTCACCGCAGTTTAGCAGCCTATTCTGTGTACTCTGTACAGTTGCAGAATAATAAGAAATACTGTTAAGTTTTCAAACTCATATATTAAAGTCACATATTCCATTCAGTGTATTTCACCGCCGTTTAGCAGCCTATTCTGTGTACTGTGCAGAGTTGCAGAATAGGAAGAAATACTGTTAAGTCTTCAAACTAAAATATCAAAGTCACATATTCCATTCAGTGTGTTTCACCGCCGTTTAGCAGCCTATTCTGTGTACTCTGCAGAGTTGCAGAATAATAAGAAATACTGTTAAGTTTTCAAACTCAAATATTAAAGTCACATATTCCATTCAGTGTGTTTCACCGCAGTTTAGCAGCCTATTCTGTGTACTCTGTACAGTTGCAGAATAATAAGAAATACTGTTAAGTTTTCAAACTCAAATATTAAAGTCACATATTCCATTCAGTGTGTGTCACCGCAGTTTAGCAGCCTATTCTGTGTACTCTGTACAGTTGCAGAATAATAAGAAATACTGTTAAGTTTTCAAACTCAAATATTAAAGTCACATATTCCATTCAGTGTGTTTCACCGCCGTTTAGCAGCCTATTCTGTGTACTGTGCAGAGTTGCAGAATAGGAAGAAATACTGTTAAGTCTTCAAACTAAAATATCAAAGTCACATATTCCATTCAGTGTGTTTCACCGCCGTTTAGCAGCCTATTCTGTGTACTCTGCAGAGTTGCAGAATAATAAGAAATACTGTTAAGTTTTCAAACTCAAATATTAAAGTCACATATTCCATTCAGTGTGTTTCACCGCAGTTTAGCAGCCTATTCTGTGTACTCTGTACAGTTGCAGAATAATAAGAAATACTGTTAAGTTTTCAAACTCAAATATTAAAGTCACATATTCCATTCAGTGTGTTTCACCGCAGTTTAGCAGCCTATTCTGTGTACTCTGTACAGTTGCAGAATAATAAGAAATACTGTTAAGTTTTCAAACTCAAATATTAAAGTCACATATTCCATTCAGTGTGTTTCACCGCCGTTTAGCAGCCTATTCTGTGTACTCTGCAGAGTTGCAGAATAATAAGAAATGCTGTTAAGTTTTCAAACTCAAATATTAAAGTCACATATTCTGTGTAAGATGAAGAAGGCGGGTAAAAAGGGACGGGGAAGTGGACGTGATCCTGAAAGTTCAGGGCGCGGGTCAGGACGCGGAGAAACTGTGCCTGGTGCCAGAGCACAAGAAAGAAAGACATCCACCATACCTAGCTTCATGTGTAATTTTACAGGGCGTAGCAGGACATCACTCTCGAGGTCCGACCACTGCGAACAGGTGGTCGGTTGGATGACAGCTGATACTGCTTCCAGTCGGTTAAGCACCACCCTGTCTTCCACCAAGTCCACTCTCAGTAGCCAAGAGTCTGGTCAACATAATCCTCACTCTGATCATCCTTCCTCCCACCATACACGGTCTGGTCAAAGAAGTGATCCCACACTGGGATATAGTGAGGAGCTCGTCTCATCACCAATCCTTCATTTGACCCTCTCTCCAAGCACGCTTGCAGAGGAACATGACATCTTGTGCCCTGATTCACAACCTCTAGAGGCTACCCAATCACAAGAAGATGACAGATGTGAACGGCATTTAAGGTCAAAGGAAGTAGTGGATGATGATGATGATGATGAGACACAGTTGCCATTAAATCAACCACTATTTCCGTCTCAAGACCTTGTTGAGGAGAATGTTATACAGTTGTCAATGACTGAGTATGTGGTGGGATCAAGACTTGAGGAGGATGATCAGAGTGAGGAAGTGGAGGAGGACTTGGTGGACGATGAGGTGACTGACCCCACCTGGGAAGGTGTAGAGCCGAGCGATGACAGCAGTCCTGAGGGTGAGCCATCTGCAGCACCGCAACAGGCTGGAAGAGGCAGTGGTGTGGCTACAGAAAGAAGGCGGACCGCACCAAACCGGCCCGCAAATGTTCCACGGAGCACCCCCTTGCGTAAATCTACCTTGCCAAGGGGTAGGTGTTCCGCGGTATGGCGTTTTTTTAAGGAAAGTGCGGACGACAAAAGAATTGTAGTTTGCAACCTGTGCCACACCAGAATGAGCCGAGGCATGAACACTAGAAACCTCACCACCACCAGCATGATCCGACACATGGCATCCAAGCACCGTAATAAGTGGGAGGAACGCCCGGATCGCCAATCTGTGTCTGCAGGCCACACCACTGCCTCCTCTTCCCCTGTTTTCGGTGCCGGCCAATCGCCTGTCGAAGGCGCAGGCCCGCATACCTCCCGCCCTGCACCTGTAGCATCTGAAGCACCATCAGCGACGACATCCACTTCCCTGTCCCAGCGCAGCGTCCAAATGTCGTTACCCCAGGCATTTGAGCGCAAGAGAAAGTACCCAGCCACCCACCCACAGGCCATAGCACTAACCTCACACCTTTCCAAATTACTGGCCATCGAAATGCTGCCATTTAGGCTTGTGGACACTGAGTCCTTCCGCAGCCTGATGGCAGCAGCTGTCCCTCGGTACGCGGTCCCCAGCCGCCACTACTTTTCCCGGTGTGCCATCCCCGCATTACACCACCATGTGTCCCGTAACATCACCCGTGCCCTGACCAACGCAGTTACTGGGAAGGTCCACTTAACGACTGACACATGGACAAGTGCTTGTGGCCAGGGACGCTACATTTCCCTGACGGCACACTGGGTGAATGTCGTGGAGGCTGGGAGCGACTCGGACCCTGGGATGGCACGGGTGCTACCCACGCCGAGGATTGCGGGCCCTACCTCCATCAGGGTTTCCACCAGCACCTACGTTATTGGCTCCTCCTCCTCCGTTTCCACCTCCGAATTCTCTACACGCAGCGCCACTCCCCCATCAGCCAGTAGCTGGAAGCAGTGTAGCACTGCAGTGGGGAAGCGTCAACAGGCCGTGCTGAAGCTGATCTGCCTTGGGGACAAACAGCACACGGCCTCAGAGCTGTTGCAGGGGATTAGTCACCAGACCGAGCAGTGGCTCTCGCCACTCAACCTGCAAGCAGGCATGGTTGTGTGTGATAATGGGCGTAACTTGGTGGCGGCTTTGGAGCTCGGCAAGCTCACACACGTACCATGCCTAGCGCATGTATTTAATTTAGTGGTGCAGCGATTTCTAAAAACCTACCCCAATGTGCATGATCTCTTGACCAAGGTGCGCCGCGTGTGTGCACATTTCCGTAAGTCATCAACAGCTTCAGCCGGCCTGTTGAAGCTGCAGCAGCGCTTACAATTGCCAGCTCACCGGCTGCTGTGTGACGTGAGCACGCGCTGGAACTCCACCTTCCACATGTTGGCCCGGCTTTGTGAGCAGCAGAGGGCAGTAGTGGAGTACCAGCTGTTACACGGTCGTCGCCTCTCCGTTCAACTTCCTGTAATCAGAAGTGAGGAGTGGGAATGGATGTCAGACCTCTGCGAGGTTTTACGCAATTTTGAGGAATCGACACAGATGGTGAGCGGCGATAACGCTATTATCAGTGTAACCATCCCACTTCTGTGTCTACTGAAACGCTCGCTGCTCACAATTAAAACCGACGCTTTGCATGTGGAAGAGGTGGAAATGGGGGAGGAAGAGCTTACACAAGGTGATAGCCAGAGCACCTTCACTTCGTCTTCTCAGCGACAATTGGAGGAGGCGGAGGAGGAGGAGGAGGAGGAGGAGGAAGACACGGTTGCCTCCGCTACAGAGGGTAGCCATGGAACTTTAGTTCCATCTCTTCAGCGTGGGTGGGCAGAAGAGGAGGAAGAGGATGAGGATATTGAGAGTCATCCTCCTGGTGAGGACAGCGAAATCTTGACTGTTGGTACTCTGGCACACATGGCTGACTTTATGTTAGGCTGCCTTTCCCGTGACCCACGCGTTGTACGCATTTTAGACAACACGGATTACTGGGTGTTCACCCTTCTGGACCCCCGCTACAAAGAGAATTTCTCATCTCTCATTCCTCCGGTGGAGAGGACAAGCAAAATGTTGCAATACCAGAAGGTTCTTGTCGAAAAATTGCTCCAAAATTTTCCATCTGACAACGCTGGCGGCAGAGTACGTGCTACCTTGGCCAACCGAGAAGGGGAGAAAAGGGGAGCACACAGCAGTTCCGAGAAAGGCAGGGCAACACTCTCCAAGGCGTGGGACACCTTCATGACACCCCGCCAGCACCCTCACCCTGATGCGCAGCCTAGTGTCACAAGGAGGGAAAAGTTTTGGAAGATGGTGAAGGAGTACGTAGCAGACCGTGTCAGCGTCCTCAATGATCCCTCTGTGCCTTACAACTACTGGGTGTCCAAGCTGGACACGTGGTATGAACTGGCACTCTACGCCTTGGAGGTGCTGGCCTGCCCTGCCGCCAGCGTTCTGTCTGAGCGGGTATTTAGTGCTGCTGGTGGCATCATAACAGATAAGCGTATCCGCCTTTCCACCGACAATGCTGATAGGTTGACACTTATAAAAATGAACAAGGCCTGGATTTCCCCTGACTTCTCCACTCCACTGGAGGAAAGCCCCGGGGGAACATAAAGTCACTTTATATATGTTATTTACAATGATGGGAATACTCTGTATTCCCATTCACCCCTTCCACCCAAAAAACGGGTATATGGTTGACTCTTAATCTTCTCATCCTCCTCCTCCTCTTCCATATGCCCTGGATATAATTTTTATATAGGGCCAGCTCACCAGCGGGCCCTGTGATATAATTTTTATATAGGGCCAGCTCACCAGCGGGCCCTGTGATATAATTTTTATATAGGGTCAGCTCACCAGCGGGCCCTGTTTGACAATTTTTATATAGGTCAGCTCACCAGCGGGCCTTCTCATATAATGTTTTATTGGGTCAGCTCTCTAGCGGGCCCTCTCATATAATGTTTTATAGCGTCAGCTCACTAGCGGGCCTTCGCATATAATGTTTAGGATGGTCAGCTCTGCAGCAGACCCTCACCCATAATGTTTTAGATGGTCAGCTCAGCGCACGTTTCCATCTTAATCATGGCCTCAGTTCTGAAAATCAAGGAAATTTTTGGGAGAATTTGCCTCTGCGCACGTTTCCCTCTTAATCATGGCCTCAGTTCTGAAAATCAAGGACATTTTTGGGAGAATTTGCCTCTGCGCACGTTTCCCTCTTAATCATGGCCTCAGTTCTGAAAATCAAGGAAATTTTTGGGAGAATTTGCCTCTGCGCACGTTTCCCTCTTAATCATGGCCTCAGTTCTGAAAATCAAGGAAATTTTTGGGAGAATTTGCAGATGATATACAAGTAAATATACAGCAAATATTGTTTGGTAACAATTTTTCGCCTAAAGTCGTTTTTATTTTCCTTTTTGTGTGTTTTATGGTCAGTCTGTAAAAATGGCGTACTACGGGCGAAAGATCGTTCCCAGCAGCGATGTTGGAGTCCAAGGTGCATCCAGACATCCTCCCTATGCTGTCCCTGAACCATTTCTGTAGTGTTTCCATCTTTTTCTGCCCTTTTCCTATGGACCAGGCACCCTCCCCTCATCAGAGCAGGGGGTGCCTGGTGTAATGCTCGAGTCCTCCCATTGACTTCAATGGGGCTCGGGTGTTCGGCCGAGCACTCGAGCCTCAGGGGGTGCTCGGTCAGAGCACCCGAACACCCGAGCATTGGGGTGCTCGCTCATCACTATTTGTAACACATCGAGACCTCCCCCCCATTTAAATTAACGGGTATTTTTATTTCTATTCTAGAGGGAATCTGGTTTGCTTCCGAATTGTCCCACTTTATATTTGTACATAAGGACCAAAATGTCCGAATAGAGAATGTTTCTTTCCTCTATGTGGTGACAAAATGATATCGTCTTATTTTCAAGAGTGATGTCATTGTTTTAAATATTCCATTCTAAAAAAAAAAAAATAACGCTAAAGTTATAGAGATAGTAAGGTTTCATAAAAAAAGCAGCTCCAATTAATTTTCATAGTATTTGGGCCATGGAGAGTGTTGTGAATATTATTATTCTTTATTTATATAGCACCAACTAATTCCGCAGCGTTGTACAATAGGGAATAGATATACAGAGATATTAAGTAGTACAAATCAAATGTGGAGAACAGAAGGATCAGAGGGCCCCCTGCTCGTAAGAGCTTACAGTCTAGAGTTATTTCAATACTGTCAGAGTTGTAGTTCAAGAGTAATTGAATGATAAAGTATCCCCCTCCTGCCCCTATTACTGATGTAACACTGCTCACCTCAGTGCAGCAAGACTGTCCAGATGGATCGCAGAGAGGGACAATCTTCAGTGAGCATAAGGAAAAACCTGAAAAACCTGTCAAGGGGGGAGAGTTTTCATTATGATCACAGGAAGAAGATTGTCCTTTGTTGCGACCTGTCCGGTCAGTAGACCAGATTCCACATCTGATGGGAGGCGGCTTACACTAGGTAAAAGGGACAGGAGGGGGATACTTTATCATTCAATTACTCTTGTTCTACAGCTCTGACTGTATTGAAATAACACTCTCCATGGCCCAAATACTGTGAAAATTAATTGGAGCTGATTTTATTGTGAAACATTACCATCCCTTTAAAGGAACATTAGCATCTCTTAATTATACTTGGGATCCTATTTATCTCAAGCCTCCAGAGAACCACTAAGGTCTGGGGGTGTCCAAATATGATGATTCGCTTCATAAAGTGGGCAGGTCTTGGTTGGTGTAGGTGGGACTGTGAGGACTGGTGGTGGGGTTTGCCCTTAAAATGGGGGGGAGAATGCGTAAAACAGGGTCGAGAGTGATGGAATTGTCTGTAAAGTAGGTGTAGTTATAAGAGAATTCACTGAGCCATGAAAATCAAAAGTGTAAAAAACAGTGTTTGTGGGTCAGATACGGATAGCTCCCAGGTATACTTATAAATATTAACTCCCATTTCCCTTAAAGAAGCAGTAAACTTTTTTTTATGAAAAAATAGTTATTGTAGGGATTTTCCTATTGAGTAAAATAAGGGTACTCCCACTGCCAAGAGATTTATATTTCCAGAGTTATTACAGTTTAAACCCATGTTTTTTACATTAGCAGTGCCCTCTAGTGGTCAAATTCTAATTAGATTTTCTGTTAGATTCTAATGGAAAGGAAAGTCAGAAAAGTCAGAGACATACCGTTCTCCATAGAATGTGATAGAAACTGCTGAGTCACTTCCTGTCAGTTAGAACTAACAGCAAGTAAACACAGTAAATTCACTTCCTGTCAGTTAGAACTATCAGGAAGAAAACACAGTAAATTCACTTCCTGTCAGTTAGAACTAACAGGAAGGAAACACAGTAAATTCACTTCATGATAATTTAAACTGCTATAAATTTTGAATAAAACATCGGACAGTGATGGGACTGATCTTGTTTTATTCAGCAGGAAATGCTCTATAAAATAAGTGTTTTTATAAAAAAAGTTTACTGCTCCTTTAATCTGTGCAGAAGCTTCTAATGTCCATTAGCGATGAGAAAAACTAAATGGTCACAACGGTACTTGGAACAAAGCACAAATTACTTCAGCTCCACAATATATCTTTAATCCATTTAACAAGTCTAATAGTAATTTGGCTCTAGTCGACTCCTACATATATTGTGTATGTGCATAGACCCCAACCTCACTTTGGGTCTTCAGAGCACCTAAAGCAGGTGTTCTTTTAGACACAAATCCTGTCTTAGTCCTCTGGTAAGAAAACATATTGTGAAATAGATGTTAACGTCAGTCATAGACTAAAGGGATTGACTCTATGCTTCTAATCCATCTGGGTATATGCAACACTGTATAATTAATTATGTCATTCTGTCCTTCAGTGTAGTTACATTACATGTCATTGTGTTATGTTTAAAGAGCTAAGTTGTCTAACACATAAATCTAGACATACCCCTCACTTTTGTTACCTAGTTTACAACTACTTCTCTGGAAACTTACCAGACTACCTGATGAGTAAGATCACTCCAGATCTGTATACTAACTATAACCTCCGCTCCACTGGTAACTACTCACTGACTATTTCACACTACCTGAGCAGTATGATCACTCCAGATCTCCATACTAACTATAACCTCCACTCCACTACTAACAACTCACTGACTATTCCACACTACCTGAGCAGTATGATCACTCCAGATCTCCATACTAACTATAACCTCCACTACTAACAACTCACTGACTATTCCACACTACCTGAGCAGTATGATCACTCCAGATCTCCATACTAACTATAACCTCCACTACTAACAACTCACTGACTATTCCACACTACCTGAGCAGTATGATCACTCCAGATCTCCATACTAACTATAACCTTCGCTCCACTGCTAACAACTCACTGACTATTCCACACTACCTGAGCAGTATGATGACTACAGCTCTCCATACTAACTATAACCTCCGCTCCACTGCTAACAACTCACTGACTATTCTACACTCCCTGAGCAGTATGATGACTCCAGGTCCCCATACTAACTATAACCTTCGTTCCACTGCTAACAACTCACTGACTATTCCACACTACCTGAGCAGTATGATCACTCCAGATCTCCATACTAACTATAACCTCCACTGCTAACAACTGACTGACTATCCCACACTACCTGAGCACTATGATCAATCCAGATCTCCATTCTAACGATAACCTCCACTGCTAACAACTCACTGACTATTCCACACTACCTGAGCAGTATGATCACTCCAGATCTCCATACTAACTATAACCTCTATTGCACTAACAACTCAATGACTATTCCACACTACCTGAGCAGTATGATAACTCCAGATCTCCATACTAACTATAACCTCCGCTCCACTGCTAACAACTCACTGACTATTCCACACTACCTGAGCAGTATGTTCACTCCAGATCTCTATACTAACTATATCCTCCACTGCTAACAACTCACTGACTATTCCACACTACCAGAGCAGTATGTTCACTGCAGATCTCTATACTAACTATAACCTCCGCTCCACTGCGAACAACTCACTGACTATTCCACACTACCTGAGCAGTATGATCACTCCAGATCTCCATACTAACTATAACCTCCACTGCTAACAACTCACTGACTATCCCACACTACCTGAGCACTATGATCAATCCAGATCTCCATACTAACGATAACCTCCACTGCTAACAACTCACTGACTATTCCACACAACCTGAGCAGTATGATCACTCCAGATTTCCATACTAACTATAACCTCTACTGCACTAACAACTCACTGACTATTCCACACTACCTGATCAGTATGATGACTCCAGATCTCCATACTAACTATAACCTTTGCTCCACTGCTAACAACTCACTGACTATTCCACACTACCTGAGCAGTATGATGACTCCAGATCTCCATACTAACTATACCCTCCGCTCCACTGCTAACAACTCACTGACTATTCCACACTATCTGAGCAGTATCATCACTCCAGATCTCCATACTATCTATAACCTCCACTACTAACAACTCACTGACTATTCCACACTACCAGAGCAGTATGATCACTCCAGATCTCCATACTAACTATACCCTCCACTACTAACAGCTCACTGACTATTCCACACTACCTGAGCAGTATCATCACTCCAGATCTCCATACTAACTATAACCTCCACTACTACCAACTCGCTGACTATTCCACACTACCTGAGCAGTATAATCACTCCAGATCTCCATACTAACTATAACCTCCACTACACTACTAACAACTCACTGACTATTCCACACTATCTGAGCAGTATGATCACTACAGATCTCCATACTAACTATAACCTTCGCTCCACTGCTACCAACTCACTGACTATTCCACACTACCTGAGCAGTATGATCACTCCAGATCTCCATACTAACTATAACCTCCCCTCCACTGCTAACAACTCACTGACTATTCCACACTATCTGAGCAGTATGATCACTACAGATCTCCATACTAACTATAACCTTCGCTCCACTGCTAACAACTCATTGACTATTCCACACTACCTGAGCAGTATGATCACTCCAGATCTCCATACTAACTATAACCTCCGCTGCTAACAACTCATTGACTATTCCACACTACCTGAGCAGTATGATCACTCCAGATCTCCATACTAACTATAACCTCCACTGATAACAACTCACTGACTATTCCACACTACCTGAGCAGTATGATCACTCCAGATCTCCATACTAACTATAACCTCCACTGCTAACAACTGACTGACTATCCCACACTACCTGAGCAGTATGATCACTCCAGATCTCCATACTAACTATAACCTCCACTACGAACAACTCACTGACTATCCCACACTATCTGAGCAGTATGATCACTCCAGATCTCCATACTAACTATAACCTTCACTTCTAACAACTGACTGACTATTCCACACTACCTGAGCAGTATGACCAGTCCAGATCTCCATACTAACTATACCCTCCACTGCTAACAACTCACTGACTATTCCACACTACCTGAGCAGTATGATCACTCCAGATCTCCATACTAACTATAACATCCACTACTAACAACTCACTGACTATTCCACACTACCTGAGCAGTATGATCACTCCAGATCTCCATACTAACTGTAACCTCCACTACTAACAACTGACTGACTATTCCACACTACCTGAGCACTATGATCACTCCAGATCTCCATACTAACTATAACCTCCACTACTAACAACTCACTGACTATTCCACACTACCTGAGCAGTATGATGACTCCAGATCTCCATACTAACTATAACCTCCACTACTAACAACTCACTGACTATTCCACACTACCTGAGCAATATGTTCACTACAGATCTCCATACTAACTATAACCTCCGCTCCACTGCTAACAACTCACTGACTATTCCACACTACCTGAGCAGTATGATCACTCCAGATCTCTATACTAACTATAACCTCCACTACTAACAACTCACTGACTATTCCACACTACCTGAGCAGTATGATCACTCCAGATCTCCATACTAACTATAACCGTCGCTCCACTGCTAACAACTTATTGCTTATACCACACAAGAAGAAAGAAGCCGGTCGATCTGCCTTCTCCTGCAGAGCTCTGAAAACCTAGAATAACCTTCCTGAAAAAATCAGATCTTCTCTTAGCCTAAAATCCCTAAAAAAACTGCTTCTTTGTATTTAAAAAAGTTGATGTGAACTTTTTACTGTAAATCATCTTCAGGACATACTTGAAAACAATAGAAATGTGAATGTATTGTTCCTGGTGAAACTCAAACACATAAACAGTTTCTGTAAACTGATATTTTCTACAGAACAGGTTGTCTACCAGGAACCGGTACACGTCTTGTGAAACGGATCTTTCATTTTTGTTACCTTTCTTTTGTGTTGTTAAGCAATCAGAACGCTTGAGATGTGATCATATGGTAATCAGTAAAGGAGAACTAGCATCTCAAAATAATAGTAATGTTTCATAATAAAAGAAGCTCTAATTAATCATTATAGTATTTGGACTTTGGAGAGTGTTATTTCTATTCTGTCAGAGTTGTAGTTAAAGAGTAATTCAATGACAAAGTATCCCCCTCCCGCCCCTTTTACTGATATAACACTGCTCAGCCAGATCAGCAGGGAGGTGCACAGGTAGACTGCAGAGAGGGACAATCTTCAATTAAGATAAGGGAAAAACCTGAAAAACTTGTCAAGGGGGGCAGGGCTGTCATTGTTCTCATAGGTAGAAGATTGTCCCCTGCTGTTATCTGTCTGGTCTTACAACCAGGTTCCACATTTGAGACAAGATGGCTTACACTAGGTAAAAGGGACGGGATGGGGAAACTTTGCTTGTGAATATCTCTCAAACCATAAAGGTTTGAGAGTTAAGACATATCATTCTTCATGGTTTTTTAATGCCTACAAAATAAAATAAAGATAAAATGAAGTGTCGCTATCCCTTTAAGATGTAGCATCCTCAATCAATAACATATTAACATAGCTGATGAGGCTGAAAAAAGACATGCGTCCATCAAGTCAAGCCCATGCCAAATCCCCCCCTGCTGATCCTGGATCTGTGATGAGAAAATCCTGAAGCAGGCAGAGTGCATTAGTCTACTTCACCCTCTGAGTCAAATAGGGGTATGCAATACATTGCTCATTTAACCTTTTGATTACCAAATGGGGTGTAACGCTACCTGAACGCCACCTGGCCACTCCTGTCAAAATGTCTGCAAAGAGTTTGCCCGCCCTCAACTTCCCTCTGAACAGAAAATAACACATGGCTGACTTTCCCCACTCTGGCAAGTCAGACATCTCCTTAAAACAATGCAGGTATTAAAATACAAACACAATTCACTAACATGCTCCCCTGCCACCCCTCCAACAACATTTCATGCCCCATACACCCATTTGTACTGGTAATATAAACAGTGCTGCCTGTCAGGTGCTGTGCAATGCGAGGGACACTCTCTCCATCTCAGGGGTGAGTCTCCCTTGCATTGCACAGCACCTCATATCCACTGTCCATTGCATTCTACAGCGCCCTCCTGCCCCCCATCCAAGTATCCTTGATGCCCCATTCACCCACTGCTACTGGTAATATCAAAACAAACAGGTTGTCACTGTGGGAGGCAGTCCCTGCAACTAACTTCCAAAGGACCCTGCACATTACTGGACTGATGACACTTAAAGGGATAGTAATACTTAGTTTTAACTTTATTTTATTTTGTAGGCATTAAAAAAAATGAAGAACGATATAAGTCTTATCTCTCAAACCTTTATGGTTTGAGAGATATTCACAAGCAAAGTTTCCCCTCCCCCCCCCCCTTTTTCCTAGTGTAAGCAATCTCTTCTCAGATGTGAATCTAGTTGTAAGACCAGACAGATAACAGAAGGGGACAATCTTCTTCCTATGAGAACAATGAAAGCCCTGCCCCTTTTACCTAGTGTAAGCCATCTCTCCTCAGATGTGGAATCCAGTCCATAGACCAGACAGATAACAGAAGGGGACAATCTTCTTCCTATGAGAACAATGAAAGCCCTGCCCCTTTTACCTAGTGTAAGCCATCTCTCCTCAGATGTGGAATCCAGTCCATAGACCAGACAGATAACAGAAGGGGACAATCTTCGTCCTATGAGAACAATGAAAGCCCTGCCCCCCTTGACAAGTTTTTCAGCTTTTTCCCTTCTCTTAATTGAAGATTGTCCCTCTCTGCAGTCTACCTGGGCATCTCCCTTCTGATGTGGATGAACGGGGGGGGGATACTTTGCTTGTGAATATCTCTTAAACCATAAAGGTTTGAGAGATAAGACTTATATCATTCTTCATGTTTTTTTAATGCCTACAAAATAAAATAAAGATAAAACGAATTATTACTATCTCTTTAAAATTGGCTGGCAGAAGCAGCATACTGGTTAAACTGGGACTAGGAAGTGCAGACAAGTGAGTTATTTAGTTCATTAACCTTTTCAGTGCCAGAGACATATCCAATGCATTCAATACCCTTATTGGCACTCGAAGATCTAACTCTTTAAGTGTCTGCCTTCTGGTGGAGTTTACCCACACTCCCTGTGTCCACCATTGGACACAAAATAAAACTACTTAGCATGACACGTGGTCATCATAAAAACATAGAATTTGATGGCAGATAAGAACCATTCGGCCCATCTAGTCTGCCATTTTCCTGCTGTAAATACCTCAAACCTTTTTTGGTCCTTTTTCTTGTCTTGTGTTAAGGACAGCCTTATGCCTATCACATGCATACTTACATACCCTCACTGTATTAACCTCTACCACTTGTGCTGGTAGTCTATTCCACTTATCTACCACTTCTGCTAGTAGGATATTCCACTTATCAACTACCCTCTCAGTGAAGTAAAACTTTCTTATATTACATCTAACCCTGTGTCCCTCTAATTTTAGACTATGGCCTCTTGTCCTAATATTTTTACTCCTTTGAAATGTACTTCCATCCTGCACTTTGTTGAATCCCTTCATGTATTTGAATGTGTCTATCATATCCCCTCTCTCTCTTCTCTCCTCCAAGCTAGACCTATTCAGATCCTTTAGTCTATCCTGATATTTCTTTTCCTGTAAACCAGTCACCATTTTAGTAGTCCTTCTCTGAGTTCTCTATAGAATATCTATATCCTTCTGGAGATGGGGTCTCCAGTACTGTACACAATACTCTAGAGTATCTATATCCTTCTGGAGATGGGGTCTCCAGTACTGTACACAATACTCTAGGTGAGGTCTAACTAGAGATCTGTAGAGTGGCATGACCACTTCCCTTTTTCTGCTACTAATGACCCTAGCTATACAACCCAGTACCCTGCTTGCATTCCCCACTGCTTTGTTACATTGCCTGCCTACCTTTAAGCCATCAGAAATAATTACTCCCAAATCCCTTTCCTCTGTTGTCTGACAGCACAGTACGCTTAATAACATATTTTTCCTTTGAATTTTTACGTCCCAAGAGCATTATTTTACATTTATCAACATTTAACTACAGCTGCCACACTCTTGTCCACTCTTCTAATTTACCTAAATCATTTGTCATTTGGCTTATTACCACAGGAATGTCTATCCTATTGTGGATCTTTGTATCATCTTAAAAAGGCATACCTTACCTCCTCATATTGTGGAGGTGATAGAGGGGATATATACCGTAAAATCTCAGGTATAATATGCACCTGTGTATAATACACAGGTATAAATTATACCCAAAATGTTAGGTGATAACAAAAGTTCCTATGTATAATACGCACTTTTGTTTTCCCTCTCTTTACCCACCAAAAAAATTATATATATTTATTGTCCGCTTCCCTCCCTCCACCTACCTCAATATGCTCCAACTTTACTTTCATTCTACTCACCCCTTCAAGAGGCATCTGGGAAATCTATGCAGCTTCCTGCATCACCTTGTGATAACCTGTGTTAATTCAAGATAATGGTAGTTCCCTTTGAGGTCCTTGCAGGTCACTATTGTAGATCCAATTCATAGACCTCTGAGCATTGAAACTACAGTAGTGCCCCGTGAGGACCTTCATGCCCTCTAATAACACTACTATTATCTTTAATTAACACAGGTCCTCACAGGGGGATGTGGAAAATGGGAGCCAAATGCAGTAGAGGGAGGGGAAGGTGGGAGCATATTGGGGTGGAGAGAGGGAGGAGGGGAGCAGACATGAGGATATACATTTTTTCTCTTGTGTATAATACGCACCCCTCTCTTCACATAAGGTAAAAAGGGGCAAAATTGTCAGTATTATACGTGAGATTTTACAGTAATTATGTGAACAACTGTCTGTCTGTCTGTTATGTGGTGTAAAAGGAAAACTTCAAGGGTTATAAATAATTCAACATGACACAGTTGTTCCAAATTATAGACTGATTATTATTTTCAAAGATACAGCAATTACAGAAGAAAAACCGGCAAGTAATGTACATTACATACTTACAAGCAATTCTAATAAGCGCGCCCCCCTCCCTCACTACAGACCACTTCTTGTACCCTGTAAAGGTAACCCACCCTCGTTGTTGTCCAATCAGTGGTCTCCGGCAGTCTTATCTTGTCCGTTCAGCTGTCCGTCCTTTAAGGGCTATAGTAAAAGGCTCTATTGTGTAGAAAAAGCTTACCAAACTGACCTTGTAAACTAACTCTTTTTTTTCTACTAATTTAAAACTTCTATTTTTCTAGTGGAGCAAAAGCATTCATTCATATGTCCTGCTTTTAAAGGTACAGTACACGTATATGGAAAAGATCATAGGATATAGCTTTTTCCCCAACAGTGGATTGTAACACAAGTATCAATATTTTCTGCAAGAGCCAAAACTATTAATTTAATTTAAAGGGATAGTAAACTCCAAAAAAAACGGTTAGCGACATGATAGGAATAATAAAAAAACATATAATGCCCTTATTCCCATCTCTCAAACCATTATGGTTTGAGAGATGTAAGAAAATAAAGACCTCCGCTCCCTCCCCCTTCTCATGCGTCTGCTGTACAGCAGACGTCATGAGATCCTGCTTCTGGGACCAGGAGCGATGTCATCGAGATATCTAACTATGATTTCTTCATCAAAATGGTCCACAACGTGTGCTTGCAAGAGAGGCACACATTGTAGACCATACCAATGAAGTAATTATACTTAGATATCTAGATGTCAGCTCTCCTGAAGAGCCGCCTACAGTCGGGCGACCGGATTCTGCCTCTGACAGCTTTACAGCTCGTCAGGCAGAAAGGGGAGGGAAAGGAGGACTTTATTTTCTTACATCTCTCAAACCATAACGGTTTGAGAGATGGGAATGAGGGCAGTAAGTATTTTTTTTATTATTTCTATCATTTCGCTAACTGTTTTCTTTGGAGTTTACTATCCCTTCAACAACTGGAATATATACTGTATATGGCTGTTCTGGGAATTAAGCAAGTGTGAGATTCTTAAAGGTAAAATTTTATTAGGAAAAAATATATGTTGAAAGACTTGTACTGGTCAAGATAGCAAGGGTACTCACTTAGTACAAAGAAAAAAAAATATATATATATACAAATCTTGCAACTAATTGATATTAATAAAAGATGACGGGCAAATCTGTCCCTCATTGCTAGTTATTATTATTAAGAGGGAAATGGAACACGCAACAGGATAGCAATCCTTAGCAGAGGTGTAACTAGAAGCCATGGGGCCCTGGTGCAATAATTGCCATGGGCCCCCCAACCACATTGGCCACCTCCACATTGCCCCCATCTCCACATTGCCCCTTAATCTCCACATTGCCCCTTCCATAATGCCCCTTAATCTCCACATTGCCCCTTCCACAATGCTCCTCAATCTCCACATTGCCCCTTCCACAATGCCCCCATATCCACATTGCCCCTTCCACAATGCCCCTTAATCTCCACATTGCCCCTTCCACAATGCCCCCATATCCACATTGCCCCTTCCACAATGCCTCCATCTCCACATTGCCCCTTTCACAATACCCCCATATCCACATTGCCCCTTCCACAATGCCCCTTAATCTCCACATTGCCCCTTCCACAATGCCTCCAACTCCACATTGCCCCTTTCACATTTCCCCCATCGCCACATTGCCCCTTCCACAATGCCCCCATTTCCACAATGCCCCTTCCACAATGCCCCTCAATCTCCACAATGCCCCTTCCACATTGCCCCTAAATCTCCTACCTCCCTGGTGGTCCAGTGGCAGAGGACAGGTCTGTGCCTCTTTCTGCACAGACCTCTGCTCCCGCGTGGTCCTCTTCAGTAATGCAGAGCGCTGGGACATGATGTCATCTCCCAGCGCACTGCATTACGAGAGTGCCGGTCTGCCGGAGGGAATACTGATCTCCCTCTGGCAGACCGTCAATTTCCTAATGTAGAGCCCCAGCGCTCTGCATTACTTACTGTAATTGCGGGCGTCAGGTGAGGGGGTCGCAGGGGGAGGCCGGGCCCCTGTGATAGGCCCGGTCGCAGATGCGACCCCTGTAGTTACGCCCCTTAGAGGTCATCGTAATGAATCTATTTGTTTACATCATTATCAAAATATAGGAAGTCAATTTATGTCACCAATAATGTATAATTTTTCAGTTCCTTTTTTTTTTTTTTTGCAACATGAATACACATCCTATTACACAACGTTGTATTTGGAAATGCTTCTTTTTTGGTATCTATTTGCAGCCATGGATATCACTCACACGCAGGGATGACCAACCTCTGCCTCTGCAGCTGTTGTTAGATTAACCCTTTGAGTGCTGGAGAGGTATCTCACAGGGTTAAGACTCCACTGGCCAGCTGAGGTTCCCGTGCAGTGCCGTTCAACAACAATTCGCTGCATTTGGTGATAAGTCTTTTTCACAAATGAGCGGAAAAGATAAGTATTGTCCTGTTTGGAAATACACACTGCAGTATGAGATAAACAACTCGCCCACCCACTGATTAAAGGGATAGTAATGCTTAAAATGTAAAAAAAAAAATGTTGTGGAGTTTATCCCTCAGAGTAAAATAAGGGTACTCACACTGCTGAAAAGTTTTTTATTCAAAAGTTATTACAGCTGAAACTTGAAGCGCTGTTAGCGCTGTTGCTACACCATCCAATGGAGATTTATGATCAACTGACCAGAACTGTCCATAGGGGTGTGTAGCAACAGCTCCACTGTACAATTTCAGGATACTTTGATACTGCGCCTAAAAAAAAATTAAAATCTGAGCTGCAATAACGTTTGAATAAAACACATTTCAGCAGTTTTACTCAGGGGGATAAAACCTACAACATTCTTTTTACATTTTAAGTATTACTATCCCTTTTACTATTAGGCGGAGTAGGTGTCATACCTGAGAACAGGATTTTAATCAGGGATTTGACCCAGATCTCAGGGTGAAAGGACAAATTGAGATATGTGTGAGATAGTCCACTCATTACCGACTACATGATCTGCACCAGATTACTGCCTCTTTAGTGTCTAAATTGGTGCCATTTGTAGCTGAAATAAGTTCTGCTTGTCTGTGTGTTTACAATTACTGAGATCTCTACATTTTACAGACGGACAGAGGGAGAAGTCCTGCTTATCTGTGTGTGTGTGTGTGTGTGTGTGTGTGTGTGTGTGTGTGTGTGTACAGGTACTGAGATCTCTAAACTGTACAGACAGACAGACAGAGGGAGAAGTCCTGCTTGTCTGTGTGTGTGCAGGTACTGAGATCTCTAAATTGTACAGACAGGCAGAGGGAGAAGTCCTGCTTGTCTGTGTGTACAAGTACTGAGATCTCTAAATTGTACAGACGGACAGAGGGAGAACTTCTGCTTGTCTGTGTGTACAAGTACTGAGATCTCTAAATTGTACAGATGGACAGAGGGAGAAGTCCTGCTTGTCTGTGTGTGTACAGGTACTGAGATCTCTAAATTGTACAGACAGAGGGAGAAGTCCGGCTTGCCTGTGTGTGTGTGTGTGTGTACAAGTACTGAGATCTCTAAATTGTACAGATGGACAGAGGGTGAAGTCCTGCTTGTCTGTGTGTGTGTACAAGTACTGAGATCTCTAAATTGTACAGATGGACAGAGGGAGAAGTCCTGCTTGTCTGTGTGTACAAGTACTGAGATCTCTAAATTGTACAGACGGACAGAGGGAGAACTTCTGCTTGTCTGTGTGTACAAGTACTGAGATCTCTAAATTGTACAGATGGACAGAGGGAGAAGTCCTGCTTGTCTGTGTGTGTACAGGTACTGAGATCTCTAAATTGTACAGACAGACAGAGGGAGAAGTCCGGCTTGCCTGTGTGTGTCTGTGTGTGTGTGTGTACAAGTACTGAGATCTCTAAATTGTACAGATGGACAGAGGGAGAAGTCCTGCTTGTCTGTGTGTGTGTACAAGTACTGAGATCTCTAAATTGTACAGATGGACAGAGGGAGAAGTCCTGCTTGTCTGTGTGTGTACAGGTACTGAGATCTCTAAAGTGTACAGATGGACAGAGGGAGAAGTCCTGCTTGTCTGTGTGTGTGTGTGTGTGTGTGTGTGTACAGGTACTGAGATCTCTAAATTGTACAGACGGACAGAGGGAGAAGTCCTGCTTGCCTGTGTGTGTGTGTGTGTACAGGTACTGAGATCTCTAAATTGTACAGACGGACAGAGGGAGAAGTCCTGCTTGTCTGTGTGTGTACAGGTACTGAGCTCTCTAAACTGTACAGACGGACAGAGGGAGAAGTCCTGCTTGTCTGTGTGTACAAGTACTGAGATCTCTAAATTGTACAGAGGGACAGAGGGAGAAGTCCTGCTTGTCTGTGTGTGTACAGGTACTGAGATCTCTAAACTGTACAGACAGAGAGAGGGAGAAATCTTGCTTTTCTGTGTACAAGCAGCGATATCTATAAGTTGTACAGAACGGTAAAGGGAGAAGTCTTGCTTGTCTGTGTGTGTAAACACATTGATATCTCTAAGTTGTGTAGAAAGACAGGGGGAGAAGTCCTGCTTCTGTATGTGTGTACAAGCAGTGATATCTCTGAGTTGTAAAAAAAGGCAGAGGGAGAAGTCCTGCGTGTGTGTGTGTGTGTGTCTGTGTATATAGAAGGGCAGAGCAAAATGTCCTACTTGTCTGTGTGTGTGTGTGTGTGTGTGTGTGTGTGTGTGTATACATTCACTGATATATCTATGTTGCAGAGGGAGAAGTCCTGCTTGTTTGTGTGTACAGACCAATTTGCACATCTCTGGGTTAGAGCGAGCAGAGACAGAACACCTAGAATATTTGTCATCTTACTCCGCTTCAGTCTGTTCCCAATTCAGCTGCAAGAATAACTTACCTTTGCTCCCAGATACCTTGCCTCTCACCTGCTCCTGAAATCTCTCTATTGGCTTCCTATAAGGTCTTGTATTTCTTAAACAATTCTTCTCCTCTCCTTTAAGTCATTTTCTTCCTCAGCTCCCTCTTACATTTCTGCTGTTATCTCCCGCTACACCCCTTCCCATCGCCTGCGTTCTTCTCAGCGGTTCCTTCTGTCCTCTCCCTACACAACTCGAGCCATCGTTCTGCTGCAATCATTTTCACTGGCTGCCCCGTGACTCAGGAATACCCTCCCTATCACCAATCAGCCACACTTATCGCTTTCAAACATCTCCCAAAAACCCGCCTGCTCAGAGAGGTATCTCAGTAACGATATCCTTGACAGTCACATGATAATCATTCTGCACTTTCTTCACTAAGCCTTGTACTCCTACTATCTCTGTATGTTGTCATGATTGCTAATTAGATTGTAAGCTCTCTGAGACAGGGTCCCCTACGCAATATGTGATTCCATTTGCTACACTTACCCCCCTCTATTAATACAATGATCACACTTTAGTGTGACGCTGTTATCCCTTTCCTGTGTTTTTGTATTGTGGTATTACTAATTCTGTAAAGCTTTGTGTACATGTATGGCGCTATATAAATATAGATATATACTACATTATTGTATATTTTTATTTTATAGTGCAGTGATTCTCAACCAGGGTGCCGTGGCACTTTGGTGTGCCACGGACATCAACTTAGGATGCCCTGTGTTTTCTATAAAGACTAACAAATATGGACTTTTAAATAAAGATTTATAGAAATTGCTAGGCACAATATGTTTAGTTTTGTTATTATGATTATAAGACCTAATAATACTGTATATTTATGTATTGTACCCTTCATTATGCCCTTGATAAAGTACATTAAAAAAGTAAGGGGTGCCCCAAATGTTCTAGATTATGGGTTAGGGGTGCCCCGAGCAAAAAAAGATTGAGAACCACTGATATAGTGCCAACCAGTGTACTTGGCACTTTACATATTACATTTAATATAGAAGGGATATGATAAGTGTGGTGATTAAGTGCTTATATAGGCAGTCATAAGGGAAACAACAGGTGAGTATACATTAGGATAAGGGGTCCCTGCCCCGCAGAGCTTACAATCTAAGTATATGATGAGTGACATACAGATATAAGCTGGTAGAGGAGGAAGTGCAGTGTTTGGCTTATGATGATAATGTGTGATAATGATAATGTTTCCATATTACACTGTTGCTAGAGATAAAAGGTGCTCTTTTAGCTTTGATTTAAAGTTGTTGATGCTTGGCGAATACTGGGTGGTAGGGCTTTCCAGAGGTAGGGGCAGTAAGTGAGAAAGCTTTCAGTCGTGATACAGCGATAGTGGTTAAAGGGGCAGAGAGTCGTCCACCATGTGTGCTGCGTAGTGGACATGCAGGAATATGGCGGGATATCAAAGATGAGATATAAGGTAGGGACAAGTGATGGAGAGCCTTGAAGGTGATGAG
This sequence comes from Rhinophrynus dorsalis, assembly GCA_037306005.1. Classification (NCBI taxonomy): domain Eukaryota; kingdom Metazoa; phylum Chordata; class Amphibia; order Anura; family Rhinophrynidae; genus Rhinophrynus; species Rhinophrynus dorsalis. The sequence goes on from CM074726.1 coordinate 178,152,779, forward strand.
GAGGATTTTGAATGTGATACACTGCTTTATGGGAAGCCATGACAGTGATTTTAGGAGTGGTGGGGGAGAGGAAGAGTATTCTGGTGGCTGAATTAAGAACTGATTGAAGAGGAGTGATATAGTTAGTAGGGAGACCAGTAAGTAAAGAGTTGCAATAGTCCAGGCGAGAAAGGATAAGAGCATGCATATGGCACATATATATATGGAAATTATCATGTATCACTAAGTCTGCTTCTGTGGGGTCAAACATAGTAAAAAGTCTGGGAATGTGCAGCCCCAAAGAAGCTCTTGATAACCATGCCAGCCAACTCCATGTTATGATCCAGTCCACTGCCAACCTCGACAGGCAGAGAGCTGGAACACAGCATGGGAGATTATGGCCACACAAACTGAGTGGATTGTGGGTGAAGCCTCTATAGACCCATAGTGTCAGGCTTGGACGGCCTTTGCTATGGTATTGGGGCTGTGATAGGTTGACCAGACCTCACCTTTAACTGGGCACACACACATATGAAAAATTCATACTGCAGGGCTGCTTTGATTTCATTGCAGCTCTGAAATAGACCTATTTCCTATGTGCCCCCAGTTAAAGGGAAGGTCTGCTCAGCTTAGGGCAGTGATTCTCAACCAGGGTGCCCTAGGCATCCAGTTAGGGTGCCCTTTGTTTCCTATAGACTTTGAATGTTGAGTTTTAAATGTATATTTACGGACATTTTTTGATGTACAATAGGTTTGGTATTGTTATTCTGGTTGTGAGATATATGAATGACTACATATTACTTATTTGTACCCTTCATAAAGCTCTTGACTAATGACATATGACATTTTAGGGGTGCCGTGAAAAATCGACATTACCTGTTAAGGGTACCCTGATGAAAAAGAGATTGAGAACCACTGGCTTAGGCTGTGAGCCTCACAGTCCAGTGTCTCTCATTGGCAGGGGAGGGCTGGCCTGGGGGGCAAGTGGGCAATTGCCCCCCAGGCTGGTCATGAATATGGGCCAGTGGGCCTCTGCCTCACTCAATTTCCCATTTGCTGCTGTAAATAGAGTAAACAGAATTTAAGGAGCATAACGAGTATTGTAGTTCCATTTCAATTGTAAGCTCTGTGGTATCACTAGTGTAGATCCATTTCAATTGTAAGCTCTGTGGTATCACTAGTGTAGATCCATTTCAATTGTAAGCTCTGTGGTATCACTAGTGTAGCTCCATTTCAATTGTAAGCTCTGTGGTATCACTAGTGTAGATCCATTTCAATTGTAAGCTCTATGGTATCACTAGTGTAGATCCATTTCAATTGTAAGCTCTGTGGTATAACTAGCATATCTCCATTTCAATTGTAAGCTCTGTGGTATCACTAGCATAGCTCCATTTCAATTGTAAGCTCTGTGGTATCACTAGTGTAGCTCCATTTCAATTGTAAGCTCTGTGGTATCACTAGTGTAGATCCATTTCAATTGTAAGCTCTGTGGTATAACTAGCATATCTCCATTTCAATTGTAAGCTCTGTGGTATCACTAGCATAGCTCCATTTCAATTGTAAGCTCTGTGGTATCACTAGTGTAGCTCCATTTCAATTGTAAGCTCTGTGGTATCACTAGTGTAGCTCCATTTCAATTGTAAGCTCTGTGGTATCACTAGTGTAGCTCCATTTCAATTGTAAGCTCTGTGGTATCACTAGCATAGCTCCATTTCAATTGTAAGCTCTGTGGTATCACTAGTGTAGATCCATTTCAATTGTAAGCTCTATGGTATCACTAGTGTAGATCCATTTCAACTGTCATCTCTGTGATATCAATTATGTACTACCATATCAGTTATAAGCTTTGAGGTATGGTAATCCATAACATTAATGCCAGTATAATATTAACAAAAGGGGTTGCGCTGGGACATTGGGCTGGAGCGGTAATAGAAATAGGCCACTTAAAAGGATAGTAATACTTCATTTTATCTTTATTTTATTTTGTAGGCATTAAAAAAACATGAAGAACGATATAAGTCTTATCTCTCAAACCTTTATGGTTTAAGAGATATTCACAAGCAAAGTATCCCCCCCCCTGTTCAGCCAGATCAGAAGGGAGGTGCCCAGGTAGACTGCAGAGAGGGACAATCTTCAATTAAGATAAGGGAAAAAGCTGAAAAACTTGTCAAGGGGGGAAGGGCTTTCATTGTTCTCATAGGAAGAAGATTGTCCCCTTCTGTTATCTGTCTGGTCTATGGACTGCATTCCACATCTGAGAAGAGATGGCTTACACTAGGTAAAAGGGGCGGGAGGGGAAACTTTGCTTGTGAATAGCTCTTAAACCGTAAAGGTTTGAGAGATAAGACTTATATCGTTCTTCATGTTTTTTTAATGCCTACAAAATAAAATAAAGTTAAAATGAAGTATTACTATCCCTTTAATTGTACTTGCCCCCCAGGCCAAAAGTTGCCAGCCCTCCCCTGCTCATTGGGCCAATGGGGAGACTCGGGGGGGGGGATGCTTTTCAGACCTTCACAGCCACTGGAATCACAATGCAACCCCTGGCTTTATCCGTATGTCTGCTCCCGAAAGGACTCTAGCCACATGACCTTTGCTCTTTAACCCCTTAAGGAACCATGATGGTCCTGACACGTCATGGGTTGGCCAGGGTCATGGGTTGGCGTGCAATATGGACCCATGACGTGCCATGATGTGCCAGGAACATCATGGATTTCAGGGCTCCCCGTGTGGATAGAGAACAAAAAAAATAATGGTCCATGGTCCTTAAGTGACAGCCGTGAGAGCAAGCAGCAGGTCCTTAAGGAGTTAAAGGTAAACCCTTTGAGTGCTAGAGAGGTATCCATTGCATTACAGTGCAATACATTCAGTACCTTTCTGGCACTCAGAGGGTTAATATTTCAAAGTTCTCATGGGCTGCTTATAATGAATGTCCCCAGTCGCCTGTGGTGCCGCAGGTGTTCCAAGTTTTGAGTGTGGCTATTCAGTTTATTTATCAGGATATATATATTACTGTAATGTCCAGTTTATATACTACCATGCCCACTTTACTTATATATTACTCATATTCATATACTACATGCACCTTTCCACAGTTTATTTACCAGCTTATATATTACTGTAATGTCCAGTTTGGCCAGATTATTTATTGATGTTATGTCCAGTTTATTAACTGCTTTATATTTTTCTACAATTTACATTTCATATTCTAATTTCATTTGTCCAGTTTATTAACTGGTTTCTATATGTCTATATTTACAGTTTATAAACTAATTTGCCCAGTTTATTTATTTCATCGTAATGTCCAGTTTATATACTAATTTGGTTAGTTTATTTACCAGTTTAAAAATTGATGCAATGTCCAGTTTATACACTAATGTGACTAAATTATTTACCACTTTATATATTTCTGTAATGTGCAGTTTATATACTAAATTGATACATTTATGTATCAGTTTAAAAGTTGTTGAAATGACCAGTTTATACACTGATTTGGACACCTTAACAGTTTATATAGTAAAGCAATTCCAGTTGAAATACTAATTTGATCATTTTATTTGTCTACCAGTTAATATATTACAGTAATGCCCAGTTTACATACACATTTTCCCAGATAGTTTACCATTTTATATATTGCTATAATATCTGGTATATAACAGGTTTCACAGTTTATTATATACTAATTTGACTAGCTTATTTACCAGTTTATACATTACTGTAATGCCCAGTTTATATACTAGTTTGACCAGTTTATGTATTGCTGTAATACCCAGTTTATATACCAGTTTGATCAGTATATTTTCCAGTTTACATATTGTTGTAATGCCCAGTTTATATACAGATTTGGCCAGTTTATTTACCAGTTTATATATTGCTGAAATTCCCAGTTTATATTACAGTTTGACCAGTTTATTTCCAAGTTTACATATTGCTGTAATGTCCAGTTTATATACCAATTTGACCAGTTTATTTGTCAGTTTACATATTGCTGTAATGCCCAGTTTATATACCAATTTGACCAGTTTATTTGTCAGTTTACATATTGCTGTAATGCCCAGTTTATATACCAATTTGATCAGTTTATTTGTCAGTTTACATATTGCTGTAATGCCCAGTTTATATACCAATTTGACCAGTTTATTTACCAGTTTATATATTGTTGTAATATCCAGTTTATATACCAATTTGACCAGTTTATTTGTCAGTTTACATATTACTGTAATGCCCAGTTTATATACCAATTTGACCGGTTTATTTGTCAGTTTACATATTGCTGTAATGCCCAGTTTATATACCAATTTGACCAGTTTATTTACCAGTTTATATACTACTGTAATGCCCAGTTTATATACCAATTTGACCAGTTTATTTGTCAGTTTACATATTACTGTAATGCCCAGTTTATATACCAATTTGACCAGTTTATTTACCAGTTTACATATTACTGTAATGCCCAGTTTATATACCAATATGACCAGTTTATTTCCCAGTTTACATATTACTGTTATGTACAGTTTATATACCAATATGACCAGTTTATTTACCAGTTTATATATTGCTGTAATTCCCAGTTTATATACCAATCTACCAGTTTTTTTGCCAGTTTACATATTACTGTAATGCCCAGAATATATACCAATCTGACCAGTTTATTTACCAGTTTACATATTGCTGTAATGCCCAGTTAATGTACTAATCTTACCAATTTATTTACTAGTTTATATACTACTGTAATGCGCTGTTTGTATGCCAGTTTGGTCAATTTATTTACCAGTTTACATATTACTGTAATCCCTAGTTTATATACTAGTTTAACCAGTTTACATAATAATGTATATACCCCTTTCATCATAATGTCCAGTGTATAAATTAATTTGGCTAGTTTATTTACCAGTTTATAAATTGAGACAATGTCCAGTTTATACATTAATGTGACTAAATTATTTACCAGTTTATATATTTCTGTAATGTGCAGTTTATATACTAAATTGATACATTTATGTATCAGGTTAAATGTTGCTGTAATTACTAGTTTATACACTGATTTGGACACTTTACTTAACAGTTTATACAGTACAGCAATTCCAGTTGAAATATTAATGTGATCATTGTATATATATCTACCAGTTAATATATTACAGTAATGTCCAGTTTACATTCAAATTTTTCAAGATAGTTTACCAATTTATATATTGCTATAATATCTGGTTTCTGTCAGTTTTCACAGTTTATTATATACTAATTTGACTAGCATATTTACCAGTTTATATATTACTGTAATGCCCAGTTTATATACTAATTTGACTTGCTTATATATTACTGTAATGCCCAATTTATATATTAATTTGACCAGTTTATTTACTAGTTTACATATTACTGTAATGTCCAGTTTATATACTAATTTGACTAGCTTATTTACCAGTTTACATATTGCTGTAATGCCTAGTTTATATCCTAGCTTGACCAGTTTATTTAGCAGTTTACATAACACTGTAATGCCCAGTTTATATACCAACTTGACCGGTTTATTTACTAGTTTTTTGTATTACTGTACTGTCCAGTTTATTTACTAATTTGATCGATTTATTTACTAGTTTATGTATTACTGTAATGTCCAGTTTATGTACTAATTTTACCAGTTTATTTAACACTGTAATGCATAGATTATATACATATTTGACCAGTTTATTTACCAGTTTATATATTACTGTAATGCATATTAATTTGACCAGTTTACATAATGCTGTAATGCATAGATTATATACAAATTTGACCAGTTTATTTACCAGTTTATATATTACTGTAATGCCCAGTTTATATACTAATTTGACCAGTTTATTAACCAGTTTGCATATTGCTGTAATCCTCAGTTTACATGCTAATTTGACCAGTTTATTTACCAATTTACATAGTGCTGTAATGCACAGTCTATATACCAATCTGACCAGTTTATTTACTATTTTATATATTGCTGTAATGCCCAGTTTATATAGCAATCTGACCGGCTTATTTACCAGTTTACTTATTAGAGTAATGCCCAGTTTATATACCAATCTAACCGGTTTATTTCCCAGCTTACATATTGCTGTAATGCCCAGTTTATATACTAATCTGACCAGTTTATTTACTAGTTTATGTACTGCTGTAATGTCCAGTTTATATACTAATTTGACTAGCTTATTTACCAGTTTACATATTGCTGCAATGCCTAGTTTCTATGCTAGTTTGCCCAGTTCATTTAGCAGTTTACATAGTACTAATCCGACCAGTTTATTTACTAGTTTATATATTACTGTAATGTCCAGTTTATGTAGTAATTTGACCAGTTTATTTACTAGTTTACATATCATTTTAATGCCCAGTTTATATATCAATTTGACCAGTTTATTTACCAGTTTACATATTACTGCAATGCCCAGTTTATATACTGATTTGGCCAGTTATTTACCAGGTGATATATTACTGTAAAGTCCAGTTTGTATCCCCATTTGGTCAATTTATTTATCAGTTTTTTACATATTACTGTAATCCCTAGTTTATATACTAGTTTAACCGGTTTATATAATAATGTATATACCCCTTTACTAGATATCTTATTTAAAGCACTGATGCTAACAGATCTGTAAGGCAATACAAATCAATATGTTAAAGGGATAGTAATACTTGCAAATTACTAATCCCCATATTGTAGCTGTGCTAAAAAGAAACTTATTGCCCCCAGTGTCACCTCTCAAACCCTTATGGTGTGAGAGATGATAGCGCTCAAAGTTCCCCCCTCCCTCCCCCTTCCCTGACTGAAAGCTGACTGCAGGGATATCCGGTATTACTTGCATCAGGTGGCTCTGCAGCCTTGCCGAGATCGCGTTTATAAAAACGAAATCTGTCACTAAAACGGTCTTCTACGTGTGCTTTCAAACCGAGCACAAACCAAGCACACGTAGAAGACCGTTTCAGTAAAAGAATTATTTTTTATAAATGCGATCTCGGCTCAGCTGCAGAGCCGCCTGATGCACATAAGACTGTCGTACGACAGCTTCCCCTGCAGTCAGCGTTCAGTCAGGAAGAGGGAGGGAGGGGGAACTTTGAGCGCTATCATCTCTCAGACCATAAGGGTTTGAGAGGTGACACTGGGGGCAATAAGTTTCTTTTTAACAAAGCTACAATATGGGGATTAGTAATTTGCAAGTATTACTATCGCTTTAAAGATGTCTCTTACATCCAGGGGAAAACATATGTTTGTGTGTTTTCATGTCGTAAGTTAATAGTAGTTTCAGCCCAAGGCAAATGTAGATAATGACTGGGTGGTGGGTTATAAATGTTAGGGCTATATGAACCAAAATTAAAAAGTTTCAAGAAAAAGACCATCTCTTGCCCCAGCTTAAAACATAGTTCAAAATATCATACATCTTTTTGTTTTCTCAAGGTATGGAAACTTTAAAATATATTGATCAATGTTACAATGAACCAACGTACATTAACAAACTGTATTTTAGCATGTACGCTTTTGGTCAATAACATGAGGCGTTTTTTTTTTTTGAAGGGTTTGTTTTTTTTCAAATACTTTAAAAAGTTGTATATTACCAAGAAGTTCATTTAAATATTTTTGTTTTTAAATTGTTTATATTTTTAAAGGAGAAGAAAACATATCAAATGAAAACAGCATAGATTACAAGGCTTTTCCTGCTAAGTACAGTAAAGGTGTTCCCACAGGTCAGAGATGCTTAATTCATATATCATTACACTACAAACTGTCACAAAATGGGAGACCTGTTACTATGACATTCTATATGGAACTGTAGCCAGTGGCTCCCCTCTCCCATAGAATGCTATAGAACAAATGCCTAGACAATAAATTAACTGTCTGGACATAAGAGGGCACTCTAACAGTTTAAACTGTAATATCTTTTGAGTGAAGTCCTCCCCCCCAGCAGTGGAAATACATTTGTTTTATTTAGCAGGAAAAGCACTGCAGAATGTGTTTTATTTGTTTTTATTTTTGTTTTATTATAAAGATTTTCTTCTCCTTTAATTATAACTAAAATATATTTCTCCCTTTGGGATTTTCTTAAAAAAAGTTACAGGAAAACCGCAATGCAACTTCCACTTCACAATGCAGTTTAAAGGAATAGTAATGTTTAATTTTAAGATTCTTTAATACTGTAGGCATTAAAAAAAGAATTGCATTGATGTAAGTCATGTCTCTCACACCTTTATGGTTTGAGAGATATACCCGGTTAAAGTTTCCTCCCTCCAGGCTGTTTCAGAGAAGTCTGCCCTCTAGCTGACAGCAGGCGATTCTGGTCATTTGACAGGATGGAGGCTCTTCAGCAGAGCTGAAATTGCACTATTTAGAATTAAAAACTTTATTGGAACAGTCTACATAGTGTGCTTACAAACCAGGCACACTGTGTATACCGTTCCAATGACTATTTATTTCCAAATAGCGTGATTTTGGCTCTGCTGAAGAGCTGCTGACCAATCTCAGGACCGGAATCTCCTGCTGTCAGCTAGAGGGCAGAGTTCTCTGAAACAGCCTGGAGGGAGGGAACTTTAGCCGGGTATATCTCTCAAACCATAAAGGTGTGAGAGACATGACTTACCTCAATGTATTTTTTTTTAAATCTTAAATTAAACTTTACTATCCATTTAACCCCTTCGCGTCCGGTGACGTACCCGGCACTTAAGGACCAGTGACGGTCCTGGTACGTCACGTACTATTACGCACCGCGCTCCTGCAGGAGCGTGGTGAGTAATACCGGGGACTGAATTTGATCGCTCCAAGACCGGAGCGATCTCTTTCAGTCCCTCCATTCGGCATGCTGGAACACGTAATCAGTCACGTGGGGCGGCACGCCGAAATTCCCTGTCTGGTCCTTAAAGGACCGCACACCCCGGGACCGCTGGTTGTTAAGGGGTTAAACAACTCCAGCACACAAGGAGTTAAAGTGATGTTGTGGAACTGCCTCTTTAAAGATTTACTGGAGTTCAATATAACATGAACATTTCGCCTTGGCCATCACACACTGATCCCACACTGGCCTAGTTTAGGATCTGAAATAAAGGTCAGTGGGGAAGGATTACACTTTTCACTGAATGCTTCCTAGTGACTAGAGATGAGGGTTTAATTCCAGATCCGTCTCTATCAATACAGCAGTCTGGGGTAAACTGAATTTAATCTGACTGCTCTGTTTACATTTATATAAACCTATTGTAAGTTGGGCCAAATGAGGGATCATTATTCATTCTATAAAACAGGACCTAATGACAGTGATCTGTTTAATCCTCTAAGGAACAAAGGAGCGTGTAATGCATTCTCCACTTTTCTCTCAGTCACTTTTAACCTTTTGAATACCAGAGAGCTGACATGTATCATATCACCAGTATACATATGGTTAATAGGGCGGCGATGTAACACCCCAACAGTATACATATGGTTAATAGGGCGGCGATGTAACACCCACCAGTATACATATGGTTAATAGGGCGGCTATTAAACACTCCACTAGTATACATATGGTTAATAGGGAGGCGATTGTAACACCCACCAGTATACATATGGTTAATAGGGTGGACATGTAACACCCAACAGTATACATATGGTTAATAGGGCACCATGTATATGTGTGTGTAGGTGAATGTGTGTGCTCATGTCTCTGTGTCAGTGTGTGTATGTTTGTATGTGTGTGTGTGTGTGTGTGTGTGTGTGTGTGTGTGTGTGTGTGTGTCAGTGTGTGTGTGTAGGTGAATGTGTGTGCCTGTGTCTCTGTCAGTGTGTGTATGTTTGTATGTGTATATGTGAATGTGTGTGTCAGTGTGTGTGTGTAGGTGAATGTGTTTGTCTGTTTGTCAGTGTGTGTGTATGTGTCTGTGTTTGTATGTGTGTGTGTATGTGTCTGTGTGTCTTTTGTTTGTGTGTGTGTGTGTGTGTGTGTGTAGGTGAATGTGTGTTTGTGCGTCTCGTTGTCAGTGTGTCTGTGTCTATGTGTCAGTGTGTTTTTGTGTTTGTGTATGTGTGTACGTAGGGGAATGTGTGTGAATGTGTGTGTATATGCTTCTGTGTGTCAGTATCAGTCTAAGTGCCTGTGTGTATTTTCTCTCACTTTTGTTTATTTTCCTAGGTAAATAACAGGCTGAGACATTCAATATATATGGCTAAATGGCTATTCTGAAAATACCCAGCAATATATAACATTGTATTAAATACGATTCACATATATATAAGTCCAGGAGGAGAAGATTTAAGGTTCGATGCAGCGATGTGTGGCGAGCACATTGCCTTTGGGATATAGACACACATCACCATATGCACTAAGAATTGAGTATCCAAGGAAAAGGGGGTTGAATGTAATCATTATTAGTTTGTTGTACTGCTGGAGATGAAGAGATGATGCACCTGAACTCTGAGCACATTCTCTCTGCTACCCCAGTTACCCAGTAGGGGTCAGACAAGATCCGCTCAGAGCCAAAAACAGCATTGCTCCGCTATCTCAATTACCCAGTAGGGGTCAGGCAAGATCCGCTCAGAGCCAAAAACAGCATTGTTCCACTATCCCAATTACCCGGTAGGGGTTAGACAAGATCCGCTCGGAGCTAAAAACAGCATTGCTCAGCTATCCCAATTACCCAGTAGGGGTCAGACAAGATCCACTCAGAGCCAAAAACAGGATTGTTCCCTAGCCACACCCCTGCGGAACTGAAAGGGATGGAAAAGTACAGTCTCCCACTATACAAACATCACTATACAGAGCTCCTCACCCTGCAATGGAGAATTCTTACATATCACCAAATCCCAGTATTCACATCCCCTTCTCCTGTTCAGGAGCTTTCCATGATTTGTTTTCATCATTTTGCCCAATTTCTTCTCCTTTTTTATCTGCATCCCTCACCATCACTTCATTTCACCACTCTGCCACCTCCCTGTCCCTTCAGCCACTTTCTCTACCCCTCTCCTTTTGTCATACACCCAAGCACTATCTTAAACACTGCGCGCAGCGGACATGATTAAGTCCGTGCAGTAGATTAGGGAGGTGCGTACTGCATGGATCGAATCATGTCCGCTGCGCGCAGTGTTAAAGTGCTTCGGTGTAAGACAAAAGGAGAGAGGGGTAAAGAAGGGTTGGCTGAGTGGTGAAAGGGAGCAATGAAGAGGTGATGAGAGAGAGGGAAATGTGATGAAATGGCAAAAAAAAAAAAGTAATGGAAAGCTCGTGCAGGGGAGAAGGCGATGTGAATACTGGGATTTGGTGATGGTTTTTATGGTGCTGATCCAGAGAAATTAGGGAAACAAAGAGAATGCGCTCAGACTTCCGCGTTGTTGTTCTGCTGGTGATGTGGGATGGAGGACATCCAGTAGTATTCTATGGGGCTTTTATTATATAAGAAGGTATAGGGAGATCCCAACATTGCCAACCTCAGGATTCATGGCAATGTTGGTGAAAACATCTTAATGTATACTGTTGATATGCCATCAACACAATAACAACTCAGTATCTCCATTCTTGCCCCTTATTGACCCTTAGTGCATCCCCACTGGAGTGCTTACAGCCTACCTTTTTATATAAATGTTTATACACAACTATGTTTATCAAATTTATCTAAATATTTCTCATCTATCTATCTATCTATCATCTATCTATCTATCTATTTATCTATCTATCTATCTATCTGTCTCTCATATGTATCTATCCCATATCTATCTCTATCTCATATCTATCTATCTATCTATCTATCTATCTATCATCTATCTATCTATCTATCTATCTATCTATCTATCTATCTATCTATCTGTCTCTCATATGTATCTATCCCATATCTATCTCTATCTCATATCTATCTATCTATCTATCTCTCATATCTATCTGTCTATATATCTATCTCATATCTATCTATCTATCTATCTATCTATCTATCTATCTATCTATCTATCTCATATCTATCTATCTATCTCATATCTATCTATCTATCTATCTATCTATCTATCTATCTATCTATCTCTGTCTGTGTCTCTCTGTCTATCTATCTATCTATCTCATATCTATCTATATATATATCTCTATCTATTTATCGATCTCAAATCTATCCATTTATCTATATATCTATGTATTTACCTATCTCATATCTATCTATATATCTCTCTATATATCTCCTATCTGTCATCTATCTATCTATCTATCTATCTATCTATCTATCTATCTATCTATCTCTCATATCTATTTATCTATCTCATATCTATTTATCTGTCTCTCTGACTGTGTCTCTCTATCTAGCTATCCATCTATATTTATATTAATAACTTAAACTTATATTCCATTAATATCTGTACTGTACTCTATACATGTTATATCACTGACTTATTGAACGTTCAGAAGTTCTTATTAGCAAATGTATGGCCAGATACAGTTCTGAAGAATTGTCTATCTGTGGCCAATGATTTATCAGGAAGTTTTCTTCTGTCCTTAGCAGTTCACACAGTGAGTGTTTTGATCCAGGTCTTTGAGATGTCTGTAGTGGGTAGCAAACCATGAAGTCCACCTTGGGACCTGGTCATTGTTGATATTTCCTGGATTCTCATTAATAGTCACACCGAGGTCTCACACCACTTGCCTCTTCAGAAGTCACTCCAATAATATCTCTTCCTTTAGAAAACCAGCACCTATGGGACAGACCCTTCTCCTTTTTCCTGGCCCTTAACCCAATCTTCCCATCCAGATGACCATGGTGAGGTGTCAGAACCCTCTTTCCAAGATGTCTTCTATGAGGCTCTTGTTCCTCTATAACTTGTGAATGAGCCAAGGGGATCTTGAACCCTCGTTTGGACCTAGCACTCAGGTCCATGTCTACCTTATTATGGAGAGGGACAGGCTTTTCCACATGGATTCCATCCAAGCTCTGGTTGGTCTCCCCTGGAGAAGAGCTGGGTAGGACACTGTTATAATCTCCAATATTATTCTTGGATGATGGAGCCCAAATCAGACCATAATAAACAGCCAGGATAACAGCAGCCAGTGAGACACAGAGAAAATATGCCACAACAGTCGCCAGTCTTACCCACTGTTTGTTGTTCATCCCTGATGTCTTGGACTTCTTGCCCTCAGAATAATTGTGGTCCTGAGTCTGCATCCCAATTCCATCCATATCTCTGTGTGTCATGATCAGCTTGAGGATGAGATGTAGTTCTACCTTAATGTATCTGTATGATCAGCTCCATGCACATCACAGACACACAAGTACGTGGATCTCTCTGAGAACCAGGCAACATAATCCTTTCTTCATCTGTGATGGTAACACACAACCTCTTGCCACCGAACAAATAGCAGAATATCACTGGAGCATGCAGTACAACAGCCTGATGCAGAATGACTGACGATTCAGTGCATCAAGCACATCCCACACTGCTCTCTATTCCTGGGGAGATGTGCATTTTCCAGCTTCACCAATATTCATACACACAACATCAATGTGCTGTAAGAGACCCACTGCCATCCCCTCAGCTCCCACTGCACTTGGTCTAGCCTGGATGTAGCCTAGAGCAGGAATAAGGATGGATTTTATATACGTCAGGAGAGATGGGCTGTTTTCCACATCAAACTGAGCTTAACAGCAATTCCTGCTCCGTGAAATGAAATGATTCACCAGGGTATAAGCTTACAGACAGAAGAGATGTGTTATGAGATCATTCCATTCTGTATAAATTATGGATTATATAAATGTGTGAGTGCATATATAAGCATACACACATATACAGTATATAGATATATAGATATATATATATGCACACACACATACATAGATAGATAGATAGATATGATATAGATAGATATATTAGATAGATAGATAGATAGATAGATAGATAGATAGATAGATAGATAGATAGACATACCTATCTATATCTATCTATCTATCTATCTATATAGAAAGAGTGAGGGAGACAGAGAGAGAGAAGGAGAAAGAGAGAGTGAGATGGAAAGCCGACCAAAAGAAAGGGAGTGAGGTAAAGAGATAGATAGATAGATAGATAGATAGATAGATAGATATGGGATAGATAGATAGATAGATAGATAGATAGATAGATAGATATGGGATAGATAGATAGATAGATAGATAGATAGATAGATAGATAGATATGAGATAGATATGAGATAGATAGATAGATAGATAGATAGATATGAGATAGATAGATAGATAGATAGATAGATAGATATGAGATAGATATGTAGATATATATATATAGATAAGATATGAGATAGATAGATAGATAGATAGATAGATAGATAGATAGATAGATATGATATAGATAGATAGGAGATAGATAAATAGATAGATAGATAGATAGATAGATAGATAGATAGATAGATAGATAGATATGAGATAGATAGGCAGATAGATAGATAGATATATGATATGATATGATATGATATGATATGATATGATATGGATAGATAGATAGATAGATAGATAGATAGATAGATAGATAGATAGATAGGAGACAGATAGATATGAGATAGATAGATAGATAGATAGATAGATAGATAGATAGATATGAGATAGATAGATAGATAGATAGATAGATAGATAGATAGATAGATATGAGATAGATAGATAGATAGATAGATAGATAGATAGATAGATAGATATGAGATAGTTATGTAGATAGATAGATAGATAGATAGATAGATAGATAGATAGATAGATATGAGATAGATAGATATGAGATAGATAGATAGATAGATAGATAGATAGATAGATAGATACAGATAGATAAGATATGATATAGATAGATAGTGGTGTGGTATGTACATGCATTGCAGTGTGTGTGTGTGTTATGTTGTGCATGTCGTGTGTGTTTGTGTGCTCTGTGTGTTGATTGTGGATATGTATGTTTGTGTGTTTCCGCATGTCTGTTTTGAATGTTTCTGTGTGTATGTGAGTGTATATGTATGCATGTTGTGCACAAGTGTGTGCATTTGTGTATGCGCTTGTGTGTTTTCTGTGTGTGTGTGTGTATGCATGTGTGGTTTGTGTGTGCATGCATTTGTGTGTAAATGTTGTGTGTTGTGATGTGTGTGCATTTGTGTGTAAGTGTTGTGTGTTGTGATGTGTATGCATGTGTGGTTTGTGTGTGCATGTATTTGTGTGTAAATGTTGTGTGTTGTGATGTGTGTACATTTGTGTGTAAGTGTTGTGTGTTGTGATGTGTGTGCACGTGTGGTTTGTGTGTGCATGTATTTGTGTGCAAGTGTTGTGATGTGTGTAAGTGTTGTGTGTTTTGATGTGTATGCATGTGTGGTTTGTGTGTGCATGTATTTGTGTGTAAGTGTTGTGTGTTGTGATGTGTGTGCATTTGTGTGTAAGTGTTGTGTGTTGTGGTGTGTTTATGGTTGAGTTTGCATTTGTGTGTATTGTGTGCTGTGTGTATGTTGCATGGTGAGTGTGGTGTGTGTGTGTGTGTTATATGTAGTATCTGTGTGTGTGTGTGTGTGTGTGTGTGTGTGTACCAGGGAACTCTCTGGGTCTGACACAGAGACTTTGGTTTGTAGAGTTAATTACCGGGTCTCCGGAGGAGACTGATTCTCCTGTAGTGGAGAATTTCCTGTGAAACTCCGCCCACTTCTCCTCCTTCTCACTCTGTTCTGACCACTTCCTGCCCACTTCTCCCCCTTCTCAGTCTGTTCTGACCACTTCCTGCCAACTTCTCTACTTCCTGCCCACTTCTCCTCCTTCTCACTCTGTTCTGACCACTTCCTGCCCACTTCTCCTCCTTCTCACTCTGTTCTGACCACTTCCTGCCCACTTCTCCACTTCCTGCCCACTTCTCCTCCTTCTCACTCTGTTCTGACCACTTCCTGCCCACTTCTCCTCCTTCTCACTCTGTTCTGACCACTTCCTGCCCACTTCTCCACTTCCTGTCCACTTCTCCTCCTTCTCACTCTGTTCTGACCACTTCCTGACCACTTCTCCTTCTTCTCACTCTGTTCTGCCCACTTCCTGCCCACTTCTCCACTTCCTGCCCACTTCTCCTCCTTCTCACGCTGTTCTGACCACTTCCTGCCCACTTCTCCTCCTTCTCACTCTGTTCTGACCACTTCCTGACCACTTTATGACACAATTATGATAAGCCTCTCCCACCTGATTAAGCCACAACCTCTTCATAATGCAAATCGCAGCACATGAACCCTCTCTGGGGGCTCAAGAGGGCCAAAGTTCCCAGGGATATGTGTGGTATGTGTGTTGAGCAGTGATTTGGATAGTGCTGGGAATTCACATCACTAACTTAATCTTGGGCTGGTGTCAAGTTAGTCCAGACTGCACAGGAGAGGAACTCACATATCCCTTCCTTACTGGCTCCCCTGCATGTGATTGGCAGAGATGCTCTGTGTCCTGCCGCTGATGCAGTCATGAGCTGTAGAGACTGCCCGAAAGCACAGAATGCTCCCAGCACAGAACTCCCAGCATTCCGCACAGAATGCTCCCAGCATAGAACTCCCAGCATTCCGCACAGAATGCTCCCAGCGCAGAACTCCCAGCATTCTGTACAGACTGCTCCCAGCACAGAACTCCCAGCATTCCGCACAGAATGCTCCCAGGCCAGAACTCCCAGCATTCCGCACAGAATGCTCCCAGCCCAGAACTCCCAGCATGTCATAGGGATAGGGTATGATCCAGCAATAAAAAACAGACACATCTATTGGTGGGGATAACAGCCCAGAGCTTTATTTAACATTTTATTTACATTATGTTATTTTCCTTACTCAAACACCACAATAACAATGAAACAATAACCAATACTCTTTAATTAAACTGACAGTCCTTGCCAATCCATTTCCCTTGAAACCAAGCATGGCCAAATTGTACGGGCTCATGCTAAAATTCCCACCTTCTTCAGCACTACCGTTGATCCCAACATTCCTCAGCACTTACAGCTGATTCCCCATTTTCAGCACTTACAGCTGATTCCACCATTTCAGCACTTACAGCTGATTCCACCATTTCAGCACTTACAGCTGATTCCACCATTTTCAGCACTTACAGCTGATTCCCAATAAATTACCCCATTGGCCATCCACTTTAGGTCCAATAGGTAACGTCACCTCCCGCGACCTAAGTCCGGGGCAAACTCTCAAAGGGCTTCCACCTGAGGATAAAATCCCTTAACTTACCACCTCATTTATCAATCTCTGCAAACCATTCAAGGACTATCCGCCAAGCAGAAAAAACACACAACCACACCCTCAGAAAACAAAGGGGTGGGCGGGCGGGACGCTTCCTCTGTCCTTTCTTCTTTACACAACAGCTCACTTCCTGTCTCTAGCACCTTTTAAACCCTTTACCTCTTGCTCCTCCCTAACACACACACCCACCCACACACACACTTCCTTCCTGAATCAACCCTCCCCATGACATGCTTCCCCTCCGCTAACCTGCGGTCCACTCCGGGGAATCTCTTGTCATAGGATAGGGTATGATCCAGCAATAAAAAACAGACACATCTATTGGTGGGGATAACAGACCAGAGCTTTATTTAACATTTTATTTACATTATGTTATTTTCCTTACTCAAACACCACAATAACAATGAAACAATAACCAATACTCTTTAATTAAACTGACAGTCCTTGCCAATCCATTTCCCTTGAAACCAAGCATGGCCAAATTGTACGGGCTCATGCTAAAATTCCCACCTTCTTCAGCACTACCGTTGATCCCAACATTCCTCAGCACTTACAGCTGATTCCCCATTTTCAGCACTTACAGCTGATTCCACCATTTCAGCACTTACAGCTGATTCCACCATTTCAGCACTTACAGCTGATTCCACCATTTTCAGCACTTACAGCTGATTCCCAATAAATTACCCCATTGGCCATCCACTTTAGGTCCAATAGGTAACGTCACCTCCCGCGACCTAAGTCCGGGGCAAACTCTCAAAGGGCTTCCACCTGAGGATAAAATCCCTTAACTTACCACCTCATTTATCAATCTCTGCAAACCATTCAAGGACTATCCGCCAAGCAGAAAAAACACACAACCACACCCTCAGAAAACAAAGGGGTGGGCGGGCGGGACGCTTCCTCTGTCCTTTCTTCTTTACACAACAGCTCACTTCCTGTCTCTAGCACCTTTTAAACCCTTTACCTCTTGCTCCTCCCTAACACACACACCCACACACACACCCACTTCCTTCCTGAATCAACCCTCCCCATGACATGCTTCCCCTCCGCTAACCTGCGGTCCACTCCGGGGAATCTCTTGTCATAGGGATAGGGTATGATCCAGCAATAAAAAACAGACACATCTATTGGTGGGGATAACAGACCAGAGCTTTATTTAACATTTTATTTACATTATGTTATTTTCCTTACTCAAACACCACAATAACAATGAAACAATAACCAATACTCTTTAATTAAACTGACAGTCCTTGCCAATCCATTTCCCTTGAAACCAAGCATGGCCAAATTGTACGGGCTCATGCTAAAATTCCCACCTTCTTCAGCACTACCGTTGATCCCAACATTCCTCAGCACTTACAGCTGATTCCCCATTTTCAGCACTTACAGCTGATTCCACCATTTCAGCACTTACAGCTGATTCCACCATTTCAGCACTTACAGCTGATTCCACATTTTCAGCACTTACAGCTGATTCCCAATAAATTACCCCATTGGCCATCCACTTTAGGTCCAATAGGTAACGTCACCTCCCGCGACCTAAGTCCGGGGCAAACTCTCAAAGGGCTTCCACCTGAGGATAAAATCCCTTAACTTACCACCTCATTTATCAATCTCTGCAAACCATTCAAGGACTATCCGCCACAGGGCCCAACTGTCAATCCCTTGACCAGTTGGGCCCCCCCCGCCACCAGGCCAGACTGGCAACCCCATGACCAGCTGGCCCCCCACACCGCATACGCCAATGTCTGTATCCCCACCACCAAAAGCACCATACATACCCAAAAAAGGGGGGGGGGGTCCCGGGGTCCCCCCCCCCCCAAAACCAATGGCCAAAGAACGGAGCCAACAGGCAAACCACTAGGAACCAAAGAGAACCACGCACACATGCAGTGTACCACAAAAACCACCAACAACAACGCCCCAAAAACAACTAACCCCAGACCACACACCAAATGAACAGCAGAAGGCAAAATCCAACCAGAAGCAACACAAACCCACACAAACCTAGGTACCACTAGACCCAGTCACCAAGCCCGAACACCACAGCATCAACACCGCACGCTGAACTCCCCCAGAACATACCTCCAATCAGCCAGCAACCACCGGAGACACCAGAAGGGAACAGAAAAACACAAGAAGGACAACACTCACGCAGACCCACGCATCGGCCAAGCACCCCCAAGACAACCCCAACACAGGATCAGGAGGCAACAGCAGAACCAAAAGGCAAGCAGCAAGCGACTACCAAACCCCCGCAGACAGACCCAAACAGCCCCAATCCACAGGAAAAAAAACGACTGAAAACCACAAGGGGCGGGCGGGCGGGACGCTTCCGTCCAGGCGGAACACACCCGCATCCACCCATACATACCCCACACGTTCCAACCGCACACCAACCAAGTACGGAAAACAGCAACCCATACATCCCATACCAACCCACCCAACAAAAGGAGATGAAGAACCCCACACTTACCAACAGCCACTGAGCCCGACACAGACTGCAACAAGACAGAACAAAAACCTCCACCACCCGACCCACAACTGACATGCACACCCAGCAAAAAACACCGGTCACCCGGAACACAAAACACACCACCACGCTACAGCCGCCAAACAGATAAGAAAACAGCCACCATAACACCAGACCAACGTACACGCACGGACATCACCAAAGAAAAACACAGACCCCTGCAAAGCCAGACCCACTGGGGCACCGAAGAGCTGCCCCCAACTGTATGTCCGGACACCAGATGCCTACTGTTACCGAATCGCCATGCTGGCTGCACGCGGTGCCTGCAGTCACCAACCACCTGCAACACCCCACGGGCAGTGGGACACAGGAACAGCACCCTCACACACCTCCAACCGAACTCCACATCGGCCAACAGGATCCACCACCCTAACGTGAGGGAAATGCTGCAGCTAACCTCCAGGAAAACCCATTCGACAAACTGGCCGTGTTCTCGCCCAGGAGGGACTCGCGCCGTGTTCAACAGAGTATGGGAGTGTACAGGCAGACTCCCCATTCCTCCACGGACCCCTAGCCGGAAGTAGAAGAACAAATAGGCCACCATGGAAGAAGCATGTGATGCCAGGAGCGACAGGAAACATCAGGTACCGCTTCATCACCGAAACCGGTACCGGAGACCACCACTCGGCCCAGGCTGCCAACGGGCCAACCTGCCAATGACAACTCGAGAGAGCCTGGCCCCGTAAGGCACCAGTCCGTAACCACTGCAGGGGAGGTATAACTACCCCACAAGTCCCTTGCACCACACCACCATACACACTGCACCAGGCGACAAGCATCCAGGAATAAATTGGAATGGAAGAGAAAGACCATGAAAACGAAACCACCAAGCCAGCAGCCTGTGGCGTGGACACCAAGCCCTCCACCAACCACCTGTAGCAGTCAACACCGCACAGTGCGAAGATTCCCCAGACATCTGCAGCAACACCTGAGGTACCACCCATATTCCATAATGGCCGCACTAACAGATGAGGGACCCAAAAGCACCCCGCCTGCCCCCCCGGCCCTACATCCCCCAGGAGAGGGTCAACCAAGCCCAAGCGACAATGCCCGACTGTGTAGCAGGTTGTAAAACATGGTGGTTAGTGCCGCTCAACCAGGGACCCAACCACCCAGGGAGACACCCAAAGCAATCAGCACAACCACCCAAACGCAGACACAGGCATCCCAGACCATGCAGAAAAGCACCATTCCTACTCCCACACAAGGCACGCACAAACTGCTTCAAACCATGCGCAAAAACGGCAACCCAAGCATGCGCACAGGCACCCAGAACATACCCCACGGGACCCCCCCCCCAACCTGCAAAAAATTCAGCCAGATACCCCGACAGCCACTCCCACCATCATAAAACCGAAAAACTGAGATCCATACCTATATGACACAGACCTATAGATCCACAGAAACACCCCATACAGCTACAGCCAGAGATACACGCATGCGGAGGGCCCCATAGATACCCCCACGTAACACACAGAAACCCAACGACACCAACAGAGACACATACACACTAAGATGGGAAGCACTGCACAGAACCCCACTCCGTATCCAATCCTACCCAACAGGGGCCCGACCACCACCTCCACCGCCGCCCAGTCCCGAGCCCGCTCACCATGCCAAGTGTGAGGTTTTTTTTTTTTTGGTTTTTTTTTTTTGGTTTTTTTTTTTGTATGATCGCGCGTGGGGAATGAGCGAGCCACCCACTAGGGGGAGCCCACATAAGGTCCAAGGCCTGGAACCCCCCCCCCCCCCAAGCACAGTAGCCCGAACCCCATGAGGCCAAACCCGGGGAGGAGAAAGAAACAGGAAAACCAAAGCAGGAAAAGAAAGAGAGGGAGGGGGTACCAAAAGAAGGAAAAGAAGAGAACAAAGGAAAATTGAAGGAAGTAGACAGGAACGGGGAAAAAAAAAAAATTACCCCCCCCCCAGGAACGAGGGAAAAACACCCCAGTGGAAGGAAAAGAACCGGGATAGCCCTACACTGAACAGAAAGGAGAAAACGCAGGACAACACAGACCAAAAAGAAGGCGGGAGGGAAGAGATAGACAGCAAAGAAAGCACAGCACTGCCAGCCTAACGGACCCCACTAACAAACTACCCATCCGCTGCGCACAGGCCTGGCGTCCCAGAACCTGTCCGCTGCGCACCCTGGCCCCGGCCCGACATGTTGCAAAGCAGGGTAAGTGGGACAGGAAGGAAAGCAACCAGGGAAGGAATGGATCCAGACTACCGGACTGACAACCCCTGCAGCAACCCCACCCCCAGTGCTGCAAGGTCCCATCCGGGTGCCGACGTACCTGCAGCATGACGTGGACAGCACCCCAAAGCGCCCACTCATGGGGCCCGTGAACCAAGCCTGGCAGTCCGCCCACCAGGGAATATCAGGAGCCGACAGTGAGCGAACACTCCGCAGGAAACAAAGCCACGCGCCGGGACCCAACCAGCCGCTGACGTCCCGCATAAGCCGCGGACACGGAATCGGACTCCGTGCACCACCTCCTGATAGCCATGTCGTCATCTTGCCGCTCCACGATAGCAAATGCAACTGTGGCATCCCAGAGCCGACCAAGGCCGCCCCCACGGAGCTCCCGGGATCCAATCGTGGTGTATGGACATCCAAGCACAGGAGACATAACCAGCCAGAGGAGGTGACAGGTCCTCCCCACACCCAGAGCAATGCGCGATGCTGAGGAATCCGGACAGCAGCAGCAGGAAAATCGGAAGGCCAACGCCAAACAACCAGGAGGGTAGTCCACTGCTCCCCGACAATGGAAGAGATGCAATCGCTAAGCTGCAACACCGCCCCGCAGGAACCATCAGCATACCAGGGAAAAGGCAGGAACAGAACCGAACCAGGATCCACACGCACACAAGCCCAGGTCGTCTGCAGGTAGAGAATCTGGCACGCTTCCTCTGTCCTTTCTTCTTTACACAACAGCTCACTTCCTGTCTCTAGCACCTTTTAAACCCTTTACCTCTTGCTCCTCCCTAACACACACACCCACACACACACACACTTCCTTCCTGAATCAACCCTCCCCATGACATGCTTCCCCTCCACTAAACTGCGGTCCACTCCGGGGAATCTCTTTCCGCACAGAATGCTCCCAGCACAGAACTCCCAGCATTCTGCACAGAATGCTCCCAGCACAGAACTCCCAGCATTCCGCACAGAATGCTCCCAGCACAGAACTCCCAGCATTCTGCACAGAATCCTCCCAGCACAGAACTCCAGCATTCCTCACAGAACACTCCCAGCACAGAACTCCCAGCATTCCGCACAGAATGCTCCTAGCACAGAACTCCCAGCATTCCAGCACCAGCAATCCGCACAGAACGTTCCCAGCACAGAACTCCCAGCATTCCGCACAGAAAGCTCCCAGCACAGGACTCCCAGCATTCCGCACAGAACGCTCCCAGCATTCTGTGCGTTCGGGCAGTCTCTACTGCACGTGACGGCTTCTGGCAAACATCCTAGCAAATTATTATATAGGTTAACGATCCCTGTAGACTGCCCATCCCATGAGCGTTAAAGGGATAGTAATACTTAAAATGTAAAAAAAAAATATGTTGTAGGGTTTATCCCCCTGAGTAAAACAAGAGTACTCCCACTGCTGAAAGGTGTTTAATTCAAAAGTTATTAATTTTCAAAGTAGAATTTTTTAGGTGCAATATCACAGTGGCCTGAAATTGTACAGTGGCGCTGTTGCTACACGATCCTATGGACAGCTCTGGTCCCAGGACCATAAATCTCCATAGGATCTCCATACAATTTCAGGCCACTGTGATATTGCACCTAAAAAATTCAACTTTGAAAATTAATAACTTTTGAATGAAACACCTTTCAGCAGTGGGAGTACTCTTGTTTTACTCAGGGGGATAAACCCTACAACATTATTTTTTTTTACATTTTACGTATTACTATCCCTTTAAGCGGTTATCTCAGAAAATTAAATACCATATTTTGCATGTTAAATTTTTTTTTTTTTAAATGCATAAATAGTGATGAAAATTAAACATACACATGGAACACTTAACTCTTTATGGACCAAAGCAACACATAGCATGACAATGAACTGCACTTTCCTTTGGTTCTTTCACTAGTTAAATCAAAGGAATCAAAAAGGTTGGCACAGATCTGGTTGGAAAGTTAAAAGAACACTGTTAGCCTTGCAATCAAGTCGTCTAATGAATGGTCGCGTACATGTAATCAGTCCTGTCCTCCAGTCCTGAGTAGGTAGCCTGACACTTCACTTTGCATTCTCCATACAGAATATCACTACCAATTTTTACTACTCACATGCAATGTCCTTTTTCAACCCTACTCGCGCCTATATATTAACCCTACGCTAATCCAAGTGCCTCCTCTTCCCGCAGTTCACTGCCCGTGCTACCGCAGGTCACTGTGCATGGAGACTAATGAATAGCACTTTTAAAAGGATAACCCACAATAGTTCCAGCAGTAGGTGTGAGTGGTTCTGCACTTGGAACAATAGAAGATAGGATTCAGAGTAGCAAAAAACTCACAAGAGTGGTATAAAGGTGATACCTTTCAAAGGGATAGTAATGTTTCATAATAAAAGCAGCTCTAATTAATCATCATAGTATTTGGACTTTGGAGAGTGTTATTTTAATTCTGTCAGAGTTGCAGTACAAGAGTAATTGAATGATAAAGTATCCCCCTCCTGCCCCTTTTACTGATGTAACACTGCTCAGCCAGATCAGAAGGGAGGTGCCCAGATAGACTGCAGAGAGGGACAATCTTCAATTAACATAAGGGAAAAACTTGAAAAACTTGTCAAGGGGGGCAGGGCTTTCATTGTTCTCATAGGAAGAAGATTGTCCCCTGCTGTTATCTGTCTGGTCTTACAACCAGATCCACATCTGAGAAGAGATGGCTTACACTAGGTAAAAGGGGCGGGAGGGGAAACTTTGCTTGTGAATATCTCTCAAACCATAAAGGTTTGAGAGATAAGACATATCGTTCTTCATGTTTTTTTAATGCCTACAAAATAAAATAAAGATAAAACGAAGTATTACTATCCCTTTAATGGCTAACTGAGGACATAACAGGTGCAAGCTTTCAGGACACTAAGGTCCAGTCTTCAGGTATGGGTTAACATGCTACACTGAATCCTATCTACTCCACTGGCTAACACGGTACCATCTTTTTTTCTGGAACAACAGAAGAAACACTCATAGATAGGCTCGGGAATGTTGAACTGTTGTTACATCTCAGGTGCCTCTAGGCAAGGCATTCTAGGTGCCCTTAGCTCCAACTATGGTCACCCCCCCCCCCACTCCTCACGTGACTCCACCCCCAGTCCCATCCACTGTTTCCTGGTACAGAAAATACCCTTGTCCTATAGCAAGCAATGACAAAAAAAAAAGCTTTAACCCCTTGGTTGCTAGCGAGATATCCAACGTATGTGTTGGATATCTCTCTAGCATCCAAGGAGTTAAACAATAGTCCACAATTGGGTATATATAACTGGTGCAGACACACTGAGATTTTTCTGGCCACACCCACAATTTAGAATGGGGGTGTGGCCAGCACAGCTAAGGCACCGCCCCTCAACATTTGGAGATCCAGGCAGTTGCCTACTCTGCAGCACTGTTGTGATGCTGTGTCAATAATATGTGTGTGAGGGTGAGTATTAGACATGGAAGTAGTGAGAGTGATGATGATGATGATGACTGTGATGATTTGTTGTACATCATGATGGCAGTGTTGATTTTTACTGTAAAGCACATGAGAGCTGTTAGCATGTGTAGTGATGTTTTGTCTGCCTGAAAATAATGTATATGTCTATCTCTGTCACTCTCAGTCTCCTCTCAGGTATAGGAACAAAATCTCCTGCCACTGTCACCTATCAGTCACAAGTATTTTTTTTTACACTGTACCTGCACCATCTGCTGTGTGCTTTATACTATAATGTAAGCTAAGAGAAAGAAGAGGCTGCCAAAATGTATACCCTATCTATTCACTGTTTACAAGTCTCACACACACTCCCTACAGCTCTCCAGAGAATGGTTATCACCAATACTGATTAAATCAATCAACTCCCCCTCTTTACCTGTCTGCTTATACACAGTAGTAGATAGCGTGAATGTTTTGGCAGCCTCTCCTTTCCAATAGCTTATATTATAGGATAAAGCACACAGCAGATGGTGCAGCAAACCTCAGAATATGCTTATTCCTCTCATTCTTAAAGGGATAGTAATACTTAAGATGTAAAAAAATATATGTTGTAGGGTTTATTCCCCTGAGTAAAACAAAGGTACTCCCACTGCTGAGAGATATTTTATTAAAAAATTATAACAGCTCAAACTTGAATTTTTTTAGATGCAATATCACAGTGGCCTGAACATTTTCAGTGGCACTGTTGCTACACCATCCTATGGAGATTTATGGTCTAAAGACCAGAGCTGTCCATAGGATGGTGTAGCAACAGCACCACTGTACATTTTCAGGCCACTGTGATATTGCACCTAAAAATTCAAGTTTGAGCTGTTATACTTTTTTAATAAAATATCTCTCAGCAGTGGGAGTAGCCTTGTTTTATTCGGGGACATTAACCCTACAAAATATTTTTTTACATTGTAAGTATTACTATCCCTTTAAGGATGCAGGAATGAGTGTTTGTGTAAGTAACACAGAATGTCAGATTATACCTGTGTGTTTGTCTTGAATGTATGATGTGTTTCTGTCTCTGTACAGTATTTGTCACATTCAATCTGTAGAGTCTCATGCTCAGTCAGGTAGTTCAGGTAGGGAAGATCACATGTCTATCTGACTGATTTTCTGTTCAACCTCTTGGATGCAATAAACTAGATATATGTGTTGCATTCAAAAGAATAAAGGGGAAGCATATGTATTCTTAAATACATTATTAAATACATTATCATATATTATTCTTAAAGGAGCAGTAAACTTTTTTTATGAAAACACATATTTTATAGAGCATTTTCTGCTGAATAAAACAAGGTCACTCCAATCGCTGTCAGATGTTTTATTCAAAATTTATAGCAGTTTAAATAACCAGGAAGTGAATTTACTGTGTTCACTTCCTGATAGTTCTAACTGACAGGAAGTGAATTTACTGTGATTACTTCCTGATAGTTCTAACTGACAGGAAGTGAATGTACTGTGTTTACTTCCTGATAGTTCTAACTGACAGGAAGTGACTCAGCAGCTTCTATCACATTCTATGGAGAACTGTATGTCACTGACGTTTCTGAATCTAACAGGAAATCTAATTAGGATTTGGCCACTAGAGGGCACTGCTAATGTAAAAAAAACATGGGTTTAAACTGTAATAACTCTGGAAATATAAATCTCTCAGCAGTGGGAGTACCCTTATTTTGCTCAATAGGAAAATCCCTACAATATATATTTTTTTATTTAAAAAACGTTTACTGCTCCTTTAATGACTTTAACAAAAAGACTTACTTCTGTTGATGTTCTTCATCCACTGTTGATTAGATAGACAGACAAATAAATGGATAGATAGATAGACAGATAGATAGATAGATAGATAGATAGATAGATAGATAGATAGATAGATAGATATGAGAGAGATAGATAGATAGATAGATAGATAGATAGATAGATAGATAGATATGAGATAGATAGATATGTGATAAATAGATAGATAGATAGATAGATAGATAGATAGATAGATATGAGATAGATAGATATGTGATAGATAGATAGATAGATAGATAGATAGATAGATAGATAGATATGAGATAGATAGATATGTGACAAATAGATAGATAGATAGATAGATAGATAGATAGATAGATAGACAGATAGATAGATAGATAGATAGATCTGTTGTAATTTTCAATATTGTTCTGACCTAGAAAGGTACCCATTACTTTTTTAAAGCAACTACAGTATCTGCAAACACAGCATCCCGAGGCAAAGGATTTCATGTATTTTCTGCCCTTACTGTAAAAAAAATTCCTGCCTTTAAGTCAGAAGTGCCTTTCCTCAAGTCCAAGATGCCCTCATTTTTTGGCTCAGCTCTTTATGTAAATAGTTCCGCAGAGAGTTCTTTGTATTGATCTCAAATGTATTTGTAAATGTTGATAATATCACCAGTTATATGTTTCTTCTCCGGTGAAAAAAAAAACAGCTTGGCTAGTCTCTCTTTAAAACTCGGATACTTCAAATAGATTGATAGATAGATAGATAGATAGATAGATAGATAGATAGATTAGATATGAGATAGATGATAGATAGATGATAGATAGATAGATAGATAGATAGATAGATAGATAGATAGATAGATATGAGATAAAGATAGATAGATAGATAGATAGATAGATAGATAGATAGATAGATAGATAGATATTATACAATAAATATGCATCTCATACCTTTTCTAGGAAACCTTTTCAAACTAAATGTGGGAGAAAATAATCTGTGAAATGTTCAGAGATGAGCCAGACTGAAACTAAACTGATTCTATGAATTTTCAGATGTTAAATAGACAAGACTAATTATTTTCCTAAAAGCAAATTAAGTCAACATTAAGAAGACCACCACACACATTGTGCTTAATGTCCTAGGCAAATACATTATCTCATCCTCAACATTACTATAAAATTGCACTCCGCATGGGATTTGATAAATGTATTTTGAAGAAATGGATAATAGACATTAAAAATCCCAAAGGAGTTCAATAAAAGCTACAACATTTTTTCATAATTTCCTACGGAAATGATCACATAAGGCTTACGTTTAACCACCTGAATGCTCTGCAATGCATTGCAGACCCCTCTACCATTCAAGATGTTAAAAGACTCAAATAAATGAGAATCAGGGTAATTGTTGTTTGTTAGCTAAATTGGAGTGTTGCAAGAAGTTACCATTGAAAATTGCTGACGTAGAGGTCACCCGTATGAATTATTACCACACACATAACAGCAATCTCTGTCCTCTGAAACTCCTCATGAGGAGATGCACTAAAGGTCGAAGAGGGCTCATAATGTCGATGTCCTTTCGTAGCAGTATCAAAGGCACATCAACAGCATGCGCTAAAGTGTCTTCGACATCACATCCCCATCCATCCCAAAAAAATCAGCATTACTCCCTTAACCCTTTGAGTGCCATAGGGATGTGCATTGCACACCACTGTGGCACTCAAAGGGTTAAAAAAAGTACCCCAAGCACTGCACAATCATCTCCTCAGCTGTGTATCATCTATATATATAAAAGAAGACTTCTGTGTGCCTGGCAAACACACCCAGGGGTGGTATTAAGGAGGAGTTACTGTTCCTATTGGGTGATTCAGTCATGCAGGGAGTTGGCCCGCCCCCACTATGCAGCCCGCCCACCACTATCAAAGTCAGAAAAAAACAATATGGCTGCCATTTGCTCCTACACCACAGACAAACACACATGCCCCACTCACACAGCACCAAACACACACACATGCCCCACTCACGCACACAGACCACCACACACACACATATGCCCCACTCACACAGCACCAAACAGACATGCTCCCACTTACACACACAGCACCACATACACACACAAAGCCAGAAATAAATATGGCTGACACACACACACAGTCACTCACCCTGACTCCCAGTGGCCTCAGCAGGACCTGTAGTGCAGCACCAGGGGAACAAAATGGCACTCAAAGGGTTAAGGTAGGCCCTCTGTTGAATTATTTCTTCACTGTCATCATTTGCCATGCAAGACACAGGACAGACAGCCATCAGGTACACACTTAACCCACTGACTGCCACAGGGTTGTGTATCAAGTTTTACCCCTCAGGGAGTGTGTTCAAACCCCTCACACTGCAAACTTGCATTTCCCTCCCACTTCTCCTCCTTCCCCAGCCTATTACTAACACTTTTCAACATTTATGTTAAGCCCCGCCCCCTTTCATGATTAAGCCCCGTCCCCTCTCACGATTAAGCCCCGCCCACTGTTAACCCAAATTGCCCCATTGCTCTCTCCACATCAGCAGCCCATGAGGGACTCCACAAGTAAAAGTTCCCAGGTATAACACATACATGCCTCACTCACACACCACCACACACACACAAAGCCAGAAAGAAATATGGCTGACACACAGTCACTCACACTGACTCCCAGTGGCCTCAGCAGGACCTGTAGTGTAGCCACAGAAGGGTGCTACAGCACCAGGGGAACAAAATGGCACTCAAAGGGTTAAGGTAGGTCCTCATTGCTCAGTTATTTCTTCACTGTCATCATTTGTCATGCAAAACACAGGACAGACAGCCATCAGATTCACACTTAACCCACTGACTGCCACAGGGTTGTGTATCAAGCTTTACCCCTGAGGGAGTGTGTTCAAACCCCTCACACTGTAAACGTGCATTTCCCTCCCACTTGTCCTCCTTCCCCAGCCTATTACTAACACTTTTTCCACATTTATGTTAACCCCCGCCCCCTACTCGCGATTAAGCCCCACCCACTTTTAACCCAGATTGCCCCATTTGTCTCACCACATCAGTCCCCTCTAGGGACTACACAAATCAAAGTTCCCAGGTATGAATACACTTCCCGCTGCTATTTATCTCTGACATGCCTCTCTATACATTAACCATTTGAGTGCCAGAGGGGTACACAACTCATGCACGCATGTGTTTCTGCTCATATATGTTGCGTGTGTGTGTGTACATCTCTGTTACATATGTGTGTCCATGTGTGCATCTCCAGTGTGTCTGTGTGTACATGTCTTTTGCATGTTTCTGCTGCTCACTGTGTGTATGTGCATACCTCGAAACATTTCACATGGCCAGAGAGGGACACGTTAGTTTTAGGTGATATTGTTGGGGGCGTGGCTGGTGGCCGGGGCATTAGTAAGAATTTTTAGGTTATTTCATGACCTATTACTGGCGATTTATGTAACTGAATAAATGATTTAGTGCAAGACCAAAGTATTTTATTTGCACAGACTAATGTATAAACACATATACTGAAGTTTATTGCTTTATTGCTGTAGAGCAAAGTACTACACACCACACAGTCAGGACTGGTGCAAGGATTTTTGCCACCCTAGGCAAAACCTAATTTCGCTCCGCACCTTGTGTCCCACCCCTTTATACCCCGCCTACTTATACCCAACCTCTTTTCATGATTGTCCTCTCTCTGCCCCCTGGACCAGTCTGCCCCTGGTCTGGAGATGCCTGTAAGAGATGCCCCCCACCAGCTCCAACTTGCCCCTTATCAGCTTCACTTTGGCCCACCAGCTCCACTTTGCCCCTATCAGCTCCACTTTGTCCCCCATCAACTCCAACTTGCCCCCATCAGCTCCACTTTGCCCCCCACCAGCTCCAAGTTGCCCCCACCAGCTCCACTTTGCCCCCCATCCATTCCAACTTGCCCCCACCGGCTCCACTTTGCCCCCCACCAGCTCCACTATGCCCCCAGCAGCTCCAACTTACCACCATCAGCTCCACTTTGCCCCCCATCCGCTCTAAATTGCCACCATCAGCTCCACTTTGCCCCCATCTGCTCTAACGTGCCCCCCCTCAGCTCCACTTTACCCCCAGCAGCTCCAACTTGCCACCATCATCTCCACTTTGCCCCCCATCCGCTCCAAATTGCCACCATCAGCTCCACTTTGCCCTCATCTGCTCTAACGTGCCCCCCCTCAGCTCCACTTTACCCCCCCTCAGCTCCACTTTGCCCCCTCAGCTCCAACTTGCCCCCATCAGCTCCACTTTGACCCCCATCCGCTCCAACTTACCCCCATCAGCTCCAATTTGCCCCCCATCCGCTCCAACTTACCCCCATCAGCTCCACTTAGCCCCCCATCCACTCCAACTTGCCCCCACCACCTCCAACATGCCCCCACCAGCTCCACTATGCCCCCTCAGCTGTAACTTTCCCCTATCAGCACCAACTTACCCCCATCGGCTCCACTTTGCCCCCCAGCAGCCCCATTATGCCCCCAGCAGCTCCAACTTGCCCCTATCAGCTCCAACTTGCCACCATCAGCTCCACTTTGCCCCCCATCCGCTCTAACTTGCCCCCACCAGCTCCACTTTGCCCCCCCACCAGCTCCACTTTGCCCCCCTTCAAGCTCCACTTTGCCCCTCTTCAGCTCCACTTTGCCTCCCCTTCAAGCTCCACTTTGCCCCCCTTCAGCTCCACTTTGCCCCCCCTCAGCTCCACTTTGCCCCCCTCACCTTCACTTTGCCCCCCCTCAGCTCCACTTTACCCCCTCAGCTCCAACTTGCCCCCATCAGCTCCACTTTGACCCTCATCCACTCCAACTTACCCCCATCAGCTCCACTTTGCCCCCACCAGCTCCACTATGCCCCATCAGCTCCAGCTTGCCCCCATCAGCTCCATTTTGCCCCCCATCCGCTCCAACTTGCCCCCAGCAGCTCCACTATGCCCCTTCAGTTCCAACTTGCCCCCCATCACATACCTGTAGCTCCCGCGCAGTCTTCTCTTCAGTAATGCAGAGCGAGGCGGGAGATCATGACTCCCAGCGCGCTCTGCATTACTAAAGATCCGACCCAATGAGGGAGCGCTGTAGCAACACAGACCTGATTGTGTTGTGGTTCCCGGCGTGGTATGTGCAGGCGCAGCTCTTCTCCGCTGCATGCCCGTGCCCCCAGTACGTGTGCGCCCTAGGCCGGCGCTTACCTTGCCTATAGGTGGAGCCGGCCCTGCACACAGTCTGACCTCCTAAAAAGAGGGACAACAGGGTGGGAAAGAGGGACAGAGGGATTTGGCCCTCAAAGAGGGACACTTGGGATGTATGGTATGTGTCTGCCTGTGTGTTGCATATGTCTGTGTTTATCAGTGTGTCTGCATTTCACACACGTGCGCCCAACGGTCATAACATGACGGGCAACGCCGTCCCACATTGCTAGTCTATATATATAAAAGAAGACTTCTGTGTGCCTGGCAAAACACACCCAGGGGCGGCAGTGAGGAGGAGTTATTGTTCCCATTGGGTGATTCAATGGGGGCCTGATTTTCATAGGCGTTGCAGTGGCCGTTGCAGGGTGTTGGCCCGATCTCACTATCCAGCACGCCCATCACTGTACAACTTACAAAAAACAAAAATGGCTGCCACTTGCTCCTACACCACAGACATGCACACAAGCTCCAATGACACACACACATCACTCAAACCCCACACAAACAAAGCAAGTAACGGAGGAAGCCCACTTATTATTTGTGTGCCCTCAGCTTTTTTTTTTTCCCTCCTGTATCATACCTGCCAGCCGCCCTATACACTCACTACAGAGAGAGCGCAGGGTTATTCCGAGCCCCTGTCATGGACATGGGGTTCATGTAAGTGAGAAGGATACACTGCATGAACTACTGTGTGTGATTAGACGCAGCATGAGGAAAGGTACAGAACCGGACTGGGTTTTTTTTATTTGTTCCTTAAAGCGACTTGCCTTGTGCCGTGTCAGACTTGGCCACCCAGGGCATTGAAGGGGTTAAATAAGGATTTAGCCAGTCACATGTAAGGAATAGGCAAACTTCAGAGTGAGCAATGAAATGTGGTTAAATCGCCGTTTTCATGAAGCGCACTGAAGAGGTGTAAGGATTGCCCTCACAGACCTTCAGCGGGTGCCATGAAAACGGCGATTTGAGTTGACAAGGAAATATGTACATTTAATTGCCTTGGATCGCGCTGGAAATACCTTCATCACATCACAGTGGTTTCTCCCGTTGCAATTAGTACTTTTGCTTCACTGTATATTCACATGTCAACTTGTGAATATGTAGTGGAGCAAAAGTAGTAATCGCAACGGGAGAAAGCACTGTGATGTGATGAATGTATTTCCAGCGCGATCCAAGCCAGTGAAATGCACATATATTGTTATAGGTCATGGCTGAAAGCGGAGTGTGGTCATGCGCTACTTCAGAAGGATCCCCTTTGGCCAGACCGAAGTGTAAATGCAGCCCTGCAGTACCTGGCCTCCTCGCTCCCGGGCTGTTGCAGCTCTGACCGTTCGGTTGAGGCTCAGCCGGTTCCCTCCAGTCACTGTGTCGCTTGTTTCTCCTGTACTTGAGGAGCCGAGCTGTGGCAACCACAGGGCTCCAGGGAGGCCGGGGAGCAGCACCAGGGCAGGGCTGGGGCAGGGTGCTGTAGAGAGCAAGAGGCCATGACAGGGGCTCGGAATAACCCTGCGCTCTCTCTGTAGTGAGTGTATAGGGCGGCTGGCAGGTATGAGACAGGAGGGAAAAAAAAAAAGCTGAGGGCACACAAATAATAAGTGTGCTTCCTCCGTTACTTGCTTTGTTTGTGTGGGGTTTGAGTGATGTGTGTGTGTCATTGGAGCTTGTGTGCATGTCTGTGGTGTAGGAGCAAGTGGCAGCCATTTTTGTTTTTTGTAAGTTGTATAGTGATGGGCGTGCTGGATAGTGAGATCGGGCCAACACCCTGCAACGGCCACTGCAACGCCTATGAAAATCAGGCCCCCATTGAATCACCCAATGGGAACAATAACTCCTCCTCACTGCCGCCGCTGGGTGTGTTTTGCCAGGCACACAGAAGTCTTCTTTTATATATATAGATTTTTTCGGATTCATATAACTCCTTTGATGCTGCAAAATGCATTGCTAGGTACTGATTTGGGGAGTAAAGTCCCAGGTTGTATGCTTAAAGGTATAATATACTCCCAAACACAGCCTTAAGTAAATGACACAAAGACATAGGTCCCTGACTACCACTAGCATGCTCCAGTCCCACCCTGGTGTCCCTGTGTTTAAGAGATCAGACTGTGTGGTGTGTATAGAAGTGTATCACCCTGGTGTCCCTGTGTTTAGGAGATCACACTGTGTGGTGTGTATATAACTGTATCACCCTGGTGTCCCTGTGTTTAGGAGATCAGACTGTGTGGTGTGTATATAACTGTATCACCCTGGTGTCCCTGTGTTTAGGAGATCAGACTGTGTGGTGTGTATAGAAGTGTAACACCCTGGTGTCCCTGTGTTTAGGAGATCAGACTGTGTGGTGTGTATAGAAGTGTATCACCCTGGTGTACCTGTGTTTAGGAGATCAGACTGTGTGGTGTGTATATAAGTGTATTACCCTGGTGTCCCTGTGTTTACGAGATCAGACTGTGTGGTGTGTATAGAAGTGTATCACATTGCTCCGCAGTAATAAAACTCACATTAATGTTTGTTTCACCTTCAGTATATGCTTCAGTTGTGACATTGTGGAGTGCTTTGAGTGTTGAAGAGAGATGACTGGCAGGGTTTCACTTATGACAGTGTGTGTGGGGGGGTGACTGGAATGGGGAAAGTGTGGTAGAGGTATGACTGGCAGGGTGAGAGGTGTGACACTGCGGTGTGGTGTCAGTGTGGTAGAGGTATGACTGGCAGGGTGAGAGGTGTCACACTGCGGTGTGTGGTGTCATTGTGGTAGAGGTATGACTGGCAGGGTGAGAGGTGTGACACTGCGGTGTGGTGTCAGTGTGGTAGAGGTATGACTGGCAGGGGGAGAAGTGTGACACTGCGGTGTGGTGTCAGTGTGGTACAAGTATGACTGGCAGGGTGAGAGGTGTGACACTGCGGTGTGGTGTCAGTGTGCTAGAGGTATGACTGGCAGGGTGAGAGTTGTGACACTGCTGTGTGGTGTCAGTGTGGTAGAGGTATGACTGGCAGGGTGAGAGATGTGACGGTGTGGTGTCAGTGTGGTAGAGGTATGACTGGCAGGGTGAGAGGTGTCACACTGCGGTGTGGTGTCAGTGTGGTAGAGGTATGACTGGCAGGGTGAGAGGTGTGACACTGCGGTGTGGTGTCAGTGTGGTAGAGGTATGACTGGCAGGGGGAGAGGTGTGACACTGCGGTGTGGTGTCAGTGTGGTAGAGGTATGACTGGCAGGGGGAGAGGTGTGACACTGCGGTGTGGTGTCAGTGTGGTACAGGGGTAACTGGCACGGTGTAACATAACTAAATACAACCTTAACCAAAGGAAAAAAAAAAAAAGACGGGCAACGCCGTCCCAAACTGCTAGTCTCCATATAAAATATCTGCAAATTGAATGTATAGGGGAAGCTGTAAATAAAGAGTCAGAGATGCTCAACTAGGAACTAACCTGCAATACAAATCTGCAGGCTCTATAGGAACTTGTGTCCTATCCAGGGGGCAGTCTCTGGGGTTGGCTGCTTCTCTTGTTCAGAGCGGAATTTCCTGGCATTTGTGAAGTGCAATCGAACCACCAGACAAGGTAAGGATGATGGGAGTTGTAGTGTAATATGCTGCTCGTTATTTGTTTTATGCACTTGGATGCTGCGGCCAGTAAATTGAAGGTAGCGACTTTTAAAGAGGCGACATGAGAATTTTGCGCTTTTATGCATGGTGAGATTCTTGTGTCGCCATTTTTATTGTGCCGACATGGTTACTCTGCCAATTGGTCGCACACTCTTTTGCATGAGACCTTTTAAAAGTAAACCGAACTGAATGCTCTGTGTGATGTAATACAATGTTACACTCTCCCTGCAGCACTGAATGTTCTGTGTGATGTAATATGTTACTCTCTGCAGCACTGAATGCTCTGTGTGATGTAATACAATGTTACACTGTCCCTACAGCACTGAATGCTCTGTGTGATGTAATACAGTGTTACACTCTCCCTACAGTACTGAATGCTCTGTGTGATGTAATACAATGTTACACTCTCCCTGCAGCACTGAATGCTCTGTGTGATGTAATACAATGTTACACTCTCCCTGCAGCACTGAATGTTCTGTGTGATGTAATATGTTACTCTCTGCAGCACTGAATGCTCTGTGTGATGTAATACAATGTTACACTGTCCCTACAGCACTGAATGCTCTGTGTGATGTAATACAGTGTTACACTCTCCCTACAGTACTGAATGCTCTGTGTGATGTAATACAATGTTACACTCTCCCTGCAGCACTGAATGCTCTGTGTGATGTAATACAATGTTACACTCTCCCTGCAGTACTGAATGCTCTGTGTGATGTAATACAATGTTACACTCTCCCTGCAGTACTGAATGCTCTGTGTGATGTAATACAATGTTACACTCTCCCTGCAGTACTGAATGCTCTGTGATGTAATACAATGTTACACTATCCCTGCAGCACTGAATGCTCTGTGTGATGTAGTACAATGTTACACTTTCCCTGCAGCACTGAATGCTCTGTGTGATGTAATACAATGTTGCACTCTCCCTGCAGCACTGAATGACTGTGTGATGTAATACAATGTTACACTCTCCCTGCAGCACTGAATGCTCTGTGTGATGTAATACAATGTTGCACTCTCCCTGCAGCACTGAATGACTGTGTGATGTAATACAACATTATACTCTCTGCAACACTGATTGCTTTGTGTGATGTAATAGAATGTTACACTCTCTGCAACACTGATTGCTTTGTGTGGGGTAATACAATTTTATACTGTCCGCAGTACCGAATGCTCTGTGTGATGTAATACAATGTTACAGTATCTCTGCAGCACTGAATGCTCTGTGTGATGTAATACAATTTTATACTGTCCGCAGTACCGAATGCTCTGTGTGATGTGATACAATGTTACACTATCCCTGCAGCACTGAATACTCTGTGTGATGTGATACAATGTTACACTCTCCCTGCAGCACTGAATGTTCTGTGTGATGTAATACTAATATTATTATTATTATTATTATTAATACAATGTTACACTATCCCTGCAGTACTGAATGCTCTGTGTGATATAATACAATGTTACACTATTCCTGCAGCACTGAATGCTCTGTGTGATGTAATACATTATTACACTCTCCCTGCAGCACTGGATGTTCTATGTGATATCATACAATTTTACACTCTCCCTGCAGCATTGAATGCTCTGTGTGATGTAATACAATGTTACACTCTCCCTGCAGCACTGAATGCTCTGTGTGATGTAATGCAATGTTATACTCTCCCTGCAGCACTGAATGCTCTGTGTGATGTAATGCAATGTTATACTGTCCCTGCAGCACTGAATGATCTGTGTGATGTAATACAATGTTACACTCTCCCTGCAGCACTGAATGATCTGTGTGATGTAATACAATGTTACAGTCTCCCTGCAGCACTGAATGATCTGTGTGATGTAATACAATGTTACACTCTCCCTACAGCACTGAATGCTGTGTGATGTAATACAATGTTACACTCTCCCTGCAGCACTGAATGTTCTGTGTGATGTAATACAATGTTACACTCTACCTGCAGCACTGAATGATCTGTGTGATGTAATACAATGTTACAGTCTCCCTGCAGCACTGAATGTTCTGTGTGATGTAATACAATGTTACACTCTACCTGCAGCACTGAATGCTCTGTGTGATGTGATACAATGTTACACTCTACCTGCAGCACTGAATGCTCTGTGTGATGTAATACAATGTTACACTCTCCCTGCAGCACTGAATGATCTGTGTGATGTAATACATTATTACACTCTCCCTGCAGCACTGGATGTTCTATGTGATGTCATACAATTTTACACTCTCCCTGCAGCACTGAATGCTTTGTGTGGGGTAATACATTGTTACAGTATCTCTGTAGCACTGAATGCTCTGTGTGTTGTAATATGTTACTCTCTGCAGCACTGAATGCTCTGTGTGATGTAATACAATTTTATACTGTCCGCAGTACCGAATGCTCTGTGTGATGTAATACAATGTTACACTATCCCTGCAGCACTGAATTCTCTGTGTGATGTAATACAATGTTACACTCTCCCTGCAGCACTGAATGCTCTGTGTGATGTAATACAATGTTACACTCTCCCTGCAGTACTGAATGCTCTGTGTGATGTTATACAATGTTACACTCTCCCTGCAGTACTGAATGCTCTGTGTGATGTAATACAATGTTACACTCTCCCTGCAACACTGAATGTTCTGTGTGATGTGATACAATGTTGCACTCTCCCTGTAGCACTGAATGCTCTGTGTGATATAATACAATGTTACACTCTCCCTGCAGCACTGAATGATCTGTGTGATGTAATACAATGTTACAGTCTCCCTGCAGCACTGAATGCTCTGTGTGATATAATACAATGTTACACTCTTCCTGCAGCACTGAATGCTCAGTGTGATGTGATACAATGTTACAGTCTCCCTGTAGCACTGAATGTTCGGTGTGATATAATACAATGTTACACTCTCCCTGCAGCACTGTATGCTGTGTGTGATATAATACAATGTTACACTCTCCCTGCAGTACTGAATGCTCTGTGTGATGTAATACAATGTTACACTATCCCTTCAGTACTGAATGCTCTGTGTGATGTAATACAATGTTACACTATCCCTGCAGCACTGAATGTTCGGTGTGATATAATACAATGTTACACTATCCCTACAGCACTGAATGCTCTGTGTGATATAATACAATGTTACACTCTCCCTGCAGCACTGAATGCTCTGTGTGATGTTATACAATGTTACACTATACCTGCAGCACTGAATGTTCTGTGTGATGTAATACAATGTTACACTCTCCCTGCAGCACTGAATGCTCTGTCCATACGTAAATGGGGGATTATTATTAGGATTAAAAAGCAGGTGGTACTAATTAAATCAACAGCATAATCAGGAATGAGACTTAATTAGATCACTGCTGGGCTCCCAGATCTGACACTGAGACCTAACAGGGAAATTAATCATCTACTATCAATTAAACCAGACAGCTATACATGTATATTAACCCTGATACTTCCAGACAGAACGGTCTCCCTGCTTAAAAGGTATGACAGCACAAAAATTGTCCTTTTTTAATATTAAACTGTAATTTTCAACTGTGGTAATCACAAAACAACTCCCCCAGTCCTCAGATGGTGCTGTTGCTATCACTAGGCAAATATAGTCAAAGTGATACCTTTATTGGCTAATTATTAGAAAAAGAAAGCTCCCTAGCTATGTGTGTTATGTATCTAAATCACCAAAGGATCACTTTACTTAGAAGCACCAAACTGTATACGTTTCAGGACGCCTTAGTGTATGAATCTCTACAAGCGTGCAAGTCGCTGCATGTAAGCGATGAGATAATATACTATAAACTGTAAAAAAGAAGGACAAGTCACTGCATGAATCGAAGTGGAGGACCCTAGTCTAGATCCCTCTTGGCCAGCTCAAAAATGGTGTGCCACCTAACTCACCCCTACATGCAGTTCTGACCACTTACACATTCATTAAAGGGATAGTAATGTTTCATAATAAAATCAGCTCTAATTAATCATATTAGTATTTGGACTTTGGAGAGTGTTATATCAGTTCTGTCAGAGTTGTAGTTCAAGAGTAATTCAATGACAAAGTATCCCCCTCCTGCCCCTTTTACTGATGTAACACTGCTCAGCCAGATCAGAAGGGAGGTGCCCAGGTAGACTGCAGAGAGGGACAATATTCAATTAAGATAAGGGAAAAACCTAAAAAAACCTGTCAAAGGACGCAGGGCTTTCATTGTTCTCATAGGAAGAAGATTGTCCCCTGCTGTTATCTGTCTGTTCTATGGACTGCATTCCACATCTGAGAAGAGATGGCTTACACTAGGTAAAAGGGGTGGGAGAGGAAGTTTGCTTGTGAATATCTCTCAAACCATAAAGATTTGAGAGATAAGACTTATATCGTTCTTCATGTTTTTTTAATGCCTACAAAATAAAATAAAGGTAAAATGAAGTATTACTATCCCTTTAAAGGGTAACTACCACCCTGCAAAAACATAATCTTATTTAAGTCTTCATCTGGTGACTAGCTGCCGGCTCCAAAAGGGACTGACAGCGCAGGCGCACAGACGTCACTATGACAAGATGTCCGTGCTTCCTGCTACTGTCCACCTCAGAGTAAGTAGAAAATCTTTTAAACCGGGTAATATTTCTGGAGACTAGCGCTACTAAGCAGCTAGACGCCAGATGAAGACTTAAATAAGATGACGTTTTTGGGGGTGGTAGTTCCCCTTTAAGTCTGAGTAAAGCCAAGATTTTGGTTTTGGCCTCATAAAATGATTGTGTACCAATACGTCCTTTAGATTTTTATCTCTTTTAAAGGTTATCGTGGGTTGTTCTGTGAGAATGTGTTCTAAATCCTCATCGCTCCTTAGAATCGGCCAGCGTTTAGTCAAGATTTGTCTAATTTGTGTATGTTGTGAATTATAAATACCTATTATTCTTATTGTATCAGATGGTTGTATCTTAATCTGGGGATTTAGTCATTCATTTCTGTCTGCACTTTTACATGCCTATTTTAGTACTTTCTTGCTATATCCTCTTTTTAAGAATCTCTGTTGGACCTTCCTCACTTCTATTTTAAATTCTTCAATATTGTCACAAAGCTTCCTTTTTATTCTCTTCTGAGAGTTATAGGATGTTCATTTTTAGCTTGCAATAGAGTATCTGTCACAGTTGGCTTTCTAAAGACAGAGGTTTCAGTGAAACCATTTGAGTTTCTGTAAAGTTGGATATCTAAAAACGAGATGTTATTACACTGATGTTACTTGTGAATCTAATTTATTTTATTATTATTGATTTCTGACGCAAATTCCTGAAATAGCTCAACAGTTCCAGTCCATATCATCCTAATATCATTAATGAAGCATATTCATAGGTTACACATTGTGACGTACCAGGATTTACCGGACCCTTTTGGGGTTGTCGGTTCCTGAACTGCCGCTGCCCCCTCTTCCCCGGCCGGCTGGAGCCCTGCTGCTTCCTGGAGATCCTGGATACTCAGGCAGGAACAACTGGGTGCTGCCCCCTGGC
Source organism: Rhinophrynus dorsalis (assembly GCA_037306005.1). Lineage (NCBI taxonomy): Eukaryota > Metazoa > Chordata > Amphibia > Anura > Rhinophrynidae > Rhinophrynus > Rhinophrynus dorsalis. The sequence continues at coordinate 178,194,195 of CM074726.1, forward strand.
AGACTGGCAGAGCTAGTGAATTTAGCTGCAGAATCCTAGGTGGGGTTTCCAGAGGCCCTACACCAGTAGACCGGCGAGGCAAGTGAATTCGCTCCTGCAGTGGCTAGGGAGAGAATCCCCCACCCAAGCCCCCTCCAGAAATACTGCCGAGACTTGTATTAAAGTGTTAGTAATGTCTAAAAAAAACTTTTTTGCATTTAGAAGAGCTTAAAAAGCTGATCTAAATGCAAAAAAACGTATCTCTCAAACCGCTATGGTTTAAGAGATACGGACGTTTAAAGTTTGATTTCTCCTACTGACAGCTGCAAAGCTGTCAGCAGGAGATTTGTGTCGGTCCACACGCTGGCGCTTGAGAAGAGCTGTGATCTCATTACTTACATGGAATCCCTTTATTGGAATGGTCTAAAACGTGTGCCTGAACACTAGGCACTGAACACTAGGCACACGTTTTAGACCATTCCAATGAAGGGATTCCTTGTAAGTAACGAGATCCCGGCACTTCTAAAGCACCAGCGTGTCGACCGACACGGATCTCCTGCTGACAGCTTTACAGCTGTCAGTAGGAGAAATCAAACTTTAAACACCCGTATCTCTTAAACCATAGCGGTTTGAGAGATACATTTTTTTGCATTTAGATCAGCTTTTTAAGCTCTTCTAAATGCAAAAAAATTTTTTCAGACATTACTAACACTTTAAGGAGGGTAGAACAGAACAGACTTTATTGATAAAACACACTGCTTATATTCACTTCCAGACACTCTTATCAAGATAAGAATACAAATTAGTGCTTGAAAAAGGGACATTTTTACTGGTCCATAATAACCTCCCCTGACTGGTCAATGAAGCACAGCAGGAGTCAATTCACATTCCTTAGCACATGGATTATTCTTTAAACGAGCCCACTCTGCAATCTGGTTCCCCAGATTTACCAAAAGTCACACAATGTACAAAACAGTGATCAATATTTCAAATGTTATAGTTCTAAATTATTCTATCTGGTCACACACATATTAAAGGGATAGTAATACTTGAACATAAGTTTATTTTATATTGTAGACCTTAAAAAAACATGAAAAATGATATAAGTCTTATCTCCCAAACCTTTATGGTTTGGGAGATATTCAGAAGTAAAGTTTCCCCTAGAGTGATGTCATTGCTCCACCCTTCAGTTTTGGAATCCGGTCCCGGGACCGGTTGTGCCTCTCCAGAAGTGCTGAGATCACCATCTTTAAAAATAATTTCTTAATTGGAATGGTCTATAAAGTGTGCTTTCAAGCCAGGTACACTTTGTACACAGTTCCAATTAAGTAGTTCTTTTCAAAGATCGTGATCTCGGCACTGCTAAAGAGCTGCCGGTTGCTCTGTGGACCGAATTCCAAATCTGTCCACTAGATGGCAGACTTGGCTGAAACAGCCAGGAAAAGAGAACTTTACTATATTTTACATGTGAATATCTCCCAAACCATAAAGGTTTGGGAGATAAGACTTATCATTTTTCATGTTTTTTTAAGGGCTACAATATAAAATAAAATTATATACAATATAAAATAAAAATTATTTTCAAGTATTACTATCCCTTTAAACAAGCTCATAATGAATGTGTCAGTGGTCTGAATTGCATGTAGGGGTGAGTTAGGTAGCACACCATTTTTGAGCTGGCCACAAAGGATCCAGGCCAGGGATCCTCCACTTTGATTCATGCGTTGACTTGTCCTTCATTTTTTATCGACTGTAGTACATTGTCTCATCCCTTACATGTAGTGACTTGTAGAGATCAATATATTAAGGCGTCCTGAAATGTATTCAGTTTGGAGCCTCAGACTACAGTGATCCTTCATTGATTTAGCTATTTGTCACGTATAGCTGTATAGTTTTCTTTTCCTAATATTAACGGGATTGTTGCACACTCAGAAATAGATATACGTCTCTGTAGTTACCCGTTGTAGATGTTGAAAAAGTAGAGACAATAATACAATTAAGGACTACAAGTACACTATATAGTTCTCTGTTGTATAGGGAGAGGATGATTACATCACGTTATATACGCCAATCTTGAACAGCAGGTTACTTTTATTACACCTGAGCCATCTACTTCATTTGTATGGGGCACATATTTTATGGCTTTTCATCAGGGACAGCTTTTCTGTGTTCTTAGAGACGTGATATATTTTTAAAGGGATAGTAATGTTTCACAATAAAAGCAGCTCCAATCAATCTTCATAGTATTTGGATCATGGAGAGTGTTATTTCAATACTGTCAGAGTTGTAGTTCAAGAGTAACTGAATGATAAAGTATCTCCCTCCCGCCCCTTTTACTGATGTAACACTGCTCATTTCAGAGCAGCGAGACTGTCCGGATGGATCGCAGAGAGGGACAATCTTCAGTGATCATAAGAATAAACCTGAAAAACCTGTCAAGGAGGGCAGGATTTCCTTATGATCACAGTAAGAAGATTGTCCCTTGCTGTGATCTGTCCGGTCAAGAGACCAGATTCCACATCTGAGGGGAGGAGGCTTACACTAGGTAAAAGGGGCGGGAGGGGGATACTTTATCATTCAATTACTCTTGTACTACAACTCTGACAGTATTGAAATAACACTCTCCATGGCCCAAATACTATGAAGATTAATTGGAGCTGCTGTTTTTGTGAAACATTACTATCCCTGTAATACAGTTACAGTTCATGAAGGATTATAGCCAATGAATTTTAAATTATAAAAATAAAGGTTATGACTTACCAATGTCATGAAGTAGACACTTTTTACTGAACGGGTCTATATATAGGATGGCACTAATACATTAATTGATACATGAGCATTATACTTGTATTAATACAGACTCAATGGTGTTAGGGCTTTCTATCTTTTCTTGTTTAATTTGTATATTACTATTTAGACCTCCAGTAAGATTAATGGATTATTTATATTCAAAACTGATGGTATCCTATACATTAAATATAATTGCTATCACTATGGAGAGAGCCATAGTCTATGACACTGCCAGGGCCGGATTTATAATTAGGCAGAGTAGGCATCTGCCTACAGGCGCACCCCATATAGGGGCGCCTGTCATTGGGATCATATTGTGTTTTTTTTTTTTTTTTTACATATACCTCCCCCGCTGCCCAGCACCGCAACTTGGTGAAGACAGGTCTGTGCCTTCTTCGGCACAGACCTGTAACTGCTGAGCTCCTTCGTCAGGTCTTTAGTAATACAGATTCTGGGAGATGACTTAATCTCCCAGCGCTCTGCATTACTAAAGATTAGACAGTGGCGCTGTTGCTACACCATCCCATGGATAGCTCTGGTCCCGGGACCATAAATCTCCATAGGATGGTGTAGCAACAGCGCCACTGTACAATTTCAGGCCACTGTGATTTTGCACCTAAAAAATTCAACTTTGAAAATTAATAACTTTTGAATGAAACACCTTTCAGCAGTGGGAGTACTCTTGTTTTACTCAGGGGGATAAACCTTACAACATATTTTTTTTACATTTTAAGTATTACTATCCCTTTAAAGTTTAAAGGGATAGTAAAGTCCAAGAAAAACTGTTTGCGAATTGATAGGAATAATAAAAAAACATGTAATGCCCTCATTCCCATCTCTCAAACCATTATGGTTTGAGAGATGTAAGAAAATAAAGAACTTCACTCCCTCCCACTTCTCATGTGTCCGCTGTATAGCGGATGTCATGAGTTCTGCTTCCGGGACTAGAAGGCGGCTCTTCAGGAGCGCTGTCATCGAGATATCTAAAAATGATTACTTCATCAGAATGGTCTACAACATGTGGTTCTCAACCCGTGCCCTCAGTGGCTACTACCTGGCCAGTTAATCAATACAACTGAGCCTCTGATCAACACACTTGTGTTCTAGCAGGGAAATTCCTAAGTCCTGGCCTGATAGTGGCCACTGAGGGCACGGGTTGAGAACCTCTGGTCTACAAGGTGTGCTTGCAAGCCAGGCACACGTTGTAGACCATTCCGATGAAGTCATTATACCTAGACATCCCGATGTCAGCACTCCTGAAGAGCCGCCTAAAGTCGGTCGACCGGATTCTGCCTCTGACAGCTTTACAACTCGTCAGGCAGAAATGGGAGGGAGCGGAGACCTTTATTTTATTACATCTATCAAACCATAATGGGAATAAGGGGATTACGTGTTTTTTTATTATTCCTATCATTTTGCAAACAGTTTTTTTTTTTTTAACTTTACTATCCCTTTAATCTATACAGGGCATGGAAGAGAACACAGAGACTGTTTGGATTACTTTAGAATACAGGAATCAGATGGTCACTCATATAGATGTGATCTATAGGTCCCCAGGACAAGCAGAGGAGTTACATCAACTGCTGGTCAAGGAAGTAACTAAGATGGCAGTGAAAGGTGAGGTTATTATTATGGGGGACTTTAAACTTTCTGATGTGGACTGGAAAAACCAAGCAGCAAGTTCAGCCAGGAGTAGAGATATCCTAAATTCTTTACAAGGATTAGCTCTTAGTCAATTAGTAGAAGATTCGACTAGGAAGGAAGCCACACTAGATTTATTATTTACCAATGGAGACTTGGTATCAGATGTAGAGGTAGGAGAGTGTTTGGGCTCCAGTGATCATCAATCTGTGTGGTTTAATATAAAGACAGAAGTGGAGTTGCGCCACACAAAAACAAAGATTCTAGATTTTAGAAAGGCTGATTTTTCTAAAAAGGAAACATATTTATGTGAGTCTTGGAGATCTTTAGATGGAGTCCAGGAGAAATGGGATTATCTGAAATGCGTTTTACTAAATGCAACAGAGCATTGCATTAGGCATGTCAGTTAGGGTAAAAGAAAAAGAAAACCATTGATGTACTCCACAGAAGTGGAAAATATAGTAAAAGGAGAAAAAGGAACCATTTAGGAACTATAAGCAGACGTAGAAGGAAGAAGATAGTTACTGGTACAAGACTAGGCTGAAGGAGGCCAAATGCATTTTTAGATGTGCCAAAGCATAGCAAAAACAGAGGAAATAATTACCCAGTCAATTAAAAAGGGGACAAAACATTTTTTAGATATAGAAGTAAAAGGAGCAAAATGAAACAAGGACTAGTTAAACTGAAAACAAAAAATGAAAAGTACGTAAATGAGAATAGAGGGCTAGGTGACTGCCTCAATGAATATTTCTATTCAGTTTTTACAGAGGATAGGGAAGGGAAGGGACCTCTGTTAGAAAAACGAAATAGCGAGACATGGGAAACATGCATGTTTACAGAGGAAGAAGTTCCACTTCAGCTCTCTAAGCTAAAAACAGGTAGATCAATGGGACCAGATATGATACACCCAAAAGTTATTAAAAGAACTTAAGAGTGTTCTGGCAAAACCTTTAACAGAATTTTTCAGTCAGTCACTATCGACAGGATTAGTTCCAGAATATTGGAAGGTAGCAAATGTAGAACGCTTTACAAAAAAGGTAGCAGGGAAGAGTTTGGTAACTATAGGCCAGTAAGTCTTACTTCAGTAGTGGGAAAATTAAAGGAAACTATGTTAAAGGAAAGTATTGTTAAATATCTGAATTTAAATAGCTTGAAATATCCCAAACACCATGGGTTTACAGCAGGAAGATATTGTCAAACTAACCTCATATATTTTTGACTGGGTAACTAAAATAATAGACCAAGGGGGAGGAACAGTAGATATAGCTTATCTAAATGGGAAGTTTAGATGTGCCGAATGTTCTTCTCTGCCATCAAATTCTATGTTTCTATAGAGCATATGCACTAAGATCTCCAGAGGTGGAAAAATCTTAGTTAAACGGCTCCATAGAATAACATAGTAACTGGAGAAGTCATTTCTACTTTACCTTTTTATCATGCTTTAGTACATATCTCCAAGCCTTATAACATATTTTCATTTTCCCTTTAAGTCCAGCAAAATTCGTGATACACATAATTTTCCTATTAATAGCCTTCAATGCCCATTCTTCCACATTTTCCTATGTATCTTTAAAGTAACAGCAAACATACTTTTTGACATTACATATTCCATATGTACATAATATGTAAAGTCAAGTGGCCCATACTTTCTATGATATTCTTTTACACTTTTACTGTATGTTCTTGACAGTGAGCTCCCTGCCTGAATCTCTTTCAAGAGATCTGCCAGGGGCTTTGAAAGCAGGCATAGTGATACAATGTAACACTATCCCAGCATCAGAAAAGACAACCTCCGATCGATAAAACATACACTACAGAACAACGACTACTGCAGGGATATTATTACATTGTATCACTATCCCTAACAGAAAGCTCTCTGGAAACAGAACCAGGAATTTCACTTGTTAGGGACAATTAAAGTAAAATAAAACAAAAAAACAAAGCTACAAGTCCATCAAGTTCAACCTTTGCCTCATAGCCCAGAGAAATGTGAATTATATAATCTTTCCTGCTGCCAAATAAGTTAGTCTTTATCAGACCTTAGTGTTTTGCCCGCTAATACACAGTATAACCCTGTATGTTCCCTCTTGAAAGAAATTAATCTAATCTTCTCTTAAATGTATCTATTGTATTTGCCACTACCACATCCTGGGGCAAGGAATTCCACAATTTTACAGACCTTACTGTAAAAAACACCCTTCCTTTGCTGAAATTGTCTTTATAAAATATGTAACATCAAAAAGCATGTGTACTGTCCCTTTAAAAATTAATTGCAACTCACATGAAATACATCCATATGAAACGTATCTGGTAAGTTCCTTCAAAAAAAAATACAACAGAACACAACTGTTTTGTGAGCAACTGAGGATTTTACATTGCAATAAAATAAAATACTTTTAAAACAAGCACAAAAAAAGCAAATACATTACATTTAGAAAGTGCAATCTCACAATACTGCATCATATATCTAAATATTGTACCCACACTAGTGTCCTCTCAACACGACTCTCCAGTGGTTCATGTAGAAAACTAGACATTTACGGAGACTGAACTGGAACAATTTTGTTACAAATAACCATAGAAATCAAGTTAAAAAATCCCCAAACTGCGACTGATTTCATTGTACAAATATATAAGTAGGGGTGTTCTTAATATATTTGTCGCATAACTATATCAGTCATGTTCCAAATTTCCTAATCACATATAGATCCCTTCGATAATTTTCCCACATAAACCACATAAACGCTACAGGGGAATTCTGTTCCACCCCTGATCGGACAGTCGGTCACGTAATAAAATCTTTTATCAAGTCTACATGTTTCTGAGCTACATCTGCTCTTTCCTCAGGAAAGATGTAGCTCAGAAGCAAGTCGATTTGATAAAAGATTTAATAAACACCAGTAGATGCATATCTGAAATATAAAATCTTTTATGAAATCAACGCATTTCTGAGCTACATCTTTCCTGAGGAATGGGCAGATGTAGCTCAGAAACGCGTTGATTTGATAAAAGATGTAATAAACACCAGTAGATGTAAATCTGAAGTATAAAATCTTTTATCAAATCAGCGCGTTTCTGAGCTACATCTGCTTTTTCCTCAGGAAAGATGTAGCTCAGAAACGCGTTGATTAGATAAAAGATTTAATAAACACAAGTAGACGTAAATCTGAAATATAAAATCTTTCATCAAATCAACATGTTTCTGAGCTTCATCTGCCCATTCCTCAGGAAAGATGTAGCTCAGAAATGTGTTAATTTGATAAAAGATTTTATACTTCAGATTTAAGTCTACTGTTTATTACGTGACCGACTGTCCGATCAGGGGTGGATCAGAATTCCACTGTAGCGTTTATCCAGTTTTGTGTGGGAAACAAACCAGCGGGATCTATACGTGAGTAGGAAATTTGGTACATGATTGATATTGTTATTAGACACGTATATTAAGAGCGACCCTACCTATATAAGGTTTGTTGGTGGTTGTATTAAAAGACTATTCGAGGAGGGAGCGGCTGTATGGTGTGGAGGCAGCACAATATTGTCCACAAGTGTACTAACTACTTGGATCATATGCAGCGGCCAGTTTTAAATGTACGTACCAGTATAGATACTCATTGAAATTTCTGTTTATACTGAACGTCATTACCCTATGAGGCACCCTCTCTCTTTTTTTTTTTTTTTTTTGTCGTACTGATTTAATTGTGGTTTTTAAACCCTTGAATGCAAGAGAGGTGTCGAGTTAAAAGCCCCATTTAAATCAATTGGATTTTTGATCTCTGCTCTACGTTGCAGTTCTTTTGCCCCAGAAATGACCAGGACTCTGGGAACAGAAGCTGAACCTCTTCGCTCTGCGAGCTACCTGGTAACCCCGCCCACTTTACTGCCAGTCCCACCCACTCTCCTCCCCGTTCCACCTATCTTAAGGCCAAGTTCCACCTTTGTTTCTGCCAATTCTGCCCACCCCAATTAAGTCCCATCCTGTTTATGAACTGAATTGAGTCATTTCAACACTCCCACACCCGGATCTTGGTGGTAATGTAGAGGCTTGGAGCAAAAAGGCTCCTAGCAATTCAAGTAAACTGCACTGTGAGGCGCAAATACAATTTCCCCAAAATGACCATTTAATAAGCCCCTTGAATGCTACACAGGTTTCCAAACTTTGAAGCCTCAAAGGGATTAAAAATGTCATATAAATAAACAGGAACTGTTCTGTATGGTGCAGTTGGTTTGCTCCGGAATTGCTTCTGTTCTGCTTAGTGAGTCAGCCTCAGAGAGTTTAAAGCAGAGCTGGAAAACCTTCAGCACTCTAGTGGTTGTTTTACTAAAATTCCCATCACCATAGGATATGCAGACAGGGAGAAGGTTACAGTAGTTGAAGTGGAAAATGATTAGTGCATCTGTAGTGAATCTCCCCCTGTAGTTTATAACTAAAACTCGCCCATAGAATAACATAGGAACTGAAGACTTTATCACACTGGAGAGGTTATCTCCTCTTTAGCACACCTTAGTACATCTCCCCCTGTAGTCTATAACTAAAGATCTCCCATAGAATAACATAGGAACTGGGGAGTTTATTACACTGGAGAAGTTATCTCCTCTTTATCACACCTTAGTACATCTCCCCTGTAGTCTATAACTAAATCTCTCCCTCCCATAGAATAACATAGGAACTGGAGAGTTTATCTCACTGGAGACGTTATCTCCTCTTTATCACACATAAGTACATCTCCCCTGTACTCTATAACTTAAGATCTCCCATAGAATAACATAGGAACTGGAGAGTTTATCACACTGGAGAAGTTATCTCCTCTTTATCACAACTTAGTACATCTCCCCCTGTAGTCTATAACTAAATCTCTCCCATAGAATAACATAGGAACTGGAGAGTTTATCGCACTGGAGAAGTTATCTCCTCTTTATCACACCTTAGTACATCTCCCCTGTAGTCTATAACTAAAGCGCTCTAATAGAATAACATAGGAACTGGAGAGTTTATCTCACTGGAGAAGTTATCTCCTCTTTATCACACCTTAGTACATCTCCCTTGCATTCTATAACTGAATCTCTCCCATAGAATAACATAGGAACTGGAGAGTTTATCACACTGGAGATTGTTATCTCCTCTTTATCACACCTTAGTACATCTCCTCTGTAGTCTATAACTAAATATCTCCCATAGAATAACATAGGAACTGGAGAGTTTATCACACTGGAGATTGTTATCTCCTCTTTATCACACCTTAGTACATCTCCCTTGTAGTCTATAACTAAATCTCTCCCATAGAATAACATAGGAACTGGAGAGTTTATCACACTGGAGATTGTTATCTCCTCTTTATCACACCTTAGTACATCTCCTCTGTAGTCTATAACTAAATATCTCCCATAGAATAACATAGGAACTGGAGAGTTTATCACACTGGAGATTGTTATCTCCTCTTTATCACACCTTAGTACATCTCCCCTGTAGTCTATAACTAAATATCTCCCATAGAATAACATAGGAACTGGAGAGTTTATCTCACTGGAGAAGTTATCTCCTCTTTATCACACCTTAGTACATAATCTCCCTACTCTCCGTATGGACTACATGTGATCGATAAAGCAAAAGAACCACTTAAAGATAACCCACAAGGAAGTAACAGAGAGTAATGGGAATTGTAGTCCAACAACAACTGGAGAGGCAAAGATATCAAAGGCTTTCAGTTTCCTGCATTACATAAATATGCCCCCACTGTCAGTCATAAACCCCTAATATTATGTTCATTTTAAGGGATCTGCCTGTACAATGTATGGCTTGTATTTAGTGTTAAGGTTCTCTATGTCAGTCTTTGGGATCAAATCACCATGGAGGTTTTCAGGATCTCCTGATATGACTAAAGTCAGCTCTACCATTACACAAGTGAATGTCAGAATGAGCTATCAACTGACTGGCCACCATCCTATATAATAAGAGACGGCTGCGTGAGCTGCAGTCAGTCGCATTAGAGACTACTCGAATGCTCCGCGGCTGATAGAGCGGGGAGCTCCAAATTCAGACCACAGTCCTCTCTGCGCAACTACGGTCCGAATTCAGAGCTCCTGGCTCTGTTATAAGCCGCGGCGCATTCGGGCAGTCGGTACTGCGCATGACTGCAGAGCGGCCAACAGGATCTGTTCACCAGCCGAGGTTGCTGGGTGGCACTGTGGCCTGTGTACATGGGCTTTTCAACTAGTTGCTCATATTACAAGATCCTTAATCCTTGGCGTTGCAGAGGGGTACGCAATACATTGCATACTGCTCTGACACTCTAAGGTTAAAGGAGCAGTAAACCTTTTTTTATGAAAACACATATTTTATAGAGCATTTCCTGCTGAATAAAATAAGGTCACTCTCATCGCTGTCAGATGGTTTATTCAAAATTTATAGCAGTTTAAATAACCAGGAAGTGAATTTACTGTGTTTACTTCCTGATAGTTCTAACTGACAGGAAGTGAATTTACTGTGTTTACTTCCTGATAGTTCTAACTGACAGGAAGTGACAGGCAGTTTCTGTCACATTCTATGGAGAACTGTATGTCTCTGACTTTTCTTTCTTCTCCATTAGAATCTAACAGGAAATCTAATTAGAATTTGACCACTAGAGGGCACTGCAAATGAAAAAAAAAAACATGGGTTTAAACTGTAATAACTCTGGAAATATAAATCTCTCGGCAGTGGGAGTATCCTTATTTTACTCAGTAGGAAAATCCCTACAATATATATTTTTTCATAAAAAAAGTTTACTGCTCCTTTAAAGAAGCAGTAAAATTTCATTTGAAAAATATATATATGTTCTAGCACTTTTCTTTCAAGTAAAAGAAAGGCACACCCTCTGCCAGGAGATCTTTCATTCAAATATTATCACACCTCATACTCATTTTTTTTTTTTTTAATTTGTACTATTGGCAACGGCACCAACTGCTGTCCAAAAGGCAAATTTCCTATATAACACACCATGAGTGAGCTTGTGTCACAGACTACAGCTATACATAATTAAGTGGTAGAAACAGCGCCACCTGGGGACCTCAATAGAAAATTGCAAAGTAATTTAAAAAAAAATATAACGCTTTTGACCTATAATAACATCTGAATGAAAAAAGTTTACTTCTCCTTTATAGAACTGTGTAATAAAAAAAATAAAACTAAAAGGGAATCAAAAACCTTAAAATAAAAATATTACTGTCAGCATTTATAAAAATATGTTTTGTTGACTCTAGATCTCTAAAATCTAATCCTAAATGTGTTTTGATAACGCATTGGTGGGAAGGCCCGCTCCGTACAGACAGAGGATCTATGGCTGTTAAAGGAGAACCGACCCCTGCTAATGTTAACTCCTCACTTGCCTTCCTATGGCCAGAAAATTCTATTGTCCCTTAATTATTGCTTCAAGTGAGAACGTTGTCACTCAGTGCCTGAATGCCATGTCCATTTAAGCGGACATGACAGCTGCTCGGACCACAGGACATAAACTTTGCCCACTTTACATGGTAATTGTAACCCTGAGGGCAGCCATTTGCCCAATTGATTCTGAGATGGCAGAGGCGGCCACCCGCGCTGCCATCCCACAATTCCATGAGGTGCAAGGATCGTCACCAGTCCTCAAGTGCCAGAACCATTGTGATGATCCTGATACATCAAGGGTCATTAAGGGGTTAAAGACCAGAGGCTCCGCTCTGGAACTTAAAGGGGATAGGAGATCTCTCACATATATACAAGTAATACTCATTAGTTAGAGCATTTAGCGAATACGTTTATAATGTTATTCATTTTTTTTTTTTAAATGTTATTTGCACAAAAATTAAGGTTTAAAGGAACAGTAAACTTTTTTTATGACAAAATATATTGTAGGGATTTTCCTATTGAGTAAAATAATGGTACTCCCACTGCGAAGAGATTTATATTTCCAGAGTTATTACAGTTTAACATACCTCCCAACATTTCAAATTCCCAAAGAGGGACACTTGTGTTTTAGGGGGTGTTGCTGGGGGCGTGGCTGGTGGGCGGGACATTACTTATAATTTTTAGGCTATTTCATGACCTACTGACACCTCCTTATGTAACTTAATAAATGACTTATAACAAGATCAATGTATTTTATTTACACAGACTAATTTATAAACACCTATACTGACATTTATACAAACAATATGTGATTTTATTGCGGTGGAGCAATGTGATACACTTATATACACACCATGCAATGTGATATCCTAAAAAAGAGGGACATCAGGGTGGGAAAGAGGGACAGAGGGATTTGGGTCCTAAAGAGGGACACTTGGGAGGTATGGTTTAAACCCATGGTTTTTTTTACATTAGCAGTGCCCTCTAGTGGCCAAATTCTAATTAGATTTCCTGTTAGATTCTAATGGAGAGGAAAGTCAGAAACATACAGTTCTCCATAGAATGTGATAGAAACTGCCTGTCACTTCCCATCTGTTAGAACAATCAGGAAGTAAACACAGTAAATTCACTTCCTGTCAGAACTATCAGGAAGTAAACACAGTAACTTCACTTCCTGTCAGTTAGAACTATCAGGAAGTAAAAACACAGTAAATTCACTTCCTGATTATTTAAACTGCTATGATTTTTGAATAAAACATCTGACAGCGATGGGAGTGACCGTGTTTTATTCAGCAGGAAAAGCTCTATAAAATATGTGTTTTCATAAACAAAAGTTTACTGCTGTTTTAAAGAGTGCCCAGCACCCCTACTTCCGGCTTGCCACTCGGCCTCTGTTTCTGTTCCACTACCCAGCATCCTCCGATGACGGAGGCATTCTGTGTCTAAGCTAGAGCGATCTCATTGGCTAGATAGCGATCTCTGCTTATGAGATCACTCCAGCTTAGAGACAGTATGCCTCCGTCACTGGAGGATGCTGGGTAGTGGGACGGGAGCAGAGGCAGAGCAGCAAGCCGGAAGTAGGCTGCTGGGCACTCATTAAACCTTAACTTTTGTGCAAATAATGTTTTTTTTTTAATTAATAACATTTTAAACATATTTGGGCAACACCATCCCACATTGCTAGTATACAAATTAAAATATATTGCCAGTTTCAAAAGTTATTGCAGCTCAAACTTGAGGGTTTCTTTTAGGTGCAATACCTCAATGGCCACGGTGGCACAGTTCCACAATTAACATATGAAAGAAGATGTGTGAATATCTCCTGAACGGTACATCTGCTGGCCTTTTGGTTAATATGACATATAGGCAGTTTTTAATGTAGTTTTCAAATGCAAACGTGAATTAATGTGGCAGTTCCACTTTAAGTGTTACTGTCCCTTTATAGAGTTAAGTACACACACAACAGGCCTGTCTCAGTTTGCAAAAAACTGACAGCAATTGTTGAGCTCACCTCAATGGACTGACATCCAGGACTTATTCATGCTGTTCTCTCTTGAATCGTGGAGCAAGGTCAAAAATCACAGGGGACATTAAGATTTTCTGGCCATAGTAAGTTCTTTTTTATTATGATTGTCAATTCTCCTTTAATGTACTAATTAGGACCCCTAATTAGTACCCATAACTCCTCTACTCAGAAAGGCTCTCATCTTCTGTCTGACAGTGTTACAGACAATAATGCATTATCACTCTTGAAACAACTAGCAAGCTTTCTTCACCCTTTGAGCGCATGCATTGGATAACTTTTTGGCACTCAAACGGATCAATAAGCAGTTGTCCCGGTGGCCCTGCGCTGTGCAGATTCAAGACTAGATCTTAGCCCTCCAGTTCTAAATAATTAATCTTTGCAAATGCTAGCTTAAAGGAAATGATTTTTACATACCGAACAGTACAAAGGACAAGGGGTCACCCGCTAAGACTTGAGAAAAGAAGATTTTGTCTAAACAGCGGAAGGGATTCTTTACGGTAGGGACAGTAAAGGTTTGAAATTCACTGGCTGAGGAGGTGGTGCTATCGAATGCAGTAGATTCCTTTAAAAGGGGCCTGGATACTTGTTTTTAAAGAGCAGAACATAGAGGGTTATGTATGTTAGTATTGGGATTAATATTTAGTTAGTGCTTGTTGATCCAAGGAGAAATCTGATTGCCATTTGGAATCAAGAAGAATTTTTTCCCCCGCTGAAAGCAGAATTTGAAATTTGCCTTCTTTTGGATCAACAGCGGTGAACAAGAATAGAAAAAGGGTTAAACTTGATGGACACAAGTCTTTTTGCAACCCAAACTACCATGTAACTATGTAACATGGAGACCAGGGCAACAAAAGGTGGAACACCCCCTCCACACACACACACATACTCCCCTCCTGGATAAACATAGAGGATGGGGGGTATATTATGGATTTGCTCTTGCCCATCAACCCCAACCATCCACTGTAAATGTTGTACAGTAAATTGTCTCCACAGTCAGTGATTGAACTGGGTGGGTTTATCTTTTTTTATTCCCATAGAATTTCATGGAATCCTATCTGTCTCTGAAAATTAAAACTCTTGCCCAAAGTTTTTACATGGGCTTCCATTAACAAATAAGACACTTGTAATGCTCCGGCAAAAAAAAAACCCAAAACAAAACAAAAACCAAACAAACACTGGTTTCCGTTGGCGCCTGTAGTGCAAAATATTTTATAGCTCTGTTTGTGCTGCAGAAAAGAAGAGATTTAGCTGCTAAAGGAAGAACTGCCCTTTGACAAAAATTCACGGCCTGTGCATGACTACAAGAAAATGGCCAGAAAAAGCTCCAAGAAATGCGTCATGCCCATGTAGGTGAACAGATAGATTACGTATCTGTTTATCCATCTCAGCCACAATACAGTGACTCTATTACAATGAGAGTTATCCCTTTATGAATAAGAGGGGTGGGAAAAAAGGGTTTAAGGAACATAAGGGATAAATTTAAAGTAGTAGCAAACACACACATGCATATTATATATATATATATATATATATATATATATATATATATATATATATATATGTTTGGACTTCTACAGCTAAAAAAAAATTATGATACTTGTTGCTGTAGCATGTTTCATTAAAAAAACTTGTTACAGTGCAAATCGGGAACGTTTGGATTCAATGTTTTGGTTGGGGGTTGAGTAGATTGCAGTGTTACTATTCCTTTCTGTTGGTCTATGACACAAGCTGTCCATAGACAGCAACAGCAACATGTGTCAACAAAAAAAATCTAAAACTCTGTATTTGGGAAGATAAAAATGAGAAATTCTGGACAAGTAAAAAAATTCCCCAAATTCACACTGTTGTAAATGGAGCTTTCAACTGGTTTAAAATCACATGGGAATTTGGGGGAATTTTTTTTACTCCAGAATTGCTCCTCTTAACCCTATGAGTGCCAGAGATATAACAACGCATTGCTATTCACTCAAAGAGTTAAACTTCCTGAACATGGCCCTTAACCTCAATAAACAGCAATTTTGCTCTCAATATAGCATTTATCAATGTGCGAGCTTCTTATTCCAGTGCAGAATATTCTTGCGTACAGCTGTACACCATGCAGAGATATACAATGCAGAAAGAGCATGTACACCATGCAGAGATATACAATGCAGAAAGAGCACGTACACCATGCAGAGATATACAATGCAGAAAGAGCATGTCGATTTGCAGTGTGAAAAGATCTACTAGTCTCCACTGATCAGAACATACACAGCTGATATATACACAGGTTCGATCCCAATGAATAATATGGGATTCGGCAGCCGAAACCTGATATATAGGTTTTTGTGTATCTGATTAGTGTATCTATTATCACTGATAAATCGGTGGGCACACGTTTGTATCCTCGCGTTGATAGTCAAGCTTATTTACTTCTGTAATTATAATAATTAATTTAGTAAATCTATCCCCATGAGTTCTCACTCTAGTGCAGATGTCCCAATCCTATCATGGCCTGTGAGACACATTTAAAATAAAAATAAAAAGTTTTCGTGAGCCCCAGTAGCACCAAATCATCCTCATCAATACAGCACTAAGTCCTCTCACACCAGCAGAAAGCGCTCTATTTCCAACAGCAAGGCCTCATTCTCTCTCAGCAGAAAGCGCTCTCTCTTTCCAACAGCAAGGCCTCTCACTCCAGCAGAAAGAGCTCTCTCTTTCCAACAGCAAGACCTCTCACTCCAGCAGAAAGCTCTCTCTCTCTCTTTCCAACAGCAGAGCATCTCACTACAGCAGAAGGTGCTCTCTATTTCCAACAGCAATGCCTCTCTCTCTCAGCAGAAAGCACTCTCTCTCTCTCCAACAACAGTAAGGCCTCTCACTCCAGCAGAAAGAGCTCTCTCTTTCCAACAGCAGGGCCCTCTCCCTTTCCAACAGCATGGCCTCTCACTCTCAGCAGAAAACACTCTCTCTTTCCAACAGCAAGCTTTTTTTCTCTCTCTCAGCACAAAACCCTATTTCTCCAGAAGAAACATTCACTATTCCCAACAGCAAGCTCTCTCCCCTCCCCCTCTTGCTCTCTCCCTATCTCTTGCCTCTCTTGCTCGCTCCCTGTCTATCTCCATCCTGCCCCCCCTTGCTCTCTCTATCAATCTTTATCACCTCTCTGTCTTTGTCCCTTTATCTCAAGCACAAAGCACTCTCATTTCCAAGAGCAATCAGTGAACCACATCAAACAGCTTCTTGAGAAACATGTGCCCCTCAAGCCATAGTCTGGGAACCCACATTCTGGTGTGTATAACGTGAGTGCAGAAGAGTTATCCAACACATCACAAGGACTAACTGGTGTAGGACGATTTTACACACGCTAAGCTGTATCGCCACCCTACACTGTAGACTAGCAGATCCCTTCCCCTGTAACACCCATTTTGATCTGAAGCTCTAGAAGAGGGTTAGGCAATATTCAGCACTGCTGCTGTTGAGGACTTCCATTATCTGGTTAGGGTTGATGGAAGTTGTAGTGTCAGACAGCTGGAGTGCTGATGGTTGCCTACCCGTGCTCTAGAATACTGTAAGTGCAACCCAATTAAAGTTGTTCAGTCTCCACCGTGATGACACAAAGCCAACACTGAAGTGAATGGAAGCAGCAAGGCAGGTTACGCATGAGTTCAGAAGCTCCTCAGCTAATGCAGTCCAAGTGCTGACCAGAGCATTAAAAGACCCTCCAATGGAGACGATGAGGTCCAGGCTGGTGGGTGGATCACGTGTTCTACAAAGTCATCAGGATGAAGGTGGAACCGCAACATTCTGCTGTAGAAAAAAGAGGAACAATGTTACACATCTAAAATTAGAAAACCAATGTTACAAAACTCCCCGTGAAGAATAAGAAGGGGAGGCATGTCTGAGCTAGGGGGTGGCAAGAAAAAGTTAATGGGTAGGAACAGGAAATGAGGTTAAAGGGATAGTAATACTTCATTTTAACTTTATTTTATTTTGTAGGCATTAAAAAAACATGAAGAATGATATAAGTCTTATCTCTCAAACCTTTATGGTTTGAGAGATAGTCACAAGCAAAGTTTCCCCTCCTGCCCCTTTTACCTAGTGTAAGCCATCTCTTCTCAGATGTGGAATCCAGTCCATAGACCAGACAGATAACAGCATGGGACAAGCTTCTTCCTATGAGAACAATGAAAGCCCTGCCCCCCTTGACAAGTTTTTCAGGTTTTTCCCTTATCTTAATTGAAGATTGTCCCTCTCTGCAGTCTACCTGGGCACCTCCCTTCTGCTGTGGCTGAACAGTGTGACATCAATAAAAGGGGCGGGAGGGGGATACTTTGTCATTGAATTACTCTGGAACTACAACTCTGACAGAATTGATATAACACTCTCCAAAGTCCAAATACTATGATGATGAATTAGAGCTGCTTTTATTATGAAACATTACTATCCCTTTAAGAGGATAGGGTTAATATATGGAGGTGGTTTAGGTGTCACGTCCTTTCTGAAGCAAAGATAGAAAAGAGTCCCTCCCTCCCTTCTTGTTTTATTATGGGGTGGTGGAATTTTGGTTTGGGGTCTTGGCTTGTTGGGCTTTGTTTGCCTTTTATATGTCACAGCTTTGTGAGGAGCTATGGGCCCTTGCCAATGTGAAGAAGGTTATTAAGTTGGATATGGTGACATGATGATGGTAGGACATCGGCCTAGGGGCAGTGACACCCGGACTGTGTCGCTGGTTTAAACACCGGCCTCATTGAGCTTCGATGACCAGCTAATGGGGAGCTGTAAGGTGAAACAAGATTGGGGTGAGCCTAGGGCTCAAAAGGGGGATAAGCAAGTAGGGTCTATCAAATTGGGAATTGGCAAGGGCTTAAAGGGATAGTAATACTTCGTTTTATCTTTATTTTATTTTGTAAGCATTGAAAAAAACATGAAGAACGATATAAGTCTTATCTCTCAAACCTTTATGGTTTGAGAGATATTCACAAGCAAAGTTTCCCCTCCCGCCCCTTTTACCTAGTGTAAGCCATCTCTTCTCAGATGTGGAATCCAGTCCATAGACCAGACAGATAACAGAAGGGGACAATCTTCTTCCTATGAGAACAATGAAAGCCCTGCCCCCCTTGACAAGTTTTTCAGGTTTTTCCCTTATCTTAATTGAAGATTGTCCCTCTCTGCAGTCTACCTGGGCACCTCCCTCCTGATCTGGCTGAGCAGTGTTACATCAGTAAAAGGGGCGGGAGGGGGATACTTTGTCATTGAATTACTCTTGTACTACAACTCTGACAGAACTGAAATAACACTCTCCAAAGTCCAAATACTATGATGATTAATTAGAGCTGATTTTATTATGAAACATTACTATCCTTTTAAAATCTAGGTTACGGTTTATGGTAAAATGGTTATTATTAGTGTTGAGCGAGCGTGCTCGGCCGATGCTCGGATCGGCTCGAGCATCGCTCTGCTCGGCACATGGCGGTACTCGTACGAGTACCGCCATGTGCTCGCCCGACAAGCTCGGGTGAAGAGGATCTGTGCCGGAAGAGGCACAGATCCGAAGAAGCTCCGCTGGACCACCAGGGAATGGAGGTACGGGGGCATTGCGGAGATGAAGGGGGCATTGCGGACATGAAGGGGGACATTGTGGAAGAGGGGCATAGACTCTATGCCCCTCTTCCACAATGTCCCCCTTCATCTCCGCTATGCCCGTCTTACACAATGTCCCCCTTCATGTCCGCTATGCCCCTCTTCCACAATGTCCCCCTTCATCTCCTCTATGCCATAGAGGAGATGAAGGGGGACATTGTGGAAGAGGGGCATAGCGGAGATGAAGGGGGACATTGTGGAAGAGGGGCATAGAGTCTATCACTAGTTATTATGTATTCTAAATAAAGCTGTTAAACCCATAATTAGCTGTCTGTGTTTCTTGAACCATGACCCCATGCATAAGACATGTCTCTGAACAGAAAACACAGTGGCCTGTGATCACAGACAATTAGATGTCTACTGCCATATGAAGCTTCCTTGCACCCAGGGACGTAACCCAAACCTACTACTGGATCCTGTGGAGAAATCTGAGGCTCCTCCCACACACACACACACAACACACACACGGCTTGTAGTAAGCTTCAGTGACTCTCATTGACCCATAGTTTATTTATGGGTAAAGCTTGCTACAGTGTTAGCCATAGAAAATGCAGGAGACTAGCAGAGTAACAATGATACCTTTATTGGCTGAGCGGCTGTAGGATGCAAGATTTCAAGACAACTAGGTCTCTTCTTCAGACATAATACGAATGAAGTGTATAACCCCAGTGATCTTACTGGAGAAGTTTTGTCCTCTTTTTTTTATCACAACTTAACCCTTTGAGTGCCAGAGGGGTACGGAACGCATTGCTTTGAGTGGCACTCAAAGGGTTAATGCATTTCCCCCCACCTGGCTCTGTTACAGTTTAAAATTTAATACATTTTCAAAGAAAAATCTGCCACAGTGAGAGAACTCAACAATCAAGTGCGCTATATTATATTTTATCTAAAGTGGATCTGCCACATTGAATGTTTTTATATAGTTGAAAACTTTATTGAAAACTGCCTGTGTCATGTTACCCAAAAGTCCAACAGATGTCTAGTTTAGGAAACATTCACAATTTTATGTCTGTAAAAGAATGAAAGTGAAAGTCTCCTGGTTCAGCACATGGGTTCATTAGCATATGAATGTCACTGAAAAGCTTAATTAGCATATGAAAGATCACTGAAAGTCTCCAGGAGAATATGAAATGGAACCGAAAACGCTAAATTAGCATATGAAATATAACTGAAAATCTTCATTAGCACATGAAACGTCACTCAAACCCTTCATCCTATCCTATCCTATATAATAATCCGCCAGATGTATGTTTGTCCAGTGAAATCATGCTCAGTAGTGACTGCGTTCTGTCCGATGCAGTCATGCGCAGTAAAGACTGCCCAAACGTAGATGTTTGTCCAATGCAATCATGCGCAGTAGACACTGCCTGAAAGCAGATGTTTGTACGATGCAGTCATGCGCAGTAGAGACTGCCCGAAAGCAGATGTTTGTCCGATGCAGTCATGCTCAGTAGAGACTGCCTGAATGCAGATGTTTGTCCAATGCAGTCATGCGCAGTAGAGACTGCCCGAACGCAGATGTTTGTCCGATGCAGTCATGCGCAGTAGAGACTGCCTGAACGCAGATGTTTGTCCGATGCAGTTATGCGCAGTAGAGACTACCCGAATGTAGATGTTTGTCCGATGCAGTCATGCGCAGCAGAGACTGCCTGAAAGCAGATGTTTGTACGATGCAGTCATGCTCAGTAGAGACTGCCCAAAAGCAGATGTTTGTCCGATGCAGTCATGTGCAGTAGACACTGCCCGAACACACAGAATGCTGGAAGGTGTAGTTCTGTGGTGTATCCTACACAAGTCCTATAATATAAAAGGTCTGATGTATGTTTGTCCAATGCAGATGTTTGTCCGATACAGTCATGCACAGTAGAGATTGCCCGAAAGCAAATGTTTGTCCGATGCAGTCATGCGCAGTAGAGACTGCCCGAACTCAGATGTTTGTCTGATGCAGTGATGTGCAGTAGACACTGCCCGAACACACAGAATGCTGGGAGATGTAGTTCTGCGGTGTATCCTACACTAGTCCTATAATATAAAAGGCCTGATGTATGTTTGTCCGATGCAGTCATGCACAGCAGAGACTGCCCGAACACAAGCCAATGCAGTAATGCTCAGTAGACACTGTCTGAACGCAGGCCAATGCAGTCATGCGCAGTAAAGACTGCTTGAACGCAGATGTTTGTCCAATGCAGTCATGCGCAGTAGAGACTGCCCGAACACAGATGTTTGTCCGATACAGTCATGCGCAGTAGAGACTGTCCGAAGGCAGATGTTTGTCTGAGGCAGTCATACACAGTAGAGATTGCCCGAAGGCAGATGTTTGTCCGATGCAGTCATGCACAGAAGAGACTGCCCAAACGCAGATGTTTGTTCCATGCAATCATGCGCAGTAGACACTGCCCGAACACACAGAATGCTGGGAGGTGTAGTTCTGCGGTTTACGCACTTTGGCCTGTGTACACAGGCTTTTACACTAGTTAGTATTTAAACTGTAACTGAAAAGGTTTAATTAGCATATGAAACATCACTGAAAATCTTAATTAGTATATAAAATGTTACTGGAAACCTTCAATAGCATATTCAACATCAATGACAAACTGAATTTGCATATGACATGTAACTGAAGAGAGTCATTAGCATATGAAATGTCACTGAAAAAGCTTATTTAGCATATGAAACTATATGGGTACCACAGTTAGAAGAAATTAGCATACATTAACATACAGTGCCATGTTTGAATATCTCCTTAATCGTACATTTGCTGGTCTTTTGGCTAACATGACAGGCAGTTATTAACCCCCTTAACGACGGCCCGATCCAGCGCGCAGGGAGCCATTAAGGACCACTGAGATTTTTTTTTGCTCTATGGATTCTGGGATGGCAGTGCGCAGTGCAGCCCCCCTGCCATGACGAGACTGGCGTGACTGTCCTGGCACATCAAGAGTTGTTTTCAAATACGGAAACCTGAACCAAGGTGACAGGTCACTTAAAGCGGAACTACCGTCCCTTCTAAATTTGCCCCCAGATAATTACCCATCTGGCGACTAGCTGCTCAGTAGTGCTAGTCGTCAGAATTATTACCTCCTTATAGAGAATTCCTACTGCTCCCGGGACTGACAGCCAGGAAACAGCGCAGACGTCTTTGCATAGTGACATCTGCACGCCTGTGCCGTCAGTCCCTTCTGGTACCATATGGCACCTAGCAACGCCTCCTAGAGCAGACTGGGACTGACAGCTCAGGCGCGCAGACGTCACTATGTAAAGATGTCTGCGCTGTTTCCTGGCTGTCAGTTCGGGAGCAGTAGGGATTCTTTATAATGCGGTAATAATTCTGTCGACTAGCGCTATTGAGCAGCTAGGTGCCAGATGGGTAATTCTTCTGGGTCAAGTTTAGAAGGGGTGGTAGTTCCTCTTTAAAAATAAAAATAAAAAAAGTAATGAGTCTGGCACCCCTCCAGGAATCAGAGAGTTAATTTAATAAAATATCAAACCCTCTCACATCCGGCTCTTTGGCGAAGATGGCAGCTGTAGTCTCCAACTGCTAGGTAGCAAACATTTGCCTGTCGATGCACTCTCGTACATAGAAAGCAGTTGGACACTATGATAAATGCAGGTGCAGGGCCGGATTTACATCTCAGGAGCCTGTAGGCACAGAAATCCGAAGCGCCCCCCCCCCCATGGGCCATCTGCACTGGACACCTCCACAATGCTCCTAATCTCCACGTTGCCCCCTATCATCTCCATATTGCCCTCACATTGCCCCCATCATCTCCACAATGCCCCCATTAGCTCCAACTTGCCACCATCATCTCCATATTGCCCTCACATTGCCCCCATCATCTCCATATACCATATTGCCCTCGCATTACCCCATCAGCTCCATACTGCCCCCATCATCTCCATATACCATATTGCCTTCACATTGCCCCCGATCAGCTCCATATTGCCCTCACATTGCCCCCATCATCTCCATATTACTCTTGCATTGCCCCAGTGTCCGTTTCTTACCTCTTCCCTGGTGGTCCAGCGGCAAGACAGGTCTGTGCCTCCTCCTTCGGCACAGAGCTGTAGCTGCTGGAGCTCCCGCACAGTCTTCTCTAATGCAGAGCACTGGGTGATGATGTCATCTCCCAGCGCTCTGTATTACTAAAAACCCAATGAGGAAGCGCAGCAGCTACAGGTATGTGCCGAAGGAGGAGGCACGGACCTGTCTTTGTGGCACCGGGCGGGGAGATGACTCAGGCGAATTAAATAATAAAAAAAATAAAAAAACACCACACACATGATCCCAGTGACAGGCGCCCCTCTGTGGGGTGCGCCTGTAGGCAGATGCCTACTCTGCCTAATTCTAAATCCGGCCCTGTGCAAGTGGAGCAGTAAATTTCCAGGAATAATGGCTCTGATTATAAACCACACGCAGAGAATGTTTTCAGGCTCTCTCATATATTATTCATTGTGTTTCAATTATTCGCACAAACTTCATGAAGCTTTTAAGAATCTGATGCAAGAAAAACAAATTAATTCTCGTGCGGTGTCATCGCATAAGGTTCATATATTATTTAAGTTGGAAAGACAGATTCATCCCTCTGAAAACAATGCGCTCAACTAAATCTTCAAAAATAATTAACCATGTTAGCAAAGCAATGCGTTGCGTACCCCTCTGGCACTCAAAGGGTTAAAATAGACCTGTTACAATAAGGTCATGTTAGTTCATTTTAAAGAGTATTAAAAAACAGCTACATGTTGCTCACGGTATTTGTAATTTAAATAGTTTTTTGGTGAAATTAACTTTTATTTCCTCATGGCACAGTCTGGCAACTTATGCAAATTTATCTGCTGGGCCAATATGCTATGAATGAATCTCGACAGAGCTCACAGATTGGTGGCATTTCTAACAGCACAGCCAGGGGTAAGTTTGGTGTCAAACATAGCTAAATAGCATACTATGCAGGAAATTACCATAAAATGCCACACTGTGCCATCAGCACATACAGAGTCATTTCTCAGAAAACATTCGTTAAAGGGATAGTAATGTTTCATAATAAAAGCAGCTCTAATTAATCATTATAGTATTTGAACTTTGGAGAGTGTTATTTCCATTCTGTCAGACTTGTAGTACAAGAGTAATTCAATGACAAAGTATCCCCCTCCCGCCCCTTTTACTGATGTGACACTGCTCAGCCAGATCAGAAGGGAGGTGCCCAGGTAGACTGCAGAGAGGGACAATCTTCAATTAAGATAAGGGAAAAACCTGAAAAACTTGTCAAGGGGGGCAGGGCTTTCATTGTTCTCATAGGAAGAACCTGCTGTTATCTGTCTGGTCTATGGACTGGATTCCACATCTGAGAAGAGATGGCTTACACTAGGTAAAAGGGGCCGAAGGGGAAACTTTGCTTGTGAATATCTCATAAACCATAAAGGTTTGAGAGATAAGACTTATATCGTTCTTCATGTTTTTTTAAAGCCTAGAAAATAAAATAAAGATAAATGAAGTGTTACTATCCCTTTAAGCAGAAAGATGGTTAGTACAATGTACAGGCAGATGTGCGTTCTCTGTAAAACAAACTAACCTTGTCTTAGGGAGATGGACCCACTTTAACTCTATGGGAAATGTAGGGAATTTTAATTTGTTCTTAATGGTGGAATTGGATTGTCTCCAAATTGCTTATCTTTTGCTTTCTGTATAAGGCACAATGGCCCATATTGATACAAGGAAACTGAAGTTATTCTGGAGTAAACCAGCTGCACCATAGGGGACAAATAAAATTCCTATTAAATGAAATCGGGGTCTTTAACCCCTTGATTACTAGAGGTCTCCAACAAACACACACATACACACATAAATGCATACACAACCACACACACAATATACACAACACACACACACACCATACATACAATCACTCACACACACCGTACATACATACAATCTCACACACACACACACTTTACACAACACACATAAACAATATACACAATACACACACAACCACACATACAACACACACAAAACATACATATAATCACGCATACTCACACATACAATATGCACAATGCAAAACACTACAAGCAAAACACTATACCCAATAAACAAAAAGCGATACAAAAAATGCTATATATGCTATAATCAATATCCTACACACAAGAAGCAATACGCAAAACTCTATACGCAATATGCAAAAAGCTATAAGCAATACACAAAACGTTATACGCAAAACGCTTTCACAAAATGCTATGCGTAAAATGGTACATGCAAAATGCAACAAGCTATACACAAAAGTCTATACACTATACAAAACATGCAATACACAAATTAGGGTGACCACATTTCCATTCTGCCATTCCGGGACATGTGCTCACCCTAGACCCGCAGCTGAGGCTCCCACCGGCGCTGACCATCTTTCTGAGGCTGACACAGAGTAAGAGTTCTCAGTGGGAACAGCCTCAGAAAGAAGGTCAGAGCCGGTGGGAGCCTCAGCCGCGGGTCTCACTTGCAGAGCCAGCATACCTTCTCCATCCCAGCTGTCTCGCATGAACCAGTCCAGCCAGCCAATGAAATGTATTTTCTATATGGTCCTCATTGGCTGGCTCAGCCAGCCAATGAGGACCATACAGCAAATACATTTCATTAGCTGGCTGGACTGGTACATGTTGCTCCATTCCGGAACTCTTTGTTGTCCTGGTGGGGGGTGACCTGGGACTCAGACCCCCAATAAGGGACAGTCCCGGGCATTCCTGGACGTGTGGTCACCCTAACACAAATACACAATATGCAAAATACCATACACAAAAAGCTATACGCTATAATCAAAACGTAATACTCAAAACACTGAATGCAATACACTATAAGTAATACACAAACACTATACACAGTATGCAAAAGGGTACGCGCGAAACGCTATTTGCAAAATTCTATTCACAATATGTTATTAGCAAAACGCCATACACAATATGCTCTGTTCTTTATGCACAATGCTATACACAATATGCAAAATGCCATACAAAAAATATTATAAGAAAAATGCTATATTCTATATGCAATATGCAAAATGCTATACAAAAAACATTATATAAATGCATTACATGCAATAGCTATCCGCGAACCACACACTAGAAAAGAAAACGCACATGTGCTAGCGCTCACACCTCATCTCACACTCTCACATGCTCACGGACACTCACGCTCACTGATGGAGAATGTAACGCAGTGCTTTGCAATGCATTGCACATCGTGTTTGGAACAGAAAGGGCTAAGTACTGAAAATTCAACAATCCAGTCATTAAAAACATTGTCTCCTTTCTGGATTTGTCTGCATGTCAGTGGAAAACAGGCCTACACGTAAATCGACTTAATTTTTTAACCTTATTCGTGCCAGGCATGTAACCAGTGCATTTGGGCTGCAATGCAGTAGATAAGACACAATGGCTACTCCTGGTTAGGATGTCTTCTGTAGTGTCTGTCTTCATAACACATTTCTTTTATAAAAATTCTCGTTAAAGGGGATGTTTTCCCCCTTCATAACTTTGGATAAATCGTTTCAGTACTAATAATAACTAATGGAAAGTGTGTTCTTTTTTAAAAAAAAGATCTGCCTGTTTGAAGAAATTGTAAGTTTAAATGTACCTCTGTTCCTACTTCCGGCAGACAGTGCTGACCGGATCTGTACCGTAGTCTCAGCTTCTATCTAGCCTCCTCCGATGATGGAGGCGGTCTGTCTTTAAGCTGGAGGACTTTCATTGGCCAGAAATCGATCTCTACCAATGAGAGTGCTCCAGCTTAGAGACAGACAGCCTCCGTCATCAGAGGAGGCTGGATAGAAGCTGAGACTACGGTACAGATCCGGTCAGCACTGTCTGCCGGAAGTAGGAACAGAGCTGCATTTAAACTTAGAATTTCTTCAAACGTGCAGATTTTTTTTAAAAAAGAACACACTTTTCATTAGTTATTATTGGTACTGAAACGATTTAGCCAAAGTTGTGAAGGGGGTAAACATCCCCTTTAAGTCATACATACAACTGCATGGGACTTTTTTATATATAGAAAAGCTGTGCTAATATTGCTAGAATCTTCTAAACATCACCCACATTAGCAAAAACGTAAAAAAAAATAGAAACATTAATCTTGTAGAATTCTGGAGCAAAGCAATTTCATCATGGGGACAAATACGAATACCAGTTGATTTAAATGTATTTTTTTAACCCCTTGAATACTAGAGAGGTCCCCAACACATTGCTTCGCAATGCTTTGGAGACCTCACTAAAATTCAAGGGGTTCAAGAGCCGGAGACCACCCGCATGCAGCGAATCAGGGGCAGCCATTTTCACAGGAGTGAGTGGGGGGCGAAACCCAAGCACCCACCCATTCCTATGAAAATTGCTGCAGCGGTCTACCTCCTGACATCATTCCTGACATCCCAATCTCACAGGAAATGCTATTCACCTCTCTATAGTGGTTTATTAAATCTATCACATGTCACTTAAAGGATAGTAATACTTCATTTTATCTTTATTTTATTTTGTAGGCATTAAAAAAACATGAAGAACAATATAAGTCTTATCTCTCAAACCTTTATGGTTTGAGAGATATTCACAAGCAAAGTTTCGTCTCCCGCCCCTTTTACCTAGTGTAAGTCATCTCTTCTCAGATGTGGAATGCAGTCCATAGACCAGACAGATAACAGAAGGGGACAATCTTCTTCCTATGAGAACAATGAAGGCCATGCCCCCTTGACAAGTTTTTCAGGTTTTTCCCTTATCTTAATTGAAGATTGTCCCTCTCTGCATTCTACCTGGGCACCTCCCTTCTGATCTGGCTGAGCAGTGTTACCTCAGTAAAAGGGGCGGGAGGGGGTACTTTGTCATTGAATTACTCTTGAATTACAACTCTGACAGTATTGAAATAACACTCTCCAAAGTCCAAATACTATGATGATTAATTAGAGCTGCTTTTATTATGATACATTACTATCCCTTTAAGGTCTTATGTACTTCTATTAGAAACAGCTTATACCTGGAGTTGAGGTGGACTTTTCACGTGTTTGAAACCCTGTCCCATATTATTAGTGCTGTTTAATAGTTTCTAGAATGCCGGGTTGTTTTTATTTTTAGCCCATGGTTAATGAGAAATTTTCTTTCAAACTTACATTACTGGGACCCATGTCCTCATTCTGCGGCACACTGTATGCCGGCGCAGGACTTCCCAGTGCTGTAATTCTCCTCCTACTTCCCTGCCAGCTGTCCCAGAGAACACGTTTACTCTTCCCCTCGTACGTGTGGTAATTATGTCTGTCTTTACAACAATCTCCATTTATCATTATACTCAGTACAATGATACACAGAGCTTGTTCAGAGGCTGCTCCCTCTCAGAACAAGTGTAAGACTGGATTTCAGGCCTCAGAAAACAGAGACATTTGTACGAATGATACATGAAGTACACCATATTAAACCCTTTGAGTGCCAGTGGGGTATGCAAGGCACAGTGTTAAAGGGATAGTAATGTTTCATAATAAAAGCAGCTCTAATTAATCATCATAGTATTTGGACTTTGGAGAGTGTTATTTCAATTCTGTCACAGTTGTAGTTCAAGAGCAATTCAATGACAAAGTATCCCCCTCCCGCCCCTTTTACTGATGTAACACTGCTCAGCCAGATCAGAAGGGAGGTGCCCAGGTAGACTGCAGAGAGGGACAATCTTCAATTAAGATAAGGGAAAAACCTGAAAAACTTGTCAAGGGGGGCAGGGCTTTCATTGTTCTCATAGGAAGAAGATTGTCCCCTTCTGTTATCTGTCTGGTCTATGGACTGGATTCCTCATCTGAGAAGAGATGGCTTACACTAGGTAAAAGGGGCGGGAGGGGAAACTTTGCTTGTGAATATCTCTCAAACCATAAAGGTTTGAGAGATAAGACTTATATGGTTCTTCATGTTTTTTTAATGCCTACAAAATAAAATAAAGATAAAATGAAGTATTACTATCCTTTAAGTGCATAGAAACCCAGTTAATAATTAAATGTTCGTGTTTGTCTACATAACCCATATTAATGGTTTTTTTTGTAACATTTTTAAAAAAGACAAATATGAACAATTCATAGATCAAAACTTTCCGTGTGAATGCATTTGTGCATGGATTGCAAAATTTTACACAGAAATGGGGAAATCATGTAACAAAAGATTGCAAAACTATTCAGAATTCCATTTTTATTTTTGTGTTACAAATTGCATCATTTTGCTGATTAGAAAAAAATCAACAAATTATTTGTGCTTTTGGTTGCAAAGATCAATAATCTCCTCTGGACATCACTGTCAGTATAAAACACTTGGGTCCCAGGAAAGACTGATCCGTATAAATGTCGCTGTAATTAATACCAGTGTTCCTAGGAAAGACTGACCCATAGACATGTCACTGTCATCAGTATACATTGCCCCTAGGACAGATTGACCCATAAACCTTGTCACTGTCATTAGGAAATATTGACCCATAAACATGTCACTGTCATTAGTACACTTTGGTCCTAGGAAAGACTGACCCATAGACATGTCACTGTTATCAGTATACATTGCCCCTAGGACAGATTGACCCATAAACCTTGTCACTGTCATTAGGAAATATTGACCCATAAACATGTCACTGTCAATAAACTGTGCTTCTTGGACAGACTGATTCATAAACATGTCACTTACTAGTACAATTTGGTCCTATGAAAGACTGACCCATAAAAATGTCACTGTCAATACTAGACTTTGGTCCTGGGAGTACTGACCCACACATATGTAACTGCTATCCATTCCAGCAGCCACTCCCTGCAGCCTGACACTAACAATCCACACTGCTCTCCACCCCAACTGCCAATCCCTGCCAGCCAGATAATAAAATTCCCCGCTCTTCTTCGCCACAACTGCCATTGCCGGCCAATTAAATACTAACATTTCACATTGCTCCCCATCCCAACTGCCACTCCT
Organism: Rhinophrynus dorsalis; assembly: GCA_037306005.1. Lineage (NCBI taxonomy): Eukaryota > Metazoa > Chordata > Amphibia > Anura > Rhinophrynidae > Rhinophrynus > Rhinophrynus dorsalis. Next base: position 178,224,569 of record CM074726.1, read on the forward strand.
TGCCGGTCAGATACTGACATTCCACACTGCTCTCCTCCATCTCCCCTGCTACTCCCTGTTGGCCAGATACTAACATTCCACACTGCTCTCCATCCCCCCCAATGCCACTCCTTGCTGACCAGATACTAACATTCCACAGTGCTCTTCATTCCCCCCCTTCTGCCAGTCCCTGTCGGATAGAAACTAACATTCCTCACTGCTCTCCATCCCCCTGCCACTCCCTGTTGGCCAGATACTAACATTCCACACTGCTCTCCATCCCCCCTGCCACTTCCTGTCAGCCAGATACTGACATTCTACTCTGCTCTCCTCCATCTCCCCTGCCACTCCCTGTTGGCCAGATACTAACATTCCACACTGCTCTCGATCCCCCCAATGCCACTCCTTGTCGACCAGATACTAACATTCCACAGTGCTCTTCATTCCCCCCCTTCTGCCACTCCCTGTCGGGTAGAAACTAACATTCCTCACTGCTCTCCATCCCCCTGCCACTTCCTGTCAGCCAGATACTGACATTCCACTCTGCTCTCCTCCCTCTCCCCTGCCACTCCCTGCTGGCCAGATACTAACATTCCACACTGCTCTCCATCCCCCCCCAATGCCACTCCTTGTCGACCAGATACTAACATTCCACACTGCTCTCGATCCCCCCCAATGCCGCTCCTTGTCAACCAGATACTAACATTCCACAGTGCTCTTCATTCCCCCCCTTCTGCCACTCCCTGTCAGACAGAAACTAACATTCTGCAGTGCTCTCCATTCAACCTACCACTCCCTGATAGCAACTACTGGCTTATTTGCTTACACTTACAAATAAATAAAGCAAAATATGTCAATTTACTGTTTGAAATAAAAAATAAAAAGAGTACCACAAATATAGGGTATTTTGAAATCTCTCCCAGAATCCCCTATGTGTTAGGAAGTGACAATCCCACTTTACGTATTGCGAAGATACACACATGGAAGCGATTTGTCTGGGTGTCTCCTGCATTAGCCTATATGTACACATCTCCATTTGCAGCTTGAAGTTAGGGCCCTTGGTTCAAAGAATAGCAAATCAGTTCTGGAGCAAACCAACTGGGCAAATATACATTTAATTTGATTTAAATGGATCTTTTAACCCCGCTGAATGCTGGAGAGGTCTCCAACGCATTGCTTTGGCTATGATACAGTTGGTCCCAGAAATACGCCAGTTTGCCTCTGTGCCTATAACCTTGAACCCTTTGAGTTACTGAAGGATATGCAACGCATTTCACTTCTCACAGTCCACAGACAGACAGACAAATAATCTACATAAGCAATCCACAGCAAAGGTCACAGGAGTCGTAACCAAGTATGTCCTTCCGCTACAAATTAGGGGTGTAAGTTTCAAATACTTCATTAACCCAATATTCTGTAAATTCGTACTTTGATTGTTCGATATAATCAACATAATTATAAGAGTACCCTGAGAGAATTAGAAACTTTGTGGATGCACATTACAGCGAATGCGCGCGCACACATACCTGCCAATGTGCATTGCCCCAGATGCCGCGAACGTGGATATACATGTGCAGTGAAGGTGATAAATATTCAATATAATAAAATATTAATCTACCTAATCATTATTTAAATAACTATGTGAAAAATGTGATTAATCATTGCAGCCCTACCACAAATATCTCCACTGTAAAACAGTGCACAGAGGCTTCTCCAGCACCTAAGTGTATAAGTAAATTAACCCTTTGAGTGCCAGGAGGGTAACCCTCTGGCACTCAAAGGCTTAAGATCAGCTTATTTCTATTTGGATAGTCTCAAGTTAAAGGGATAGTATTACTTCAAAATTACTATCCCTCATATTGTAGCCCTTAATAAACTGAGTTAAATGACACCAGCGGCATCTCTCAGACCTTTATGGTTTAAGAGATAGCAGCTTTCAAAGTTTCCTCTCCCCTGCTGTCAGCGTTCTGCTGCCAGCAGGAGAATCCGGTCTCTGAATCAAGCGCAGGCTCTTCAGCAGAGCCGATATCTCGTTAAGGAAGGAAAAATGATGAATTGAAACAGTCTTCTAAGTGTGCTTGGTAACCAAGCACATGTAGAAGACTGTTTCAATGAATCATTTTTCCTTCCATAACTAGATATCGGCTCTGTTTAAGAGCCTCCACCTGTCCCGGGACCGGATTCCCCTGCTGGCAGCAGAATGCTGACAGCAGGGGAGAGGAAACTTTGAAAGAGGCTATCTCTTAAACCATAAAGGTCTGAGAGATGCCGCTGGTGTCATTTAACTCAGTTTATTAAGGGCTACAATATGAGGGATAGTAATTTTGAAGTAATACTATCCCTTTAACACTTTAAAGAAATAGTAATATTTTTTTTTATTACAAAATATATATATTGTAGGGATTTTTCTGCTATGGAAAACAAGGGTACCCCCACAGCTGATAGATTCTTTATTTAAAAGTTATAACGAGTTAACCCCTTAAGTACCCATGACGTGCCAGAACTGACACGCTGGCACTCAATGACCGGTGACGGTCCTGGCTTTTCATGTAATTCTGGGATGGCAGCATGTGCTCTGCCATCCCAGAATTCAATGAGCAAAAAAAAAAAAGTTCTGTGGTCCTTAACGGCTGCCCACATGCCGGATGGAGCAGTCATTTAGAGGTTAAGGAAATGCCTCTCTGTTTCAGTGTTTAAAGAGTTTTAACGCAATGTTTTTTGTACCCCTTTGTCACTCAAGGGACAATGGGGGAGATGTATAAAAAAAGTTATTAGTGCATGTTTAAAGTGATAGTAATACTTAATGTTTTGTTTATTTAGTATTGTAGGCATCATAAATATTAAGAATTATGTAAGTCTTATCTCTCAAACCTTTATGGTTTGAGAGATATTCACAACTAAAGTTCCTTCTTCCTGGCTGTTTCAGTCAAGTCTACCATCTAGCTGACAGACTTGGATTCTGGTCTGCAGATCGGTCGGCGGCTCTTCAGCAGAGCAAAGATCACGATCTTTAAAAAAAAAACTACTTCATTGAAACGGTCTACAAAGTGTGCTTGCAAACCAGGCACACTTTGTAGACCGTTCCAATGAAGTAGTTGTTTTTAAAGATCGCGATCTTGGCTCTGCTAAAGAGCCACCGGCCGGTCTGAGGACCAGAATCCAAGTCTGTCAGCTACAGCGCTGACGTCACGGAGGAGGGGGAAATTCCGTTGTGAATATCTCTATTTGTTAATATTTTTTTTAATGCCTGCGATACTAAATAAACAAAAAAATAAGAATTAATATCACTTTAAGAATGGTCACTAAAATTTGCAACAACGGGTCAAGTAAAGTCACATTTATAAGTATGTTTAGCTGAGAATATTCACAGAAAATTTGCTAATGACAATATTTTTTTTGCATACATATCTGTATATCTACATACTTCCGTTGAGTACAGCTTATAACTGGTGTTAAAACTACCTTTATTTTTGGTGCAATTAGTCAATTTTTTTTATAAATATGTTTTCCAAATAAGAATTGTGTCGCAAGACCATTTCTACTCCACTTTTCAAAAAAAATCAATTGACTGGAGTCAGCAGCAATGATGGAGATGTATAAATAGCATTCTTAGTGAATGTTAAAGAACTGTTACTAAAGTTCACAATGTTGTCATATTTATAAGGAAGTCAAGTTTATAAATATGTCTATTTCAGCGTATTCTGAGAAAATTCTCAGAAAATGTGTAACGGAGAATATTTTTGCACACATAGCTATCACTGTATACTTCTGATAAAGGGATAGTAATGTTTCATAATAAAAGCAGCTCTAATTAATCATCATAGTATTTGGACTTTGGAGAGTGTTATTTCAATTCTATCAGAGTTGTAGTTCAAGAGTAATTCAATGATAAAGAATCCCCCTCCCGCCCCTTTTACTGATGTAACACTGCTCAGCCAGATCAGAAGGGAGGTGCCCAGGTAGACTGCAGAGAGGAACAATCTTCAATTAAGATAAGGGAAAATCCTGAAAAACTTGTCAAGGGGGGCAGGGCTTTCATTGTTCTCACAGGAAGAAGATTGTCCCCTTCTTTTATCTGTCTGGTCTATGGACTGCATTCCACATCTGAGGTGAGCAGTGTTACATCAGTAAAAGGGACAGGAGCGGGATACTTTATCATTCAATTACTCTTGAACTACAACTCTGACAGTATTGAAATAACACTCTCCATGGTCCAAATACTATGAAGATTAATTGGAGGTGCAACACAATTCATTTGTATTTGGATCAGACATTTCTACTCCAATTTTCAAAAAAGTCAACCATCTTGAGTTAGCATTTAGCAAAAAATGTTGCTAAAAGTTTATACGTATCATTATGTAGCTTTGCATCAATTTTACAGACACTTCATTTATAACTCCAGTTGGTTCTAGCACTTAACTCTTTGAGCGCCAGAGGGGTACGCAACGCAGCCAACATTAGTATCACGGCTCCCTCTTTAACAGGATTAAATTATAAAGAACTACATTGCAGAGGCAGCGAACACGGACCTTAAAGGGATAGTAATGTTTCACAATAAAAGCAGCTCTAATTAATCTTCATAGTATTTGGACTTTGGAGAGTGTTATTTCAGTTCTGTCAGAGCTGTAGTTCAAGAGTAATTCAATGACAAAGTATCCCCCTCCCGCCCCTTTTACTGATGTAACACTGTTCAGCCAGATCAGAAGGGAGGTGCCCAGGTAGACTGCAGAGAGGTACAATCTTCAATTAAGATAAGGGAAAAACCTGAAAAACTTGTCAAGGGGGGCAGGGCTTTCATTGTTCTCATAGGAAGAAGATTGTCCCCTGCTGTTATCTGTCTGGTCTATGGACTGGATTCCACATCTGAGAAGAGATGGCTTACAGTAGGTAAAAGGGGCAGGAGGGGAAACTTTGCTTGTGAATATCTCTCAAACCATAAAGGTTTGAGAGATAAGACTTATATCGTTCTTCATGTTTTTTTAATGCCTACAAAATAAAATAAAGTTAAAATGAAGTATTACTATCCCTTTAAATAGATAAATCTATATGTACCCTGTGCTGATCTCTCTCTCTCTCTATATATATATATCCTATATTATAATTCGCTAAGGATGTTTGTCAGAAGGCGTCATGTGCAGTACAGACTGCCTGCACCGCAGCTGATACGGATTGGGGTGCTCCGAATTCAGACTGAAGTCCTCTCTGCGCACCTTCCTGGGACCGCTTGGTCCCAGGAAGGTGTACAGAGAGGACCATGGTCTGAATTTGGACCATCCCGCTCCGTATCAGCCACGGCATGTTCAGGCAGTCTGTACTGCGCATGACTGCAGCGCCGCCAGTGTTGGCCCATGTACACGGGCTTTAAGACTAGTACTGTATATAAAGAAAGAAACTGGAGTAATTTTGGGATAAACCGACTGCAAGATCTGGAACAAATAAAATGTCCCAATGATTTAAATGGGGCTTGTTATCCCTTAAATGTTAACGAGGTCTACATCACATTGCAAAGGGGTTATATTTCCAATCTACATCAATTGGGATTTGTATTCGTTATCTATAGTGCAGCTGGTCTGACCCAGAATTGGGTCACTACTTCTAATCCACGTGCCCCATTGTGTCTCTGCTGAAAGTGGAACTTTCACCTTAAAGTGTTAGTAATGTCTAAAAAAAAGTTTTTTGCATTTAGAATAGCTTAAAAAGCTGATCTAAATGCAAAAAACAATCCGCTATGGTTTAAGAGATACAGGAGTTTAAAGTTCGCTGTTTCCTACTGACAGCTGTAAAGCTGTCAGCAGGAGATTTGTGTCGGTCGACACGGTGGCTCTTGAGAAGTGCCGAGATCTCGTTACTTACATGGAATCCCTTCATTGGAATGGTCTAAAACGTGTGCCTGGTGTTCAGGCACTCATTTTAGACCATTCCAATGAAGGGATTCCTTGTACGTAACGAGATCTCGGCACTTCTCAAGAGCCACCGTGTCGACCGACACAAATCTCCTGCTGACAGCTTTACAGCTGTCAGTAGGAAACAGCGAACTTTAAACTCCTGTATCTCTTAAACCATAGCGGATTGTTTTTTGCATTTAGATCAGCTTTTTAAGCTATTCTAAATGCAAAAAACTTTTTTTTAGACATTACTAACACTTTAATTCAAGTTGGCATATTTGAAAACTGCATTTAAAACTGCCTATATGTCAGCAGATGCCTATTTTAGGAGATTTTCACTCTTTTATTTCTGGACAAAGTGAAAGTGAACATTTCCTGGTACTGCACAGAGCTTCATTAGCATATGACATGTCACTGAAACCTTCATTAGCATATGACACCTCACTGAAAAGGTTTAATTAGCATATGAAATGCAATTGGAACCTTCATTAGCATATTACACATCACTGAAAAGGGTTAATTAGCATGAGATAGCTCAGTGGTAAAGTCCCTGACTATGGAGCCTATTCCAACCGCAAGGTTGCAGGTTCAAATCCCAGCAGGGTCAACTCAACCTTTCATCCTTCCGAGGTCGATAAATGAGTACCATTAATTGGGTAATAATAACATCTATTATTTCAGCTGCCGATTTGGTTAATTCCGAGAGCGTGCGCTGAAAGCGCTTTTGAGTCCCACTGGGAGAAAGGCGCTATATAAATACTAGTTATTATTATTATTATTATTATATGAAATGTCACTGACAAGTCTAATTAGCATATGAAAATATCACCGGTACCGCACATGTACCGCAATTAGCATACATTAACATATGTAAGAAGTATGAAAATCTCCTGAACTGTACATTTTCTAGTCTTTTGGCTAATATGACACATAGGCAGTTTTTAACGCAGTTTTCAAATCTGCAAACTTGAATTAAGGTGAAAGTTCGACTTTAAAGTAGCAGAAAACTTTCATGATTGGGCTTTTCATGCTGAGTAAAGCAAGGCTCTTTCTACTTATTGGAGACTCCTCGTTCAACAGTTATTACAACTGAAACATATTTCTTTTACAGTTGAAGTGTTTGCAACAGTAACAGACTGGTGTCATTCTTTTTGTTATAATGGGCTTTGAGGAGAATCATTAGCCGTAGACTACGGCTCTCCATAACAAGCGACAGGATGAGGACCATAATAGAAAACTGCAATTAAAGTTTAAAAAGAAATTGAGCTGTGATAACCTTTAAATGAGGCATCTTAGCAATGGGAGTACCCTTATAGTCTGTATTAAAAGCATTACAATATATATTTTTCCATAATACAACAATACTTATGTTTTCAAAGGTAACTAGTATCTCCTAATAATGGATAGACTGGATGGGTCATTCGTTCTTTTCTGCTGTCAAAATGTATGATTCTATGATTCCCCAGTTACTTTGCTAAATCTAGAAAATCCCAATGGCCTTATTAAATTTTCCTCTGTGCCTTGGTTCATCTGATAACATTTTCTACCAGTGATGGATGTTACGTCTATGGGAGCGGACATAACAGTTACTAAAAGGACCACAGGACCTCAAACTCCACCTACTGCACGTGGTAATCTTAACCCTGCATTGTGCTCGCCCCTGGTCCTGAAATGGTTAAGTACACTCGTGCACCCTGCCTGCTTCAGCTTGAAAAATGTGCCAGGACCCGTCGTGTCCGCATCCAATTACCGACTGACAATGTTATCTCTCGAACAAAGGCACATAAAAAAAAATTAGGATTTTCTAACCATAGAAAGGTAACTGTAGGGTTATTATTAAAGAGGTGTCCGTTCTCTTTCTAACCCTGAGTGCCAGAGAGGTATCCAGTGCATTGCAACTCCCCTTTGATCTGCAAAGGGTTAATGAAATTAGCATTAAAAGTTAGTACCGGTGTAAGAAATGACTCATTTGCACAGTTCAAGCACCACAGTGTAATCTGCATCAGTGTCTTTGTTCCTTAGCATTAGCAGACTACTTGGAATTAGCAATAGCATGATTTCATTATCTCGGTCCGTCCCCAATCTAGTTCCCCCCCAATCAGCAGTGCAAATCACACAGGCAGCAGACAGAGAGCATGCAGAGAGACGGCTGAGGAAGCGAGGCCATGCAGTCCCTTATGTGTGGAGCAGGCAGAGTGAGATAGACATACACCAGTTCAGCACCACGGACAGCGGCGCTGTCGGACGCTTAGTGGCAAGCCGTGTGGGTCAGTGGTTAGCATGCCAGAACAGCAAAGATGCAAGGAATGAAGATGGAGGTTAAGGGACCAGTAAGGTCAGAGAAGATCTTTTCGGAAACAAACCGTCTCAAAGTTAGTGATGAACACAGAGTCTGCGGCTGGCTCGTGTACCTCGGGTAAGGGAATTGGTTCCTCAGCGAGAGCTTTGGACTCCTCTGTGGCTGGAGAAGTCACTTCTACTTTTCCATCTTTAGGGAAAAAAAAACAAATTAAGTAAAAAAAAGATTATTAAAGGAGCAATAAACTTTTTTTTATGAAAACCTATATGTTAAATAGCTTTTCAGGTCAAGTAAAATAAGGGCACTCCCACTGCTGTCAAATAATCAGGAAGTGAATTTACTGTGTTTACTTCCTGATAGTTCTGACAGGAAGTGAATTTACTGTGTTTACTTCCTGATAGTTCTAACTGACAGGAAGTGAATTTACTGTGTTCACTTCCTGATAGTTCTAACTGACAGGAAGTGACTCAGCAGTTTCTATCACATTCTGTAGAGAACTGTATGTCACTGACTTTCCTCTCCATTAGAATGTAACAGAATAACTCATTTGGAATTTGACTACTAGAGGGCACTGCTAATGTAAAAAACGACTGGTTTAAACTGTAATAACTGGAAATATGCATCTCTCATCAGTGGGAGTACCGTTGCTTTACTCAACGGGAAAACCCTACAATGTAAATTATTAAGTCCAGTTTTAACTCCATAACGAACCTCCAAAAGAAATCTAACTACAACATGGGGGAGGAAAGGGATAAAAATGTCAGAAATTCCCATTGTTTTAAATGGAGATTTTAACCCAGTGAATGCTAGTGAGGTCTCTAACGCATTGCTTCGCACTTACTTGCTCACTAGCATTCAAGGGGATAAAAGCTTGATTTCAATCGATGGATATTGTTATTTGTCCCCTATGATGAAGCTGGATTGCCCCAGAATATCTCCACTGTACATGAGGTCCACAACCATCTGAGTGATTTTTAGATTTTTGAAAATTCCGTTCTAAAAAAATTAAAGGGATAGTAAACCCCCGAAAAACTTTAAGCCAAATGATAGGAATAATAAAAAAATGCTTACTGCCCTCATTCCCATCTCTCAAACAGTTATGGTTTGAGAGATATAAGAAAATAAAGCCCTCCGTTCCCTCCCCTTTCTGCCTGACGAGCTATAAAGCTGTCAGAGGCAGAATCCGATTGACCGACTGTAGGCGGCTCTTCAGGAGCGCTGACATCTAGATATCTAACTATAATTACTTCATCATTATGGTCTACAATGTGTGACTGGCTTGCAAGCACACGTTGTGGACCATTTCGATGAAGTAATCATAGTTAGATATGTAGATGACAGCGCTCCTGAAGAGCCGCCGTCTGGTCCCGGAAGCAGGATCTCATGACGTCCGTTATACAGCGGACACATGAGAAGGGGGAGAGAGCGGAGGTCTTTATTTTCTTACATCTCTCAAACCATAATGGTTTGAGAGATGGGAATGAGGGCGTTAAGTATGTTTTTAATATTCTTATCATTTGGCTTAAAGTTTTTCGGGGGGTTTACTATCCCTTTAAGTGACACTAAATTAACATAAATTTAGATCTGAATTTCCAAACAGCTATTTTTTTAACATAGGGCTCTTTGAATTTGGATCAGAATTTCCAGTAATTTATTTAAAGATTGGGCCCTTTAGCTCCTTAACAACCTCCCGATCCGGCTTGTGGGTGGCCGTTAAGAACCACAGAGCTCTTTTTTTTTCCAGTGAATTCTGGGATGGCAGAGCGGTGTGCATCCAAGAATTATATGACGTGCCAGGACCGTCACTGGTCTTTAAGTTCCGGAAACCGGAGTGATTGTCCTGGTGTGGCATGGGTCCTTAAGGGGTAAATTTAGATCAGAATTTACAAATATACATTTTTTTGAAGACAGGGTCCTTTAAATTTATATTTTTAAAGGAGCAGTACTTTTTTATGAAAATGTATATGTTATAGACCTTTTCCTGCTGAGCAAAATAAGGTCACTCCCACTGCTGTCAGTTGTTTTATTCAAACTTTATAACAGTTCAAATAATCAGGAAGTGAATTTACTGTGTGTTTACTTCCTGATAGTTCTGACAGGAGTAAATTTACTGTGATTACTTCCTGATAGTTCTGACAGGAAGTGAATTTACTGTGTTTACTTCCTGATAGTTCTAACTGACAGGAAGTGACTGAGCAGTTTCTATCACATTCTATGGCGAACTGTATGTCACTGACTTTCCTCTCCATTAGAACGTAACAGGAGAACTCATTGGAACTGCACCACTAGAGGGCCCTGCTAATGTAACTAAACATAGGTTTACACTGTAATAACTATGGAAATATGTATCTGTCAGGAATGAGAGCATCCTTATGTTACTCAACAGGAAATGCCCTACAATATATGTTTTTTCATAAAAAAGTGTACTGCTCCTTTAAAACACAGAGATGCTCTGCCACAATACTGTAAAATCTCGAGTATAATACACACTTTTTTTTTACCCCATTTCACCTTATGTGAAGTGGGGGGTGTGTGTATTATACACGAGTTAAAAAAATAAACCACAAAAAACACACAAAATATCTAAATGCTTGCCTCCCCTCGATCCCTCGTCTCTTTCCTTCCCACCCCCAACTCAATAATGTGTATTCTGAACCCCCACTTTCCCTCCCTCTACCCACCTCCATGCAGACGAGCCCTTGCATGCTTGCCTTTGCCACCCACTTCCTCCACTGCTCCTCTCCACTCCAACATTCTCTGCCCATTGGAAATTGCCTGAGTGCCCTTTTAGCACCAAGCGTCATATGCATAACTGGGACCTTCCTCTTCATGAGCCACAGGAGAAGGCTAATGTGCTGCTAAACAAGGGGATGTCCTCTCACCTCCTGCCCATTTTCCTCCTTCCCACCCTGCTCTTCCCACTTCTCCTCCTTCCCACCCTGTTCCTCCCACTTCTCCTCCTTCCCACCCTGTTCCTCCCACTTCCTGCCCTCTTCTCCTCATTCCTGCCCTGTTTCTCCCACTTCCTTCCCACTTCTCCTCCTTCCCATCCTGTTCCTCCCACTTCTCCTACTTCCCACCCCGTTCTGCCTACTTCTCCTCCTTCCCACCCTGTTCCTCCCACTTCCTTCCCACTTCTCCTTCCCATCCTGTTCCTCCCACTTCCCAGCCACTTCTCCTACTTCCCTCCCTGCTCCTCCCACTTCTCCTCCTTCCCACCCTGTTCTTCCTACTACCCACCCTTCCCACCCTGCTCCACTCATATCCCATCCTTCTCACCCTGTTCCTCCCACTTCTCCTCTTTCCCACTCTGCTCCACCCACTTCTCCTCCTTTCCACCCTGTTTCTCCCACTTCCCACCCACTTCAATACCAAGATGTTTAAGCTCCACCCATCTCATGAAGCCCCATTCCCTGTATGATGTGATTGACATCCCCCCTGTTTAGCAGCACACGAATCTTCCCCTGTGGCTCAAGATAAGAAGGTGCCAGTTATACATACGATGCTTGTTGTTTCAGGGTCTCTTGTGCATTTGTGAAATTTGAATATATGGAGCAAAAAAATAGTTTTCTTTTTATCCTTCTGGCTGATCCAATATATATTATTTGTTATTAACAAAATTTATTTACATATTTTTGGAGCTAAGGTACTGTTTTGTTACCTTTAATTTAAAAGGGTCTTCTAGCCTTTTAAATGTGTTGGAGACTTCCCTAGCATACAAGAGATTAACCCTTTGAGGGCCAGAGAGGTATCCAACGCATTGCTTTGCAATGCGTTGTATACCTTTCTGGCCCTCAAAGGGTTAAAAGTCACATTTAAATCAAAGGAAATATTGCGGATCTTTGTATTTGTCCCCTAGGTTTACTCCATAATTACTCCAATGCTACTTAGCAAATCAGCCTCACGGAGTCTTTAAAGGAGCAGTAAACTTTTTTTATGAAAAAATATATATTGTAGGGATTTTACTGTTGAGTAAAATAAGGGTACTCCCACTGCTGAGAGATTTATATTTCCAGAGTTATTACAGTTTAAACCCATGTTTTTTTACATTAGCAGTGCCCTCTAGTGGTCAAATGCTAATTAGATTTCCTGTTAGATTCTAGTGGAGAGGAAAGTCAGAAAAGTCAGTGACTTGCAGTTCTCCATAGAATGTGATAGAAACTGCTGAGACATTTCCTGTCAGTTAGAACGGTCAGGAAGTAAACAAAGTAAATTCACTTCCTGTCAGTTAGAACTATCAGGAAGTAAACACAGTAAATTCACTTCCTGATTATTTAAACTGCTATAATATTTGAATAAAACATCTGACAGCGATGGTAATGACCTTGTTTTATTCAGCAGGAAATGCTCTGTAAAATATGTGTTTTCATAAAAAAAGTTTACTGCTCCTTTAAGGAAGATTCATGATTTTACCATCCACGGTAGCTTGTTCTGATTCCTCTGCAGGAGGAAGAACGTTGGTGCTCTTGGTAGCCGGTTCCTGAGTTTCGCTCTCTGTGGCCATCTCTTCCTGACTGTCACATCCTGTCTTGGCCTCAGTGGGTTTCAGTGAGGCAGACTCTATGACTTCTGACACATTCTGGACTTGTCCTTCCATTGGTTTCTGGAGCGTTCCCGTCCCCGCTGATTCAGGATCTGCCAATGAAATGTGAGCACATATTTGGAATTATATCCATATTTGGCATTTCAGATTTGGGGTCTATTGCACCACAGAATAGTAGGAATTCTGGAGACCACGAGGGAGGAAGACAAATTCCAAAATTTCTGTTGACTTAAATGGAGCTATTAACCCCTTGGATGCTAGAGGTCTCCAACACATTGCGAAAGACCTCTCTAGCATTCCAGGGGTTAAGTGCCATTTAAGTCAATGGGAACTTTAATGGTTGAGATGGTATGGCCCAGAATAGCATTTATTAACTTGCATTGTGTATTTGACACCATAAAATGGGAAATTCTCTCTCCGGTCACAGCTTAACCCTCTGAGCACCAAATGGTTGGTTATTAAAACTGAACCTGTGAATTGCACAGCAAATAGGTAACAGCAATGAATGAGCTTAACTGATTTATGCATTAATTACCAGATGTGTTTTCGTTCATGCAAAAAACATGACCATTGCTTAAAAAAAATTGCACTGAATCCAAATATTCTCATAGATGCCGTTTTTTGAAGCTTTAGGACATTTTGTGCTGTTTTCAATGATTTCATCTCACGTATCCTTATCGAAGTCTATGGGGACATTTGTAAATAAAATCAGTGATGTTATCACATGCAATGGAATCCAGGCTCTTAGACTAGTAGTGCTAAACTTTGGCCTGGTTTCCTCTGCAATTGTTAACTTTATTGCTGGTTTCATCTATAGATTTCTCCATACTCCAATAGAAATCTGTAAAATAAAATATGTCAGGCTGATGTATCAAACCTCCCTCTAAGGACCAAAGGGTTGTGCAACTTGTTCCAAATTATTACATCTTTATAACATCTTAGTGCATAACCCCTCAGGACTTAGAATCTGCAGGCAAGTGAGACGATAACTCAAGGTCCCTCGGTGGAACATCTCTGACAGTGGTTCTCAAGCATTTTTTAGCCCAAGGCATCCTTAAAATGCAATGTGCTATTGTGTCTATATGGACAATCCGGGAGGAAATGGGACCCCAAGAATGACTCTGATTTGGACGATTGGTTAAGATAGATGGAGAACAGTCTGATGCTGTTGAAGGGAAGAAGATGGATATGAAGTGTCTACTTTGCAGGATAAAGCTCATGGATACATTTAATGTAGTATGGAAAGGGACTGGGGTTGGACATGAGAGAGAGACTCTTGAGCGAAGTATTGGTGTAAGGGAATGAAGACAAAGTTATTCAGTTGGCAGCCTGACATCTAGTGGAATGTCTACTGTGAGCTCCTACAGAATAAGCAGCTATCAGAGGTTAGTGCACGTTACAAAGTGCCACACTAACATTTAAACACACACGAATACGACAATGGATTATTACGCTGCATTTCAATATGAAAATGAGCCATTGTCAAATTAGTCACTGGAAATTGTGCATCTTTACAGGAGCAGTAAACTTTATTTTATGAAAACATATGTTATAGCTCTTTTCCTGATGAATAAAACAAGGTCACTCCCTCTGCTGTCAGATGTTCTCTTCAAAATTTATAACAGTTCAAATTAAATAATCAGTTCATGAAGTGCATTTACTGTGTTTACTTCCTGACAGTTCTAACTGACAGGAAGTGAATTTACTGTGTTTTCTTCCTGATAGTTCTAACTGACAGGAAGTGAATTTACTGTGTTTACTTCCTGATAGTTCTGACAGGAAGTGACTCAGCAGTTTCTATTACATTCTATGGAGAACTGTATGTCTCTGACTTTCCTCTCTATTAGAATCTAACAGGAAATGTAATTAGAATTTGACCACTAGAGGGCACTGCTAATGTAAACAAAATATGGATTTAAACTGTAATAACTCTGGAAATATGAATCTCTCAGCAGTGGGAGTACCCTTATTTTACTCAGTAGGAAAATCCCTACAATATATATTTTTTCATAAAAAAGTTTACTGCTCCTTTAAAAGGCATGTGAATTAATGGAAATGATGGTGCCTTTGTGGCAGATTCACAGGGATGCGATGGCAAAGACATAGTAGAGCATACGTTTCAACGTAATCAAAGCAAATAATGCCTCAATATCACCAACCTGGCCGCTTATCTAACCTTAGTGCATCTGCCCAGGAGACAATGTAAAAAGTGATGGTTTTAACTGTAATGACTTTGTTATCAATAATCTTTCATCATTGAGAGTACTACTGCCTTAGCCAGAAGGAAAGGTCCTGATAACAGTTTGCTACTCATTTAGATTGTAATCTTTTGAGCAAGGACCACATTTCCAAAGTTTTATTTTACTAAGCATTGATCACCCTCTCTTGTCCAAACCTTTAAAGGTATAGTAATGTTTCATAATAAAAGCAGCTCTAATTAATCATCATAGTATTTGGACTTTGGAGAGTGTTATTTTAATTCTGTCAGAGTTGTAGTTCAAGAGTAATTGAATGATAAAGTATCCCCCTCCCGCCCCTTTTACTGATGTAACACTGTTCAGCCAGATCAGAAGGGAGGTGCCCAGGTAGACTGCAGAGAGGGACAATCTTCAATTAAGATAAGGGAAAAACCTGAAAAACTTGTCAAGGGGGACAGGGATTTCATTGTTTTCATAGGAAGAAGACTGTCCCCTGCTGTTATCTGTCTGGTCTATGGACTGCATTCCACATCTGAGAAGAGATGGCTTACACTAGGTTTGCTTGTGAATATCTCTCAAAGCATAAAGGTTTGAGAGATAAGACTTAGATCGTTCATGTTTTTTTTAATGCCTACAAAATAAAAAAGATAAAAACACATTATTACTATGTCTTTAAGAGCAGCAGTAGATTTCCCAGTAGGTTACTTTGAATCTCTTCTAAAAACCCAATAAAAATGTATTAAACACTTAAATCAATGGGATTATAAGGATTTTTTTTAATAAGAAAACGAGAGAAAAAGGAGGTGCCCGCTGTGTTGAATCTTCAATAAAATAACCTCCACCAAAACATCACAGTGAGTTATATTCACAAGAGAATGTGCTGTAAATATACTTATGTGTAAAACAGCTATAAAGCAGTAGATGGCAATATAGCGCTGCCCTCCGTATCAGCTGGCTTCAAGAAGATGGATTGGATCAAATACACATCAGGCCGCACATCTTAAACCGTTCTCTCCAAATGCAGACACAGATAACTACGAGCAGAAGGCGCCCAATAGTGTAATACGTTTAAACCGCCAATATAAATTGTATAAATATAGATGGGTACTCACAAGTGGAATGGTCAGCCAAAGGTAATGCTGACTTATAGGGATAGTAATACTTAAAATGTAAAAAAAATATGTTGCAGGGTTTATCCCCCTGAGTAAAACAAGAGTACTCCCACTGCTGAAAGGTGTTTCATTCAAAAGTTATTAATTTTCAGAGTTTATTATTTAGGTGCAATATCACAGTGGCCTGAAATTGTACAGTGGCGCTGTTGCTACACGATCCTATGGACAGCTCTGGTCCCGGGACCATAAATCTCCATAGGATGGCGTAGCAACAGCGCCACTGTACAATTTCAGACCACTGTGATACTGCACCTAAAAAATTCAACTTTGAAAATGAATAACTTTTGAATGAAACACCTTTCAGCAGTGGGACTACTCTTGTTTTACTCAGGGAGATAAACCCTACATATATTTTTTTTTTTTACATTTTAAGTATTACTATCCCTTTAAGCTGAAACGAAGAATATAACCCGTCTTTGTTCAGGTACCAGCAGGAAATCACCACCATATCCAATAACGATTCAAGGAAATAAAAAAAAACACAAAAAAAACTGCTTCCACGTGAAAAAGTTAAAATGTATTCATTAAAAAAAAAAAAAAAAAAAAAAAATTAAAAAAAAAATTATATATATATATATATATATATATATATATATATAAAAGCAAATAATTGCGCAACATGACCTATGAGTACCTCTATCGTCTGTATTACTGCGGAGGACTCTGCCGGACATCAGGATTAATGGTACGTGTTATTTGTAATGTGATGTTTTCTGAAATTTGTCGGGTTAACCCTATGAATGCCGGCGGGGTAATTATACCCCACTGGCACTCATAGGGTTAATTCTACTAACATTTGACTCATTTTTTATACTTTGGATGTAATGATATGGGGCTTAGATCCCCATATCAATACATCCACTGAGGACTTTTTTTTTGTTTTTTTACTTCAAGCGTCTGTGTCGGCTGTTTAAACAGGTGATAAGGGACTCAATTAAAAAAAATGGGTGTTAACTTTCCTGCGATAACTTGAGTCTCTTATCGCCTGTTCTGGAGGGGTACGCAACGCATTGCAAAGCAATGCGTTGCGTACCCCCCGGCACTCAAAGGGTTAACTGTAACTCACGACGGCTCTTTTTTTTTTTGCCGGGATTTTTTGACAGCACAGACATTTGCACAGCTTACTGTGCTGGGAAAAATACCGTCGGCATCAAAAACAGCCGTCTCCAACATTTGGATCGAGGCCTTAGTTCTCTGTTCTTTGGAGCATTTTGGGCTGGTTGTGGTAATTAACCCCTTCCCTGCCATCTTTATTCGTTTGAGTGACATATCTCATTTTTTCTTTGGATTCATGAGTTTTTAATGTTTATTATATGTTCTGTTCTGTATTTGCGGGTTTTTATTCACTTTGTTTTGAATTCCGTGCCTTTAAGAGCCTGCTTTACCGCACGGCTGCAATGCTCCATTGACTTCTATGGGACAGACTGGTTTGGGACATTTCTCTTCATCCGTTCCACATACTGAGTTGAGAGAGGAACCGAAAAGAAAAACCAAATAGGGGGCACCAATAGGGCCTTATCACACAAACGACAGAACAATATCTAGCAAGAATGAAAATTGCTCACATTTAAAATACTGTGTGAATGCTTGTGTATGGACACAACAGATAAAACACGCAAGGGTATCTTACCGCCCCTGCTCGGTACACGTTCACTTGTGTTCTCCAGATGTTATGTGTAGATCTCCACTCTACATGTATCGCTGGTACACTCTTCAAAAACTGCAGCCGCTCAAGCAGTAAAGTTCAATACAAAAGTACCCTTTAATTTAAAACAAACAGTAGCAACGTTCACAGACCATATGCAAATACTGTGTATTAAAATACCTGCTAAAAATGTGTTTTGCAGCGGTTAAAGGTATAGTAATGTTTCAATATAAAAACAGCTTAAATTAATCTTCATAGTATTTGGGGTGTGGAGAGTGTTACTTCAATACTGTCAGAGTTGTAGTTCAACAGTAATTGAATGATAAAGTATCCCCCTCCCGCCCCTTTTACCTAGTGTAAGACACCTCCACTTAGATCTGATCTGTCTGGTCTTAAGACCAGATTCCACAGCAAGGGACAATTTTCTTACTGTGATCATAAGGAAAACCCTGCCCCTCTTGACAGGTTTTTCCTTATGATCACTGAAGATTGTCCCTCTCTGCGATCAATCCGGACAGTCTTGCTGCTCTGAGGTGAGCAGTGTTACATCAGTAAAAGGGACAGGAGGGGGATACTTTATCATTCAATTACTCTTGTACTACAACTCTGACAGTATTGAAATAACACTCTCCACGGCACAAATACTAAGAAGATTAATTGGAGCCGCTTTTATTTTGAAACATTACTATTCCTTAAACGCTGCTTCTTCAGTAATGTAGGTCAATCAAGAAAAACATATTTCACATCAGAGCGCTATTTAAAAACTAATGTGTCAGCATGATTGGACCAATACCTGCAGGGATGTAAAGTCCGGTGATGGGCTTCCTAATTGACCAACGAAATGTTTAACCCGTTCAGCCATCATTGCCTGTATTGTACAGGCAATGATGGCTGAACGGGTTCAACATTTCGTTGGTCAATTAGGAAGCCCATCACTGGAATTTACGTCCCTGCAGGTATTGATCCAATCATGCCGACACATTAGTTTTTAAATAGCCGCTCTGATGTGAAATATGTTTTTTTCTTGATTGACCTATATTACTGAAGAAGCAGCGTTAACCACTGCTAAACGCGTTTAGTAGGAATTTTAATACACAGTATTTGCATATGGTCTGTGAACGTTGCTACTGTTTATAGTTTTAAATAAAAGGATATCTACTGCTGGAGCGGCTGCAGTTTTTGAAGTGTACCAGCGATTCATGTAGAGTGGAGATCTACATGTAACATCTGGAGAACACAACTGAACGTGTACCAAGCAGGGGAGGTAAGATACATGCATGCTATATCTGCTGTGTTCATGCATAAGCATTCACACAGTCTATTTTAAATGTAAGCAATTTTCATTCTTGCTAGATATTGTTCTATTGTTTGTGTGATAAGGCACTATTGGCACCACCTATTTGTGTTTTCTTTTCGGTTCCTATCGATTCCTCCGTGATGGGAGGTGAAGGGTGAGAAGCCAGAAATTGAGCACCCAGATAGCTGGATAAGGGACAGCTTACAATATCCCTGAGTTTTATCTGCCGGTTTTCATATCTTTGTATTACCAGCACATCCCATTGTGAGTGCCATTCCTTTTGATGGTGGTGAGGTGTACACTTCGGATTGAGGATATTACATGAGGAAGCACCTCTTTTTTCCTTCTCTCTAGAGTTGAGAGGGCTCATTCTTCTTGCCTCCTCTAGTCCTGCACTCCGATCCACATCAGTGTCTTGGGGGGCCCTGGGAGGGTTCGGACTCTGTTTTTGGGTACCTCAAAGAGAGAAACTACATTTCCCATAAAGCCAAACAGAGAAGCCAGCGAAACGGGCGTTGAGTTCTGATGCAATTTTCTCTTTCTTTGGCTGCGTATCCTACTCAGGGGTTGGATTCCTCTACTCTCCTCCACAGGTTAACTATTCACCTGCCAGATAAGTACAATTCTTGGCTTTCGGAGGTGATTTTATTAATCTGGGTGACAGTATTGGGTTCCCTATTACTGTAAGACTTCTCCTGTTAGGATGTCGGATCCAAAGGGACATGGGGCTAGATCTAAGGACTCAAGGGCACTTTTGACCCCCTTGCTTACTGTTCCTCATGCCAAGCGGGGCTTTCCAGAGAGTTCTCAGGTCATTTATGCCCCTCATGCGCTGTGGCCCCTGCTTCTTTGGCAGGGCCCTCCAGCCACGAACAAGAGCCACAAAGTATCTCTAAAATTATGAACCGGTTTGAAAAATAAAAATTACAAGGAGCAGGCAGTTACACATTTAGTGATGTTAAAAGTTGAATGTAACCGGGCCACATTAAGATTTGCTACTGTAATCCTAATAAGGAACAATTAAACAAGTAGGATCCATAAAAGATGTGAAAATATTCAGACTAATGAATGTCTTCATAGATCCATTTCAAATGTATGAAAATTCATAAAAATATAAAATAATTAAATGTTCTGTACATAGCAAGAGTCTTTTCCCAGAAGCTTTGACTGTAAAATCTGTATTGTTCATAATATTTACCATTTAATGACCAGAGGGGGCGAGCAACATATTGCTTAGCAATACGTTCCACGCGACTCTGGTCCTTAACCCTTTGAGCGCCAGAGGGATACACAACACATTGCTTTGCAATGGGCTGCCTTTCTCCTCTTGTGCCCTAAGGGTTAAAATAACTTATTTGCTTTTTTGCTTTTTTTTTTTTAAATAAAATCAGTAACTATTTTGCAGTACTGTCATTAAAACAACTGCATCACAATGGAAATTAATACATTCCCATTAATTGAAATTGGGCTAAATGGAGAGGGGGAGGGTTTAAAGTGATAGTAACACTTAAGATATAAAATATACATTGCAGGGTTTACCCTTCTGAGTAAAAACAAGGGTAATCCACTGCTGAGAGGTGTTTTATTCAAACGTTACTGCAGCTCACACTTGAATTTTATTTATTTAATTTTTTAGGTGCAGTATCACAGTGGCCTGAAAGGTTACAGTGGCGCTGTTGCTACACCAACCCATGGACAGCTCTGGTCAGTTGGCTATAAACTTTCATAGGATGGTGTAGCAACAGCGCCACTGTGCAATTTCAGGCCATTGAGATATTACACGTAAAAATCTTCGAGCTGCCATAACTTTTGATTAAAATACCTCAGTGATGGGAGTTCTTGTTTTATACAGGAAGCTAAACCCTACAATATATATATTTTACATTTTAAAAGGAACAGTAAACTTTTATTTAGGAAAACACATTTTATAGGTTTTTTTCCTGCTCAATAAAACAAGGTCAATCCCATCGCTGTCAGATGTTTTATTCAAAATTTATAGCAGTTTAAGTAACCAGGAAGTGAATTTACTGCGTTTACTTCCTCATAGTTCTAACTGACAGGAAGTGACTCAGCAGTTTCTATCACATTCTATGGAGAACTGTATGTCTCTGACTTTTCTGACTTTCCTCTCCATTAGAATCTAACAGGAAATCTAATTAGAATTTGACAACTAGAGGGCACTGCTAATGTAAAAAAACATGGGTTTAAACTGTAATAACTCTGGAAATATAAATCTCTCAGCAGTGGGAGTACCCTTATTTTACTCAGTAAGAAAATACCTACAACATATTTTTTCATAAAAAAAGTTTACTGCTCCTTTAAGGTAATGGAAGTTACTGACAGCGCAGGCGCACAGAGCTTCTCCTGTTAGCTCCGCACAGCAGATGTCTGCCGAAGAAGTTTTATCTCTTCAATAATGCGGACTTATTCAGCATAAAAGTAGTATGGATTTGCCTTATCGCTAGGTTAGTAATGGATTGGGGGGCACTGTTATGATTATGATAGTTCCGCTTTAAAGGGATAGTAATGGATGATTTTAACCAAAATGTAATATTGTAATATTAAAAAGAATAAATTGATGCGAGTCAGATCTTTCAAACATGTATAGTTGGAGAGATATACACTGATAAAGTTACCCCCTCCCGTCCCTTTCACAGGCAGCTGACAGTATGAGATTCTGGTCGTGCTACCAGATAGCGGCTCTTCAGCAGAGCTGAAATACTTGTTTGAGAGATCGGACTCGCATCAATTAAATTTATTCTTTTGGTTAAGATAATCCATTACTATCCCTTTGAGTCAAAGGGAATTTGCAGAAATTTCTCTTCAACTTATGGTGCAGTTTGGCACAGAATTCTTCCCCTTTCCCTTGATGAATAACAACCCTAGAAGCCAGCGCAATCATTTTTAGTAGGGGAAAGCAGGTATAGTTATTACTTAAAGGGATACTAATGTTACCTTCATAACCTTTCTTGAAAATCAAGTCAAAAGTTTCCCCCTTCCGCCGCTTTCCAACATGTCAGGCAGAGTTCCCTCAGATCCGAAAGCCTGACTGGACAGATCGCAATAAGGGACAATATTGTCAGGAGAAGGAAGACCCTGCCTAGCTTCGGCAGGAGAGGGACAGCATTTTACACAGACACACAATATTGTCCCTCATTGCGATACGTCCAGTCAAGCAGCTGGCTTTCAGATCGGAGGGAACTCTGCATGATGTGCTGGGAAGAGGCAGGTGGGGGAAACTTAACTATTTTCAAGAAGAATATGAAGATAACAGGATTTTCAAAAGATACTATGCCTTTAGAAAAAAAAAATGTAAAATGTAACAATCGTAGAGCGATTTATTTTTTGACATTACTATCTTTAACCCATTGGTTGCTAGCGAGGTATCCAAAGCATTGCTAAGCAATGTGTTGGAGAGCCAACAGCCAACTGGTTAAGGGGTCTCCCAGGAACCCTCTTGTCTGGAGGGGCCCTAAGATCTGGAGGTGAGTGTTCAAATTATGCAGTTCATGTCAAATGTGGGGTGGGCATGAATGGGAAGAGGAGTTTGTCTTAGTATGGGTGAAGTATGAGAAGAATAGGGCGGCGTGTGACCACAACTGGCAGCGAAGTAGGCGGAGTTACAAGGGAATTCACTGAGCATCAGTGTCCATCCTGGAGACACAATAATTAAAGAGATAGTAATGTGTACATATGACAAGTTGGATTATTCATTACACTTTTTTCTTTTTTATAAAGAAGTGTCCAGAACGTTGTCTGCTTTGTGTTATTTAATTTTAAAGGGATAGTAACGTTTCACAATAAGAGGAGCTCCCATTAATCTTCATAGAATATGGTCCACGGAGAGTGTTATTTCAATTCTGTCAGAGTTGTAGTTCAAGACAAAGTATCCCCCTCCCGCCCCTTTTACTGATGTAACACTGCTCATCTCAGAGCAGCAAGACTGTCCGCATGGATCACAGAGAGGGACAATCTTCAGTGAGCATAAGGGAAAACCTGAAAAACCTGTCAAGGGGGCAGGGTTTTCCTTATGATCACAGTAAGAAGATTGTCCCTTGCTGTAACCTGTCCGGTCAAGAGACCGGATTCCACATCTGAGGGGAGGCGGCTTACACTAGGTAAAAGGGGTGGGAGGGGGATACTTTATCATTCAATTACTCTTGAACTACAACGCTCACAGTAATGAAATAACACTCTCTATGGCCCAAATACCATGAAGATTAATTGGAGCTGCTGTTTTTGTTAAACATCACTATCCTTTAAAGTGTCCACCTCCCATCCCTTTTCCCTATGTCATGCTGCCTTCCCTCAAATCTGAAATCCAGTCACTTGACCGGACAGATCACAATGAGGTGCAACACTTTGTCGATCAGTATTAGGAAAATCCTGCCCCCACTTTGACAAAGGGGAGCAGATTTTTCCTTATCCCGACAAGATTGTCCCTCGTCACGATCCATCCGGACCGGCTTTCTGATCTGAGGACACACGGAGTGATTTAGGAAAAGATGCGGGAGGTGAACGCTGTAAAATAAAACACTAAAAATACATTATGGACACTTACAAATGGTACAGTTAATTATAAAAAAGGATAATGAATAATCAAACAATGTCATATGCACACAACTATCCAAGTATAAAATCAGGCGCTCCCAGGTCAGATCCATAGAGTTCACAGGTATGCTCAGTGTCTTAACCCTTTGTGCACCAGAAGTGTATCCAATGCATTGCAAAGCAATGCGCTGGGTACCTCTATGGCATTTAACCCAAGCATTGATCTTTTCTTTCCTGAGGACATGACAAATTACACAATGATTATAGAAATGTTCATTTAATTAAAAGATTTATGAAATAATTCAACAAAAGGTTTAAAAAGTGAATATAAAAATATTATGTCAATTCAAATATATATGAGAAAGTAAGCAATGAAAATCAGGCACAATAAACCAGTATCTGCCAAAGTAACCACTTATCCGTACAAGACGGAGCAAGAATGAAAGCAAAAATATATCAATATACAAAAGTAGAATTAATTTCTCTTGTAGAGTTAAACAACACTAATTTGGATTTCAAAAGACCAATTTTTCCCTCCGATAATTCCTCTTTTCAGAGTAGGCATATTTTACCCTGTTTGGGTTAGTTAAAATTACTGCCGTCCATATGGCAGACCACGCGTCATGGCACCACAGCACAAAATGGTTGATGAATGGAATGCAGCAATTTCTTCACAGTACAAAATGGCTGCTCAGCAGTCTCTTAAAAAAGACTTTACGCAAGCCAAGGCTGGCACAAATAATCAAAACAAAAAACACCATGCATTATGCATAAAAGCAATAGAGGGAAACTTAAAATTCCAAAAAATTCCCACTGTGTTTTTTTAACCCCCACTGCATTTGCGTACTTGTTAGCATGGAATGGGTTAAAATATACATATATGTTATATGCTAGTCTGTGAGCTCACTAAAGAAAAATATACTCCCCTAGGTGGCAATACATAAATGTGATGATACAAGGAAGCCAAAAAATGAATCATTCATAGGTATTTTCCACAGTAAAAAATGCAATTAAACCTTTGAGTACCAGAGGGGTACACAATGCATTGCTTTGCAATGCTTTGAGTACCCCTCTGGCACTCTAAGGGTTAATTCACTCACCCACCCTACCAAGATGCTTGACAAAAGCTCAAGGAGGGGAGAAAACATTCATGAACTAAACTTTCATTTTTCACTGAGGACATGACCTGCGAGTGAGATTAATTTCCGGACTTCAATACGTACATTACAGTTCAAATATATATATATATATATATCTATATATATATATATCTATATATATATATATCTATATATATATATATATATATATCTATCTAAACTTAGCAACTCCGCCACCTAGTGTGCAAAAGGCAACATTACTTATAACACCTTCAATGGGACAGTGCGTCTTAGTGATACGAACAGTACTACCAGTGTCTACAACAGAAAATTGCAGAGGGTAATATTAAAAAACGAGTTTCGATGTAATCGTTTTTGAATGAAAATGAGGTACTCTTGTTTTATTCAACAGAAAAAGCTTTAAAATAAAATTAAAGAAAAATACTGCTCATTGAGACGCCCCTTTAAAATGAATAGGAATTTTTGTTTGCACCAGAACTGCTACAATTTACTCTTATGAATTTTCTTAAATGACTAGCTTACCCTTTAAGTACCGGATGTCTGACCTGCGCAACCCACTGGTCCTTAAAGGGATAGTAATAGCACAATAAAAGTTGATCTCTGATTATTACATACCATTTTTGGACCATTTTGCACTATATGTACTCTTTTTCTGTAGTTTAACCACCATCTTAGCTGAAAAGATCCCTCTGGTGCCACCTTCTGGCCATGTCACTGATCTGCTCTTGCAGGTCCGGATGAAGCATGGCGAGGGACAATCTTCATTAAGCATAAGGAAAATCCTGCATTCCTTCATCAAGGTTGTTAGGGTTTTCCTTATACTTAATAACAAAAGTTCATCCCTTGCTGCATCTGTCTGGTCCCAGGACCAGATTTCACAATCAATGAGAGGCAGCCAGAAGGAGCAGGAGGGGGATATTATCAGCTAAGATAGTGGCTAAACTACAGGAAAAAAAAAAAAAAAAAAAAATCTATATATATCTATATATTAATATAGTGAAAAATGGTCCAAACATTGTATGTAGTAATCGGAGATCAACTTTTATTGTGATAATACTATCCCTTTAAAGAGTTAAAAGGCTCATAAGAATACAAATAAAAACATGGTCCTAGATTACAAAATATGATACATAAAACTCAAAGGATCATATTAAAACAATATAAAAAAATATATATATATTTTTACAGCATTTAGCTTTAGAGCACCAGCCAAGGACTAAGAGAATGGCTACATCCTGACACATGAATTACAGTTTAATGGTATAATCCTGGGTTATAATCTCATGCAGATCAAAACGTGCCACGTCATTCATTCACTATCCGAACACAAGCAGCGCCGCGGGGGTATCTGTCTCGGAGGACGCACAAGTTCCTCCGCGGATAATCTCTTTGGTGTGATGAGTGCAGGGTTAGTAGCTCGATTTGTGATGCCTCCTGTTCCTGTTATAGCCTGCGGGGTTTTAGGAAGATAAAAATCTTGAATCTTCGGGTGAGAAGGCAAAATTAAAAAAACCCTCACATAGCACACTATGGCTGGAAAATCCTAATGGCCCTTATGAATTTTGCCATTGTGTTTTTGTTCAAGAGATAACATCTTCAATTAGAAATGGATGTCATGTCAATAGAGGCGACTGACAGTTGATAGCAGGACTCCTGAATGTAAACACCTCCTACTGCACATGGTAATCCTAACTCTCTAGGGATCAGAGTCGTGTGTGCAACACATTTCTTCGCAAAATTCAGCACACCACTATGCTCCTTAACCACCACCTGAACCAGCATGTGGGCGGCCATTTTTTCTTTGCCACATAGTATTCTGGGATGGCAGAGCAGAGTGCAGCCACATTGCCATATCAGAATTCCATGACGTTCCATGAACAGGCACTGGTCTTTAAGTTCTGGAAGTGGTGCGACCATCCTGGCAAGTCATTGGTCCTTAAAAGGATTAACATGTTAAGTAGAAAAAAAAAAATGGATATATCCACCTCCATGCATATGATATTGAGAATTGACTGAAGAGGTTATCACTTGAACAAAGGCCATTAGGATTTCCTCACCATAGTAAGGTAAATGGAGCTGTTATTAGGAGGCAATGCTTCTGCTTTAAAGTACTATAGCCTCAGTACAAGTGGCGATAACTATACATATACACCAAAAACAAAGTTTCTGCCAGATTTAAAAAAAAAAAAAAAATTAAACAAATAAATAGAAGTATCCATACAATATGCACCTTTCAGAATTTGCTGGGTCAAAATAAAAGGTTACCATCCCTTTAATTCCATCATGGATAAAGCGGTTAACTTGTTTAATTTTATTAAGGAATTTGATAAAGTTCAAGAAGGAACAATTTCCCCTAGGAAAAAAATAAAATTACTAGGGACAAGGTTATACGGCCTAAAACTGGAAAAATAAGGGGGGAAAATACGAGAGAAAGAAGCAGAATTAAGTAAATATTTAAGGAAAGGGAGCATAGAACAGTCCTCCAGCCACAAGTGGTTGAGGCTAAGAGTAAATGAATGTAAGAAATACTGGGAGAGACGCAGCCAACCTGAGAGTAAAGTAAGACTGAGGTTTTCTTAAAGAGAGAGAGAAATGGGCAGACTACAATAGCCAATTGATTCTTATCTGCCCTCAAATTCCGTTAACAGATGTACCCATGTAGGAGTCCTCATGTAGCACTTAGGTATGTCATTATAATTATTTTTGTGTCGTATTTCTGCTGTTGTCTGTAACTGAATAATTCCACTTCACAATCTGATCCTAACTTCTTGTTTGGCTTGGCTGACTGATGAATGAATGATAACGGCAATAGTCATTCCCTCGCCTTATTCAAACTGTTGAAAAGAAGCAGGTAAGAAGAGGATCAGTTGGCACAATGGAGGTTTCCAGCTGTAACTGCTGCAGTTACAAGGAAAATACAATATAGAAACACACAGTTGTATGCAAACATTTGGGCACCCCTCACTAAATTATGTTTGTTTTATTTTCTAAGTGAAAAGAAGTTAACACAACCTACAGCGCACAAACAAATGCCATTTCTGACAGGGTGCCCAAACTTTTCCGCATCTGAAAAATTTTACATTTGTTCGCTTCAGAGGTTATGTTAATTTTTAACATTAAAAATTAGCAAAACATGCAAGTTGGCCAGGGGTGCCCACGATTTAGCATACTACTGTAGCTGTTGTATGAAGGACTCCCTACCACACCTAGGTCATTTTGTTAAAGGGGAACTACCACCCTGCAAAAACTTCATCCTAATTAAGTCTTCATCCGGCCAGCTCCAAAAGGGACTGACAGCGCAGGAGCACAGACGTCACTATGGCAAGATGTCCTTGCTTCCTGCTACTGTCAGCCTCCGAAAAAGTAGGAAATCTTTTAAACCAGGTAATATTTCTGGCGACAAGCGCTACTAAGCAGCTAGTCGCCAGATGAAGACTTAATTAGGATGAAGTTTTTTGGGGTGGTAGTTCCCCTTTAAATTAAAGAGGAACCATAACGTAGATATAAGTGAGCCCCAATTAATTGTCAGTATAGCGCTAATCACCGAAATAATGTTTTAATGTTTAAGTGCATTATTTGGGAACAAGTTTGTATGAGACTTCCCCTGAAGATGACAGCGCAGACATCTTGGGGAAGAGGGATCTGTGCGCCTGCGCTGTCCTTCCCCATCTCTTCTCAGATAGATTATTTGCCAAAGGGGAGTTGCATTGTACCACTATACTAACAATTAATTTGGGGACACTTATATCTACGTGATAATTCCACTTTAAGTGCCACCTTTTTGCTATAAGTTTAGGAGGAAACAGAACGAAATAAACATGAAGTCTAGACAACAGTACAACTGGAAAAATATTTATAATTCACACATTAGTCCAAGCACAATACTTTATAGATTGGCTAATAAGCCATTTAACTCTGAGTGCCAGAGTGGTACGCAATGAGTTTCATACCCCTCTGGCACTCAAAGTGTTAAGGACTATTGCATTGCTCGCGACTCTGGTCCTTAAAGGAACAGGAAACTTTTTTATGAAAAAAATATATACTGTAGGGATCCTGCTACTGAGTAAGACAAGGGTACTCCCACTGCCGAGAGATTCATATTTCCAGAGTTATTACAGTTTAAACCCATGTTTTTTTTTTACATTAGCAGTGCCCTCTAGTGCTCAAATTCCAATTAGTTTTTCCTGTTACACTCTAATGGAGAGGAAAGTCAATAAAGTCAGTGATATTCAATTCTCTATAGAATGTGATAGAAACTGCTGAGTCACTCCCTGTCAGTTACAACTATCAGGAAGTAAACACAGTAAAGTCACTTCCTGTCTGTTAGAACTATCAGGAAGTAAACACAGTAAAGTCACTTCCTGGTTATTTGAACTGTTATAAATTTTGACTAGAACATCTGACAGCGATGGGAGTGACCTTGTTTTATTCAGCAGGAAGAGCTCTATATAAAAAAGTTTACTGCTCCTTTAAGGTTTTATAGGAAAATTGTCTTGTCTAAGTCTGCTCCTGTGGGGACAGGATTAGTTAAAAACAAAACAAAAAAAAAAAAAAAAAACAGCTCAGGACATCTCCATAAAGGCTCCAGTCAGTCACCCCCAGTTTTAAGGATGTCAGAAATGGACCCCTTCGGCCAGCAGAGGGGGTGAGCAGCAAACAAAGATGTGTTTCAGCAAAGCTGTATATACCATATCACAGACTGAAGGCTTCCTCTGCATTTCTACTCTAGGGGGAGCAGTCCTGCCAATGGTTACACCATTACCACCACAGTTGCACACTGAACTTATAATCCTACTTTGTATCAGTTTCTCTGCAGAATAAAACATTATTAGAAGCCTAGAATTAAGAACCTGCTCACTGACCTGTAGGAGATCCTCGCACATCGGGGATGAACTCCCTGGTGTTACTGGCTTGGGGAGGGCTGTCCCCAGTACTTCCAAACGGAGATACCAATTCCATCTCCTCACCCCAGTCAGATGTTATTCGGCTTGACTTGGGAGAGAAGGGGCTGGTGGGATTGGTGTCCGCAGTCTTCTCTGCCTCCGGGGTCTCGGCGGGTGGATCTACGGACAGCTTGGGTGTCTCGCTCTGATGAGGCAGCCTTTGCTCTTTGGCGGTGGGTTGACAAGTAGCTGAAGCAGCATCAAGAGACTCTTCTCCAGGTTCATCTTCAGCCTCAGAATAATCAGAACATTCCTCCTCGCTACATTCCTCCCATTCATCGTCGTCATCTTCTACATGCTTCTCTATTTCCTCCTCTCTTCTAGGTTCTTTTGGAGTCTCAACCTTTGCTTCTTCCTAGAGTGAGAGAACGTAATTAACCAAAGAAAAAATAAATTTCAAGTTAGACCTCAGAATAAGAGGTTCTAAACACATTACGATATCAAAACCAATTTCTAAGACAATCTTTAGATTTTATGGAAATATTTAAAAAGATTAAACTCATAATTGAAATAACCAATGTTCTTGACTACAGTGACCCCAAACCTATAGAAAAGGGGTGGTCACACACTTAACCCTTTGAGTGCCAGAGGGGTAGGCAACGCATTACTTCGCAATGTGTTGCGTATTCCTCTGGCACTCAAAGGGCTAAAATGGACCAGTCAACCTATATAAATGTATTAATTTGTATTACAGAGTACTAGAATCTGCCTATATGCAGTTTTTGCCAGTATTCTGTAAAATTGTTTTTGAGAAAGTAACCTTTAAATGTCAGTGGCACAGAGTTGCATTTTATGCAAATTCCCTACACAGTATGCCAAGTGGTTCTGTTCCAGGCCAAACTTACCTCTCATTGTTCTATTAAAATGTTGCAAATGTGTCCACTCTCTGGCACTTAAAGGGTTAAAATAGAAATCCCCTTGTCACCATTAGATTGTATATAAAATACTTTGGAAACTATCGGATTAAATAAAATCCTGAACAATTGCGAGAAAATCCAGCTGCACCATCCAGGACACAATTACCAGATATTAAAATGGGAAATGTAACACCTTTCTGCGCTTCTGTCTCCACATTCTATCCAGTTGTCATTACATTGTCTCATCACTATACTATTTTTTTGTGCAGCATTGGTGTCTATGGGACTGTACATATGCTAACAGGATTCTGACATACAGCTAAGACCCAGTGTCCCCCACCCGCCCCTTTTACCTAGTGTAAGCAGCCTCCCATCAGATGTGGAATCTGGTCTCTTGACCAGACAGGTCATAACAAGGGACAATCTTCTGAGATCATAAGAAAACCCTGCCCCCCTTGACAGGTTTTTCTTTATGATCACTGAAGATTGTCCCTCTCTGTGATCCATCCGGACAGTCTTGCTGTTCTGAGGGGAGCAGTGTTACATCAGTAAAAGGGGAAGGAGGGGGAAACTATCATTCAATTACTCTTGTACTACAACTCTGACAGTATTGAAATAACACTCTCCATGGCCTAAATACTATGAAGATTAATTGGAGCTGATTTTATTGTGAAACATTACTATCCCTTTAAACACATAGACCTGTAAAGCGGATTCTTCTTGCTTCTTCAGCCAATCACTCAGGGCCAGGTGAAATTAGATGTCTGGCTGAATAAGCAGGAAGAATTCACTTTACCATGATTTTCAAGTACCCCCAAAAGTGCAGGTTTTCAATATTTCCCTGCCTGAACACAGGGATGTAATTAGTGGATCTTTTCCTCCTACATTTCATCTCGTTTCCATATACACGCCCACTCACTATCTTCGCTCTGCAAAGGCACTTCTTTCGGCATCTCATTACATCCTCCCATTTAGGTATACAGGGCTTCTCCCATGTTGTTCCTGGAGCTCTGAAATTCCCTCCCCGCCCAATCAGACTCTCCCCCAGCCTTCAGACAATGCCTGAAACTCACCTCTTCATGGAAGCCAGTCAACTACGTCCATAACCGTTATGAACACGGCCAGATCAACAGCCTGTCCAGCTTCTACCCACTCCTGTTTCCTTCATCAATCAGTCTCCTACCCGCAACACTATCAGGACATCAATGCTCACTTGCTTCTGAACAGACCCGTATTACCGAAAACGGTAAGAGAAGGCTGTTCGCAAATTTTGGTGCAAGAGCACTTTATTACCTACAGGAGACCAGTTTGAGATTCTATGCTTATTTTTAGCATGGATCAAAGATCTTTAATACATAACCTTTATTTATTAATATAATAAAAGACTGAGGAGTCAAACTGCACCTGTTTCAGATTGATATATTAATAAAATAAAATAAAAAAAATAAATAAAAAAAAAGTGTGTCCTTGTTGGAGAGTCAAAGAGATGACTCCAATCCAACTGAATAAAATAAAATTAACCCCATGATTATTACTTTAGTACTGTTTACCATTAGTGTTGGTCGGTAATCTTTAATGGGTAGTAATGAAATAATTGAGTTTTTGAGTTACATAGACTATCACACAGTGTTCGCTCAATGGCCACCATAAGAAGTCAGCCACTCTGTGATATATTTGTGCTGTTTCAATGTTTGATAGTTTCAATCAATCTCTTATTTGTAGGGAACTGAGCCTATCCAGTCTCTCTTGCAACATATACGATTCACCAGTTAGTTGTATCCTCATTAGGTACGAGGTGGCTTGTGAGGAGGAGTTTAAGACAGGAATGCCCTTTTTTCAGTTATCCATTACATGTCTGGACCACTGCACCAAAACGCCTTTGTGTCCCATCCACTGACTAGTAGATCTCAAAGCAGGAGGCACTTACCTCAACTGTGTCCCATTCTACCTTCATCTAGACTGAAAGCTCTTACATGCAGAACCATATATGACCTGTCTACTGTTTTACTTCTCTATATATCTATTTCATTGTACAGCACTGTGGAATAAGTTCTCCCTCTGTAAATAAGGGATAGTAGTCCCGCTATACTTAAGCAAAGAAACCTGGACTGTTAGGGGTACTTGAGAACTGCAAGTGAGAAACTCTGGAATAGATGATGCAGCGAGAACGTCTCCCTCCATCTTTACAGTTTCACATCCGCAGTTCTAAGCCTTTAAAGGAGCAGTAAACTTTTTTTTTTTTTTTTTTTTTATGAAAACACATTTTATAGACATTTTCCTGCTGAATAAAACAAGGTCACTCCCACTGCTGTCAGATGTTTTATTCAAAATTTATAACAGTTCAAATAACCAGAAAGTGAATTTACTGTGTTTACTTCCTGATAGTTCTAACTGACAGGAAGTGACTCAGCAGTTTCTATCAGATTCTAAGGAGAACTGTATGTCACTGACTTTCCTCTCCATTAGAATGTAACAGGAAATCTAATTAGAATTTGACCACTAGAGGGCATTGCTTATGTAAAAAAAAACATGGGTTTAAACTGTAATAACTCTGGAAATACAAATCTGTTTGCAGTGGGAGTGCCCTTATTTTACTAAGTAGGAAAATCCCTACAATATATATTTTTTCATAAAAAAGTTTACTGCTTCTTTAAGACAATATAACCATCATAACGAATTTGCTCTGAACAGTGCCATCTTTAAACAGATCCCCTTGAATTGCTTTCAGGAAGCAGCAGCATCCCTGTGGACCTTACCTTGTGTTGGTTTAAAATAAATAGTGTTAATACAATTTCAGAAGGCTCCTGGGTTTTTCAAGCTTTGCGTTACTTACCACTTTCTCAATGCAGGTCTCCTTCTCTCCACCCTCAACCACAACCTCCTTTTCCTTTTCGTCTTCTGGTTCTTCCCAGCGGGTGTCATGCGCACTGTGAGTAATTAAAAATATAAAAATAAAAACCACTAGGTTTCAAATCTTTTTTTTTTTTTAGCTTAGAACAATATAGGAGTCGGTGATACTGCAGATAGGATGTAGATCCAGGGAGAAAATGGATTGCCTTTTGGAGTGAGATTTATTTATTTATTTTATTTTACCCACTTGGGTCATAATTGGAAATGGTTTCAGTCATGTTTCATTTGATCCTCCGGATCTACAAGAGAGATCTGGCAAAGGCTGAACTTGCATTTTTTTTTTTTTTAAACTTTATTGACTGTGTTACTGTTATGGACACAGGTATGTTGCTTCAGAATTTGCGACAAAAACTGCGTCCATTACATGGATATGCTCCCCTGTCATAAAATCACATTTAGTGTTTTAGACACCATTTTCCTTTGTTGTCTCCCTGGTCTGTTTGGGCGGGAAAATGACAAAGGAGGACAACCTGCTCTTTTGTTTCTCTTCCTTCTAGGAGAAGGGGAGGAGGGGTGTGTCAATCAGGTAAAGTGGGCTGGAGATGGGTGGGGCTTGCCAACAATAAGAGAGGTGTGCAGAGAGTCTTGAAGGCAGTCTTGAAGAGGTCTTTTGGGAAGAAGGGTCTTGGAGCAGGAGAGCTATGGAGAGGGAGATGTGACCAGCAGTAAGGGGGCCATGCCTTGCCTAGGCCCCAAGAACTGTTCCAGGATCCTGGCCTGTTTTTTCCCCTGCAGCACCATCCTCATTGTTCCAGATAGATGAGTATAGAAACTAAGTATCTCTCTATTATTTTCATACTATCTATAATATTTCTAGGAAAAATACCTTAGTAACCAACGTATAGTGTTTTCTACTATAATTGTTGTATCATGTGTTTTATTTGCACTGCAGTAAGTAATTGTCTAGTTAATATTATTAGATGTTTTAGCTAGAATATATTTGATAATATACAGTGTATTGTTAATATTACTGTTTGTTATTAAATATTATTGCTTACTGCTAGTACTGGGGTGTTATTGTGTTAATTGTGGTATTGGTCATTAGGACAAATTTCTCTGGATATATCCTTTAATTAAAGGGTTGGCTTTTTGGGTGTGGGCAAATTCATATTGCTTCTAATAGCTGTGTTGGGGTTTGTGTGGTGTGAGCAAGTTGTAGGCCCTGGCCTTGCTCATAGATTTTATCTCAGAGCAAACACATGGTCTGACTCCATCTTGCTAGGCCCCAGCCTGTCTCCACATGGTTGAGGACGCCATTTTGTAAAAAGCACATGGTGTGAGTTTGCAGTTTCTTCACAACTACATTGATTTTAACACAGCTGCTATTGTGCAACCTTTTGCGCCAAATTAATTCACCCAAAGCCACGAACTTAAAACAAATGGCGTAGTTGAGCAGGGTATTCGCAGAAATTATTAATATTAATGATTAATAACCGTTATTGACATATTTCCTAGAAATTAATATTTTGTTAAAAAATAAATTTTTTAATTAATATTTTTTCCTGGGCAATTTAGTAAGTAAGCGTCCCAAGTTATTTTTGTGTGCCAATACCACACTGCGACAAGAGTGGTGGGTTTTAGTATTGTCACACTGCAAGGGGCTTATTCACTAAAAGAGGATTTGTGCGCTGGAATACTCTTGAATTGTAATAGGTGTACTTTACATGCTTTGATTATAGACTTGTGGGGCCCTCATAGAGGAGTTTCAAACTTCAAAGTGCATAGATAAGTGCTCATATTACAGTTACCTGTATTGTCTGTATTGCATATATGATACGTGCCTGGGTATTGTGATGTATATGCCTGGTTATTGTGTAGGTGTATGGGTATAGATATATACAGAGGCAAGAGGGAGCGTTTACAGTTGCCCTGCTTCAATTAACCCTTGTGTGCTCTCATTAGAGGAGTGCTAACTTTGAGGCATTTTAATTGTAACCGTTCAGGTCAAGGTTCTGCAATTGCCGGACGTGATATTTCTAGTGTGGCTAGATTTATTGCGCATATGCATATCTCTGTACTGTCAAGATTTCCTATTAAAGGGACTTTAATTAACTCTTGTGCGCTCTCTGTAGAGTGTAACTAACTCTGAAGTCCTACTTCAGTTAAATCCTTGTGTGCCTCTGCAGAGAAGTTGCTAACTTTAAAGTCACGCTTCAATTATAGACTTGTGTGCTTTCCATAGAGGGTAACTACATTGGACAATTGACTAGTCACTAGCACTTGTACCTAGACAGGTGACTTGAGCGCCTGAGGCAGGTGACTAACTAGCATTTGTACCATTTGCCTTTGTGGAGATGTCACTAACTTTGAAGTAGTGCTTCAATTATAAAACTTGTGTGCCCTTTCATTGGGAGAACTAACTTTGAAGCCTAATAGGAAGTCACCTGACGTGCAGGTGTGTGTATATGAGTTTGTTTGTTTTCTTCAAAGGCATAAAAACATTCAACAGTTTGTGTGTTCTGTAACTTTCATAGTGGTTTGCGTGTTTTCTCCCTGTGTGAAAGTAAAAACATACGTGTGCCTGCTAACCTGTGTTCAGGTACTTGGTTAAACACGCATATCTGCTCTGCTGTCAAATTATTTTAATTAGAAACACTTGTGTATTGTTTACAATACTAACTTTAAAGTATATTTAACGGAGAGCATGAATTTCCTGAAAGCATGAATTACTGAGTGCTTTGATGGGGGATTAATTCTACACTGCCCAAAGTAATATGTCTGGATAAACTGGATTATTACCTACATAACATTGTACTGTATCAGGTGACTTTGAGCGCTTGTTCCCTAGGCAGGTGACTAACTAGCATTGTACCATTGCAGTGGACAATTGACTAGTCACTAGCACTTGTACCTAGACAGGTGACTTCAAATACTTGTACTAAAATTCCCAAGACTGATGTATGTGTTATGTATGAGTTTGTTTGTTTTCTAGAAGGGCAGGAAAAAAAAAAACGTTCAACAGTTTGTGTGTTCTGTGACTTTCACTGTTAGTTTGAGTGTTTTCCCATGAGTGAAAATAAAAACACATAAGTGCGGCCTGAGTGTGTATTTGTTAGTGGTACAACACATAATAGTAAGGCTCACTACAAACACGTTATTGTCCTACCGTCTGATTGCGCTTGAGATTCTGACTGAGAGAATGGGATTCTTTAAGAAGAAGTTGAGTGCATTGATTGGGGGCAAAAGACCCAAATTTGGGGCTGTACCACATTGGGCTACTGCTATGGGTAGATGGAATGCCATAGCAGATGAGCTAGTACGTCACAGTGCTCCAGTGTACCCAGAGGTTGGGGAAGAGATAGGAGGTATGGCACTTAAGCTTGATTTAGGGGTCTATTCTAAACATGAGAGCAGAGCTGCGGCAGAAGTGGGGTGGATTATTTTACATGCCTTAAAAAATGAGGTAGTAAAGAGACAAGCCCTAGACTGTGTCATTAAAGGCCCCAACCACTTGGGGTGAAGAGGCCTACCTATCTGTGCAGAGGTGGGCCAGGAGTCCAGCTCTCATGAAGTGGAAAATGGTACGCACAAGAGCAAGGTGGATTAACAAAGCTTCAATGGTCTCGCAACATATGAATTCTTGCCACATCCAAATACTTGGAAGATACTTACATTACAGCTTTCTCCAATCAAGTCAACTTTGCCATATGAGGAATTATACCCTGCAAAGAACAAAAGACGCTGGACTGTTGTAACATGCAATCCGTATGGAGAGGTGGTGATACAAGAGCAAGATATAGGTGATTCAAATTACCAGAAGTATGCCGATATAAAGAGACTACCTTTGGCTTATTACATGGAACATTAGTGTGGGGAGGTACAGAACTTTGGGAGAAGATTTGGGCAGCCGCCTGAACAAGACTAATGCCAAGAGTTGTGGGGGAAATGAACCTCAATAAAACTACGGAAGAATTGACTCAAATAAGGAACCTGAAGACCAAAATGAAGAGGTCCCATAGATCCAGTTTTCAAAACGGACACCGGTACTCGCTTTGCTGGTCAGTCCAATGGGCGCAGGCTATCCCATATCACCCCAAGCCTCGGGGTTGATTAAAAGGTGCAATGGGCTTTTGAAAGAACAGATTCATACACTATCCCCAAGTATGTCATAGAAGGGGTGGGATAGAACTTTTACACAGGCTTTTAGGATTTTACATGACTGACCAACAGAACTTATCTCTATATGCCCGGCTTACATGTAATGACAATCCATTTGTTAGTTTGCGGGTTGACATGTACTGGTAGCCACCCCATATTTCAATTTAAACTAACATTTTATTTTATTTTTTTCTCTTGGTAGTGGGAGAGGTTAACAGAAGTTAGTCTTTCCCATAGGAGGCAATATGCCTCCAGGAACAAGAGGTAACCTTAGTGCTCACTAAAAAATGACCAAAGAGGGTTGGAGCACAACAGGGAGTGTGAGTGTGGATGGATGAATGCATCTCTGTCTAGGAATGACCCAAGTAGGTTAATTGCTGGTACAATCCTAGGAGAGGTGGCAGCCTGGGTACCCCATAAAATCTTGTTATCCTGGGATGAGGATAAACAAGTGCTCATGGGGTCCAAAGTGTGGGTGTTACCGCAATCCACTGATCAGCACAGGCAGAAAGGAGAGGTTATTTCAGAGGGTCCTGGTAATACTAAAGTTGTATTATGAAATGGTGATTCTGTACCTGTCTTCTTTCCCTCAAATAGATTGGTGGCCGGCTAGCTCCTCTGAACCCTTGATCGTCCACCACATTCATGAACCCCTTGGCCAGCTATGCAAGAGTGGACAACTCCTCTGACTGTTGCGGCACCATCCCCGTCAGTGAGGAAGGAGGGTACCCGTTCCTTGGAGTCCCGTGGGCACAGCGAGAAATGAGACAACTCTCTGGACACAACACTGGACTCTACTACCAAACTGTCTTATGAGCAGCTACAAATCAGGGCGGTAGCTCTCCAAAATCGCCTAGCCCTGGACTGTTCTTACTGCCAAAGTAGGAGTTTGCTGGCTGGTAGGAAAATAATGCTGCAGTTATATTGTGAACTATGAAGGCGAATTTAATTATGATCCATCAAAACTGACAGCTATAATAGACAAACTCCAGGAAACATCAGACGTTGGACTATTTGGGTGATTTGGGAAGTCAGTGACCTACCTATCCAGTGAGCGACTTTAGTGTGGTTTATGACATGGGACCAAGAGGTGGAATGTTATGGACACAGGTATGTTGCTTCAGAATTTGCGACAAAAACTGCGTCCATTACATGGATATGCTCCCCTGTCATAAAATCACATTTAGTGTTTTAGACACCATTTTCCTTTGTTGTCTCCCTGGTCTGTTTGGGCGGGAAAATGACAAAGGAGGACAACCTGCTCTTTTGTTTCTCTTCCTTCTAGGAGAAGGGGAGGAGGGGTGTGTCAATCAGGTAAAGTGGGCTGGAGATGGGTGGGGCTTGCCAACAATAAGAGAGGTGTGCAGAGAGTCTTGAAGGCAGTCTTGAAGAGGTCTTTTGGGAAGAAGGGTCTTGGAGCAGGAGAGCTATGGAGAGGGAGATGTGACCAGCAGTAAGGGGGCCATGCCTTGCCTAGGCCCCAAGAACTGTTCCAGGATCCTGGCCTGTTTTTTCCCCTGCAGCACCATCCTCATTGTTCCAGATAGATGAGTATAGAAACTAAGTATCTCTCTATTATTTTCATACTATCTATAATATTTCTAGGAAAAATACCTTAGTAACCAACGTATAGTGTTTTCTACTATAATTGTTGTATCATGTGTTTTATTTGCACTGCAGTAAGTAATTGTCTAGTTAATATTATTAGATGTTTTAGCTAGAATATATTTGATAATATACAGTGTATTGTTAATATTACTGTTTGTTATTAAATATTATTGCTTACTGCTAGTACTGGGGTGTTATTGTGTTAATTGTGGTATTGGTCATTAGGACAAATTTCTCTGGATATATCCTTTAATTAAAGGGTTGGCTTTTTGGGTGTGGGCAAATTCATATTGCTTCTAATAGCTGTGTTGGGGTTTGTGTGGTGTGAGCAAGTTGTAGGCCCTGGCCTTGCTCATAGATTTTATCTCAGAGCAAACACATGGTCTGACTCCATCTTGCTAGGCCCCAGCCTGTCTCCACATGGTTGAGGACGCCATTTTGTAAAAAGCACATGGTGTGAGTTTGCAGTTTCTTCACAACTACATTGATTTTAACACAGCTGCTATTGTGCAACCTTTTGCGCCAAATTAATTCACCCAAAGCCACGAACATAAAACAGTTACTAAATAATTCACACAGTGATGAGTGGCTAGGAGATCATCTCCGAAAATGCCACAGCACCATAGTAGATCAGGGGGATGAAACAATTCTTTAACCCTTTGAGTGCCAGAGGGATATCCAACACTTTGCAAAAATTGATTCGGTACACAGGACTGTGGTGGTGCCCATTATGCATGGTCAACAGTTAATGGTACAACTCAAACATGATCCAAGGTGTGGAGATCGGTGTCATGATCTGGAAAACATGTGGAGAAACCTGAAATCCATCAGATGTTGTAGACTTTGTACTGTCCTTATAGAGAAAGGTCTCCAAAGGCATTTCTTTGTAATGCGTTGGAGACCTTGTCAGAATCTAAGGGGAGAAGCAACGCATCCTAATTATAACCCCATCACCACGGAGGTGGAAATGACAGTTGCGTCTGTCTTTTCACACACCGAAGCAGGCACAGTGTATGAACCAACTCTGGTTCATCCTTCAAGGGACAGTAATGTCCCATATAAACTTGTTATAGTTTTTTAGAGCAGGAAAAATAAGCTGAATGGCACAAACCCTCTCTCTCAAACCGCTATGGTTTGAGAGATATAGGCTTTGAAAGTCCCCCCCTCCTCTTCTTCTGCTGTCCACTGTAAAGCAGACAGCAGGAGATTTGAGTCGTACGACTCGAGGAAGCTCTGCAGCAGAGCCAAAATCGCATTATTGCAAAAGAATTACTTAATTGGAAAGGTATACAAAGTGTGCTTGCAAACCAAGCACACTTTGTAGACCTTTCCAACGAAGTAATTCTTTTGCAATAATGCGATTTCGGCTCTGCTTCAGAGCCTCCGGTTGGTCCCCAGACAGGATTCCCCTGCAGTCAGCACAGCGCTGACGTCAGGGAAAGGAGAAGGAGGAACTTTCAGTACCAATATCTCTCAAACCATAGCGGTTTGAGTGATCGGGTTTGTGCCATTAAGCTTATTTTTTCCTGCTCTACAAAACTATAACAAGTTTTTTTTTTTTTTTTTTTAAATTACGCATTTGACCTGTTTGGACTTAAACACTTTAAAAGACTGTTTCTTATTCCTCATTTCCCTGCAAACCTCACTATTAAGCCACACTGGCTTCACTTTACTCCTCTTGTGCTTATTCCCCAACGGTATATATGGATGAATTTTTTTTTTTTCTAAGAGCATTTTAAACAAATTCCATGATTATTCTGCATGTTTATCTTTGAAAATTACGTCCCGCTGAAGATCCTTTAATACTGCTCTTAGGTTTGTAAAATTACCTTTTTTTAAATTGAATGTTTTGGTTAAACCCTTGCTATTGGGTTTTTCATAAATTTAAAGGACACCATATTGTGGTCACTGCTGCCCAAATGTTCCCTTACTTGTATACGGTTTATCAGGTCAGAATTGTTTGAGAGCACTAGGTCCAGCAAGGCCTCTTTTCTAGTTGGCTCCTCTACTAGTTGGGACATAAAATTATCTTTAATCATACCTAAAAAATTGTTTCCCTTTGTTGTGCCGGAAGTCATATTGCTCCAGTCAATTACAAGATAGTTGAAATCTTCCATTATAATTACATTTCCTGACCTAGCAGCCTTTTCCATTTGCAGTAAATGTTGGGCTTTCTCCAACTCCCCCAACATTAGGTGGCTTGTAGCAAATCCCCACTAATATCTTTTTATTTTGCGTGCCTGCAGTGTGTATTTCAACCCACAGGGCCTCTACATTTTAATTAGAACCTTCATTTAGATCTTCCCTTATACTAGGTTTTAAGACATGCTTTACCTATAGGCATACCCCCCTCCTTTTATTAACCCAATCTCTCCTAAAAAGTGTATATCCCTCTAGATTGACTGCTAAGTCATATGTATCATCTAACCAGGTTTCGGACACACCAATTAGATCACACACTGCAATCATTACTACTTCCCCCATCTTATCAGCCAGACTAAGAGCATTTGCATGCATACAATTTATCTTTTTCCCATTATGAAAGATTAAATTCTTCGTAAAATGTATTTGCCTTTTATCAGGCTGTAACAGTGGCAGCTCCCTATTAGATGAACTAGCCCATTCCCCCTCTCCACCACCATGCCTATTCTCTAATCCCATTTCCTCGATTATACTACCTTCCCCATCCTATGTTGCAGCACCCCCTACCCTTTACAGTCTCCTCCAGCCCTCTAACCATCCTAATGCCCAGCACAGTGGGACGCCCAGCACATATAAAAGATATAAAGAATTACTTCATTGGAATGGTCTACAATGTGTGCCTGGTTTGCAAGCACACGTTGTAGACCATTCCAATGAAGTAATTCTTTTTTTAAAAAAAAGAGATTGCGGCTCTGCTGCAGAGCTTCCATGTCGGCCGACACGGATCTTTGAATGCAGATATCTCTCAAACCACAGCGGTTTGAGAGATACTTTTTTTTTATTTCAATTAAACTTTTTAATCCCCACAAAATGCGAAATATTTTTTGTGGACATTACTATACCTTTAAAG
This sequence comes from Rhinophrynus dorsalis, assembly GCA_037306005.1. NCBI lineage: Eukaryota > Metazoa > Chordata > Amphibia > Anura > Rhinophrynidae > Rhinophrynus > Rhinophrynus dorsalis. The sequence continues at coordinate 178,266,727 of CM074726.1, forward strand.
CGGAACTACCATGTACATGTAAGTCACCCCCAATTAATTGTTTGTATCCTGGTAATCATGGACATTGTGTAATAAAGAGTTAAGTGCAGATATTATTTTCAATAATGACTATACAAAATAAATACAATGACCTAGGAGATGCTCACTGCCTTCCCTCATCTTCCCTCTCTCTCAACCCACCCCCCCTGTTTTCTGTTCAGTTTGAAGACCTGGAAGACCCACCTGAGATAAACAGTAGTAACAATATTACTAAAATAAAAATAATCCCTTCCTCACAACATAGTAAGCTGTAATTAATATGCCACCTATTCCCCAAAGGACCTAGCATTGAAAGGGTTAAAGCTATACTGAATAAAGCTATAAAAACTGCTGTTCCGGAGTCAGCCCAAGAAATGCGGCCTCAAGAATGAACCTCCGGTTAACGTTTAGTGTGCCCTGCTCCTATGGAGCTAGAGAAACCTGGACCTGTGGAAAAGTGAAACTCTGTTGGACGTGATCCGGAGCAGCAGCTCTGAGGAATGGCCGCCAATCTGTGAGGAGAAGAGCGCACATACGCTTAAGTGCCAAAATTTTAAAATGCTATGCTGAGGAGAAGGAAACCGGCAAAAGAACTGTATAGAGATGTGTGTGGAAAAAAAGTTTTATTCAAGTTAAATAAATTAATAAATAATTAAATAAAACCTGTGTATGTCCCACGAAGCCCGCCACCTACTATTAAACGCTTCTCTCCCTCTCAGCCTAGGCATACCTGTATGGTTTGCTGGACCCCTTCCCTCTGTTCCGATCTTTCTTTCGGCCAGAGCTTGCAAAGCTTTCGGTAAGGAATTCCCCAATAGTGGGAGGTTTCGGTGCACCTCTCTTCCCTTTGTCTGCAATACAAAAATCAAAATCAAGACTGGGAATCCTAGAATGTTGCTGCCACCACAACCAGTGCATAGGTAAAGCCTCTTAGGTACTGGAGGTCTCCAATGCATTGCTTTGCAATGAACTGTAGACTCATCTAGCTGCTAAGGGTAAAAATGCAGTCATAAGTATGTTCAGACTTAATTTTACACCAGCACCATCTCAATTAGCAAATGCTTAGCATGCTTCCCAGAATCTTACACTGGTTTCTAGCACCCACATGTGATTAGCGACATCAGAATCTAGGAAAAAAGCTTAACCTTTTAATTGCTAGAGGGGTAAGCAACGCATTGCTTTGCAATGCGTTGCATACCCCTCTGGCACAAAGTGTTAATCTAGGAATCTATTTTTTTCTCTAGAACAATAAAATAATTTGTTATACATTATCAGATAAACAGAATCTGATATGCTGGCACTATGTCATGTTTCATGGGTAATGGACAGTCGCATGTAGAAACAAAGTGACAGAGATTGCAGCCATGTAGGGACCCCTGAATTCCATGATGTACATTTAAGTCATGGTCCTCAATGTTCGTTTTCCCATGATTTATATGTACATCGTGGGTCCTTAAGGGTTAATGGCACAAAAGGCCAGTCCCATGTAGGACTAATCACCTAATGGCAGTGACATGTTAATGAGTGAAAGGGTCAGTCTCATGTATAAACAGAGTGAACTAAAGACTGCTTAATGGGTTGAAGCGTCAGTACCAGATAGTATCTTACCTCGCCTGTCAAAAGGTTCAGCTTCAACGTGTGTAGAGGCGTCTTCCTTAAACCTTTAACCAATAAGATGTGATAAAATTAAGTGAAAAGGTGAGGTGGGGAGACATAGGCTGAGCAATCATTATTGGCTACTGGATTATAGTAGTAAAAGGAAAGGATCACTGAACATAGCAATACACCATGGAGGAAATGAAGGGACCAATAAGGGGATTTACAGAAAGTTACACAGAGCATTAAGACCAATTATACAGAGTAACAGGAGGAGTTACAGGGAGTAGATATATGAAGCTAATAGGACGCGTTAGAGGGGAGGAGCCGTACGGAACTATAGGACGCGTTAGAGGGGAGGAGCCGTACGGAACTATAGGACGCGTTAGAGGGGAGGAGCCGTACGGAACTATAGGACGCGTTAGAGGGGAGGAGCCGTACGGAACTATAGGACGCGTTAGAGGGGAGGAGCCGTACGGAACTATAGGACGCGTTAGAGGGGAGGAGCCGTACGGAACTATAGGACGCGTTAGAGGGGAGGAGCCGTACGGAACTATAGGACGCGTTAGAGGGGAGGAGCCGTACGGAACTATAGGACGCGTTAGAGGGGAGGAGCCGTACGGAACTATAGGACGCGTTAGAGGGGAGGAGCCGTACGGAACTATAGGACGCGTTAGAGGGGAGGAGCCGTACGGAACTATAGGACGCGTTAGAGGGGAGGAGCCGTACGGAACTATAGGACGCGTTAGAGGGGAGGAGCCGTACGGAACTATAGGACGCGTTAGAGGGGAGGAGCCGTACGGAACTATAGGACGCGTTAGAGGGGAGGAGCCGTACGGAACTATAGGACGCGTTAGAGGGGAGGAGCCGTACGGAACTATAGGACGCGTTAGAGGGGAGGAGCCGTACGGAACTATAGGACGCGTTAGAGGGGAGGAGCCGTACGGAACTATAGGACGCGTTAGAGGGGAGGAGCCGTACGGAACTATAGGACGCGTTAGAGGGGAGGAGCCATACGGAACTATAGGACGCGTTAGGGGGGGAGGAGTTATGTGGAGTAATATGAGGAATTGCTGGAAGGAGTTATATATAGTTATATTGATCAGTTACAAGAAGGGTATATACACTGGCTGTTAAGTCATTTTTAGCCTCCACGCTCACACTGCCTTGCATCAGACTTACATTGAATCAGTTTTCTCTGCATCCCACTCTCTCCTCCATTGCCCTGTGGGTTTGCGATGCCGCGCCAACCTCTCCTGGTCTATCTGCTCTCGCTCGCTCTTCCAGCGGGCGTACTCTGCCCGCTCCCTGCCAGTCATTGACATGGTCATATCCATCTGATTTTTCATTCCAGGTCGCCTCACCTTTGGAGAGGATACAAGTCTGTTAGACCAGGTCAATAATCGCAATGGCTGTTCAGTTTAATGCCAATTACTTAAAGGCCTAGAAACATTAAAGCAGGGGTAGGCAATCTTCAGACTTCCAGCTACTGAAGGCAACTCACATCATAGTCAATTACTTGTTGGGTACGATCTGAGTTGTCTACAACAGCTGGACGTTAAAAAAAAAAAAAAAAAAAAAAAAACCCATACACCTTAAAGTATTTACAAGGGACAATCATTTAAAGGGAAAGTAATGTTTCATAATAAAAGCAGCTCTGATTAATCATCATAGTATTTGGACTTTGGAGAGTGTTATTCCAATTCTGTCAGAGTTGTAGTTCAAGAGTAATTCAATGACAAAGTATACCCCTCCCGCCCCTTTTACTGATGTAACACTGCTCAGCCAGATCAGAAGGGAGGTGCCCAGGTAGACTGCAGAGAGGGACAATCTTCAATTAAGATAAGGGAAAAACCTGCCAAGGGGGGCAGGGCTTTCATTGTTCTCACAGTAAGAATACTAACCCTTGACTGGATGGACTGGATTCCACATCTGAGGAGAGGGGCTTAAACTAGGTAAAAGGGACGGGAGGGGGAAACTATCATTCAATTACTCTTGAACTACAATGCTCACAGTAATGAAATAACTCTCTATGGCTCAAATACTATGAAGATTAATTGGAGCTGTTGTTTTTGCGAAACATTACTATCACTTTAAGAGAAGTTCATAGCTTATCAACATACCACAATCTGAGAATTGATAGTGCACTTCACAAAGGAACCAGAAGATGGCAGCATAACCTCACAATCAAGCCCACTGCAGGAATCACTTGTAAGATTTCTAACACTTAAAGGGATAGTAATACTTAGTTTTAACTTTATTTTATTTTGTAGCCATTAAAAAAACATGAAGAACGATATAAGTCTTATCTCTGAAACCTTTATGGTTTAAGAGATATTCACAAACAAAGTATCCCCCCCCCCTGTTCAACCAGATCAGAAGGGAGATGCCCAGGTAGACTGCAGAGAGGGACAATCTTCAATTAAGATAATGGAAAAAGCTGAAAAACTTGTCAAGGGGGGAAGGGCTTTCATTGTTTTCATACAAAGAAAATTGCCCCTTCTGTTATCTGTCCTGTCATACAACCAGATTCACATCTGAGAAGAGATGGCTTACACTAGGAAAAAGGGGCGGGGAGGGGAACTTTGCTTGTGAATATCTCATAAACCATAAAGGTTTGAGAGATAAGACTTATATCATTCTTCATGTTTTTTTTAATGCCTACAAAATAAAATAAAGTTAAAACGAAGTATTACTATCCCTTTAAACATTTTGAGTGCCAGAGAGACATCCAAGGCATCACAATGTCATATTCGGACATTGGTAGCTGACAGGGACAGAGTAACCTATCCCACCAACAGTCCGGAATGCTATGTTTAAAAAGTCCTAGTAAGAAATTGTCAGTGTTTTCAATGAGGCTTCTCGGGTAACGAGCGCTACTTTAAAAACACTCAAATATGTTCAATGAACTCACCCATCCTTTTAGGTCTAAGTGCTTCTCCCCACAATCATAGCCATGATTCCACAAACTAGAGGACAACAGAGGAGGGAAGTGCTCACGGGACCACCAACACGATATCAGCCAATTCCTCAAACGCATTTAAACTACGCTATATTTATTGTATCAAGTAAAAACATAAGCTATGCTTAAGTGATACAATACGCATTTGTGAAATGCATAAGGCGGACAGTTAGTGTGGGATAGTCAGCGAGTGTTAGTAGCGGAGGTTATAGTTAGTATGGAGATCTGGAGTGATCATACTGCTCAGGTAGTGTGGAATAGTCAGTGAGTTGTTAGCAGTGGAGGTTATAGTTAGTATGGAGATCTGGAGTGAACATACTGCTCAGGTAGTGTGGAATAGTCAGTGAGTTGTTAGTAGTGAAGGTTATAGTTAGCATGGAGATCTGGAGTGATCATACTGCTCAGGTAGTGTGGAATAGTCAGTGAGTTGTTAGTAGTGAAGGTTATAGTTAGCATGGAGATCTGGAGTGATCATACTGCTCAGGTAGTGTGGAATAGTCAGTGAGTTGTTAGTAGTGAAGGTTATAGTTAGCATGGAGATCTGGAGTGATCATACTGCTCAGGTAGTGTGGAATAGTCAGTGAGTTGTTAGTAGTGAAGGTTATAGTTAGTATGGAGATCTGGAGTGATCATACTGCTCAGGTAGTGTGGAATAGTCAGTGAGTTGTTAGTAGTGGAGGTTATAGTTAGTATAGAGATCTGGAGTGATCATACTGCTCAGGTAGTGTGGAATAGTCAGCGAGTTGTTAGTAGTGGAGGTTATAGTTAGTATGGAGATCTGGAGTGATCATACTGCTCAGGTAGTGTAGAATAGTCAGTGAGTTGTTAGTAGTGGAGGTTATAGTTAGTATAGAGATCTGGAGTGATCATACTGCTCAGGTAGTGTGGAATAGTCAGTGAGTTGTTAGTAGTGGAGGTTATAGTTAGTATAGAGATCTGGAGTGATCATACTGCTCAGGTAGTGTGGAATAGTCAGTGAGTTGTTAGTAGTGGAGTGGAGGTTATAGTTAGTAGGGAGATCTGGAGTGATCATACTGCTCAGGTAGTGTGGAATAGTCAGTGAGTTGTTAGTAGTGGAGGTTATAGTTAGTATGGAGATCTGGAGTGATCATACTGCTCAGGTAGTGTGGAATAGTCAGTGAGTTGTTAGTAGTGGAGGTTATAATTAGTATGGAGATCTGGAGTGATCATACTGCTCAGGTAGTGTGGGATAGTCAGTGAGTTGTTAGTAGTGGAGGTTATAGTTAGTATGGAGATCTGGAGTGATCATACTGCTCAGGTGGTGTGGTATCTTTCCAGAGATGTTGTTACAAATTAGGCAAGAAAGATGAAAGGTACACCTGGATTTGAGTGTTAGTTTAGTTCTTTTAACATATTATAATGATGGTAGCATTAATACACGGAGCTTTGATATTTCAATAGAAAATAGCAGATTGCCTGCTATCAGAAGACTGCATTGCTCAGGCACCTCAAGCTCAATATGTCTAAAACCGAGCTAAATATCATCCCACCCTACACCTGGCAGAGTAGGGCACTTCCAGGTGACAGTAAGTGGCACTGCCATAAATCCAATATCAGAAGCACGGTGCCTATGGGTGAATAATTGACACTGCTCTCTCATTCTCTCATCACATTAATGATACTGCCAAGTTCTGCGGATTAAATTACATTCGTACACAAGCACTCATCCTATCCCACATGGACTACTGTAACCTTTTCTCTGGTGTTCCTGCCACCCAGCTCCATACACAATGCTGCAGCACAAGTTACCCTACTGTTGTTTTGATTTGTCCCTCCACCCTCCTCCTCCAATCTTTCCAACGGCTGCATATCAAATACTGCTGCTCTGATTCAAGACCCTTCTCTCCTCTACCCCTTTCTAAATTCCCACTCTGATCTCCCTCTATACCTCATCCCGACACAGTCAGCCAACAATAATCTTTTCTTAGCCCTTTTGTGTCCAAATCTCTCTCGTTTCAAACCCTTTTCCCTTATTGCTCCTTATCTATGGAATTCTCTACCTCCCAGCCTGCTCCGCTGCACCTCTTGTGGCCTTCAAGTCTTACATAAAATTACACCTAATAAAGCTTCAACGATGTACAACTATAGCCCTTATTTACTATAGGTTTCCCCTACCGCAAACAGAACTCTAGCACTGTATTCCACACATGACCCTTATTTAAAGGGACAGCAATGTCCCAGAAAAGTGGTCTCCAGTTTTGAAGAGGATAAAATCCGATCTCTCAAACCGCTATGGTTTGAGAGATATAGGGATTCAAAGTTCCCCCCTCTCTCCCCTTCTCCTGATGTCAGCTGTAAAGCTACCAGCAGGGGATTCGAGTTGTACGACTCGAGGAGGCTCTGCAGCAGAGCCGAAATCTCATTATTTAAAAAGAATTACTTAATTGGAATGGTCTACAATGCGTGCTCGCAATCCAGGAACACTTTGTAGACCTTTCCAATGAAGTCATTCTTTTGAAATAATGAGAATTTGGCTCTGCTGCAGAGCGGCCGGCTGGTCCCTGGACCGGGATCTCCTGATGTCAGCACAGCGCTGATGTCAGGAAAAGGGGAGGGAAAACTTTTAATGCCTATATCTCTCAAACCATAACAGCTTGAGAGATAGGGTTTGGACCATATTGTTTATTATTTTAACCTCTGCAAAAATGGAGATCATTTTTTTGGGACATTAGTGTTCCTTTAACTGCATTATGTCTCCCTTAGCCACTTTAGAGTGTAAGCTTTAGAGCATGGACCCCACTTCATGTTTCACTTTGCTAAGAAAGTGTAAAGCTGCACTGTCCAAACTCTTAACCCCTTAACGACCGGCGGTCCTGGGACGTTTCAGTCCCATAAGGACCACTTTGATCCACGCCGACGCGCTGGTACACGTGACCTGTTGCGTGTATCGGCGCGTCACTATGGGGCCTGATAGAGATCGCTCCGATCTTGGAGCAGTCAATTTCAGGCCCTATTTTTACTTACAGTGCTTCCTGTAGAGCGCTGTAAGTAAAAAGTACGTGACATACTATGACCGTCATCGGTCCTTAAGTATTTCAAGGCCCGTGACGGTCATAGCACGGCACATGTCGTTAAGGGGTTAAATGATAGTGTTCTGTACACTTGCGGCACTATAAACAAACATTCATCCATTATTGTAGGTTACATGAAGGGTTATTAGGAGGGGTTTCTCATTTATTCATTACAATACATTGGGTTGCACAGCCTTTATCAACTCTAACACCTAACTGCTAATATATCGCACCTTCCTCAATAATGACCCAGGTCCTACGAGCATGAAGCGTATTTCAGCCGCTGATACCTACGTGACTATCCTTCTCTCGGTCCATGCCAGTTTTCACCCTCTCAAAATCGGGGCCTCCCCAGTTGCGGATATGTCTGCGACTTCCCTCCTTCCTATCGCCTTCAGCTACAGGCCCAGAGCGCCGGGGGTCGTCCAAAAAATTGCGTATAGGATTTTTCTCTCTCATTCCGTCCTGGAAGACCAGAATCTCATTAAGACGAATAAAATGAACGGGTTTTACTGCACAGGTGGACAGCTGTTGGAAAACCTAGCTGATGGCTACTTGAAGCTGATGGGAAATATCATCCCCACCAGCTGGAAGACCAACAAAGGACTACCCCTGTTTTAAAGAAACATAGCCCCCTAATAATAACCCACACTAAGTTTAACCCTTTGGGAACCAGAGATCTATACAATGCATGGAAACGTAATGCACTGGATACCTTTCTGGCACTCAATTTGGTGGAACAAATCCAATGTACAATTGATTTACAGTGTGTCAGACTTTTCTGCCTAGTTTAACCCCTTAAAGGAGCAGTATACTTTTTTATGAGTACCTACTCGTTATAGAGCTTTCATTGCAGAGTAAAACAAGGTCACTCCCACCACTGTCATTTGTTTTATTCAAAAGTTATAACAGTTCAAATAATCAGAAAATGAATTTACTGTGTGATTACTTCCTGAATGTTCTGACAGGAAGTGACTCAGTAGTTTCTATCACATTTGACACTGACTTTCATCTCCATTAGAATGTAATAGAGTAACTAATTGGAATTTGAACACTAGAGGATGCTGCTAGTGTAAAAACAAAGACAAAAAAAAAAAATTAATACCACATTGGTTTAAAATGTAATAACTCTGGAAATATGGAAATATATCTCAGCAGTGGGCGTACCCTTATTATACTCAGCCAGAAATGCCCTAATTTTTTTTTTTTTTTATGAAAAAGATAAGGTTACTGCCCCTTTAATCTTCACTTAATACCGTATCCACAGAGGCTGGATATGGAAGCAAGCTTCAGTAGGAGGGGAATAGGGTCCTAGTGTCCTGCAGGAAAGAATCATGTTCACTTCCATGGATACAATTTCCATTACTAAATTTTGGAGAACAAATACACAGAATTCATTAATTTTTTCTTCCTTGCCATCATTAGGATTTTCTGCCTGGGATAATAAAACCCACTTATCTTTTTGGGGGAGTTAGTGAACCTTTAATACGTTGGCCTATACAGATGGTGTATAAAGACCCTGTACAATTTGTATTTCTTTTATCACATCTAAAAGAGAAACAATGTTTCTTTCCTTGAGAAGGAGGATAAATCCTATAAAATATATTTTTTCATACTATCCCTTTAAATGTGTTTCTCTACAAAAAAACTAATCAGAAAAGCTCAGCATACAGAACAAGGGATGGCAAACCATGGCACTCCATCTTCAGAAGACTACAAATTCCATTTATCCCCAACCAAATAACGGGGAGTCTGTAGTCTCCAACGCTAGGGAGTCAATGGCTGCCATCACCTAACACAGAAGCACATACTAGGAACGCGACTCACCCGCTGGCTCCTTTCATATTCAGCAATCTTCTCCATCTCTTCATTCATCTTCTCGATATTTTGCCTCCTCTTCTCCTCCCATTCCTGAGTGGGAAGGAAACAGGGAAAAGTCACTGTAAAAACAATAAAACAGCCACAAACAGGAGAGAAAAAAAAAATATCAGGAAAGGCCAAGTCTAGTTCTCGGGGCACCTACCAGGGAGAAGTGCCGCATCTTATAACCCCCCCCCCCCCCCCATTTACTATGGCCAAGAAATCTTAATGGCCTCATTAAAGAGATAGTAACATTTACATATTAACGCAAGCTTGATTTTTCAGTATAATTTTTTTTTTTTTACATCAAAATGTACCTAACTGTTCATAATGTCATCTTTGTTTTATTTTAAATTAAAAGTGTCCGCCTCCCGCCCAATTTCCATACGTAATGCTCCCTCCTCTCAGATCTGAAATCCGTTAGATTGTACCTCATTGTGATCTGTCTGGTCAATCTTTTTCTATCAGTATAAGGAAAACCCCGTCCTTTGACTGAGGAGGGCAGCTTTTTCCTTATGCCGACACAAGATTGTCCCTTTCTGCAATCCATCCAGATCAGCTTGCTGCTCTGAGGGGAGGCATTTTGACATATGGAAAAAGGGGTGGGACGACAATTAACAAAAAAAAAAAAAAAAAAGGTATATTTATATATATTATATATATATATATATATATATATATATATATATATATATATATATATATATATATATATATATATATATATATATATAATCCACAGAGAATGACGGCACTCACAGGATCTGTTTTTCAAAGCTTGAAATAAGTTACATTTATTGAAATCGACGTTTCGGCTGTCGCCTCAGCCTCTCTCAAGATTACAAACATTTATATATATAATTATTATTATTATTATTATTATTATATATACCGTAGAATCTCAGGTATAATACGCACAATTTTACCCCTCTTGACCTTATGTGAAGTGGGGGGGTGCGTATTATACCCGAGAGTTTTTTTTCCAGACTTTAAAAAAAAATAAGTTAGCACTTCCTGCTCCCTCTCTCTCCCTGCGCGATCCGGTGATAAAGAAAGACTTACTTTTTGAAGCTGTAATTCAATATTTGTATGGTGTACTGGTATCTGAAAAAAGATCCCTCTCTCCCATCTTCCCTGCGGGCGGCACGCTTGCATCTGCCGCCCGCTTCCTTCAATCGGCTTTCAGGACCTTCCTCCCATGGTATTGCCCTGTGAGGATCTCAAGGTCCTGAAAGCCAATTTGAAGGAAGCGGGCGGCAGATGCAAGCGTGCCGCCCGCAGGGAAGATGGGAGAGAGGGATCTTTTTTCAGATACTGGTACACCATACAAATATTGAATTACAGCTTCAAAAAGTAAGTCTTTCTTTATCACCGGATCGCGCAGGGAGAGAGAGTGTATACACACACACACATATATACATACACACATTTATTACACACATATTTTATCTATAAATATAAAAAGTATATTGAAGAATTGTGCTTGCATTAAAATGGACATGATATCAAAGGCTGATTGAAGATGTTAGACCTTGAACAAAAGGCCCATGTGCAAAATTCATAGGGGACATTAAGATTTTCTGGATATTGTAAGGTAAGACGGATGTCATTATTAGGAAGTGTTCGTTCTCCCTTAAGTAAAGGTTATCCTGAAAATCTGACTTGATGGCCCATTCTGAGGACTAACATTGAGAAACAGAGCAGAGGACAATACCTTATTTTTTCTATCTGGTCCAGAAGCTGCATCGACACTTCCACCAGGGCCACCACCCCTCCCCGGGGTCCCCCCACCTCTTCCTGGACCTCTTCCACCTCTCTCTGCACGGGCTGCTCCTCCTCTAGGTGATGGAGCCCACCTCTCTCCAGGATCTCCAGATCCACGTGGGCTCCTTCTGAGTACCTCTCCTCCTTGGCTTCTCCTGCCTCTTGATGGCCTTTCGGATGAGTGATGGGCATTGTCTTCCCTTACGAACGGTTCTTCTGTCCGCTCAGTGTGGGGAGATCTGCCTTCTGAGAACAACCCAGTCCTACCACTAGTTCTTCGAGTGGGGCTTCTAGGCGAGGTGTCTCCACGGTTGGAGGGGTGGGTGATTTTAGCAGGTTTTCCATTGTTTACAACCCGTTTTTCCTACAGAAAAAAAGGGAAATGCAATAATTTCAGTATTTCATTATCTGATCACATAGAAAAAGGAGCTGGAGAACAGGGTTCTCAGCAATAGGCTTCAGGGCACATAAAGGTGAATCAAATCCAAATTACTTTACTTCCTGTGATTAAAGGGGAACTACCACCCACAAAGTTTTCCCTGAAAAAATTACCCATCTGGTGACTTGCAGATCAATAGTACTAATCACCAGAATAATTACCTCCTTATATTCTATTAATTCTACTGCTCCGGAGACTGACAGCCAGGAAACAGTGCAGACATGTTTGCATAGTGAAGTCTGTGTGCCTGTGTTGTCTGTCCCGGTCTCCTTTAGGATGCATTGCTTGGTACCTTAAGGTACCAGAAGGCACTGACAGCGCAGGCTCGTAGATTCTTCTAAAGCGCTGTTGCCTGGCTGTCAGTCTCCAAAGCAGTAGGGATTTCTCTATAAGGAGGAAATTATTCTGATGACTAGTACTATTGATCTGCTACTCGCCAGATGGGTAATTCTTAGGGGAAAACTATGTGGGGTGATAGTTCCCCTTTAAGCAGGGATATCTTGAAAAACATGCACTGTGTGTTCTTCCCGAGAACCTGCGGTGAGTAAGACGGGTCTGAACACAGCGTTTACTTGCCAGTATTCAAATCCAATTCTCAAAAGGGACTGACATACACAAGACTGCCTGTAACCCTTTGAATGGTAGGGGGGACACAATGCATTATAAAGCAATATGTTGGGAACCCCTCTGGCACTGAAAGGATTAATGAAAACAAAGCTAAGCGATGAGGCGTGATAGCGCCTTGGGCTATATTCAGAAAGATACAGAGGTCCAAATCTGGTGCAAACTAACTGCACCATAAAAGGACATGTCCTCACCGATTTGAATGGGGTCTTTAACCCTTTGAATGCCAGAGGGTTGTCATATGCATTGCAAAGATACCAATCTAACACTCATAGGGTTAAACTCCTTGAATGAGAAATCGGTCTCCAACGCGTTGCTTAGAAATGCATTTGAGCCCTTACTAGCATACAAAGGGTTAAAATTCCCAAATCAGTAGGAATTCTGGGACTTCCGCGGAAGTGCGCCCCCTTTGAGCTTCATGAATATGGACCCTTATGGTTTAACCCTTTCAGTGCCAGAATGGTGTTGGAAATCTCACACACACACACACACACACACACACACACACACACACTGGCTCTGAAGAGGTTAATACAATGGTTCTCAAAAATAAATAAATAAGTGTTATGTGCTTTGTCAAGAACATTATGAGGAGTTAGAGTTAAAGGGATAGTAATGTTTCATAATAAAAGCAGCTCTAATTAATCATCATAGTATTTGGACTTTGGAGAGTGTTATTTCAAATCTGTCAGAGTTGTAGTTCAAGAGTAATTCAATGACAAAGTATCCCCCTCCCGCCCCTTTTACTGATGTAACACTGCTGAGCCAGATCAGAAGGGAGGTGCCCAGGTAGACTGCAGAGAGGAACAATCTTCAATTAAGATAAGGGAAAAACCTGAAAATCTTGTCAAGGGGGGCAGGGCTTTCATTGTTCTCATAGGAAGAAGATTGTCCCCTTCTGTTATCTGTCTGGTCTATGGACTGGATTCCACATCTGAGAAGAGATGGCTTACACTAGGTAAAAGGGGCGGGGAGGGGAAACTTTGCTTGTGAATATCTCTTAAACCATAAAGGTTTGAGAGATAAGACATATCATTCTTCATGTTTTTTTAATGCCTACAAAATAAAATAAAGATAAAACGAAGTATTACTATCCCTTTAAAAAGCCCCATTTGGGAAGATTTGTTGCTTTGCCTCAGAAATGCTTCTTGTTACCTTTAAACATAAGGCTGGTTGGGTCTCGTGTATAAATGATAGGGAAGAAAGGCTGGAGCAAACCAATTGTACCATGGGGCAGGCCTTTCCAAAATTCCCTTGAATTGAATGATTTAAATAGGACTTTAAAGGGATAGTATTTTTTTTTTTTTTTTTTATAAACAAACCTTAATCTTTTTAGGCATTAAAAAATAAAATTAAATGTCCCCAGTCCCATCTCTCAAACCTTGATGGCTTGAGAGATATTTGGGACCAAAGTTTCCCCTCCCTCCCCTTTCCGTGACATCAGCGTTCTAGCTGACTGCAGGGGAATTCGGTCCCGGGACCATCGGAGGCTCTTCAGCAGAGCCGAGATCGCATTGCAGAGACAGAAATCCTTCACTGGAATAGTCTGCAAAATGTGCTTTGTTTGCAAGCACGCTTTGTAGACCTCTCCAGTGAAGGATTTCCTTCTCAGTCAGCTAGAGCACTGACGTCACGGAAAGGGGAGGGAGGGGAAACTTTGGGCCAGAATATCTCCCAAACCATTTGAGAGATGGGACTGGGGGGGGGGGCATTTAGTTTTATTTTTTAATGCCTACAAGATTAATGTTTTTTGGTTTTTTTTGTTTTTTAATATAAAAAGACAATACTATCTCTTTAAGCAAGTGTCATTTAAAGTTACCAGCCTACTTAATTTTTTCTTGTGTTCGTATTCTGTGGTTCTAAATCTTTTTTGGTTTAGGGCATCCCTAACACATAATGTAGAATTTTTTTGAGCATCCCTAACATTTTATATGTTTGCCAAGGGTGTCTTAGTAGAAAACAAAGGGTAGACAAAGACACAACACTCTGGCTGAGGATCACTGCTTTAAAGTGAAATGATCATCATGATTCAAGTTTGGATATTTGAAAACTGCATTCAAAACTGCCCGTGTGTCTTGTGGGCCAAAAGAAAAACACCAGGAAATGTACAGTTAAGGAGATATTCATAAATGTTTACATGCGCCAATGTATGCCGATTTGTGGATCTGTGACATTTCATATGCTAATTAAGCTCTTCAATGATGTGCCAACAAAGCTTTCAGTGATGTTTCATATGCTAATGAAGCTTTGTGCAGTACCAAGAAATGTTCACTTTTTCCAGAAATAAGTGGGAATATTTCCTGAAATATACATCTGCTGGACTTTTGGTTAACATGACACCTAGGCAGTTTTGAATGACGTTTTCAAATACTGTAAAGTCTTATGTATAATTCTCCCCAATTTTGCCCCGCTTCAACTTATGCCACACTGGTGGCCTCCCTCCCCGCTTACCCATGGCCTCCTCTTCCCCTACGTAGTCCAATTTCGTTATCCTAACAGCGTCCCAGCGGGCGGCATGCATGCATTTCCCACCCGCTTCCACACTGCCCTGGCAGGACCTCTTCTGCTCACCAATGGTAATGTCTTGCGAGGTCCGCTCACAGTACAATACCATAGATCCAATGCACATGCCTATTCACACTGGATCTATGGTATTGCCCTGCAATGACATTGCAGTCCTCGCAAGGTGAGGCAGAAGAGGTCCTGACAGGTCAATGCTGAAAGAGGGCTGCAGATGCAAGCGTGCCACCCGCTAGGACCCTGTCAGGATAACAAAATTGGTCTATGGAGGGGAAGAGATGGAAGCAGTGCAACAGTGGCATTTGTTCTGTGTGTTTGACAGGGGGAAAACGAGGTTGTGTATTATACATAGGCACACTTTCCCCAAAAAATCTTGGGTATAATGTATACCTGCATATTATACACAGGTGCATATTATACCTGAGATTTTACGATATGTAAAAAAGATTTAAAAAGGTGACAGGTCCGCTTTAAATGAATATACAAAAACCCAAATATAAGTCATGCATTAAAAAGGTCTTTAGTATCCAAAACATTAAAGAAACTCATCTCACCCCAGCAGAGACGTCAACAATAATTGAGAGATTTTCCTTCTCTTTTCTTGCTTTGTCTGGCTCGGTCTCCTGCGGTTTTCCAGGTTTCCTGGGAGTCGTGACAGCGATTCCTTCCTGCTCTGCCCTCTTCCGGTCCTCCTCGATCAGCTGCAATTTAAGGTGAAAACCTTGGTAAGTGTTTTGCACTAAACCTTAATTTCAGCATTTTGATTCCAATTGTCAGAGAGCAATGCAGCATTTCTCAAACCAACTAATTTAGCAAGTAGTAAATCAAACATTCTTGGGGAGGCCTAATATCCACTTATCCGCAAAGCTCGAGTCAAGTGTGTTGTAGAGTGAAATGAGAAAAATGCATACGGAGGTAAAGAAATACAATTTAAAAGGAGTTTTATGAAAACACATTCCTGCTGAGAAAAACAGATATACTCCCACTATTCATTATTTCATTCAAACGATAACAGTTTTAAATTGCTTATACTCTCAGGAAAGAGATCCAGTGTGATTACTTCCTGAAAGTTGAAATGGACAGCAAGAAATCCAGTTAACATCACATTCTACAAAGAACTGTTTGTCAGTGACTCATCTTTCCCATGCAATGCAAGAGAATAAGTAAAATCTGATCACTAAAGGGAATTGTTGATGTAAAATGCTACAATGTTATGATATACAAGAATAGTGGGACGGTACAATATCACATCAAGAACCTATGGTGAGTTGCCATGGAAAGACACAGAGGAAAACCAAGTATCGGTGAGTAAATTTCACCTTTTCCCTCTGTGTCTGATCCACTGCATAGACTGTGGGACTTACCAAAGCAGTAGGGAAGGGTCGGTGCCGATATTTAGACTGGAATGGCTGCTTCAAGCACCTTCCATCCGAATTTTGCGTCTTCCTAAGCCTGGATATCCAGTCTGTAGTGCTTTATGAATGTGGATACAGAGGACCAGGTTGCGGCTCGGCAGATTTCATCTGGTGATGCTGAGACTTTATGTGCCCATGATGTGGCAATGGCGCGAGTTGAATGCGCTTTAATCCCTTTGGGAGGCTCAAGATGTGCTGATTCGTATGCTAAGTGGATACAATCACGTATCCAACTTGATATCGATGGCTTGGAGGCTGCTGAGCCTTTAAATTTGCCAAAGAAATGGACAAAGTGTGTTTTGCGACATAACTGCAAGATAGACCTTACTCGTTGATTGAAAGTTTAAGTTGTGAAGTTTCTTCTTGATGTCATGAGAAGGACTTGGGCAAAAAGATGGCAGAACAATCTCCTGATTCAGGTGGAACTGGGAGACTACCTTGGATCTAAAGGATAACTTTGGACATAGCACAACTTTGTCTTGTTGAAAGACCATAAAGGGTGGAACTGATTCCAGGGCCTGTAATTCACTAACTCATTTAGCGGAAGTGATGGCCGTCAGAAATACTGTTTTCCAGGTGAGGTTCTTTAAGGAGACTGCATCCAGTGGTTCAAAGAATGGATGCGATGCCAGTTGTTGGAGGACAATATTTAAATCCCATGGTGGAATGAGTTCTCCAACGGTAGACTTGATTCTGGAGACAGATGAAATATCTTCTGATAAGGTAGTCTTCAGCAAATGGGGTAGCCAAGACCGCTGATAGTGCCGATTGTTGCACCCTAAGGGATGCCGGCTTCAAACCCTTCTGAAAACCCATCTGCAGGAAGTCCAGATTTTCTGTGAGGAGAGAGATGTACAATCCACCTTATGAGTGCTGAACCAGTTATAAAACATGGACCAAACTCTGTAGCATATTTTTGTGGTAGATGTTTTTCTTCCCAGCAGTATAGTATCAATAACTGCTTCCGATGTCTGCTTAAGCCTTAGGGATTCCCGCTCAGCCTGCAAGCCCTGAGCTTGAAGAAGGCCGGGTCTGGATGAACAATGGGTCCCTGTGTGAGAAGATCCTGATTGATTGGTAGAGGAAGAGGTTCTTGAACTGACAGTTGCAGGAGGTCTGTGTACCAAGGCTTTCGAGGCCAGTGTGGTGCAATTAGTATTACTTCATTGTCCCTTCTTTCTTTGTGGAGTACATCCGCGATGAAAGTTAGAGGTGGAAATACATATGCTAGTTTGAAGTGCCACGGTACCTTTAGTGCATCCTTAACACCTGAGGGTCCTGCCAACGGGAGATGAACCTGTCACACTGTGTTGCGACTTGTCGCCATGAGATCCATTGATGGAGTCCCCAGATGTTCTACCACTAGACTGAAGACTTTTGTGCTTAGGCTCCACTCGCCTGGATCCATCTTGTGACGACTTAGGAAGTCTGCCCTGATGTTTAATCTGCCTGACTGGAAGGATGCGGTTAGGGCCAGTAAATTCTTTGCTGCCCAATGCAATATTTTTTGGGCTAGACCATTTAGTTACTTGCTCCTGGTTCCTCCTTGATTCATATACTATAAAGAAAAACAACAAGAAAAGAAAGAGAGAAGGGGTCCACGGAACAGTATATTGAGTTATCGCACGTTATTTGCATTGGTAGTTAGAGTTTTCCACAGTCAGTCTTTCACTCTGTTTTGAATGTGGGCTAATACCCAATTCATGCTAAGAGTGAAACACGACTTAGATAGGTTATAACTTACGCTAACAGACAGTAATTAAATAGCTAGCCTTTCACTCTGTTCCAAATATGGGTAATACCCAATTGATGCTAGTAGAGTGAAACACGATTTAACCAGGGAGACATTTCTTATATGTCTGAAAGTGTAGAAAGCGATACATTTCTCGATCACTGGACCACGGATTAAGTAATCTAAATTAAAAGAGGGGTGAATTATAACCCGTGCAATCGGACATAGTTAACCATTGGGACCCAAAAGTGTATATCCCTCTGAAACCCCTGTATGAAGGGGTCTTTTAGAGCCTGTTTAGTCTAACATACAATGGGTTATGTCATTTTTAATAGTTGAATATTGAATAAAGATTTACAGTTTTAGTCGTCTGTTTTGTATTATTGTGAGGACTAGAATCAGTCTCGATAGAAAAAGTATTGCACTGGTCTCTCTTTGCGGACAGGGCAAATGTCCATATATTTCTTTTCTTGTTGTTTTTCTTTATACTATATGCTAATCTTGAGACTTGCGATATGCCAATACCCTGTCCATTATATTTTTATATATACGAGTCCTCCTTGATTCATCAAGTACTGCACAGCAGACACATTGTCTGACCTGATTTGAACTGCTTTTGCTTTTAGTTGTATGCTGAAGTGGACGAGGGTCTTCCATACAGCCAGTAGTTTTTTAACATTTATTTGAAGGTGTGACTCCTGAACTGTCCAACTGCCCTGAACCGACTGATGTTCCCAAATTCCACCCCATCCTGAATTGCTGGCATCAGTGTTTATGATAATCCATTCTGGTTCCAGCAGAGGTTTGCCTTTTGAGAGATGACTTCGTTGAGTCCACCATTGTAACTCTGTTCTTGTACTCCGCAATACAGGTATTTTCAGGTTAGGGTTGAATGGATCCCGTTTGTAAAATTCCAGAAAGTTTTCCTGTGTTTGACGGGCATGAGCCCTCGCCCAGGGAAGAATCTGGAAGGATGAGGAGAGGTGCCCTAAAAGGCAGTGAAAATTCCTTAGGTTGTGTACTTTTTTCTGACAGAACACTGATACAGCTTGGAGGATGCGGTTCTGTCTGTCTAGGGAGAGAGTGGCTTTTTCCTGGTTGGTCTTAAATTGGATCCCCAGAAAGACTAGTTCCTGAGAGGGGAAAAGAACACGCTTCTGCAAATTGATGAGCCAACCTAGGTCTGTCAGGAAATTAACACAAAAGTTGAGTGCTGTGGATGGACTTGGCCCTTGAAGATTCCAGGATCAATATGTCGTCCAGGTAAGGTATTACTTTGACTTAGTGGACTAGCCTGAGTTCTACCATGGCTATTGCCATAATTTTGGTGAAGAGCCTTGGGACTGATGTTAAGCCAAAGAGGAGGACTGTGTACGGATAGTGTTTCCCAAACGCATGAAACCTCAGGTATCTGCAGTGGGATTTCCTGATCAAGATGTGATGGTACACATCCTGTAGGTCCAGTCTGGTGAGAAATGCCTGAGGCGGCATCAGCTTCAGTGTGGAGGATACTGTCTCCATCTTGAAGTGTTTCTTCTTCAAGGAGGTGTTTAATCTCTTGATGTCCAGTATGAGATGTATGTCCCCTGTAGGCTTGGTAACAGGAAAGAGTGTGGAGTAAAAACCTGTGAATCATTGGTGTAGAGGAACTTCTTCTATAACCTGATTCTGTAACAGGTGTAGGATAGTTTGTCTCATCTGCTGTATCTTTGTATTTTGTCTGATCACAGATGTTCTGAAACGATGGTTCATTGGGACAGATTGAAATTCTGGTGCATATCCCTTTTTTGTCACTTCCAGCGTCCATGTGTCGAGATGGATTTGACACCAGGCCTGTTTGAAATCCCCCAGTCTGCCCCGAACTGGAGGAGGGGAAAGGAGAGCACTGGCTTAATTGATGAAATTGGCCCTTCCGTTGGAAATCCTAGCGATCTCCAGTTGTTTGGGCCTGATATGATCCACGCTTCTTCTGCCTGGTCAATATTTTCTTGAGTCCTGAAAGGACTGATGTCTAAACTGTCCTGATCTAGAGGGCTTTTTGTCTTCTTACACTGTGGCAGAAAGTGACTTTTACCCCCTGATGACCACTTAATGATTTCCTCAAGTTGGTCGCCAAATAACTTAGAGCCTGAGAAAGGTAAGGACACCAGTCGATTCTTTGAACATAGGTCCGCTTCCCATGATTTAATCCATAGGGTTCTTCTTGAGGTACTAGCTAGAGAAGAGGCTTTTGCCAGTAGTCTAATGTTGTCTAAGGATGTGCCACATGAGTAATTTGTGGCATCTGTCATGATTACAAGATCTTCAACAATTCTGCTTCTGGAAAACATAGGATTCAATTTTTTCTTCTAATTCAGAGAGCCAGATGCACATTGTACGAAAGACAGAGGCCATTGCAGTGGCTGTTTTGAGGTTCTGTCCAATAGTGATAAACTGCTTTTTCAGGGTAGTATCTGCTCTTTTATCCATGGGATCACAAAGTGTGGATCCATCTTCAAGCAGAACGGTCGTTCGTCTGGATGTTTGAGCTATGGCAGCGTCTACCTTTGGTAGTGTATGCCAATTCAAGGTGACCTCATCTGAAAATGGATAGATGCGTTGAAAGCGTCTTGAAACAGGACTGCGCTTGTCTGCTTGTTTCCATTCGGATGTAATTATGTCCTGGATGGAGCTGTGGACCGGTATATGTGGGCATGGACTTTTTAAAAATTACAAAAGGCATTATAAATTATGTTGAGGTCTTTTTGTACTTCAGAGAGACCCAGGGACTTGCTCATGGATTTTACTAGGTAATCCATTCTGTCTAATGGGAAGCTACCTGTGTCGTCAGTTATCTCCTCTTCTTCAGCTGAAGAGGCTCCTGATTCCATCTCAAGAAAACTATCTTCTTCCTCCTCACGAGTCCTGGAAGGTCCTTCATCTGGGTCTGAATGTTGTGGACGTTTGCGAGCGGCTTCCTGCATTGAAGTAAAGGTCTCCTGCATGGAAGTCCTCATCCAGCTTAGGAAGTCCTGGAATTGAGCCGGCACTTCACTAGTTGCTGAACGCTTGAGACAGTCAACACAAAGTTTGGCAGGGTCTGCTATAGACAACAGTTGATCACATCCTAAGCATGACTGTTTTAGGATAGATTTTTCCTCTTTAGAGGTCTCCATAGGTTTAGGTTTGTCAGATTTTTGCTCTTTAGACATGACTAATAAAGCAATCAAGACTGGTATAGCATATAACTTGAAGTTAACATGCAGAATTAAAAAGACATACAGGCAATAAGCAATAATACAGCGACGAGAGATATATATATATATATATATATATATATATATATATATATATATATATATATATATATATATATATATATATATATATATATATATATATATATATATATATATATATATATATATATATATATATATATATATACACACAAGATTTTGCACTCACGGTTTGAAAGAATGCCATCCCTTCCGGACTGCCTTTTATCCCGGTTCACCGCTTCACCACCCTGTTCTTGCGTTCCAACGGTGAACCACATGATGCACTAACTGTTTGGTGAGCAGTTCCCTAGTGAATCACTCACTCGCGCTACACAGAAGCGTCCGGCAATGGGAGGCAGAGAGAGACTCTGGGCACTGTGCTGTAGCGACTGGCCAGGTGTCTCAGAAGTCGGGGTTGGTCTGACAGGTGTACTGAGAGCGTGCCCCATCACATAATATGCTGCATCCGATGTGACCACTGTGAGGCAAGCCACATCTCCGGAAAATTGTAAAGTTTAAGGTAGGAGAGAAACATCCCTCTGTCCTCCAGCTTGGTAGGACCTGAATAGGAGAAGTGAGCTAACAGAATTTAAATCTTTTACATTGGTCCTACCAGCTGGAGGGCAGAGCCAATTACCCACAGTCTATGCCGTGGATCAGACACAGAGGAAAAAAAAAACGTTACTCAGGGAAAGTGTTTACAGGTCAAGCTGTCAAAGTAGTGGAATGATTACTAGGATATTCTATGAAGAACTGTAACCAGTGTCTGTGATTGTGGTCCACCTCTCCCACAGAATGAAACAGAACAAGGGTAGGCAAATTTTGTCTCTCCCTCCATTGCCAAGTTCGGGTTGATGGAACTGTAATCTTACAGCAGCTAGACAGCCAAATGGTGAGTATCCCTGATAGAGATTAATTGCGTGGGGTCAGCAGGAAATATTTCTTCCATGGTTTCCAACATCAAACAAAATAAATAAAAATAGTGTAATGGAGATAACTGAATGACTCCTCTCAGCAGTGGGCATACCCTTGTTTTAAGCAGTAGAGAAAGCTGTACAACATTTGATTTTTCGTGATAAACATTTTTGCACCTTTAGTCATAAACCAGATGTTTTGGATTCTTCTCATCCTATAAACAACTGATTCTCAGACCCAGTCCCTTGCACACTGACAGGTCAGGTGTTAATTATATCCATAATTAAGCACAGGGAGCTCAATTACAATGACTGCACCACCAATTACACACCCGCAATCATGCTGCATTTTCCCGAAAACCTGAACTGTTGGTGTGCCTCGAAGAGTGACGTTATCACTGCTGAAACATACACAACCATAAATACTGTCCTAAACTCTTCAACCTCACCCCTGCCCCCAATTCATAAGTCCTTTAGTCTACCAATAAAGCCAACAGCAGGTAATGGGGACCACAATGGGCACCAAAAAGGGAGCGTGTGAATTTCATCATCATCTCTTTGCAATTCTCACCTGGCTTTGTTGCAAAAAACTTACTCCTCGGGAATTCTCCCGATAGCGTACAACAGATGAGAGTTGGTACTGTGTTAGCCGTAGAAATACAGGGAGGCAAATTTAGTTGTTGATACCTTTTATTGGCTAACTAAGCAGATTTAGAATGCAAGCTTTCAAGACCTTAGGTCTCTTCCTCAGGCATGTTATACAGATAAATATGAAAACATCTCTCTTAAATACAAGTACACATTGCATTGTTTAGAATGGAAAACAGATAAGAGAACTCAATCCAGATATCTTTGATCAGTCAGTGGTAAATTGCACTCTTCCTCTGAGGCTTTAGGAGGTGATTATGTTGCTCTTGGGTCTGTTGGACAGGTCAACCCACTAAGCGATAAGTGACAAGAACTCTCTGTCCTTATTCAAACCATTACAAATAGCATTACATTTTAACATTAATTTTACCTCAATTTGTTTTTTGTTTTTAGTCAGTTTGGCTGTAGTCTGCAACCAACCTGAACATTTTAACAAATATACTAATAAAAGTTTGATTTACATAGTGTGGAGTATTTCTATATATTTTTTAGTACACTAATGACGTATAGATACACTGACCAAAGTGAAGTGGACCAATGGATGTACGTCTACCACTTCGTATAAGGAAATTGGTAATACTACAGTCATGACACTGAACTGGTCTAGTTAATTTGAATAGCATATCCCAACCATTAACCCAAATAGGGAATTATATTAGAATTTCATTTTCTCGCTCTTTCTTTTTATACATATCTGTATAACATGCCTGAGGAAGAGACCTAAGGTCTTGAACGCTTGCATCCTAAATCTGCTTAGTTAGCCAATAAAAAGGTATCAAAAACTATATTTGCCTCCAATAGCGTACAACTCTCTGGGAGATACGGACATTTCAAAGACTTTACACACCTGTTTTAAACCTATAGTAATGGTTAGATATCAATTGGCTTTAAAGAGGAACTACCGCCTCTTCTGAACCGCCCCCCAATTTTTTTTTTTATGGCCATGTAGTACAAAACGGACTGTTTAGTTGTTGTTAAGCATATCTTACGTTTAATACTTTGCCCAATGAGAGCAGAATTAGTGATGAAGAGCGTTGCCATCTTGGCTGCGTACTGTCCAAGCGTGAAAGCTATTTGCTATTGGGTGATGGGTGGGCATCAGAGGCCCGAGGGGACAGTCAGTACTGCAATTCGATGTCTGCGGTACATGCTGTACCGCAGACAAGCTCCTGTCAGCCGCACCATCAGAATATGGAAGCGATCATTTCATGAAGGACAGCATTTTAATTTAGAAACGAGAGCACATTAAAGACTTCATTTACCTTCCTCTTTCACCTGGAACTAAGAATATCCTAGGTGAAAGTTCCACTTTAACCAGTGCCAGAGCGGCATACAACACACTGAAAAAGCAATTCTTTGGATACCCCTCTGTCACTCAGAGGGTTAATTTATAGTTCTGTAACTTAAAGTGTGTGACTGGAACCAGTCACACTAACTGTCTGGTTAGACTCTTATAGGTAACAGTATAGACTTCCAACAGGGGGCTGTCCAGTCAGTGCTTTATAAAACAGATTTTTTACTGATGTAACACTGCTCACCTCAGAGCAGCAAGACTGTCTGGATGTATCACAGAGAGGAACAATCTTCAGTGATCATAAGGAAAACCTGGCAAGGAGGGCAGGGTTTTCCTTATGGTCACAGTAAGAAGATTGTCCCATGCTATGAGCTGTCCAGGCAAGAGACCAGATTCCACATCTGAGGGGAGGTGACTTACACTAGGTAAAAGTGGTGGGAGGGGGATACTTTATCATTCAATTACTCTTGGACCACAACTCTGACAGTATTAAAATGACACTCTACATGGCTCAAAAACTTTGAAGATTAATTGAAGCTGCTGTTTTTGTGACACGTTATTATCCCTTTAAATATTTACACTGTACGTCCTCATTTGTCAATCACATTGCAGCCTCTCTTATTAATGTGGCAAGACTAAAGTATTTGTTTTGTCTGCGTCAAGACTAGTTAAAAGTATTTTTACTCCCAGAATACTCTTTCAAGCGTTACCATGATAGGGACTGGGAGAGCTTCCAATTACCACTGCTAACATGAAGGTGAACTAGGGAGATTAAAGCACTACTGCAGTGAGTAACACTCCATGCAGCCACAGGATTTTACAAGTCATGCATAATATATTATATATACACACACACACACACACACACACACACGTATGAGCCGTAACAACTTTGAAAGGAAGCCTCTTCCCACAGTTTCTCATGATAAAAGTTTACTACGTATTTAAATGGGAGTAATGCATCTAACATGCAAAAATTCTAATTAACAGTTTTACAGAGAAGCAGAACCAATACCAGTGATACAAGCTTGACAAACCTGTTCCCATCCTCCTCACTAGGAGTTTCCTATAACCATTCAGGATGAGCTGCGATACACACACAGTCTGAGCACTGTGGCACTTAGTGGAGCTTTTGAGCCTACTGGAGCATGAAAGTCATGGCATTTCCTAACTGGTCTCCTCTGACACAAGCATGCTGCAGTGCAAGTGGTAGGGGGACACCAAACATTGCAGGCCGACAAGTCTATTATAATATCCTTCCCCATCCTTTACATCTGACCCTAGTGGGATGGTCTCTGCACACCCATTTTTTTTTTTTTTAGCCCATCTAAGGCTATTCTACAACAAACTTGGTGACACACTTCAACTACTTTGCAGGATCCCTAGGCCCAATTTTTTTGGCTTCTCCTACCAGTGCATGTTGCAAGTTTTGGCCAAGGACAGCAAAGCTGTCTATAATAATCTACTATGTCCTGCCATCTCACCTAATTGCAGAAGAGCTAATCCTGAAGTTGTAATCCAAGCACTCTTTTCTCTGGTCTACAGGTCTTGACTTGGCCTCTCGCCAGGGTTTCCAAAGAAGCTTAAAAGGGATAGTAATACTTCATTTTATCTGTATTTTATTTTGTAGGCATTAAAAAAACATGAAGAATGATATAAGTCTTATCTCTGAAGCCTTTATGGTTTAAGAGATATTCACAAACAAAGTATCCCCCCCCTGTTCAACCACATCAGAAGGGAGGTGCCCAGATAGACTGCAGAGAGGGACAATCTTCAATTAAGATAAGGGAAAAAGCTGAAAAACTTGTCAAGGGGGGGGGGGAAGGGCTTTCATTGTTTTCATACAAAGAAAATTGTCCCCTTCTGTTATCTGTCCTGTCATGCAACCAGCCTCACATCTGAGAAGAGATGGCTTACACTAGGAAAAAGGGGCGGGAGGGGGAAACTTTGCTTGTGAATATCTCTCAAACCATAAAGGTTTGAGAGATAAGACTTATATCGTTCTTCATGTTTTTTTAATGCCTACAAAATAAAATAAAGTTAAAACGAAGTATTACTATCCCTTTAAAAACATATTTGTACCAGAGCTAGCTTTAGCAGCTACATCTATTTTTTTTCTTGTTATATTGGTTATATGGCTTCACAAAAAAGAGCCTTCCAGTATTCCCACGTGCACTTTAAAGAACTGTCTCTCTTTTCAGTGGTGACTGGGCTCATATTGTTGTGTTGCTGTGCCTTGTGTTTTTCATCTACTTGTTTTCAATGCCATGTAGAAGCAATGCATTGAGCACCCTCTGGCACAATAAAGGTTAAAGGGATAGTAATACTTAAAAAAAAAAAAAAAAAAAACACATTTTGAAAATATATATATATATATATATTTTTTTTTTTTATTAGACTTTATCCCCCTGAAGTACAGCAAGGGTACTCCCATTGCTGAGAGAGATTTTATTAAAAAATTATAACCGCTCAAACTTGTTTTTAGGTGGAATATCCCAGTGGCCTGAAAATTTACAGTGGCGCTGTTGTTACAACATCCGATGATCTGCTCTGGTCTGTAGACCATAAATCTCCATAGGGTGGTGCAGCAACAGCGCCACTAAATTCAGGCCACTGTGATATTGCACAAAAATAATAAATAAAAAAAAAATATAAAGTTTGAGCGGTTATAATTTTTTAATAAAATATCTCCCAGCAGTGGGAGTACCCTTGTTTTATTCAGGGACATAAACCCTACAACATTTTTTTTTTTTTTTTTTTTTTTACATCTTAAGGATTACTATCCCTTTAAGTTTAAACTACTTTCCTTCTTAAGAAGTAATCCTTAGGAGAACCAGAGATCATACCCCAACCACTGAGATAATTACTCCACAAATCTTTGTGGACCTTTTTCCAGTTATGTTTTAACTAGATGAAGAGCCCGTTACAAGGGCCACAGTGCCGCTGCCAACCAGTCACGGGGCAAAAAGGAGCGTCCAGCTCTGCATCAGCCGTGGCGCGGGCAGTCTCTACTGTGCATGACTGCGTCGTTACACACAAGTTTTAGCGATTACATAGGATAAGCATAAACATCTGAAACCTATCACAGATGCTTTCAGAACCAGTGATGTCCTTTTACAAGTTGGGATTTCAGTCCTGCCTTCTTGTTACATATAACAGTGTTTTTCATGACATCACGTTTTAACCAAGGACTTTGTCTTCTTCAGCTGATGGATATTCTGCTTTCTGTCAACATGAACAGTGACACCAAACCTCCAAACCTGAGCCTTCTACTTTTACTTCAGTTCAGTGAATAGCTCGGTTTTACACTTAGCGTTAAAGGGATAGTAATACTTCGTTTTAACTTTATTTTATTTTGTAGGCATTAAAAAAACATGAAGAATGATATAAGTCTTATCTCTCAAACCTTTATGGTTTATGAGATATTCACAAGCAAAGTTTCCCCTCCCACCCCTTTTTCCTAGTGTAAGACATCTCTTCTCAGATGTGAATCTGGTTGTAAGACTAGACAGATAACAGAAGGGGACAATTTTCTTTGTATGAAAACAACGAAAGCCCTGCCCCCCTTCACAGGTTTTTCAGGTTTTTCCCTTATCTTAATTGAAGATTGTCCCTCTCTGCAGTCTACCTGGGCATCTCCCTTCTGATCTGACTGAACAGGGGTGGGGGATACTTTGCTTGTGAATATCTCTTAAACCATAAAGGTTTGAGAGATAAGACATATCATTCTTCGTGATTTTTTAATGCCTACAAAATAAAATAAAGTTAAAATGAAGTATTACTATCCCTTTAAAGGGATAGTAATACTTCATTTTAACTTTATTTTATTTTGTAGGCATTAAAAAAACATGAAGAATGATATAAGTCTTATCTCTCAAACCTTTATGGTTTAAGAGATATTCACAAACAAAGTATCCCCCCCCTGTTCAACCAGATCAGAAGGGAGGTGCCCAGGTAGACTGCAGAGAGGGACAATCTTCAATTAAGATAATGGAAAAAGCTGAAAAACTTTTCAAGGGGGGAAGGGCTTTCATTGTTTTCATACAAATATAATTGTCCCCTTCTGTTATCTGTACTGTCATACAACCTGATCCACATCTGAGAAGAGATTGCTTACAGTAGGTAAAAGGGGCGGGAGGGGAACTTTGCTTGTGAATATCTCATAAACCATAAAGGTTTGAGAGATAAGACTTATATCATTCTTCATGTTTTTTTAATGCCTACAAAATAAAATAAAGTTAAAACGAAGTGTTACTATCCCTTTAAGCTTCTCTCCCTCAAGCTCCTAAAAGAACATTTCAATATTTATTGTGAATATGTCAATATATATAGTTCCTGATTATACTCTTTTTCCCAACAGGCTTTTATTCTTGGAAGGGACTGCACTCTTCAACCTCTCACATTCCCTGCTGCTGTGATTCTACATTCCCTTTACTAATCCTTTAAAGGGATAGTAATACTTCGTTTTATCTTTATTTTATTTTGTAGGCATTAAAAAAACATGAAGAACGGTATAAATCTTATCTCTCAAACCTTTATGGTTTATGAGATATTCACAAGCAAAGTTTCCCCTCCCACCCCTTTTTCCTAGTGTAAGCCATCTCTTCTCAGATGTGGAATGCAGTCCATAGACCAGACATAACAGAAGGGGACAATCTTCTTCCTATGAGAACAATGAAAGCCCTGCCCCCCTTGACAAGCTTTTCATGTTTTTCCCTTATCTTAATTGAAGATTGTCCCTCTCTGCAGTCTACCTGAGCACCTCCCTTCTACCCTGGCTGAAAAGTGTTACATCAGTAAAAGGGGCGGGAGGGGGATACTTTGCTTGTGAATATCTCTTAAACCATAAAGGTTTGAGAGATAAGACTTATATCATTATTCATGTTTTTTTAATGCCTACAAAATAAAATAAAGTTAAAACGAAGTATTACTATCCCTTTAAGTGTTCTCTGGTCTGCGAGCCTGTTTTTACGCCCTGTGTGTATTTGGTTTTACTCCAATTTCTGATGTGGGCAGCTCTAATTCTCAAACTAAAAAGTTGAAAAATATCTCCAAAGCTCAGATTCCCTCATCTCCTCGACCAGCTGATGTATTCTATAGGGTTCATATCATGTTAACGACAATACACTTTAATCCATTCTTCTCTTTTTTTTCTTCCTATTTCTGCCCCAAGGGGATGATATATAAACTAGATATGGAGTGGTGGTCTCATTCGCCTTAGAATTTACTTAACAGTGTTTGGGTGTGTTTTTTGGGGGGTTTGAGGGTTTTTTGTATGTGTTCTTCCATGCTGTTTGCTGGGAGATTTCCACCAATCTCTTGATTACTTAATTATTTTGAGGGGGTGTGGGGGGGTAGCTTGCAGCAATGCCAGGCTCATCTGTGCCTTCTCTTATTGTTCCTGGGGCACCCCCGACTCACAAACTGGCTATGGCTATTCCATTTTTCTTAATCTGTTGAATTGATGGATGTCTGCATATTGTATTTTTTTTTTCTTTCCCCCTCCTCCACTCTGTCTTCCTAGGTTCATCCAAGATATATACTAATCTCTGTCCTGAAATGCCGCATCAACATGGATAGAAACACTGGCATCTCTTTAAAAGTTAAAGGGGAATTATCACCTCTGTTAAAGGGATAGTAATGTTTCACAATAAACGCAGCTCCAATTAATCTTCATAGTATTTGGCCCATGGAGAGTGTTATTTCAATACGGTCAGGAGTTGTAGTTCAAAAGTAATTGAATGATGAAGTATCCCCCTCCCGCCCCTTTTACCTAGTGTAACAGTGGTCAAGGGCATATTTTTAAAAGGTAGAATTTCAGGCTATACTGCCTTACATTAAAAAAAAAAAATGGAATATTAATTAGGATAGTACTTTAAAGGGATAGTAATACCTAAAATGTAAAAAAAATATGTTGTAGGGTATATCCCCCTGAGTAAAACAAGAGTACTCCCACTGCTGAAAGATGTTTCATTCAAAAGTCATTAATTTTCAAAGTTGAATTTTTTAGGTGCAATATCACAGTGGCCTGAAATTTTACAGTGGCGCTGTTGCTACACCATCCTATGGAGATTTATGGTCCTGAGACCAGAGCTGTCCATAGGATCTTGTAGCAACAGCGCCACTGTACAATTTCAGGCCACTGTGATATTGCACCTAAAAAATTCAACTTTGAAAATTAATAACTTTTGAATGAAACACCTTTCAGCAGTGGGAGTACTCTTGTTTTACTCAGGGGGATATACCCTACAACATATTTTTTTTTTTTTTTACATTTTAGGTATTACTATCCCTTTAATATAAGAAGGACTTTAACAGAGGTGAGACACAAATAAAAAAGTCTCTACATGAATGTAAGTATGGAGGTGCACACACAACATTTTTTCAGGAGACCATTCTCTAGGCTCAGACCCCTTCCACTAGGTAACAGATTTTACCCACAATCATTTCTAGCAGTCAAAAAAAAAAAGAAATTAGATATTTATTTCCATTTCAAATTACTATCCGATTTGTAGATCGGAACGGTAGGTCCTCATACTTTAGCCCTTTCAGTGCCAGAGGGGTATGCAACACATTGCAAAGCAATGCGGACCCATCTGACACTAAGGTTTAGGGCACAATCTAGCTGTGGCTTACACCCATAATGAAGCGCAGATGCCCTTCCTTTTAACACTTTTCACAAACCTAGACTCTTACACCACATCAAGTGATTCGATGGGGAAAATTTAATCTGCTCATCAACAAATCACCACCCCAGACTTTTAGCAATCACCGGGCCGGTGTCACTACTAGACAGTTTCAAAACCTCCTCTCAGTAAAGGTCGTTAGACATGGGAGAATAAATCACCCAATATAACTTCTATTCTAAAGTCCATAATAGTTATAAGAGTAGATTTTAAGTTTGCTTCTCTTGAATAAACAATATCCTTATATAACAGACAAACTGCTCCGAGTTCAGGGAGTGATCATACGCCTTTAAAAGTTCTCTATGAATCTAACTGCTCTTCCACTCTGACATTTTAGCTGGAAACAATGAATCACTGCTCCATGACCTACAACTCACACCCATCTCATACTGAACAATTTCTGTCCCTGATTAGTGGCTCTGTTTCTGAACCTACCACTTCTTGGGGTAAGTATATGAAAGGTGTAATTTTGTAGGGTACTAGACTTAATATAAAATGACAAATCTGCTGAGACTTTTGAAAAGGCTCCTAAAAGTAACCCCACTCATTCAAACTGCTCAGAATGAGAGAAGGAAGAGGTCAAACATCTCAGTAATGTCAGCCACATAATACAGGTCCTCGAAGTACCAGGTGCCTCCTGACCAGAGCCTCATTCTTCTTGCGTAAAGCTTCAATCTTCCATTCTAACTCTGTATCTTTCTCCACGTTTGACTTCAATTCTGCCACTGTGGCCTGCAAAATCATAGGATATTTCTAATGATCCCAGAACCATATAACTACCATTAGTACATTTCAGTCTCCGGACTAAACAACATGTCATTGTCATTCGTTCTATAGAAGACTGAAACATACATATCGTTGCCATTCGTACTCTCTGGTCCTAGAAAGGACTGAACCATAAATATGTCACTGGCATTAATACTCTCTGGTCTTAGAAAGGACTGAACCATAAATATGTCACTGGCATTAATACTCTCTGACCAATAAACACGTCACTTCTATTCATACACTATAGTCCTAGGAATGACTGACTGCTCTGTCAGTAAAGTGTTGTTAGACATGTGAGAATAAGTCACCCCAAAAGAAAGGAAAAAAAAAAAATTATATAATTTCTATTCCAATATCCATAATGGTTACACTCAAGAATAGATTTTATCTTTGCTTCTGAATTAAGCAAGTCCTTCAAAGGATATCCAAAATGTCCCCAAAGCAAAGCAATGCATTCAGTACCCCTCTGGCACTCAAAGGGTTAATAGTGGCTTGGTTTCTGTAACAAACACTGGTTGGGATTCGTATAAGGCTTATATTCAAGATGTAGTTATTTCCTGTTATTAAACGTAATTTTTTTTTTTTTTGCGGACCAATTTGAGGATATTTATTGATGATTTTCAGACTTGTGAAACAAGCTAAAATAACCCTACTTATTCAAACTTTCATAAAATTCTTGCAGCCAAAAGAAAGCTCTTAGACGTTCAGGGTAGGTTGCAAAGACAGAGATGAACACAACAAATGTTCTATGAACAAGCAAACAAACCTCAAAATTCTAGTGATCTCAAATTCTGTCAGTTAGGCATCTGCAGAATGCTTTGTATCACAGACCATTAGAAAGACCTACATGAATCTATATAACTTAGATATGCAGGCTCACAAAACAACCAGCAATTTTAGATATTTAAAGGGATAGTAATACTTAAAATGAAAAATAAAAAAATTAAGTTGTAGGGTTTATCCCCCTGAGTAAAACAAGGGTACTCACTGCTGAAAGGTGTTTTATTCAAAAGTTATTACAGCTCAAAGTTGAATTTTTTTTAGGTGTAATATCACAGCGGCCTGAAATTGTACAGTGGCGCTGTTACTACACCATCCTATGGAGATTTATGGTCCCGGGACCAGAGACTGCGTCCAGAATACAAAAAAAAAATAAAAAAATCTTTCCTGACAATTTACTACATCTACGTTGGTAATGTCTTCTTATCCAAACTTTACAGATAAAGGGGATTATTTTCATTAAGTAGATTATCACTGTTAATCTACCAGCCCACAGTTCAGCTCCTTGGTGACCCTCTAAGAAAGAGAGTTAAACTCCTTCCTAAAACAGGTTTCAAACGTTCTCACAGTCTCCAGATGTCTTACTGCCAAAGTTCCAAAGCATCCAGCGAACAATTGCTTTCACAAACAAAATGAATTAGTATATTGGACAAGAAATTAGCATGAAGTGCTACTAAAGGTTTTACATTAAAATAGGCTAGTACAGCATATAGGCATAGACAGTTAGATTTTCTTTCAAATGTGCCAAAGGTATCTGAAAGTGACAGATCCACTTTAAAATCAAACAACTATTTTAGCTGTAATAAATCACTGAATAAAGAATCTTCTCAGATTAGTCAGCAGGATAATCCCTACAATAGATGTGTTTAATATCCCTTTAACTCATTAATATGCAATTACATGCAAAAGTGCCAGTTTCTACTTGTTGCGCGATTACTGCTGTTGACAGACACAGTCCTGCTCCGAATTACAGCAGGAAGAGGTTAAACATCCCAGTAATGTCAGCCATTTATACAGGTCTTCAATGTACCTGATGCCTCCTGACCAGAGCCTCATTCTTCTTACGTAATGCTTCAATCTTGCGATCCAACTCTGCATCTTTCTCCTCCTTCGACTTCAAGTCTACCACGGAGGCCTGCAAAATTACAGGATATTTCTAAATGATTCCAGAACCACATTACTGGAATTAGTACACTTTATTCTCAGAGCTAAATAGGTCATTGGCATGAGTGGATTTCTGCCATAGGAATGCCTAACAAAAGCATGTCACTGCTATTAGGATACTTTGTTGCTAGGAATGACTGACCCATAAACATGTCACTGTCAGTACATGTCAAAAGCAGAAATTAACAGGCCACTAAGATTAGTAGTAAATTTCAGACTTAACCCCTTAAGGACCAGAGTTCCCAGGAGTGCGCTGTCCCTTAAGGACCACATAGAAAACTTTGACGTCCCACGTGACTGATCACGTGGGGCGGCACGCCGAACGGAGGGCCTGAAAGATCACTCCGGTCTTGGATCGATCAACTTCAGTCCCCGGTATTACTCACTGCGCTCCTACAGGAGCACGGTGAGTAAAAGTATGTGACGTGCCAGGACCGTCACTGGTCCTTAAGTGCCGGACCAGCGTGACGGTTCTGCCAAGTCAATGGTCCTTAAGGGGTTAAGAAGGACTCAACCCTAAACATGTCACTTATTTGTTTTCTTTGGTCCTGAAAGATACTGACTTATAAGACACTCTATTGTCATTAGTACATTAGGATGAACTGGACAAAATATTTATTTACCATATTTTCTGCAGACAACTTCAGCCTGGAACACAAGAAGTTGTTCTTCCTGCAACACAAACAATTGTTTTACTGATACAAGTCTGGGGCTTTGCTCCGTGTATGTCAGGACTGTCCAAGTTCAGTCCTCAAGGGCCACCAAAAAGCCAGGATGTAAGGATTTCCCTGATTAAGCATAGGTGAGTCAGTCAAAATGGACAAGCCACCGATCATCTCACCTCTGCTTAAACGGATAATAATGGATCAATTTCAGAAACTTTAATATTGTCAGTATAAACAAAAAGAAAAATTGATTGAAGCCACTCCGATCTCTCAAACGTGTAGTTTGAGAGATATAAGGTTATAAACCTCCCCCTCCCACCCCTTTCATAGATGTCAGCGCTCTACAGGACAGCAGCAGATTCCGGTCATTTGACCGGCTGGCACCTGATCAGAAGAGCAGAAATAGCGTGATCTACAAATAAATATTTCATTGGAATGGTCTACAACGTGTGCCTGGTTTGCAGTCTGAGAGATTGGAGTGGCTTCAATCGCTTTTTTAACATTGACAATATTAAAGTTTCTGAAACTGATCCATTACTATCTCTTTAATTGCGGAAATCTTTAAATCCTGTCCTGTTGGGGGACTTAACTTGGACAGCCCAGATGTATGTCATTCTGCAAGTGCACAACAGACACTTAAGAAACTGGATTCACATTAATGTACAAGGGATTTTGGGCAACAGCATGCAAGTGATCTTAACTACAGTTCAAGTAGTCTCAAGTATTTAACATCAGAAATACAGGTTGTACATGTCTTTCTTAAGCTGGACCCATCACACTAAAGACACCTTTAGTTAGTTTTAACAAGAATTAAGAGCTGCCTAATTGTTGAGCCATTTGCTTGTAGAATACTTTGAGAAATTAAGCTTTGTTGGTGGCACTTTATGCTAATTTGTGCATGTGCTCAGCAAATATTACTACAACAACTGTGCTAAGAATTAATCTAATCAGAGCCAACAATCTTGGCCACAGTGAATTGTGACTTTGGCCTCAAACTGGTATATATCCACATTCCCAGTATAAGTCTATCACTCCCAGATAGGCCTCCAAATTGCCAGTACAGCCCTTCATTTGTAGTATATATCCCTATGTCCCCAGTACATGCCTCCTACAGTACAAAAATAAGCACCTTAGTCCACGTTTAGACCCCCACACTCTAAGTATACAGCCCTCCCTCTCAGCGTATATACTCCTACATCCAGTACATGCCCCTCACACCCAATATATGCATTCCACGTTCCCAGTATAAGCCCATCAGTCCCAGTACATACACCCAGTCACACAATACACCCCTCACTGCCAGCACATACCACCACACACACTGCTCATATATACATCCCTCACTGCCAGCACATACACACACACTGCTCATATATACATCCCTCACTGCCAGCACATACCCGCACACACACACTGTCCCACAGTACACCCCTCACTCCCAGTATACACCACCACACACTGACCGACAATACACCCCTCACTCCCAGCACATTCCCCCACACACTGTCCCACAATACACCCCTCACTCCCAGCACATTCCCCCACACACTGTCCCATAACACACCCCTCACTCCCAACACATACCCCTACACACACACTGTCCCACAATACACCCCTCACTCCCAGCACATTCCCCCAATACACCCCTCACTCCCAGTATACACCACCACACACTGTCCCATAACACACCCCTCACTCCCAGCACATTCCCCCACACACTGTCCCACAATACACCCCTCACTCCCAGCACATTCCCCCACACACTGTCCCATAACACACCCCTCACTCCCAACACATACCCCTACACACACACTGTCCCACAATACACCCCTCACTCCCAGCACATTCCCCCAAACACTGTCCCACAATACACCCCTCACTCCCAGTATACACCACCACACACTGTCCCATAACACACCCCTCACTCCCAGCACATTCCCCCACACACTGTCCCATAACACACCCCTCACTCCCAGCACATTCCCCCACACACTGTCCCATAATACACCCCTCACTCCCAGCACATTCCCCCACACACTGTCCCACAATACACCCCTCACTCACAGTATATATCACCACACTGCCCAAAAATCACTCCCGCTTCCGCAGACCCATTAAGCCCCTCACTCCCACTATATACCCCAACACAAGCCCCTCAGTACCAGACTCCCTTCTTAGTGCACGGCTCAGCCTGACACACTGACTTCCGGCCCACGAACACCACGCCCTTTCCGCCTGCTGCCCCAAATGCGGCGATCAATTGGAGGGCTGGGCTCACAAACACCCGCCTCTAAGCAGGGATTGGTGGATATGTTCTGTCCTTCCTGATTGATTACAGTCAGAGGCAGCATTCAGCCATATTTACTGAGGGCACAGACAAAAGTCATACTGTAAGAGTGCGTGCAGGGAGCAACGTGTGGCTCACCTGCTGTTTTTGGACTACAATTATATTGAGTCAAGTGGGGAATGATGGGTATTGCTGTCTGTCAACAAATGGAGAGTTTTACGTTACCCATCACTGAACTAACCAGAGACGGTTATGGGGAGGCAGTTTATAGCTGGAGAGCCAGAGTTTGAATACACACCTCCCAACGCTTCAATAGGCCAAAGAGGGACAATTTTTTTAGGGGGCGTGTTTGGTGGACGGGACCTTGCCAAGAATTTTTAGGTTATTTCACGACCTGGTTGACACCATTTGTGTGACTAAATAAATAATTTATATGAAGACCAACGTATTTTATTTACACAGACTTGTAAACACACATACTGAATTTACACAAACATTAATGTGCGTTTTATTGCTGTGGAGCAGTGTGATACACTTCTATACACACCATACAGTCTGATCTCCTAAACACAGGGACACCAGGGTGATACACTTCTATATACACCACACACTCTGATCTCCTAACCACAGGGACACCAGGGTGATACACTTCTATACACACCTCACAGTCTGACCTCCTAACCACAGGGACACCAGGGTGATACACTTATATACACACCACACAGTCTGATCTCCTAAACACAGGTACACAAGGGTGATACACTTATATACACACCACACAGTCTGATCTCCTAAACACAGGGACACCAGGGTGATAGACTTATATACACATCACGCAGTCTGATCTCCTAAACACAGGGACACCAGGGTGATACACTTATATACACACCACATAGTCTGATATCCTAAACACAGGGACACCAGGGTGATACACTTATATACACACCACACAGTCTGATCTCCTAAACACAGGGACACCAGGGTGATAGGTTTATATACACACCATACAGTCTGACCTCCGAACCACAGGGACACCATGGTGATACACTTATATACACACCACACAGTCTGATCTCCTAAACACAGGGACACCATGGTGATACACTTATATACACACCACACAGTCTGATCTCCTAAACACAGGGACACCAGGGTGATACACTTATGTACACACCACACAGTCTGATCTCCTAAACACAGGGACACCAGGGTGATACATTTATATACATACCACCATACCTGGGAACTCTCCGGATTTGCCCCGGAGACTCTGGTTCTGACAGAGCTTTACCGGGTCTCCGGGGCAGAGGCAGATTCCTCCGGATGTGGAGAGTTTCTATTGAAACTCTGCCACATCTGCTTTTTCTCCCGTTGTGCCTCCGTCCCCAGCCTTCTGTGTGACACATTTAACCCTCTGAGTGCCAGAGTGGTACGGAATGCATTGCTTTGCAATGCATTCCGTACCACTCTGGCACTCAAAGGGTTAAATCCCCCAACACTCGATTTAAGCCCCGCCCCTTTTTGACACGATTATCGTCATTTTTGTTACCCCCTGCTGAACAGAGGACTACCCTCCGGGTAGCCCTCAACTGAAAGTTCCCAGGTATGCATACCACACAGTCTGATCTCCTAAACACAGGGACACCAGGGTGATACAGTTATATACACACCACAGTCTGATCTCCTAAACACAGGGACACCAGGGTGATACACTTCTATACACACCACACAGTCTGATCTCCTAAACACAGGGACACCAGGGTGATACACTTTTATACACACCACACAGTCTGATCTCCTAAACACAGGGACACCAGGGTGATACACTTTTATACACACACCATATAGATATCCAGTATCTGTGTTTTATTTAACTGTCAAGTAACCAGTACCTAGACAAGTGTGTTAAACTTGACACTTTTCATTTTATTTTGCACAGATCACAAGCTAATTCACTATCGGCCTTGTCTAAACAGGTGTGTGGAGAATTGAATCTAAGGCCTTTCTTTTTACAGAAGGTGGTTATCGGAGACACGGGATGGGAGAGCTCAACGGAACCCATCAATACATCACAAACCAGTCTGGTCTTTCCGTAGAATACAAGATCTAACTTTATTTAACATTCAAAAGCCTAACAAGAACAGATAAGGTATAAAAACACAGATGAGGAGAGGGCGTAATGACCCGCCTTATGCATTTTGTGAAATGAATGTCACTTAGTAATAGGCAAGATATGTTGCAAAGAATCCATGCTTATATACCTATCAATTAATTAATGTAAGCCAATGGTAAAATACTCACCATGCCCAAATGGTCCAGGCGCACTAAACACTCTCAAAACGAGTCACCTGACCTGTCATAAGCAGAGCAACTACTCTGGAAAATGTGCTTCTGACGGGTTAGGGGACTCGTTATTAGCATTCCCGGACTATTTGAATATGTGTCGTTACGCCCACTCCTCTTCTTATTGGTGTTCCTATACCTTATCCATTGTTGCTATGCTTTTAACATTGATTGGGTGATAATAACTATTATTTCAGCTGCCGATCTGGTTAATTCTGAGAGCCTGCGATGAAAGCGATTTAAGTCCCACTGGGAGAAAGACGCTATATAAATACTAGTTATTGTTATTATTAAATGATAAATAAAGTTGGATCTTACATTCTACGGAAAGTCCAGACTAGTTTGTGATGTATTGGTGGGTTCAGTTGAGCGCTACCATCCTGTATGTTGAAATCACCAATGTGACTGTCGGGAGCAATCCTGGACCTGCCAAGCCCATTGTGGCTGGGTGTGGGTACTTGTGCACATGCTTGTGTTTGCCATTTGTTTGGTATTTTGTAGCAACCGTTACTTTTGTTTTAAAGGATCTGGCTCTTGGGCAATTCTCGCTGTCCAACAAGTTTGGATTCTGCGTCTGTGCACACTCCGTCATGTATATAAAGAAAGGGTGGTGCGAACCAAATGCACCACAATGCAGAAATAAAACTTCCAATTGATTTAGTAGACAAGTAACATTTTTAATGAAAAAATATGTTACAGGGGTTCTCCTGCTGAGTACAGCAAATAATGGAATTTCCCGCTGCTGGCAGTTGCTTTATTCAAAAGTTATAACTGTTCAAACTGCACAAAGTGATGACACTATTACTGTCACATCCTATGGTGCAAATGAGTCAGTGACTCAGCTCTCCCATAGAATGCAACAGAATAACACTGTAGAGCAGTAATTCTCAGCTCCGGACCTCAAAGGTGCACAAACATGTTAT
This sequence comes from Rhinophrynus dorsalis, assembly GCA_037306005.1. Taxonomy (NCBI): domain Eukaryota; kingdom Metazoa; phylum Chordata; class Amphibia; order Anura; family Rhinophrynidae; genus Rhinophrynus; species Rhinophrynus dorsalis. Next base: position 178,306,421 of record CM074726.1, read on the forward strand.
GTTTTTAGGACATCACTAATTAAGCATAAGTAGGTCAATCAGAATTACTGAGGCACTTATTATTCCCCTGTGATTAAAGGGGAACTACCACCCCACACAATTTTTAGCTTCACTAAGTCCCCATCTGGCAACTAGCTGCTTAGTAGCGCTAGTCGCCAGAATAATTACCTTATTTAATAGATTTCTCCTCTCTTCCATGGGCGACAGGCAGGACGGAGCGCGGGCATCTTGCCATTGTGAGGTCCGCGCGCCTGCGCTGTCAGTCCCAGCCGAGCCAAGTGGCTCCTAGCAACTCCTCCTAGACCCGGCTGGGACTGACAGCGCAGGTGCGCGGACATCACAATGGCAAGATGTCCGCGCTCCGTCCTGCCTGTCGCCCATGGAAGAGAGGAGAAATCTATTAAATAAGGTAATTATTCTGGCGACTAGCGCTACAAAGCAGCTAGTCGCCTGATGGGGACTTAGAGAAGGTAAAGATTGTGTGGGGTGGTAGTTCCCCTTTAAGCAGGGATATCATGAAAACATTAACGTTTGGTGTCCCCAGTGGACTGACATTGAGAATCACCATTGTAGATTGCAGGTGAACTGTAGGTTAGCCTGTAATGTACAAAACAAACAGTTAAACTGTAATTATTTGGGAATTATGTATCTTATAGCAGTGGGGTACCACAGCTTTACTCAACAGGAAAACCCCTACAATATATGGTTGTTCATAATAAAAGATTACTACCATACCTGGGATCTCTCAGGGTTTGACCCCGAGACTGAGGGTTTTGATCCAAATCTCAGGGTGGAGGGACACATTTTCAGGGTGAGAAAGTCTAGTGTTTTCATAAGACGTGCAAGAATTTACTGCTCATTTAGGGTGGAATGCCATAGAGTTCTGCGCTATTTGCAGTTGCACACGTTTTGATGCGAGAAACATACTAACACCTTGGTGCTGAATAGCAAATGCACTTAAATTAACAGCAAAGTTAGCACATACACCCAAATTAATGGCAAAGTTAGCCAGGCATATCAAAATGTGTGCTGATTGCTTTGCTGAATTAGGCACAATCCATAATTTTCTCTCACAAAATGGTGGACATTTTAGACACACATACTTTTATAAATGCATTTGCAAAAAAAAAAAAAAAAAAGTCCAGACGTTCTGTAATTTTTAAAAATGCACATTTCACTAACGTTTTGGTGCTAATCATTTTGACATCAAAAGTATTCTGTAAATAGCGACAGAGCATGTTTCTTACACTCTGCCCTTAGGGGGAGGTTAATAAAACTGGACAGAGACGTAACTAGAGACTACTGGGCCCTAGTGAGAATAAATTGCCATGGGGCCCACGGACCCCGCCATGGAATTCCACCCACAATGTGTATTTTGTGCAGTTACTGAGAGGGCAGATTAAATGCTGATTATTTAGTGATAAATCTGAATGGTCTTTAGTAACTGGGGGTATGAGATGTGAAAAACTGAGGGACAGTCCATTACCCCTTAGTGACATTAAATTAGGGTCACAGGAAGTGATGCCTCTGCTGGGCTACAAGAAAATGGCTTCCAGACAGAGCCCTAAACACCAGAGAGATAACTGTGCCTTGATCCTGACATCAATCGGGGTGCTGCAGTGTAATTTCGTTTTTGTGTGGCGTTAGTTGAAGGCTTTGGGCTTGATGTATATTTTCTTGTAGCCCACAACAGGTATCACTTTCTGACACAGCAATTAATGGGCAGTTCTCCCTCTAGTGGTAAGATCTCTATGGTGCGCTCTTCTCTCCGCAGTGTCCCTGAATGGCAGAATTGAAATAGATTAACCCCTTAAGGCCCGGCCACGCACGCGGTCATCACTTAAGGACCACAGATCTTTTTTTTTTTCTCATCAGATTCCGGACTCCCCGAATGGCATGCAGCCTCGAGGGGGGCCCGGAATTCCATGACATACACATACGTCCTTGGTCCTTTAGGGACATCTACCTCATGATGTACATGCATGTCATGGGTCGTTAAGGGGTTAAATAGAGCCAATCTTACCTGCACATAGACAGTTAGCAGCACCAAGCCCACAGCTGAGAGGTGGCCGCAGCTCCTCCTTATATCCATCCATTGCCTTGGATCTCCGCACTCTCTTGGCTTCCAGTGACAAGGAAGAGGCAGGAGACGACCAGCTATGGAGTAGGCTCTGACTGGAGAGAACAGGGTCAGCACACACATGGGCTATAACACTGTCCGGCCCGGCACAGGACGGGTGCATGTGATGTCAGTCAGACAGCACTGACAGGGGAGAGGCCTGATGGAACAGAGCCCAAGGGAGGGTTGTCTGAAGACAGAGGGAAAGAGGAGTCGCATTATGTGTGTGGTCTCAGCAGGGGTTAGCCAGGCCCCCTGGAGTGACGTGCCCAGTCGCACTTGCTACCCCTGTGATCACGGTAATTACGCCACTGAAAATAGAGTTAAAGCGGAACCTTCACCCGCTATAAAGTCGCCCTGCAATAATTAAAGCGGAACTACCACCGCATAACAAGTTTATCTTAAATAACTCCCCATCTGGTGACTAGCTGCTCAGTAGCGCTAGTCGCCAGAATTATTACTTTATTAAATGGATTTCTCCTTTCTTCCCTGGCTGACAGGCAGGATGGAGCGCGGACATTTTTCCATAGTGACGTCTGCACGCCTGCGCTGTCAGTCCCAGTCTGCTCTAGGAGGCGTTGCTAGGAGTCGCCTGGCTCCGGAAGGGACTGACAGCGCAGGCGTGTGGACGTCACTATGGCAAGATGTTCACACTCCGTCCTGCCTGTCAGCTGGGGAAGAAAAGAGAAATCTATTTAATAAGGTAATAATTCTGGCGACTGGCGCTACTAAGCAGCTAGTCGCCAGATGGGGTGTTATTTAACCCCTTAAGGACCGGGAAAATCAGAGGTGGATTTGACCAGTAGTAGAAACTTGGAACAAACTTCCAGCAGAGGTGAGTAGTAGAAACTTGGAACAAACTTCCAGCAGAGGTGGTTGATAAATCCACAGTAACACAGTTTAAACATGCCTGGGATAAACATGTATCTATCCTAAGATAACAATAAAGGAATACTAAAGGGCAGACTAGATGGACCAGGTGGTCTTTTTCTGCCGTCAATCTTCTATGTTTCTATGTTTCTATGACTTAAGGACCGGAGCAATTCTGACCTTTTTGACTATGTCTTTGTTCAACAGTGTTTTCCCTCTTAGGCTTTTATTCCACCCCCATAAATTATATACTGTTGTTTTACAAACAAATAGGGGTTTCCTTTGATATCCCACTTATATGGATAACCCACCATTTACTTTATTAAAATTAAAGAAAAAGGTAAAAAAAATGTAAAAAAACCATCATTTTTGTTTTTTCTCTTGGGATCAATTGGGCGCAAAGGGTTAAATATTTATGGAGACTGCATGAAAGGTATGACCAGTCAGTCATACCTACAAAATGTGCAGTTTAAAGTGGCCACTGTCCCCCCTGGGTGAAAATCCCCATGTCCCTTTTTCCCACCTTATTTTCCCACTTTTTTTGGCGGTGTGTGTAAGTGTATTACATGACTCCACAACAGTCACACTTCCAATTTTGTTTCTTGAGATGTTTTTTGTTTTTTTTAATAAAATATTTTATTTGTATAAACAAAAATTGTGTTGTTTTTATTTAAAAAAAAAAAAAAAAAAGTGTATTTAGCAGGTCAGAAATTGACCTGCATTTACCCATCCTCCTGTACCAGCAGTGAAGGGGTTAACACCCCCAGCTGCTGTATTTTTTATTTCCACTAAGTGTCTCCTCTCTGCTTTTGTGTCCCTTACTTTGATGTAAGGGACGCATTAGCAGAGAGGAGACACTAGAGGCAGTGAGTAGCACTGCCTCATTCACAGACTTAGAATTCCCGGTACATGTGATCGCTGACTCAGCGATCACATGACCCGGCACTACCGACAGAGGCTGAGACTGAACGGTCCGGTACTGGACCGTTCAGTCTCAGTCTGGATTGAATGGTAGCAGCGTGCACGGCGGCGCGCTGCTACCATTTAACTCTTGACGTACCAGGACCGTCACTGGTCCTTAAAGCAAATTTACCCTTGACGGTCCTGGTACGTCAAGGGTCGTTAAGGGGTTAAAGGGGAACTTTCACCCCGCAATAACTTAATGTTCACTTACTGCTCACCTGGCGACTAGCTGCTTAGTAGCGCTAGTCACCAGAAATCTTACCCGGTTCTTCAGATATCGGCGTTTTACAGGAGCAGGAAGCATGGACGTCTCTTCACAGTGACGTCCGTACGCCTGCGCTGTCAGTCCCTTTTGCACCGCACGGTGCACAAGGGACTGACAGCGCAGGCGCACGGACGTCACTGTGAAGAGACGTCCGTGCTTCCTGCTCCTGTAAAACGCCGATATCTGAAGAACCGGGTAAGATTTCTGGCAACTAGCGCTACTAAGCAGCTAGTCGCCAGGTGAGCAGTAAGTGAACATTAAGTTATTGCGGGGTGAAAGTTCCCCTTTAAAGGGATAGTAATACTTTATTATTACTATCCCCCTAAATGTAGATATTTGCAAAATAATTTAATAGCCCCCAGGTTCATCTCTCAATCCTTTATGGTTATAGAGATAACCGAAGGCAAAGTACCCCCTCACTCCCCCTTCCCTGAAGTCAGCGTTGTACTCACTGCAGGCATATCTGGTCTGACTTTCATCATGCGGCTCTGCAGCTGAGCCGAGATCGCGTTAGTGAAAAATAATTATTTCACTGAAACGGTCTTTTGCAAGCACACGTAGAAGACTGTTTCAGTGAAATAATTATTTTTCACTAACGTGATCGCTGCTCTGCTGGAGAGCCGCCTGATGCAAATCAGACCGGATATCCCTGCAGTCAGCACAACACTGACTTCAGGGAAGGGGGAGGGAGGGGGGAACTTTGCCTTCGGTTATCTCTCAAATCATAAGTGTTTGAGAGATGAACCTGGGGGCTATTAAATTATTTTACAAATATATACAATATGGGGGATAGTAATAATAAAGTATTACTATCCCTTTAAGACATACTTGTTATGCGGTGGTAGTTCCGCTTTAAGCAGGTAGCGACTAGCTTTATAATATACATATGTTACCTCTGAAATGTAGACCATTATAAAGTGGTCAGTTTCAGCCTTTCCCATACCTCCCAACATTTCAAATTGTTAAAGAGGGACACTTGTGTTTTAGGGGGTGTTGCTGGGGGCGTGGTTGGTGGGCAGGGAATTACCGAGAATTTTTATGCTATTTCATGTCCTATTGACACCTCCTTGTGTAGCCTAATAAATGACTTATAACAAAACTCAAGTATTTTATTTACACAGACTAATGTTATAAACACATATATTGATGTTTAAACAAACAATAATGTGAGTTTTATAGCTGTAGAGCAATATGATACAATTATATACACACTACACAATCTGATGTCCTAAAAAGATGGACATCAGGGTGGAAAAGAGGGACAAAAGGATTTGGATCTAAAAGAGGGGCTGTCCCTCCTAAATAGGGACACTTGGGAGGTATGCTTTCCATCGGCGAATGTACTCTATCTAGTCTGCACAAAACTGCTGGTCCTTAAGGGGTTAAAGGGATAGTAATACTTATAGCAAAGTGCAGCTCCGAGATGTCTTTATTTTCTTTGTAGCACGTAGGGCTATGTTTCAATACAAACAGTTTTGTAGTTCAACAGCAATTGAATCTGAAAGGATCCACCTCCCTGACCTTCTGTCTGCCTCCCCTCAGTTGTGGAATCCTGTCCTGGGACCGGAACGATGCAACAAGGGACAATCTTGATACAGTAAGAATAAGGAAAACCTTTTCCTTTTGTTTACTGAAGATTATCTCTTGCTGCTCTCTCCATCCCGAATAGACTGAGAGGCAGTGGAAAAGGGGATGAAGGGGGATCCTTTCAGATTCAATTGCATACCTCCCAACATTTGAAATTGCCAAAGAGGGACACTTGTGTTTTAGGAGGTGTGGCTGTGGGTGTGGCTGTTGGGTGGGGCATTACCGAGAATTTTTAAGCTATTTCATGACCTGTTGAAAGCTTCTTGTATAACCTAATAAATGACAAATAACAAGACCAAAATATTTTATTTACACAGACTAATTTATAAACACACATATGGATGTTTAAACAAACAATAATGTGAGTTTTATTGCTGTACAGCAGTGTGACACACATATATACACACCACACAATCTGATCTCCTAAAAAGAGGGACATCAAGGTGGGAAAGAGGAACAGAGGGATTTGGGTCTAAAAGAGGGACTGTCCCTCCTAAAGAGGGACACTTGGGAAGTATGGAATTGCAGTTGAACTACAAAACTGTTAGTGCTCAAATATATTGCTACGTGCTACAAATCCTATATAATAATTCGCTAAAACGTGTGTAACGCCTCAGACATGCGCAGTAGACACTGCTGCGCGTGCTGCATGCGCAGTAGAGACTGCCCACGCCGCGGCTGATACAGAGCTGGACGCTCCTTTGGAGCGTCCAGCTCTGTATCAGCCGCTGTGCGGGCAGTCTGTACTGCGCGTGACTGCTCCGCGACCGGCTGGCTATGGCACTGTGGCCCGTGTAACGGGCTCATCAACTAGTAGAATAATATAGCGCCAACTAATTCCGCAGCGCTGTACAACAGGGAATAGACATACAGAGGAATTAAATAGTACAATCAGATGTGGAGAACAAAAGGATCAGAGGGCCCCCTGCTGGTGAGAGCTTACAGTCTAGACATAGGGCCTAGAATCTACTTTCTTGGGAGAGTTAAGGGTTAATATTCTAACGATCTCAGGACAGGCGATTTTCCAAAGTTCCCAGGTATGATTATTACCCCTTAAAAGGGATAGTAATGTTTCACAATAAAAGCAGCTCCAATAAATCTTCATAGTATTTGGGCCGTGGGGAGTGTTATTTCAATTCTGTCAGAGTTGTAGTACAAGAGTAATTGAATGATAAAGTATCCCCTTCCCACCCCTTTTACTGATGTAACATTGCTCACCTCAGAGCAGCAGGACTGTCCGGATGGATCACAGAGAGGGACAATCTTCAGTGATCATAAGGAAAAACCTGTCAAGGGGGTAGGGTTTTCCTTATGATCACAGTAAGAAGATTGTCCCTTGCTGTTATCTGTCCGGTCAAGAGACCAGATTCCACATCTGAGGTGAAAAGTGTTACACTAGGTAAAAGGGGTGGGAGGGGGATACTTTATCATTCAATTACTCTTGTACTACAACTCTGATAGTACTGAAATAACACTCTCTATGGCCCAAATACTATGAAGATTAATTGGAGCTGCTTTTATTTTGAAACATTACTATCCTTTAAATGAGGCTTTAATACTTTGAGTGCTAGAACAGCCTCCAATAGATTGCGAACTTATATTCAAAATTACTTGAATTGGGCATCTAACATCTTTGCTGACATCATGTGACCACTTCTCCAGCACTTCGATTGGTTCAAGCCATAGACAAAGCTCTATAGGAAGTGCTGGTTGTGGGTCTTGTAAAACTGATGGTGTCTTGTAATGAACACTGAACTTAAAGGGATAGTAATACTTTGTTTTAACTTTATTTTATTTTGTAGGTATTAAAACAACATGAAGAATGATATAAGTCTTATCTCTCAAACCTTTATGGTTTAAGAGATATTCACAAGCAAAGTTTCCCCTCCCGCCCCTTTTACCTAGTGTAAGCCATCTCTTCTCAGATGTGGAATGCAGTCCATAGACCAGACAGATAACAGCAGGGGACAATCTTCTTTGTATGAGAACAATGAAAGCCCTGCCCCCCCTTGACAAGTTTTTCAGGTTTTTTCCCTTATCTTAATTGAAGATTGTCCCTCTCTGCAGTCTACCTGGGCACCTCCCTTCTGATCTGGCTGAACGGGGGGGGATACTTTGCTTGTGAATATCTCTTAAACCATAAAGGTTTGAGAGATAAGACTTATATCGTTCTTCATGTTTTTTTAATGCCTACAAAATAAAATAAAGATACAATGAAGTATTACTATCCCTTTAAAGTGGAACTGCCATTTTGTAACAAATAGATGATTTAAACCCTTAGAGTGCCAGAGAGGTATTCAAGACATTGCAGCCCAATGCAGTGGATACCCCTCTGGTATTCAAAGAGTTAAAAGTGTTTGCTTTATCACAACATGTGGCTCTCCAGCTGTTGCTGGACATTTTCCATCATTCCTAACCAGACAGAGCCACAGATTTGCTACAGACAGAGCGGCTGGGGTACTAAGAAAAAAGAAATGGTACAATTCTATAGCCAACCAACGTCACCACAGAGGACAAATGAAATTGCTAAAATTCCCATTGATTTAAAAAGGGATTTTAACCCCTTGAATGCTAAAGAGGTCTCCAACTCATTGGGACACGATAAGTTGGAGATCTTTCTTGTATTAAAGGGTTAAAGGCCAGTTTATATCTACTGAATGTTTTTATTTCCCCCTGTGGTGCAGTCCAGTTTGGTATAGAATTGCACCACTTTTATTTAGTACATCAGCCTCTGTGTATACAAGGGAAAGAGCAAGGCAAGGACAGACTGACAGAGAGCGCTAGAGACAGGTAAAGAGAGACTGACAGAGAGCGCTAGAGACAGGTAAAGAGAGACTGACAGAGCTAGAGACAGGTAAAGAGAGAGACTGACAGAGCTAGAGACAGGTAAAGAGAGACAGACAGAGCTAGAGACAGGTAAAGAGAGAGACTGACAGAGAGTGCTACAGACAGGTAAAGAGAGACAGACAGAGAGCGCAATAGACAGGTAAAGAGAGACAGACAGAGAGCGATAGAGACAGGTAAAGAGAGAGAGACAGACAGATGGAGAGCGCAAGAGACAGGTAAAGAGAGAGGCAGACAGAGAGTGCAAGAGACAGGTAAAGAGAGACAGACAGAGAGTGCAAGAGACAGGTAAAGAGAGACAGACAGAGAGCGCAATAGACAGGTAAAGAGAGACAGACAGAGAGCGATAGAGAGAGGTAAAGAGAGAGAGACAGACAGATGGAGAGCGCTAGAGACAGGTAAAGAGAGAGACAGACAGAGAGTGCAAGAGACAGGTAAAGAGAGAGACTGATAGAGAGTGCAATAGACAGGTAAAGAGAGAGACAGACAGACAGAGAGTGCAATAGACGTTTAAAGAGAGAGACATAGAGAGCTCTAGAGACAGGTAAAGAGAGAGACAGATAGAAAGCGCAAGAGACAGGTAAAGAGAGAGACAGATAAAGAGCATAAGAGACAGGTTAAGAGAGAGAGACAGACAGAGAGTGCAAGAGACAGGTAAAGAGAGAGACAGACAGACAGAGAGTGCAAGAGACAGGTAAAGAGAGAGACTGATAGAGAGCGCTAGAGACAGGTAAAGAGAGAGACAGACAGAGAGTGTAAAAGACAGGTAAAGAGAGACTGACAGAGAGCGCTAGAGACAGGTAAAGAGAGACTGACAGAGTGCAAGAGACAGGTAAAGAGAGAGACAGAGAGCGCAAGAGACAGGTAAAGAGAGAGACAGACAGAGAGTGCAAGAGACAGGTAAAGAGAGAGACTGACAGAGAGTGCAAGAGACAGGTAAAGAGAGAGACAGACAGAGAGAGAGTGCAAGAGACAGGTAAAGAGAGACTGACAGAGAGTGCAAGAGACAGGTAAAGAGAGACAGACAGAGAGTGCAAGAGACAGTAAAGAGAGAGACAGACAGAGAGTGCAAGAGACAGGTAAAGAGAGACAGACAGAGAGTGCAAGAGACAGGTAAAGAGAGAGACAGACAGAGAGCGCAAGAGACAGGTAAAGAGAGAGACAGACAGAGAGTGCAAGAGACAGGTAAAGAGAGAGACAGACAGACAGAGAGTGCAAGAGACAGGTAAAGAGAGACTGACAGAGAGTGCAAGAGACAGGTAAAGAGAGAGACAGACAGAGAGCGCTAGAGATGGTAAAGAGAGAGAGACAGACAGAGAGTGCAAGAGACAGGTAAAGAGAGACAGACAGAGAGTGCAAGAGACAGGTAAAGAGAGAGACAGACAGAGAGTGCAAGAGACAGGTAAAGAGAGAGAAAGACAGACAGAGAGTGCAAGAGACAGGTAAAGAGAGACAGACAGAGAGTGCAAGAGACAGGTAAAGAGAGAGACAGACAGAGAGCGCAAGAGACAGGTAAAGAGAGAGGCAGACAGAGAGTGCAAGAGACAGGTAAAGAGAGACAGACAGAGAGCGCAATAGACAGGTAAAGAGAGACAGACAGAGAGCGATAGAGACAGGTAAAGAGAGAGAGACAGACAGATGGAGAGCGCAAGAGACAGGTAAAGAGAGAGACAGACAGAGAGGGCAAGAGACAGGTAAAGAGAGAGACTGATAGAGAGTGCAAGAGACAGGTAAGAGAGAGACAGACAGAGAGTGCAAGAGACAGGTAAAGAGAGAGACAGACAGAGAGCGCAAGAGACAGGTAAAGAGAGAGACTGATAGAGAGTGCAAGAGACAGGTAAAGAGAGAGACAGACAGAGAGCGCAAGAGACAGGTAAAGAGAGACTGACAGAGAGTGCTAGAGACAGGTAAAGAGAGACTGACAGAGAGTGCTAGAGACAGGTAAAGAGAGACTGACAGAGAGTGCTAGAGACAGGTAAAGAGAGACTGACAGAGAGTGCAAGAGACAGGTAAAGAGAGAGACTGACAGAGAGTGCAAGAGACAGGTAAGAGAGAGAGAGACAGAGAGTGCAAGAGATGGTAAAGAGAGAGAGACAGACAGAGAGTGCAAGAGACAGGTAAAGAGAGACAGACAGAGTGCAAGAGACAGGTAAAGAGAGAGACAGACAGACAGAGAGTGCAAGAGACAGGTAAAGAGAGAGACAGACAGACAGAGAGTGCAAGAGACAGGTAAAGAGAGACAGACAGAGAGTGCAAGAGACAGGTAAAGAGAGAGACAGACAGACAGAGAGTGCAAGAGACAGGTAAAGAGAGAGACAGACAGAGAGTGCAAGAGACAGGTAAAGAGAGACTGACAGAGAGTGCAAGAGACAGGTAAAGAGAGACAGACAGAGAGCGCAAGAGACAGGTAAAGAGAGACTGACAGAGAGTGCAAGAGACAGGTAAAGAGAGAGACAGACAGAGAGTGCAAGAGACAGGTAAAGAGAGAGACAGACAGACAGAGAGTGCAAGAGACAGGTAAAGAGAGAGACAGACAGACAGAGAGTGCAAGAGACAGGTAAAGAGAGAGACAGACAGAGAGTGCAAGAGACAGGTAAAGAGAGAGACAGACAGAGAGAGAGTGCAAGAGACAGGTAAAGAGAGAGACAGACAGACAGAGAGTGCAAGAGACAGGTAAAGAGAGACTGACAGAGAGTGCAAGAGACAGGTAAAGAGAGAGACAGACAGAAAGCGCTAGAGATGGTAAAGAGAGAGACAGACAGAGAGCGCAAGAGACAGGTAAAGAGAGACTGACAGAGAGTGCAAGAGACAGGTAAAGAGAGACTGTCAGAGAGTGCAAGAGACAGGTAAAGAGAGACAGACAGAGAGTGCAAGAGACAGGTAAAGAGAGACAGACAGAGAGCGCAAGAGACAGGTAAAGAGAGACTGACAGAGAGCGCTAGAGACAGGTAAAGAGAGACAGACAGAGAGTGCAAGAGACAGGTAAAGAGAGACTGACAGAGAGCGCTAGAGACAGGTAAAGAGAGACAGACAGAGAGTGCAATAGACAGGTAAAGAGAGACAGACAGAGAGCGCAAGAGACAGGTAAAGAGAGACTGACAGAGAGTGCAAGAGACAGGTAAAGAGAGACAGACAGAGAGCGCAAGAGACAGGTAAAGAGAGACTGACAGAGAGTGCAAGAGACAGGTAAAGAGAGACTGAAAGAGAGCGCTAGAGACAGGTAAAGAGAGACAGACAGAGAGTGCAAGAGACAGGTAAAGAGAGACAGACAGAGAGCGCAAGAGACAGGTAAAGAGAGACTGACAGAGAGCGCTAGAGACAGGTAAAGAGAGACAGACAGAGAGCGCAAGAGACAGGTAAAGAGAGACTGACAGAGAGTGCAAGAGACAGTAAAGAGAGACTGACAGAGAGTGCAAGAGACAGGTAAAGAGAGACAGACAGAGAGTGCAAGAGACAGGTAAAGAGAGACAGACAGAGAGCGCAAGAGACAGGTAAAGAGAGACTGACAGAGAGCGCTAGAGACAGGTAAAGAGAGACAGACAGAGAGTGCAAGAGACAGGTAAAGAGAGACTGACAGAGAGTGCAAGAGACAGGTAAAGAGAGACTGACAGAGAGCGCTAGAGACAGGTAAAGAGAGACTGACAGAGAGTGCAAGAGACAGGTAAAGAGAGACAGAGAGTGCAAGAGACAGGTAAAGAGAGAGACTGTCAGAGAGTGCAAGAGACAGGTAAAGAGAGACAGACAGAGAGTGCAAGAGACAGGTAAATAGAGACTGACAGAGAGTGCAAGAGACAGGTAAAGAGAGACTGACAGAGAGTGCAAGAGACAGGTAAAGAGAGAGACAGAGAGCGCAAGAGACAGGTAAAGAGAGAGACTGACAGAGAGTGCAAGAGACAGGTAAAGAGAGAGACAGACAGAGAGTGCAAGAGACAGGTAAAGAGAGACTGACAGAGAGTGCAAGAGACAGGTAAAGAGAGAGACAGACAGAGAGTGCAAGAGACAGGTAAAGAGAGACAGACAGAGAGTGCAAGAGACAGGTAAAGAGAGACTGACAGAGAGCGCTAGAGACAGGTAAAGAGAGACTGACAGAGAGTGCAAGAGACAGGTAAAGAGAGACTGACAGAGAGTGCAAGAGACAGGTAAAGAGAGAGACAGACAGAGAGCGCAAGAGACAGGTAAAGAGAGACAGACAGAGAGTGCAAGAGACAGGTAAAGAGAGAGACTGACAGAGAGTGCAAGAGACAGGTAAAGAGAGAGACAGACAGAGAGAGCGCAAGAGACAGGTAAAGAGAGACAGACAGAGAGCGCAATAGACAGGTAAAGAGAGACAGACAGAGAGCGATAGAGACAGGTAAAGAGAGAGAGACAGACAGATGGAGAGCGCAAGAGACAGGTAAAGAGAGAGACAGACAGAGAGTGCAAGAGACAGGTAAAGAGAGAGACAGACAGAGAGTGCAAGAGACAGGTAAAGAGAGAGACAGACAGAGAGTGCAATAGACGTTTAAAGAAAGAGACATAGAGAGCTCTAGAGACAGGTAAAGAGAGAGACAGATAAAGAGCATAAGAGACAGGTTAAGAGAGAGAGACAGACAGAGAGTGCAAGAGACAGGTAAAGAGAGAGACTGATAGAGAGCGCAAGAGACAGGTAAAGAGAGAGACAGACAGAGAGTGCAAGAGACAGGTAAAGAGAGAGACAGAGAGTGCAAGAGACAGGTAAAGAGAGACTGACAGAGAGTGCAAGAGACAGGTAAAGAGAGACTGACAGAGAGTGCAAGAGACAGGTAAAGAGAGAGACAGAGAGCGCAAGAGACAGGTAAAGAGAGACTGACAGAGAGTGCAAGAGACAGGTAAAGAGAGAGACAGAGAGCGCAAGAGACAGGTAAAGAGAGAGACAGACAGAGAGTGCAAGAGACAGGTAAAGAGAGAGACTGATAGAGAGCATAAGAGACAGGTTAAGAGAGAGAGACAGACAGAGAGTGCAAGAGACAGGTAAAGAGAGAGACTGATAGAGAGCGCAAGAGACAGGTAAAGAGAGAGACAGACAGAGAGTGTAAAAGACAGGTAAAGAGAGACTGACAGAGAGTGCAAGAGACAGGTAAAGAGAGAGACAGACAGAGAGTGCAAGAGACAGGTAAAGAGAGACTGACAGAGAGTGCAAGAGACAGGTAAAGAGAGACAGACAGAGAGTGCAATAGACAGGTAAAGAGAGACAGACAGAGAGCGCAAGAGACAGGTAAAGAGAGACTGACAGAGAGTGCAAGAGACAGGTAAAGAGAGACAGACAGAGAGCGCAAGAGACAGGTAAAGAGAGACTGAAAGAGAGTGCAAGAGACAGGTAAAGAGAGACTGAAAGAGAGCGCTAGAGACAGGTAAAGAGAGACAGACAGAGAGTGCAAGAGACAGGTAAAGAGAGACAGACAGAGAGCGCAAGAGACAGGTAAAGAGAGACTGACAGAGAGCGCTAGAGACAGGTAAAGAGAGACAGACAGAGAGCGCAAGAGACAGGTAAAGAGAGACTGACAGAGAGTGCAAGAGACAGGTAAAGAGAGACTGACAGAGAGTGCAAGAGACAGGTAAAGAGAGACAGACAGAGAGTGCAAGAGACAGGTAAAGAGAGACAGACAGAGAGCGCAAGAGACAGGTAAAGAGAGACTGACAGAGAGCGCTAGAGACAGGTAAAGAGAGACAGACAGAGAGTGCAAGAGACAGGTAAAGAGAGACTGACAGAGAGTGCAAGAGACAGGTAAAGAGAGACTGACAGAGAGCGCTAGAGACAGGTAAAGAGAGACTGACAGAGAGTGCAAGAGACAGGTAAAGAGAGACAGAGAGTGCAAGAGACAGGTAAAGAGAGAGACTGACAGAGAGTGCAAGAGACAGGTAAAGAGAGACAGACAGAGAGTGCAAGAGACAGGTAAATAGAGACTGACAGAGAGTGCAAGAGACAGGTAAAGAGAGACTGACAGAGAGTGCAAGAGACAGGTAAAGAGAGAGACAGAGAGCGCAAGAGACAGGTAAAGAGAGAGACTGACAGAGAGTGCAAGAGACAGGTAAAGAGAGAGACAGACAGAGAGTGCAAGAGACAGGTAAAGAGAGACTGACAGAGAGTGCAAGAGACAGGTAAAGAGAGAGACAGACAGAGAGTGCAAGAGACAGGTAAAGAGAGAGACAGACAGACAGAGAGTGCAAGAGACAGGTAAAGAGAGAGACAGACAGAGAGTGCAAGAGACAGGTAAAGAGAGACAGACAGAGAGTGCAAGAGACAGGTAAAGAGAGACTGACAGAGAGCGCTAGAGACAGGTAAAGAGAGACTGACAGAGAGTGCAAGAGACAGGTAAAGAGAGACTGTCAGAGAGTGCAAGAGACAGGTAAAGAGAGAGACAGACAGAGAGCGCAAGAGACAGGTAAAGAGAGACAGACAGAGAGTGCAAGAGACAGGTAAAGAGAGAGACTGACAGAGAGTGCAAGAGACAGGTAAAGAGAGAGACAGACAGAGAGCGCAAGAGACAGGTAAAGAGAGACAGACAGAGAGCGCAATAGACAGGTAAAGAGAGACAGACAGAGAGCGATAGAGACAGGTAAAGAGAGAGAGACAGACAGATGGAGAGCGCAAGAGACAGGTAAAGAGAGAGACAGACAGAGAGTGCAAGAGACAGGTAAAGAGAGAGACAGACAGAGAGTGCAAGAGACAGGTAAAGAGAGACTGACAGAGAGTGCAAGAGACAGGTAAAGAGAGAGACAGACAGAGAGTGCAAGAGACAGGTAAAGAGAGAGACAGACAGACAGAGAGTGCAAGAGACAGGTAAAGAGAGAGACAGAGAGTGCAAGAGACAGGTAAAGAGAGAGACAGAGAGTGCAAGAGACAGGTAAAGAGAGACTGACAGAGAGTGCAAGAGACAGGTAAAGAGAGACTGACAGAGAGTGCAAGAGACAGGTAAAGAGAGAGACAGAGAGCGCAAGAGACAGGTAAAGAGAGACTGACAGAGAGTGCAAGAGACAGGTAAAGAGAGAGACAGAGAGTGCAAGAGACAGGTAAAGAGAGACTGACAGAGAGTGCAAGAGACAGGTAAAGAGAGACTGACAGAGAGTGCAAGAGACAGGTAAAGAGAGAGACAGAGAGCGCAAGAGACAGGTAAAGAGAGACTGACAGAGAGTGCAAGAGACAGGTAAAGAGAGAGACAGAGAGCGCAAGAGACAGGTAAAGAGAGAGACAGACAGAGAGTGCAAGAGACAGGTAAAGAGAGAGACTGATAGAGAGCATAAGAGACAGGTTAAGAGAGAGAGACAGACAGAGAGTGCAAGAGACAGGTAAAGAGAGAGACTGATAGAGAGCGCAAGAGACAGGTAAAGAGAGAGACAGACAGAGAGTGTAAAAGACAGGTAAAGAGAGACTGACAGAGAGTGCAAGAGACAGGTAAAGAGAGAGACAGACAGAGAGTGCAAGAGACAGGTAAAGAGAGACTGACAGAGAGTGCAAGAGACAGGTAAAGAGAGACAGACAGAGAGTGCAATAGACAGGTAAAGAGAGACAGACAGAGAGCGCAAGAGACAGGTAAAGAGAGACTGACAGAGAGTGCAAGAGACAGGTAAAGAGAGACAGACAGAGAGCGCAAGAGACAGGTAAAGAGAGACTGAAAGAGAGTGCAAGAGACAGGTAAAGAGAGACTGAAAGAGAGCGCTAGAGACAGGTAAAGAGAGACAGACAGAGAGTGCAAGAGACAGGTAAAGAGAGACAGACAGAGAGCGCAAGAGACAGGTAAAGAGAGACTGACAGAGAGCGCTAGAGACAGGTAAAGAGAGACAGACAGAGAGCGCAAGAGACAGGTAAAGAGAGACTGACAGAGAGTGCAAGAGACAGGTAAAGAGAGACTGACAGAGAGTGCAAGAGACAGGTAAAGAGAGACAGACAGAGAGTGCAAGAGACAGGTAAAGAGAGACAGACAGAGAGCGCAAGAGACAGGTAAAGAGAGACTGACAGAGAGCGCTAGAGACAGGTAAAGAGAGACAGACAGAGAGTGCAAGAGACAGGTAAAGAGAGACTGACAGAGAGTGCAAGAGACAGGTAAAGAGAGACTGACAGAGAGCGCTAGAGACAGGTAAAGAGAGACTGACAGAGAGTGCAAGAGACAGGTAAAGAGAGACAGAGAGTGCAAGAGACAGGTAAAGAGAGAGACTGACAGAGAGTGCAAGAGACAGGTAAAGAGAGACAGACAGAGAGTGCAAGAGACAGGTAAATAGAGACTGACAGAGAGTGCAAGAGACAGGTAAAGAGAGACTGACAGAGAGTGCAAGAGACAGGTAAAGAGAGAGACAGAGAGCGCAAGAGACAGGTAAAGAGAGAGACTGACAGAGAGTGCAAGAGACAGGTAAAGAGAGAGACAGACAGAGAGTGCAAGAGACAGGTAAAGAGAGACTGACAGAGAGTGCAAGAGACAGGTAAAGAGAGAGACAGACAGAGAGTGCAAGAGACAGGTAAAGAGAGAGACAGACAGACAGAGAGTGCAAGAGACAGGTAAAGAGAGAGACAGACAGAGAGTGCAAGAGACAGGTAAAGAGAGACAGACAGAGAGTGCAAGAGACAGGTAAAGAGAGACTGACAGAGAGCGCTAGAGACAGGTAAAGAGAGACTGACAGAGAGTGCAAGAGACAGGTAAAGAGAGACTGTCAGAGAGTGCAAGAGACAGGTAAAGAGAGAGACAGACAGAGAGCGCAAGAGACAGGTAAAGAGAGACAGACAGAGAGTGCAAGAGACAGGTAAAGAGAGAGACTGACAGAGAGTGCAAGAGACAGGTAAAGAGAGAGACAGACAGAGAGCGCAAGAGACAGGTAAAGAGAGACAGACAGAGAGCGCAATAGACAGGTAAAGAGAGACAGACAGAGAGCGATAGAGACAGGTAAAGAGAGAGAGACAGACAGATGGAGAGCGCAAGAGACAGGTAAAGAGAGAGACAGACAGAGAGTGCAAGAGACAGGTAAAGAGAGAGACAGACAGAGAGTGCAAGAGACAGGTAAAGAGAGAGACAGATAAAGAGCATAAGAGACAGGTTAAGAGAGAGACAGACAGAGAGTGCAAGAGACAGGTAAAGAGAGAGACTGATAGAGAGCGCAAGAGACAGGTAAAGAGAGAGACAGACAGAGAGTGTAAAAGACAGGTAAAGAGAGACTGACAGAGAGTGCAAGAGACAGGTAAAGAGAGAGACAGACAGAGAGTGCAAGAGACAGGTAAAGAGAGAGACAGAGAGCGCAAGAGACAGGTAAAGAGAGACTGACAGAGAGTGCAAGAGACAGGTAAAGAGAGACTGACAGAGAGTGCAAGAGACAGGTAAAGAGAGAGACAGAGAGCGCAAGAGACAGGTAAAGAGAGACTGACAGAGAGTGCAAGAGACAGGTAAAGAGAGAGACAGAGAGCGCAAGAGACAGGTAAAGAGAGAGACAGACAGAGAGTGCAAGAGACAGGTAAAGAGAGAGACTGATAGAGAGCATAAGAGACAGGTTAAGAGAGAGAGAGACAGACAGAGAGTGCAAGAGACAGGTAAAGAGAGAGACTGATAGAGAGCGCAAGAGCCAGGTAAAGAGAGAGACAGACAGAGAGTGTAAAAGACAGGTAAAGAGAGACTGACAGAGAGTGCAAGAGACAGGTAAAGAGAGAGACAGACAGAGAGTGCAAGAGACAGGTAAAGAGAGACTGACAGAGAGTGCAAGAGACAGGTAAAGAGAGAGACAGAGAGCGCAAGAGACAGGTAAAGAGAGACTGACAGAGAATGCAAGAGACAGGTAAAGAGAGAGACAGAGAGCGCAAGAGACAGGTAAAGAGAGAGACAGACAGAGAGTGCAAGAGACAGGTAAAGAGAGAGACTGATAGAGAGCGCAAGAGACAGGTAAAGAGAGAGACAGACAGAGAGTGTAAAAGACAGGTAAAGAGAGACTGACAGAGAGTGCAAGAGACAGGTAAAGAGAGAGACAGAGAGCGCAAGAGACAGGTAAAGAGAGACTGACAGAGAGTGCAAGAGACAGGTAAAGAGAGAGACAGAGAGCGCAAGAGACAGGTAAAGAGAGAGACTGACAGAGAGTGCAAGAGACAGGTAAAGAGAGAGACTGACAGAGAGTGCAAGAGACAGGTAAAGAGAGAGACTGACAGAGAGTGCAAGAGACAGGTAAAGAGAGAGACAGACAGACAGAGAGTGCAAGAGACAGGTAAAGAGAGACTGACAGAGAGTGCAAGAGACAGGTAAAGAGAGACAGACAGAGAGTGCAAGAGACAGGTAAAGAGAGAGACAGACAGAGAGCGCAAGAGACAGGTAAAGAGAGAGACAGACAGAGAGTGCAAGAGACAGGTAAAGAGAGAGACAGACAGAGAGTGCAAGAGACAGGTAAAGAGAGACTGACAGAGAGTGCAAGAGACAGGTAAAGAGAGACTGACAGAGAGTGCAAGAGACAGGTAAAGAGAGACTGACAGAGAGTGCAAGAGACAGGTAAAGAGAGACAGACAGAGAGCGCAAGAGATGGTAAAGAGAGAGAGACAGACAGAGAGTGCAAGAGACAGGTAAAGAGAGACAGACAGAGAGTGCAAGAGACAGGTAAAGAGAGACTGACAGAGAGTGCAAGAGACAGGTAAAGAGAGACAGACAGAGAGTGCAAGAGACAGGTAAAGAGAGACAGACAGAGAGCGATAGAGACAGGTAAAGAGAGAGAGACAGACAGATGGAGAGCGCAAGAGACAGGTAAAGAGAGAGGCAGACAGAGAGTGCAAGAGACAGGTAAAGAGAGACAGACAGAGAGCGCAATAGACAGGTAAAGAGAGACAGACAGAGAGCGATAGAGACAGGTAAAGAGAGACAGACAGACAGAGAGTGCAAGAGACAGGTAAAGAGAGAGAGACAGACAGATGGAGAGCGCTAGAGACAGGTAAAGAGAGAGACAGACAGAGAGTGCAAGAGACAGGTAAAGAGAGAGACAGACAGAGAGTGCAAGAGACAGGTAAAGAGAGAGACAGACAGAGAGTGCAAGAGACAGGTAAAGAGAGAGACAGACAGAGAGTGCAAGAGACAGGTAAAGAGAGAGACAGACAGAGAGCGCAAGAGACAGGTAAAGAGAGAGACAGACAGAGAGTGCAATAGACAGGTAAAGAGAGAGACAGACAGAGAGCTCTAGAGACAGGTAAAGAGAGAGACAGATAGAAAGCGCAAGAGACAGGTAAAGAGAGAGACAGATAGAGAGCGCAAGAGACAGGTAAAGAGAGAGACAGACAGACAGAGAGTGCAAGAGACAGGTGAAGAGAGAGACTGATAGAGAGCACTAGAGACAGGTAAAGAGAGACTGACAGAGAGCACTAGAGACAGGTAAAGAGAGACAGACAGAGAGCGCTAGAGACAGGTAAAGAGAGACAGACAGAGAGTGCAAGAGACAGGTAAAGAGAGAGACAGAGAGCGCAAGAGACTGGTAAAGAGAGAGACTGACAGAGAGTGCAAGAGACAGGTAAAGAGAGACTGACAGAGAGTGCAAGAGACAGGTAAAGAGAGAGACAGAGAGCGCAAGAGACTGGTAAAGAGAGAGACTGACAGAGAGTGCAAGAGACAGGTAAAGAGAGACTGACAGAGAGTGCAAGAGACAGGTAAAGAGAGAGACAGACAGACAGAGAGTGCAAGAGACAGGTAAAGAGAGACTGACAGAGAGTGCAAGAGACAGGTAAAGAGAGAGACAGACAGAGAGTGCAAGAGACAGGTAAAGAGAGACAGACAGAGAGTGCAAGAGACAGGTAAAGAGAGAGACTGACAGAGAGTGCAAGAGATGGTAAAGAGAGAGAGACAGACAGACAGAGAGTGCAAGAGACAGGTAAAGAGAGAGACAGACAGAGAGCGCAAGAGACAGGTAAAGAGAGAGACAGACAGAGAGTGCAAGAGACAGGTAAAGAGAGAGACAGACAGACAGAGAGTGCAAGAGACAGGTAAAGAGAGACTGACAGAGAGTGCAAGAGACAGGTAAAGAGAGACAGACAGAGAGCGATAGAGACAGGTAAAGAGAGAGAGACAGACAGATGGAGAGCGCTAGAGACAGGTAAAGAGAGAGACAGACAGAGAGTGCAAGAGACAGGTAAAGAGAGACAGACAGAGAGTGCAAGAGACAGGTAAAGAGAGACTGACAGAGAGTGCAAGAGACAGGTAAAGAGAGACAGACAGAGAGTGCAAGAGACAGGTAAAGAGAGACAGACAGAGAGCGATAGAGACAGGTAAAGAGAGAGAGACAGACAGATGGAGAGCGCAAGAGACAGGTAAAGAGAGAGGCAGACAGAGAGTGCAAGAGACAGGTAAAGAGAGACTGACAGAGAGTGCAAGAGACAGGTAAAGAGAGACAGACAGAGAGTGCAAGAGACAGGTAAAGAGAGACAGACAGAGAGCGATAGAGACAGGTAAAGAGAGAGAGACAGACAGATGGAGAGCGCAAGAGACAGGTAAAGAGAGAGGCAGACAGAGAGTGCAAGAGACAGGTAAAGAGAGAGACAGACAGAGAGTGCAAGAGACAGGTAAAGAGAGAGACAGACAGAGAGTGCAAGAGACAGGTAAAGAGAGAGACAGACAGAGAGCGCTAGAGACAGGTAAAGAGAGAGACAGACAGAGAGTGCAATAGACAGGTAAAGAGAGAGACAGACAGAGAGCGCAAGAGACAGGTAAAGAGAGAGACAGACAGAGAGTGCAATAGACGTTTAAAGAGAGAGACAGACAGAGAGCTTTAGAGACAGGTAAAGAGAGAGACAGATAGAAAGCGCAAGAGACAGGTAAGGAGAGAGACAGATAAAGAGCATAAGAGACAGGTTAAGAGAGAGAGACAGACAGAGAGTGCAAGAGACAGGTAAAGAGAGAGACTGATAGAGAGCGCAAGAGACAGGTAAAGAGAGAGACAGACAGACAGAGAGTGCAAGAGACAGGTAAAGAGAGAGACTGATAGAGAGCACTAGAGACAGGTAAAGAGAGACTGACAGAGAGTGCAAGAGACAGGTAAAGAGAGAGACAGAGAGCGCAAGAGACAGGTAAAGAGAGAGACTGACAGAGAGTGCAAGAGACAGGTAAAGAGAGAGACTGACAGAGAGTGCAAGAGACAGGTAAAGAGAGAGAGACTGACAGAGAGTGTAAGAGACAGGTAAAGAGAGAGACAGACAGACAGAGAGTGCAAGAGACAGGTAAAGAGAGACTGACAGAGAGTGCAAGAGACAGGTAAAGAGAGAGACTGACAGAGAGTGCAAGAGACAGGTAAAGAGAGACAGACAGAGAGTGCAAGAGACAGGTAAAGAGAGAGACAGACAGAGAGTGCAAGAGACAGGTAAAGAGAGAGACTGACAGAGAGTGCAAGAGACAGGTAAAGAGAGAGACTGACAGAGAGTGCAAGAGACAGGTAAAGAGAGAGACTGACAGAGAGTGCAAGAGACAGGTAAAGAGAGACAGACAGAGAGTGCAAGAGACAGGTAAAGAGAGAGACAGACAGAGAGCGCAAGAGACAGGTAAAGAGAGAGACAGACAGAGAGTGCAAGAGACAGGTAAAGAGAGAGACAGACAGACAGAGAGTGCAAGAGACAGGTAAAGAGAGAGACAGACAGAGAGTGCAAGAGACAGGTAAAGAGAGAGACAGAGAGTGCAAGAGACAGGTAAAGAGAGACAGACAGAGAGTGTAAAAGACAGGTAAAGAGAGAGACAGACAGAGAGTGCAAGAGACAGGTAAAGAGAGAGACAGACAGAGAGCGCTAGAGATGGTAAAGAGAGAGAGACAGACAGAGAGTGCAAGAGACAGGTAAAGAGAGAGACTGACAGAGAGTGCAAGAGACAGGTAAAGAGAGACTGACAGAGAGTGCAAGAGACAGGTAAAGAGAGACAGACAGAGAGCGATAGAGACAGGTAAAGAGAGAGAGACAGACAGATGGAGAGCGCTAGAGACAGGTAAAGAGAGAGACAGACAGAGAGTGCAAGAGACAGGTAAAGAGAGACAGACAGAGAGTGCAAGAGACAGGTAAAGAGAGACTGACAGAGAGTGCAAGAGACAGGTAAAGAGAGACAGACAGAGAGTGCAAGAGACAGGTAAAGAGAGACAGACAGAGAGCGATAGAGACAGGTAAAGAGAGAGAGACAGACAGATGGAGAGCGCAAGAGACAGGTAAAGAGAGAGGCAGACAGAGAGTGCAAGAGACAGGTAAAGAGAGACTGACAGAGAGTGCAAGAGACAGGTAAAGAGAGACAGACAGAGAGTGCAAGAGACAGGTAAAGAGAGACAGACAGAGAGCGATAGAGACAGGTAAAGAGAGAGAGACAGACAGATGGAGAGCGCAAGAGACAGGTAAAGAGAGAGGCAGACAGAGAGTGCAAGAGACAGGTAAAGAGAGAGACAGACAGAGAGTGCAAGAGACAGGTAAAGAGAGAGACAGACAGAGAGTGCAAGAGACAGGTAAAGAGAGAGACAGACAGAGAGCGCTAGAGACAGGTAAAGAGAGAGACAGACAGAGAGTGCAATAGACAGGTAAAGAGAGAGACAGACAGAGAGCGCAAGAGACAGGTAAAGAGAGAGACAGACAGAGAGTGCAATAGACGTTTAAAGAGAGAGACAGACAGAGAGCTTTAGAGACAGGTAAAGAGAGAGACAGATAGAAAGCGCAAGAGACAGGTAAGGAGAGAGACAGATAAAGAGCATAAGAGACAGGTTAAGAGAGAGAGACAGACAGAGAGTGCAAGAGACAGGTAAAGAGAGAGACTGATAGAGAGCGCAAGAGACAGGTAAAGAGAGAGACAGACAGACAGAGAGTGCAAGAGACAGGTAAAGAGAGAGACTGATAGAGAGCACTAGAGACAGGTAAAGAGAGACTGACAGAGAGTGCAAGAGACAGGTAAAGAGAGAGACAGAGAGCGCAAGAGACAGGTAAAGAGAGAGACTGACAGAGAGTGCAAGAGACAGGTAAAGAGAGAGACTGACAGAGAGTGCAAGAGACAGGTAAAGAGAGAGAGACTGACAGAGAGTGTAAGAGACAGGTAAAGAGAGAGACAGACAGACAGAGAGTGCAAGAGACAGGTAAAGAGAGACTGACAGAGAGTGCAAGAGACAGGTAAAGAGAGAGACTGACAGAGAGTGCAAGAGACAGGTAAAGAGAGACAGACAGAGAGTGCAAGAGACAGGTAAAGAGAGAGACAGACAGAGAGTGCAAGAGACAGGTAAAGAGAGAGACTGACAGAGAGTGCAAGAGACAGGTAAAGAGAGAGACTGACAGAGAGTGCAAGAGACAGGTAAAGAGAGAGACTGACAGAGAGTGCAAGAGACAGGTAAAGAGAGACAGACAGAGAGTGCAAGAGACAGGTAAAGAGAGAGACAGACAGAGAGCGCAAGAGACAGGTAAAGAGAGAGACAGACAGAGAGTGCAAGAGACAGGTAAAGAGAGAGACAGACAGACAGAGAGTGCAAGAGACAGGTAAAGAGAGAGACAGACAGAGAGTGCAAGAGACAGGTAAAGAGAGAGACAGAGAGTGCAAGAGACAGGTAAAGAGAGACAGACAGAGAGTGTAAAAGACAGGTAAAGAGAGAGACAGACAGAGAGTGCAAGAGACAGGTAAAGAGAGAGACAGACAGAGAGCGCTAGAGATGGTAAAGAGAGAGAGACAGACAGAGAGTGCAAGAGACAGGTAAAGAGAGAGACTGACAGAGAGTGCAAGAGACAGGTAAAGAGAGACAGACAGAGAGTGCAAGAGACAGGTAAAGAGAGAGACTGACAGAGAGTGCAAGAGACAGGTAAAGAGAGAGACAGACAGAGAGTGCAAGAGACAGGTAAAGAGAGAGACAGACAGAGAGCGCTAGAGATGGTAAAGAGAGAGAGACAGACAGAGAGTGCAAGAGACAGGTAAAGAGAGAGACAGACAGAGAGTGCAAGAGACAGGTAAAGAGAGACAGACAGAGAGTGCAAGAGACAGGTAAAGAGAGAGACTGACAGAGAGTGCAAGAGACAGGTAAAGAGAGAGACAGACAGAGAGTGCAAGAGACAGGTAAAGAGAGACAGACAGAGAGTGCAAGAGACAGGTAAAGAGAGAGACTGACAGAGAGTGCAAGAGACAGGTAAAGAGAGAGAAAGACAGACAGAGAGTGCAAGAGACAGGTAAAGAGAGAGACAGACAGAGAGTGCAAGAGACAGGTAAAGAGAGAGACAGACAGACAGCGCAAGAGACAGGTAAAGAGAGAGACAGACAGAGAGTGCAAGAGACAGGTAAAGAGAGAGAAAGACAGACAGAGAGTGCAAGAGACAGGTAAAGAGAGAGAGACAGACAGAGAGTGCAAGAGACAGGTAAAGAGAGACAGAGAGAGAGTGCAAGAGACAGGTAAAGAGAGACTGACAGAGAGTGCAAGAGACAGGTAAAGAGAGAGACAGACAGAAAGCGCAAGAGACAGGTAAAGAGAGAGACAGACAGAGAGTGTAAGAGACAGGTAAAGAGAGAGACAGACAGAGAGTGCAAGAGACAGGTAAAGAGAGACTGACAGAGAGTGCAAGAGACAGGTAAAGAGAGAGACAGACAGAGTGCAAGAGACAGGTAAAGAGAGACAGACAGAGAGTGCAAGAGACAGGTAAAGAGAGACTGACAGAGAGTGCAAGAGACAGGTAAAGAGAGACAGACAGAGAGTGCAAGAGACAGGTAAAGAGAGAGACTGACAGAGAGTGCAAGAGACAGGTAAAGAGAGACAGACAGAGAGTGCAAGAGACAGGTAAAGAGAGACTGACAGAGAGCGCTAGAGACAGGTAAAGAGAGACAGACAGAGAGTGCAAGAGACAGGTAAAGAGAGAGACAGAGAGTGCAAGAGACAGGTAAAGAGAGACAGACAGAGAGTGTAAAAGACAGGTAAAGAGAGACTGACAGAGAGTGCAAGAGACAGGTAAAGAGAGACAGACAGAGAGTGCAAGAGACAGGTAAAGAGAGAGACAGAGAGTGCAAGAGACAGGTAAAGAGAGACAGACAGAGAGTGTAAAAGACAGGTAAAGAGAGACTGACAGAGAGTGCAAGAGACAGGTAAAGAGAGACAGACAGAGAGCGCTAGAGACAGGTAAAGAGAGACAGACAGAGAGCGCTAGAGACAGGTAAAGAGAGAGACAGACAGAGAGTGCAAGAGACAGGTAAAGAGAGAGACTGACAGAGAGTGCAAGAGACAGGTAAAGAGAGACTGACAGAGAGTGCAAGAGACAGGTAAAGAGAGAGACAGACAGAGAGCGCAAGAGACAGGTAAAGAGAGAGACAGACAGAGAGTGCAAGAGACAGGTAAAGTGAGAGAAAGACAGACAGAGAGTGCAAGAGACAGGTAAAGAGAGACAGACAGAGAGTGCAAGAGACAGGTAAAGAGAGAGACAGACAGAGAGCGCAAGAGACAGGTAAAGAGAGAGGCAGACAGAGAGTGCAAGAGACAGGTAAAGAGAGACAGACAGAGAGCGCAATAGACAGGTAAAGAGAGACAGACAGAGAGCGATAGAGACAGGTAAAGAGAGAGAGACAGACAGATGGAGAGCGCAAGAGACAGGTAAAGAGAGAGACAGACAGAGAGCGCAAGAGACAGGTAAAGAGAGAGACAGACAGAGAGTGCAAGAGACAGGTAAAGAAAGACTAACAGAGAGCGCAAGAGACAGGTAAAGAGAGACTGACAGAGAGTGCAATAGACAGGTAAAGAGAGACAGACAGAGAGCGCAATAGACAGGTAAAGAGAGACAGACAGAGAGCGATAGAGACAGGTAGAGAGAGAGAGACAGACAGATGGAGAGCGCAAGAGACAGGTAAAGAGAGAGACAGACAGAGAGTGCAAGAGACAGGTAAAGAGAGAGACAGACAGAGAGTGCAAGAGACAGGTAAAGAGAGAGACTGACAGAGAGTGCAATAGACAGGTAAAGAGAGAGACAGACAGACAGAGAGTGCAATAGACAGGTAAAGAGAGAGACATAGAGAGCTCTAGAGACAGGTAAAGAGAGAGACAGATAGAAAGCGCAAGAGACAGGTAAAGAGAGAGACAGATAAAGAGCATAAGAGACAGGTTAAGAGAGAGAGACAGACAGAGAGTGCAAGAGACAGGTAAAGAGAGAGACTGACAGACAGAGAGTGCAAGAGACAGGTAAAGAGAGAGACTGATAGAGAGCGCAAGAGACAGGTAAAGAGAGACTGACAGAGAGCGCTAGAGACAGGTAAAGAGAGACTGACAGAGAGCACTAGAGACAGGTAAAGAGACTGACAGAGAGTGCTAGAGACAGGTAAAGAGAGACTGACAGAGAGTGCAAGAGACAGGTAAAGAGAGAGACAGAGAGCGCAAGAGACAGGTAAAGAGAGAGACTGACAGAGAGTGCAAGAGACAGGTAAAGAGAGAGACTGACAGAGAGTGCAAGAGACAGGTAAAGAGAGAGACAGACAGAGAGAGAGTGCAAGAGACAGGTAAAGAGAGACTGACAGAGAGTGCAAGAGACAGGTAAAGAGAGACAGACAGAGAGTGCAAGAGACAGGTAAAGAGAGAGACAGACAGAGAGCGCAAGAGACAGGTAAAGAGAGAGACAGACAGAGAGTGCAAGAGACAGGTAAAGAAAGAGACAGACAGAGAGAGAGTGCAAGAGACAGGTAAAGAGAGACTGACAGAGAGTGTAATAGACAGGTAAAGAGAGACAGACAGAGAGTGCAAGAGACAGGTAAAGAGAGAGACAGACAGAGAGCGCTAGAGATGGTAAAGAGAGAGAGACAGACAGAGAGTGCAAGAGACAGGTAAAGAGAGACTGACAGAGAGTGCAAGAGACAGGTAAAGAGAGACAGACAGAGAGCGCTAGAGACAGGTAAAGAGAGACAGACAGAGAGCGCTAGAGACAGGTAAAGAGAGAGACAGACAGAGAGTGTAAAAGACAGGTAAAGAGAGACTGACAGAGAGTGCAAGAGACAGGTAAAGAGAGAGACTGACAGAGAGTGCAAGAGACAGGTAAAGAGAGAGACTGACAGAGAGTGCAAGAGACAGGTAAAGAGAGAGAGACAGACAGAGAGTGCAAGAGACAGGTAAAGAGAGACTGACAGAGAGCGCAAGAGACAGGTAAAGAGAGAGACAGACAGAGAGTGTAAAAGACAGGTAAAGAGAGACTGACAGAGAGTGCAAGAGACAGGTAAAGAGAGACTGACAGAGAGTGCAAGAGACAGGTAAAGAGAGAGACAGACAGAGAGCGCAAGAGACAGGTAAAGAGAGAGGCAGACAGAGAGTGCAAGAGACAGGTAAAGAGAGACTGACAGAGAGTGCAAGAGACAGGTAAAGAGAGACAGACAGAGAGCGCAATAGACAGGTAAAGAGAGACAGACAGAGAGCGATAGAGACAGGTAAAGAGAGAGAGACAGACAGATGGAGAGCGCAAGAGACAGGTAAAGAGAGAGACAGACAGAGAGTGCAAGAGACAGGTAAAGAGAGAGACAGACAGAGAGTGCAAGAGACAGGTAAAGAGAGAGACAGACAGAGAGTGCAAGAGACAGGTAAAGAGAGACTGACAGAGAGTGCAAGAGACAGGTAAAGAGAGAGACAGACAGAGAGTGCAAGAGACAGGTAAAGAGAGACTGACAGAGAGTGCTAGAGACAGGTAAAGAGAGACTGACAGAGAGTGCTAGAGACAGGTAAAGAGAGACAGACAGAGAGTGCAAGACACAGGTAAAGAGAGAGGCAGACAGAGAGTGCAAGAGACAGGTAAAGAGAGACAGACAGAGAGCGCAATAGACAGGTAAAGAGAGACTGACAGAGAGCGCTAGAGACAGGTAAAGAGAGAGAGACAGACAGATGGAGAGCGCAAGAGACAGGTAAAGAGAGAGACAGACAGAGAGTGCAAGAGACAGGTAAAGAGAGAGACAGACAGAGAGTGCAAGAGACAGGTAAAGAGAGAGACTGACAGAGAGTGCAATAGACAGGTAAAGAGAGAGACAGACAGACAGAGAGTGCAATAGACAGGTAAAGAGAGAGACATAGAGAGCTCTAGAGACAGGTAAAGAGAGAGACAGATAGAAAGCGCAAGAGACAGGTAAAGAGAGAGACAGATAAAGAGCATAAGAGACAGGTTAAGAGAGAGAGACAGACAGAGAGTGCAAGAGACAGGTAAAGAGAGAGACTGATAGAGAGCGCAAGAGACAGGTAAAGAGAGAGACAGACAGACAGAGAGTGCAAGAGACAGGTAAAGAGAGAGACTGATAGAGAGTGCAAGAGACAGGTAAAGAGAGAGACAGACAGAGAGTGCTAGAGACAGGTAAAGAGAGAGACAGACAGAGAGTGCTAGAGACAGGTAAAGAGAGACTGACAGAGAGTGCAAGAGACAGGTAAAGAGAGAGACAGAGAGTGCAAGAGACAGGTAAACAGAGACTGACAGAGAGTGCAAGAGACAGGTAAAGAGAGAGACTGACAGAGAGTGCAAGAGACAGGTAAAGAGAGAGACTGACAGAGAGTGCAAGAGACAGGTAAAGAGAGAGACTGACAGAGAGTGCAAGAGACAGGTAAAGAGAGAGAGAGACAGAGAGTGCAAGAGACAGGTAAAGAGAGAGAGAGACAGAGAGTGCAAGAGACAGGTAAAGAGAGAGACAGACAGAGAGTGCAAGAGACAGGTAAAGAGAGACTGACAGAGAGTGCTAGAGACAGGTAAAGAGAGACTGACAGAGAGTGCTAGAGACAGGTAAAGAGAGACAGACAGAGAGTGCAAGAGACAGATAAAGAGAGAGGCAGACAGAGAGTGCAATAGACAGGTAAAGAGAGAGACTGACAGAGAGTGCTAGAGACAGGTAAAGAGAGACTGACAGAGAGTGCTAGAGACAGGTAAAGAGAGACAGACAGAGAGTGCAAGAGACAGGTAAAGAGAGAGGCAGACAGAGAGTGCAAGAGACAGGTAAAGAGAGACAGACAGAGAGCGCAATAGACAGGTAAAGAGAGACAGACAGAGAGCGATAGAGACAGGTAAAGAGAGAGAGACAGACAGATGGAGAGCGCAAGAGACAGGTAAAGAGAGAGACAGACAGAGAGTGCAAGAGACAGGTAAAGAGAGAGACAGACAGAGAGTGCAAGAGACAGGTAAAGAGAGAGACAGACAGACAGAGAGTGCAATAGACAGGTAAAGAGAGAGACATAGAGAGCTCTAGAGACAGGTAAAGAGAGATACAGATAGAAAGCGCAAGAGACAGGTAAAGAGAGACACAGATAAAGAGCATAAGAGACAGGTTAAGAGAGAGAGACAGACAGAGAGTGCAAGAGACAGGTAAAGAGAGAGACTGATAGAGAGCGCAAGAGACAGGTAAAGAGAGAGACAGACAGACAGAGAGTGCAAGAGACAGGTAAAGAGAGAGACTGATAGAGAGTGCAAGAGACAGGTAAAGAGAGAGACAGACAGAGAGTGTAAAAGACAGGTAAAGAGAGACTGACAGAGAGTGCAAGAGACAGGTAAAGAGAGAGACAGACAGAGAGTGCAAGAGACAGGTAAAGAGAGAGACAGACAGACAGAGAGCACAAGAGACAGGTAAAGAGAGACTGACAGAGAGTGCAAGAGACAGGTAAAGAGAGACTGACAGAGAGTGCAAGAGACAGGTAAAGAGAGAGACTGATAGAGAGTGCAAGAGACAGGTAAAGAGAGACAGACAGAGAGTGTAAAAGACAGGTAAAGAGAGAGAGAGACACAGAGAGTGTAAAAGACAGGTAAAGAGAGAGACAGAGAGTGCAAGAGACAGGTAAAGAGAGACTGACAGAGAGTGCAAGAGACAGGTAAAGAGAGACAGACAGAGAGTGCAAGAGACAGGTAAAGAGAGAGACTGATAGAGAGTGCAAGAGACAGGTAAAGAGAGAGACAGAGAGTGTAAAAGACAGGTAAAGAGAGACAGACAGAGAGTGCAAGAGACAGGTAAAGAGAGACTGACAGAGAGTGCAAGAGACAGGTAAAGAGAGACAGACAGAGAGTGCAAGAGACAGGTAAAGAGAGAGACTGATAGAGAGTGCAAGAGACAGGTAAAGAGAGAGACAGACAGAGAGTGTAAAAGACAGGTAAAGAGAGACAGACAGAGAGTGCAAGAGACAGGTAAATAGAGACTGACAGAGAGTGCAAGAGACAGGTAAAGAGAAACAGACAGAGAGTGCAAGAGACAGGTAAAGAGAGACTGACAGAGAGTGCAAGAGACAGGTAAAGAGAGAGACTGACAGAGAGTGCAAGAGACAGGTAAAAAGAGAGACAGACAGAGAGTGCAAGAGACAGGTAAAGAGAGAGACAGACAGACAGAGAGTGCAAGAGACAGGTAAAGAGAGACAGACAGAGAGTACAAGAGACAGGTAAAGAGAGAGACAGACAGAGAGTGCAAGAGACAGGTAAAGAGAGAGACAGAGAGTACAAGAGACAGGTAAAGAGAGACTGACAGAGAGCGCTAGAGACAGGTAAAGAGAGACTGACAGAGAGTGCAAGAGACAGGTAAAGAGAGAGACTGACAGAGAGTGCAAGAGACAGGTAAAGAGAGAGACAGACAGACAGCGCAAGAGACAGGTAAAGAGAGAGACAGACAGACAGAGAGTGCAAGAGACAGGTAAAGAGAGACAGACAGAGAGTGCAAGAGACAGGTAAAGAGAGACAGACAGAGAGCGATAGAGACAGGTAAAGAGAGAGAGACAGACAGATGGAGAGTGCAAGAGACAGGTAAAGAGAGAGACAGACAGAGAGTGCAAGAGACAGGTAAAGAGAGACAGACAGAGAGCGCTAGAGACAGGTAAAGAGAGAGACAGACAGAGAGTGCAAGAGACAGGTAAAGAGAGACTGACAGAGAGCGCAAGAGACAGGTAAAGAGAGAGACAGACAGAGAGTGCAAGAGACAGGTAAAGAGAGACAGACAGAGAGCGCAAGAGACAGGTAAAGAGAGAGACAGACAGAGAGTGCAATAGACAGGTAAAGAGAGAGACAGACAGACAGAGAGTGCAATAGACGTTTAAAGAGAGAGACATAGAGAGCTCTAGAGACAGGTAAAGAGAGAGACAGATAGAAAGCGCAAGAGACAGGTAAAGAGAGAGACAGATAAAGAGCATAAGAGACAGGTTAAGAGAGAGAGACAGACAGAGAGTGCAAGAGACAGGTAAAGAGAGAGACTGATAGAGAGCGCAAGAGACAGGTAAAGAGAGAGACAGACAGACAGAGAGTGCAAGAGACAGGTAAAGAGAGAGACTGATAGAGAGCGCAAGAGACAGGTAAAGAGAGAGACAGACAGAGAGTGTAAAAGACAGGTAAAGAGAGACTGACAGAGAGTGCAAGAGACAGGTAAAGAGAGAGACAGAGAGCGCAAGAGACAGGTAAAGAGAGAGACTGACAGAGAGTGCAAGAGACAGGTAAAGAGAGAGACAGACAGAGAGTGCAAGAGACAGGTAAAGAGAGACTGACAGAGAGTGCAAGAGACAGGTAAAGAGAGAGACAGAGAGCGCAAGAGACAGGTAAAGAGAGAGACTGACAGAGAGTGCAAGAGACAGGTAAAGAGAGAGACAGACAGAGAGTGCAAGAGACAGGTAAAGAGAGACTGACAGAGAGTGCAAGAGACAGGTAAAGAGAGAGACAGACAGAGAGTGCAAGAGACAGGTAAAGAGAGAGACTGACAGAGAGTGCAAGAGACAGGTAAAGAGAGAGACAGACAGAGAGTGCAAGAGACAGGTAAAGAGAGAGACAGAGAGCGCAAGAGACAGGTAAAGAGAGAAACTGACAGAGAGCGCAAGAGACAGGTAAAGAGAGAGACTGACAGAGAGCGCTAGAGACAGGTAAAGAGAGACTGACAGAGAGCGCAAGAGACAGGTAAAGAGAGAGACAGACAGAGAGTGCAAGAGACAGGTAAAGAGAGAGACTGACAGAGAGTGCAAGAGACAGGTAAAGAGAGACTGACAGAGAGCGCAAGAGACAGGTAAAGAGAGACAGACAGAGAGCGATAGAGACAGGTAAAGAGAGAGACTGACAGAGAGTGCAAGAGACAGGTAAAGAGAGAGACTGACAGAGAGTGCAAGAGACAGGTAAAGAGAGAGACTGACAGAGAGCGCAAGAGACAGGTAAAGAGACTGATAGAGAGTGCAAGAGACAGGTAAAGAGAGAGACTGACAGAGAGTGCAAGAGACAGGTAAAGAGAGAGACTGACAGAGAGTGCAAGAGACAGGTAAAGAGAGAGACAGACAGACAGAGAGTGCAAGAGACAGGTAAAGAGAGACTGACAGAGAGTGCAAGAGACAGGTAAAGAGAGACAGACAGAGAGTGCAAGAGACAGGTAAAGAGAGAGACAGACAGAGAGCGCAAGAGACAGGTAAAGAGAGACTGACAGAGAGCGCAAGAGACAGGTAAAGAGAGAGACAGACAGAGAGTGCAAGAGACAGGTAAAGAGAGAGACAGACAGAGAGTGCAAGAGACAGGTAAAGAGAGAGACAGACAGACAGAGAGTGCAAGAGACAGGTAAAGAGAGACAGACAGAGAGTGCAAGAGACAGGTAAAGAGAGAGACAGACAGAGAGAGAGTGCAAGAGACAGGTAAAGAGAGAGACAGACAGAGAGCACAAGAGATGGTAAAGAGAGAGAGACAGACAGAGAGTGCAAGAGACAGGTAAAGAGAGACAGACAGAGAGTGCAAGAGACAGGTAAAGAGAGACTGACAGAGAGTGCAAGAGACAGGTAAAGAGAGACAGACAGAGAGTGCAAGAGACAGGTAAAGAGAGAGACAGACAGAGAGTGTAAAAGACAGGTAAAGAGAGAGACTGACAGAGAGTGCAAGAGACAGGTAAAGAGAGAGACTGACAGAGAGTGCAAGAGACAGGTAAAGAGAGAGACAGACAGAGAGAGAGTGCAAGAAACAGGTAAAGAGAGACTGACAGAGAGTGCAAGAGACAGGTAAAGAGAGAGACAGACAGAGAGAGAGTGCAAGAGACAGGTAAAGAGAGAGACAGACAGAGAGTGTAAAAGACAGGTAAAGAGAGACTGACAGAGAGCGCAAGAGACAGGTAAAGAGAGAGACAGACAGAGAGTGCAAGAGACAGGTAAAGAGAGAGACAGACAGACAGAGAGTGCAAGAGACAGGTAAAGAGAGACAGACAGAGAGTGCAAGAGACAGGTAAAGAGAGAGACAGACAGAGAGTGCAAGAGACAGGTAAAGAGAGAGACAGACAGAGAGTGCAAGAGATGGTAAAGAGAGAGAGACAGACAGAGAGTGCAAGAGACAGGTAAAGAGAGAGACAGACAGAGAGCGCAAGAGACAGGTAAAGAGAGAGACAGACAGAGAGTGCAAGAGACAGGTAAAGAGAGAGACAGACAGAGAGCGCAAGAGACAGGTAAAGAGAGAGACAGACAGAGAGTGCAAGAGACAGGTAAAGAGAGAGACAGACAGAGAGCGCAAGAGACAGGTAAAGAGAGAGACAGACAGAGAGTGCAAGAGACAGGTAAAGAGAGAGACTGACAGAGAGTGCAAGAGACAGGTAAAGAGAGAGACAGACAGACAGAGAGTGCAAGAGACAGGTAAAGAGAGACTGACAGAGAGTGCAAGAGACAGGTAAAGAGAGAGACAGACAGAGAGTGCAAGAGACAGGTAAAGAGAGAGACAGACAGACAGAGAGTGCAAGAGACAGGTAAAGAGAGAGAGACAGAGAGTGCAAGAGACAGGTAAAGAGAGAGACAGACAGACAGAGAGTGCAAGAGACAGGTAAAGAGAGACAGACAGAGAGTGCAAGAGACAGGTAAAGAGAGAGACTGACAGAGAGCGCAAGAGACAGGTAAAGAGAGAGACAGACAGACAGAGAGTGCAAGAGACAGGTAAAGAGAGACTGACAGAGAGCACTAGAGACAGGTAAAGAGAGACTGACAGAGAGCGCTAGAGACAGGTAAAGAGAGACTGACAGAGAGCGCTAGAGACAGGTAAAGAGAGACAGACAGAGAGTGCAATAGACAGGTAAAGAGAGAGACAGACAGAGAGCGCAAGAGACAGGTAAAGAGAGACAGACAGAGAGTGCAAGAGACAGGTAAAGAGAGAGACTGACAGAGAGTGCAAGAGACAGGTAAAGAGAGACAGACAGAGAGTGCAAGAGACAAGTAAAGAGAGACAGACAGAGAGTGCAAGAGACAGGTAAAGAGAGAGACAGACAGAGAGTGCAATAGACAGGTAAAGAGAGAGACAGACAGAGAGTGCAATAGACAGGTAAAGAGAGAGACAGACAGACAGAGAGTGCAATAGACAGGTAAAGAGAGAGACAGACAGAGAGTGCAAGAGACAGGTAAAGAGAGAGACAGAGAGCGCAAGAGACAGGTAAAGAGAGAGACTGACAGAGAGTGCAAGAGACAGGTAAAGAGAGAGACAGACAGAGAGTGTAAAAGACAGGTAAAGAGAGACTGACAGAGAGTGCAAGAGACAGGTAAAGAGAGAGACAGACAGAGAGTGCAAGAGACAGGTAAAGAGAGAGACAGACAGAGCACAAAAGACAGGTAAAGAGAGCAAGAGAGAGAGAAAATGAGAGCAAGTGACAGAGAGAGAGCAAAAGAGAGAACAGAGAGAGCAAAAGACACAGCAAGAGCAAGAGCCAGAGAGTGCAATAGAGTGAGACTGAGAGAGAGCAAGAGAGACACACACACACACACACCAAGCAAAAGATGGAGAGGGCAAGAGAGTGTGAGACTGAGAAAGTAAGTGCAAGAGACAGAACAGGGGACAGAGAGAAAAAGAGGAAGGGAGGAAGAGAGAGACAGACAGCAAGAGACACTGCGAGAGAGAAAACAAAAGACAAAGAGAGAGTGATAAATCTCAAGAGACAGAGTGACTGTGACAAAAGAGAGTGAGAGCAAGAGAGTGAAAGCTAGATACAAAAGAGAGAGCAAGATACAGAGACAGAGAGAAAAAGACAGAGAACTAGACAGAGAGAGAGCAAGAAGAGACAGAGGGAAAGCAAGAGAGAGAGAAAGGGAGCAAGAGACTTGGGTAGACTGAGAGCAAGAGAGAGAGAGAGAGTGCAAGAGATGGACAGACAGAGCTAAAGAGAGGAAAAATGGGCAGAGAGAGTGAGTGAGTCAGAGCAAGAGACAGAGAGAGTGAGTGAGACAGAGCAAGAGACAGAGAGAAAGAAAAACAGACTGACAGTAGGGTGACCACACGTCCCGGAATGCCCAGGACTGTCCCTTATTGGGGGTCTGTATCCCGCATCACCCCCCACCGGGACAACAAAGAGCCAGCCAATGAGGACCATATAGCAAATACATTTCATTGGCTGGCTGGACTGGTGCATGCGAGACAGCTGGGGATGGAGCAGGTATGCTGGTGCTGCAAGTGAGACCCGCGGCTGAGGCTCCCGCCGGCGCTGACCATCTTTCTGAGGCTGTTCCCACTGGAAACTCTTACTATGTCAGCCTCAGAAAGATGGTCAGCGCCGGCAGGAGCCTCAGCCGCGGGTCTAGGGTGACCTGGCAGAACGGAAATGTGGTCACCCTAACTGACAGATAACAAGAGCAAAACTGACTGAGGCATCTGCGCAAAGGAAAGAGGAGCAATTGAGCATCAAACCAACCGCACAGTAGCAGACAAATGAAAATGACCATTGATTTGAATGGGGCTTTTAAATTTTTGAATGCTAGAATGGTCTGTAATAACACATTGCTATAGACTTCTCTGGCACGAAAGGGGTTAAATTTCTATTTAAATTAATGGGCATTTTTGAAGTGTTTAAATATTCCCTATGGCGCACTTGGTTGGCTCCAGGTTTGGCCCAATTTTCCTAAGTGCATCGGCCTCACTGTCTCTAGCATACAAGGGGTTACACTAAAAAAAAGGAGAGCATAATGCTAAAAAAAACATTAAAATGATAAAGTGAAATATAAAAACGTACAAATAAAAAAGTCAGAAAACTAATATACTGGAAATAACAGAATGCTTCAGATAAAACAGATGACATGAAAGATAAAGAAATGGCGCAATAACAGTGGAATGATAAAACAATACATATATGTACCAGACGATGCAGGCGTCGCGCTCGGAAAGGCAGGTTAACATAAGACTCCAATAAAAGGACAATAATAGAGGGATTTAACATAATAGAACCCAAAGTGCTTAATGTCTGGAATCGTCACATTCTATTCCCTAAAGCTCTGGGTCTGTTTGTGTTCTTTATCTCTTCTAATTAATGTGATAAATAAATCAGTTTCCTCCCTGCTTGGGTCTTTGTGTTATTTGAAATTGTACTCTTAAAGCTGTATGCCCAAAAATCAAAAGTGGAACGATTTCGGGGCACGTAACGGCGCCATAGGGTACAGAGCAACAGGGTTTTTAACCCTCTGAATGCTAAAGAGGTCTCCATAGTATTCAAGGGTTAAGAAAGGGCAGTAATGGGTCAGCGGAAGAGGATTCATAACCATATGTGGGAACTGTATGTTCTAGAGTCCCTGGAGTGGGCTCATGTGGTGCTGCTGGTGGAATATTAATATGTAACTTGTACCAAAAATGGGAGGTGCTTAATCAAATGTGGGGGTGTGGCTTGATGAACTCATAAAGTGGGTGGGAAGAGGGTAGAACAGGGCAGGAAGTTGGAGGACCAGGGTGGGAAGGAGGAGACGTGGGAGGAACAGGGTGGGAAGGAGAAGAAGTGGGAGGGATGTAGGTGGAACAGGGTGGGAAGGAGAAGAAGTGGGAGGGATGTAGGTGGAACAGGGCGGGAAGGAGGAGAAGTAGGTGAGAAGTGGGAGGAACAGGATGAGAAGGAAGAGAAGTGGGAGGGAAGTGGGAGGAACAGGTTGGGAAGGAGAAGAAGTGGGAGGGATGTAGGTGGAACAGGGTGGGAAGGAGGAGAAGTAGGTGAGAAGTGGGAGGAACAGGGTGGGAAGGATGAGAAGTGGGAGGAACAGGGTGGGATGGAGAAGAAGTGGGAGGGATGTAGGTGGAACAGGGTGGGAAGGAGGAGAAGTAGGTGAGAAGTGGGAGGAACAGGGTGGGAAGGATGAGAAGTGGGAGGGAAGTGGGAGGAACAGGGTGGGACAGAGAAGAAGTGGGAGGGATATAGGTGGAAAAGGGTGGGAAGGAGGAGAAGTAGGTGAGAAGTGGGAGGAACAGGGTGGGAAGGATGAGAAGTGGGAGGAACAGGGTTGGATGGAGAAGAAGTGGGAGGGATGTAGGTGGAACAGGGTGGGAAGGAGGAGAAGTGGGAGGGAAGTGGGAGGAACAGGGTGGGACAGAGAAGAAGTGGTAGGGATGTAGGTGGAACAGGGTGGGAAGGAGGAGAAGTAGGTGAGAAGTGGGAGGAACAGGGTGGGAAGGAGGAGAAGTGGGAGGGAAGGAGGAGTAGTAGGAGAAACAAGGTAGGAAGGGAAGTGGATGAGAAGTGGGGAGAATACTGTGGGAAGGAGAAGAAGTGGGCAGCAAGTGGAAAGAACAGGTTGGAAGGAAGAGAAGTGTGTGGGAAGTGGGAGGAAGTGGGAAGGAGGAGAAGTTGGTGAGAAGTGCGAGGAATAGGGTAGGAAGAAGAAGTTGGAGGCAATTCAGAGGAACAGGGGGAAGGAGAAGTGGGAGGAACAGGGTGGGAAGAAAGAGAAGTGGGTGAGAAGTGTGAGGAGCAGGGTGGGAAGGTGGAGAAGTGGGTGAGAAGTGTGAGGAACAGGGTGGGAAGGAGAAGAAGTGGTAGGGATGTAGGTGGAACAGGGTGGGAAGGAGGAGAAGTAGGTGAGAAGTGGGAGGAACAGGGTGGGAAGGAGGAGAAGTGGGAGGGAAGGAGGAGGAGTAGGAGAAACAAGGTGGGAAGGAAGGGAAGTGGATGAGAAGTGGGGAGAATAATGTGGGAAGGAGAAGAAGTGGGCAGCAAGTGGAAAGAACAGGTTGGAAGGAAGAGAAGTGTGTGGGAAGTGGGAGGAAGTGGGAAGGAGGAGAAGTTGGTGAGAAGTGCAAGGAATAGGGTGGGAAGGAGTAGAAGTGGGTTAGAAGTGGGAGGAACAGGGTGGGAAGGAAAATAAGTGGGAGGAACAGGGTGGGAAGGAGGAGAAGTGGGTGAGAAGTGGGAGGAACAGGGTGGGAAGGAAGATAAGTGGTTGGGAAATGGGAGGAACAGGGTGGGAAGGAGGAGAAGTGGGTGAGAAGTTTGAGGAACAGGGTGGGAAGGAGGAGAAGTGGGCACACCACCACAAGAGAATCAGCCTCTGTCCCTGGAGACCTGGTAATTAATTGCAAAAACCAGTGTCTTTGGGTCAGATCTGGAGAGTTCCCAGCTATGTTCATAACTGTCAGAGACTGATTTCTCCAGTGTTGGGGAGTTTCTTATGAAACTCTGCCCACTTCTGCTCCTTCCCACCCTGTTCCGCTCACTTATCCTCCTTCTCACCCTGTTCCTACCACTTGTCACTAACGTGTCCTCCTTCCCACCCTGCTTCTTCCACTTTCAGCCCACTTCTCCTCCTTCCCATCCTACTCCTCCCAATTCCCTCCCACTTCTTCTCCTTCCCATCCTGTTCCTCTCACTTCTCCTCCTTCCCACCCTGCTTCTTCCACTTTCAGCCCACTTCTCCTCCTTCCCACCCTACTCCTCCCAATTCCCGCCCAGGTCTCCTCCTTCTCACCCTGTTCCTCCCACTTCCCTCATACTTCTCCTCCTTCCCCACCAGTTCCTGCCACCTCTTCCCCACTTCTCCTCCTTTCCACCCTGTTCCTCCCAATTATCCTCTTTATCACCCTGTTCCTCCCACTTCCCCCACTTCTCCTCCTTTTCACTCTGTTCCTCCCACTTCCCACCCACTTCTCCTCCTTCCCCACTCAGTCCTTGCCACATCTCACCCACTTCTCCTCCTTCCCACCTTGTTCCTCCCACTTCCCTCCCACTTCTCCTCCTTGCCACCCTGTTCCTCCCACTCCCCCCCCCCCCACTTCTACTCCTTTTCACTCTGTGTATATAAGTGTATCACCCTGGTGTCCCTGTGTTTAGGAGATCAGACTGTGTTTATATAAGTGTATCACCCCAGTGCCCCTGTGTTTAGGAGATCAGACTGTGTGGTCTGTATATAAGTGTATCACCCCAGTGCCCCTGTGTTTAGGAGATCAGACTGTGTGGTGTGTATAGAAGTGTATCACCCCGGTGTCCCTGTGTTTAGGAGATCAGACTGTGTGGTGTGTATAGAAGTGTATCACCCCGGTGTCCCTGTGTTTAGGAGATCAGACTGTGTGGTGTGTATAGAAGTGTATCACCCCGGTGTCCCTGTGTTTAGGAGATCAGACTGCATGGTGTGTATAGAAGTGTATCACCCTGTTGTCCCTGTGTTTAGGAGATCAGACTGCGTGATGTGTATAGAAGTGTATCACCGTTGTGTCCCTGTGTTTAGGAGATCAGACTGCATGGTGTGTATACAAGTAAATCACCCCGGTGTCCCTGTGTTTAGGAGATCAGACTGTGTGGTGTGTATAGAAGTGTATCACCCCGTTGTCCCTGTGTTTAGGAGATCAGACTGTGTGGTGTGTATAGAAGTGTATCACCCCGGTGTCCCTGTGTTTAGGAGATCAGATTGTGTGGTGTGTATCACCCTGGTGTCCCTGTGTTTAGGAGATCAGACTGTGTGGTGTGTATATAAGTGTATAACCCTGGTGTCCCTGTGTTTAGGAGATCAGACTGCGTGGTGTGTATATAAATGTATCACCCTGGTGTCCCTGTGTTTAGGAGATCAGACTGCGTGGTGTGTATATAAGTGTATCACCCTGGTGTCCCTGTGTTTAGGAGATCAGACTGTGTGGTGTGTATATAAGTGTATCACCCTGGTGTCCCTGTGTTTAGGAGATCAGACTGTGTGGTGTGTATAGAAGTGTATCACCCTGGTGTCCCTGTGTGTAGGAGATCAGACTGTGCAGTTTGTATATAAGTGTATCACCCTGGTGTCCCTGTGTTTAGGAGATCAGATTGTGTGGTGTATATAGAAGTGTATCACCCTAGTGTCCCTGTGTTTAGGAGATCAGACTGTGTGGTGTGTATAGAAGTGTATCACCCTGGTGTCCCTGTGTTTAGGAGATCAGACTGTATGGTGTGTATATAAGTGTATCACCCTGGTGTCCATATGTTTAGGAGATCAGACTGTGTGGTGTATAGAAGTGTATCACCCTGGTGTCCCTGTGTTTAGGAGATCAGACTGTGTGGTGTGTATAGAAATGTATCACCCTGGTGTCCCTGTGTTTAGGAGATCAGACTGTGTGGTGTGTATAGATGTGTATCACCCTGGTGTCCCTGTGTTTAGGAGATCAGACTGTGTGTTGTGTATATAAGTGTATCACCCTGGTGTCCCTGTGTTTAGGAGATCAGACTGTGTGGTGTGTATATAAGTGTATCACCCTGGTGTCCCTGTGTTTAGGAGATCAGACTGTGTGTTGTGTATATAAGTGTATCACCCTGGTGTCCCTGTGTTTAGGAGATCAGACTGTATGGTGTGTATATAAGTGTATCACCCTGGTGTCCCTGTGTTTAGGAGATCAGACTGTGTGGTATGTGTGTATATACGTGTATCACCCTGGTGTCCCTGTGTTTAGGAGATCAGACTGTGTGGTGTGTATATAAGTGTATCACCCTGGTGTCCCTGTGTTTAGGAGATCAGACTGTGTGGTGTGTATATAAGTGTATCACCCTGGTGTCCCTGTGTTTAGGAGATCAGACTGTGTGGTATGTGTGTATATACGTGTATCACCCTGGTGTCCCTGTGTTTAGGAGATCAGACTGTGTGGTGTGTATATAAGTGTATCACCCTGATGTCCCTGTGTTTAGGAGATCAGACTGTGTGGTGTGTATATAAGTGTATCACCCTGGTGTCCCTGCGTTTAGGAGATCAGACTGTGAGGTGTGTATATAAGTGTATCACCCTGGTGTCCCCGTGTTTAGGAGATCAGACTGTGTGGTGTGTATATAAGTGTATCACCCTGGTGTCCCTGCGTTTAGGAGATCAGACTGTGTGGTGTGTATATAAGTGTATCACCCTGGTGTCCCTGTGTTTAGGAGATCAGACTGTGTGGTGTGTATATAAGTGTATCACCCTGGTGTCCCTGTGTTTAGGAGATCAGACAGTGCGGTGTGTATATAAGTGTATCACCCTGATGTCCCTGTGTTTAGGAGATCAGACTGTGTGGTGTGTATATAAGTATATCACCCTGGTGTCCCTGTGTTTAGGAGATCAGACTATGTGGTGTGTATATAAGTGTATCACCCTGGTGTCCCTGTGTTTAGGAGATCAGACTGTGTGGTGTGTATATAAGTGTATCACCCTGGTGTCCCTGCGTTTAGGAGATCAGACTGTGTGGTGTGTATATAAGTGTATCACTCCGGTGTCCCTGCGTTTAGGAGATCAGACTGTGTGGTGTGTATATAAGTGTATCACTCCGGTGTCCCTGTGTTTAGGAGATCAGACTGTGTGGTGTGTATATAAGTGTATCACCCTGATGTCCCTGTGTTTAGGAGATCAGACTGTGTGGTGTGTATATAAGTGTATCACCCTGGTGTCCCTGTATTTAGGAGATCAGACTGTATGGTGTGTATATAAACCTATCACCCTGGTGTCCCTGTGTTTAGGAGATCAGACTGTGTGGTGTGTATAGAAGTGTATCACCCTGGTGTCCCTGTGTTTAGGAGATCAGACTGTGTGGTGTGTATATAAGTGTATCACCCTGGTGTCCCTGTGTTTAGGAGATCAGACTGTGTGGTGTGTATAGAAGTGTATCACCCTGGTGTCCCTGTGTTTAGGAGATCAGACTGTGTGGTGTGTATATAAGTGTATCACCCTGGTGTCCCTGTGTTTAGGAGATCGGACTGTGTGGTGTGTATATAAGTGTATCACATTGCTCTACATCAATAAAACTCAAATTATTGTTTGTTTAAATGTCAGTATATGTGTTTATAAATTACCCTGTGTAAATAAAATACTTATTTGTGTAAATTTGTGTAAATAGGTCGTGAATTAGTCTAAAAATTCTTGGTAATGCCCCTCCCACCAGTCACGCGCCCCAACAACACCCCCTAAAACACAAGTGTCCCTCTCTGCAATTTGAAATGTTGGGAGGTATGATGGACTCTGCCTGATGCAGGATGAGAAAACCGCCAATAACTCTTTTGTCTACTTCCAGAGAGTTTGCCCAGTCTGGTCTGTTCTGTGGTGGCCGATGCACAGTGAGGATGATGTACAAGTAATATAATGGTGTAATTCATGGGCATATCAACTGCACCATAGGGAGCAATGAAACATTTACTTTCATTTAAATGGGCTTTTTTTAACCCCTTGAATGAAAGTGAGGTCTCCAGCACATTGGAGATAAGA
This sequence comes from Rhinophrynus dorsalis, assembly GCA_037306005.1. NCBI lineage: Eukaryota > Metazoa > Chordata > Amphibia > Anura > Rhinophrynidae > Rhinophrynus > Rhinophrynus dorsalis. Next base: position 178,349,326 of record CM074726.1, read on the forward strand.
GGAGACCTTATCATATTGTAGAAATATATAAGAGGTCAATACAAGGATCTCTGTGGTGAGCTATTTATTCCAAGGCCTGATCAGATGACCAGGGGACACCCCTTGAGATTAGAGGAAAGGAGGTTTAGACTTCAGCAGAGGAAGGGGTTTTTTACAGTAAGGTCTGTTAAATTGTGGAATTCCTTGCCCAAGGAGGTAGTTATGGCAGATACAATGGATACATTCAAGAGAAGATTAGATACATTTCTTTCAAAAGGGAACATACAGGGTTATACTGTTTATCAGTAGGAAGATCAGGAAGGTCTGATAAAGACTAATTTAACCCTTTGAGTGCCAGAGGGGTACACAAAGCATTGCTTTGCAATGCGTTGCATACCCCTCTGGCACTCAAAGGGTTAATTGGCAGCAGGAAAGCTATAAAATTCTCAGTTACTGGGGTATGAGGAGAAGGTTGAACTTGATGGACTTGTGTCTTTATTCAACCTAATTTATTTACTACTATGTTAACCAAGGGGTTAAAAATCCTATTAAAATGAATAAGAAATTTGGGAATTTTTCATTTGTTCCCTATGTGCAATTGGTTCAATCCTATATTGCACTATATTTTTTCCATGCATCACCCACGCTGTGCGCCTTCCAGAGTTGGACACACTGGACTGGGCAAATTCTCCGGGGACATGATCACAGACAGAGAATCACCTTGTAATGTGACGCCAGTTTCGCTAATGGTAGACAGATACTGATCCCTTGTCTGCAATGACGCTGTCTGCTGGTAAAGTGAAATGGCCCAAGGCAGTAATGCTATCTACCTGTTTGTACCGACTACCTAATAGTAACCATGATCTGTACTGATCCCCGGAGACAGGTCTGTCATGTAAACATCTGTTTATTTTAAGACTAGAAGAGTTGCTTTCGAATGAAACAAAGGCAGATATTTTTTTTTTCCACTATGGGTAGTAAAGAGGTGGACATTGCCAGATTTCTCATTAGGCAGAGTAGGAGACCATCTAGAGAAGGTGTGGGGAATGTGAAGTCTTCTGGCTGTTGTGGAATACAACTCCAGGCTGAGGATCATGGGATTTGTAGTCTAGTAACAAATGGAGTATCAGAGAATGCCCATTCCTGCCCTATATGCAACACATTCAGCCAGTACCTGGTCAGGTAGACTGTAGATGAGGTCTGATGATGCTGTTGACGTCGCCGGAGGCCTGCGCAGGCACCCACCCACACAGCTGTGGGTGAAGTATGGCGTACGCCATAACTGAAGCACAACGTTCGTGCACAGTATCATTATTGGCATTTCACCTCTCAGTGCAACCAGAACTGAGAGGGTGAAAAAATTGAAGGCTGCTTAAGCCGGCCGGGCATAACTGGGAAGCACAACATAGTGCTAATGCAGAGGGACAGCGGGTTTGGGCCACCAAATCGGAACAGTTGCCAGCTATGCCTCCACCTATTATGCTTCTATAGAGAAATACCAGAACAAGAGGACTTGACCTAAAGTGAGAGGGTGGACGATTCAGCAATAATGTGCTTAAGTAAACTGCACAGAAAGATTCTTCTATCCATGGAACAGTCATCCAGAGGAAATGGTAAGGGCCAGTACAATAAAGGCATTAAAAATGCCTGGGATAGACATGTCTCTTCTGAGAACTACATAAGTCTGTGTATTTTATCTTATTCTAAAAATATGCAGACTGAATGGGACGATAAGTTCTTATCTGATGTCTATGTTTTTAATCACATGTCTTAGTACATCTCCCACTGTAGTCTATAACTAAATCTCTCCCATAGAATAACATAGGAACTGGAAAGTTTATCTCACTGGAGAAGTGATCTCCTGTTTATCACACCTTAGTACATCTCCCCTGTAGTCTATAACTAAATATCTCCCATAGAATAACATAGGAACTGGAGAGTTTATCACACTGGAGAAGTTATCTCCTCTTTATCACACCTTAGTACATCTCCCCCTGTAGTCCATAACTATTGGCGTGATACAAGAAACATTCGCATCGGATAAAGGCATTTTTATGCGCAGATAGATTTTGCGCATGTTCTACCAGGAAGCTGAATACCGAATGCTTCTTGAATTGCGCATAAAAAATTCCAACACTGCACAGACGTATAAATTCATTCGCAATAGCACTTCCTGCATTGGGCGCATTTGCTATTCCACTCACACAGATTCGTTAATCTTAGCCACGCTCACAAAAAATAAACATACGCAGCCATTCGCTAATCTTGAATTTTCACGCGAAATTCAACAAAATCATGTGCAAACCTATTCCCTAGTGATTTTCACATGGGAAATAGCAATTGCGCACGTTTCCTGCATCGCGTCATATATCTCTCCCATAGAATAACATAGGAACTGGAGAGTTTATCTCACAGGAGAGAAGTTATCTCCTCTTTATCACACCTTAGTACATCTCCCCCTGTAGTCTATAACTAAATCTCTCCCATAGAATAACATAAGGACTGGAGAGTTTATCTCACTGGAGAAGTTATCTCCTCTTTATCACACCTTAGTACATCTCCCCTGTAGTCTATAATTAAATATCTCCCATAGAATAACATAGGAACTGGAGAGTTTATCACACTGGAGAAGTTATCGCCTCTTTATCTCACCTTAGTACATCTCCCCCTGTAGTCTATAACTAAATCTATCCCATAGAATAACATAGGAACTGGATAGTTTATCTCACAGGAGAGAAGTTATCGCCTCTTTATCACACCTTAGTACATCTCTCCTGTAGTCTATAATTAAATCTCTCCCATAGAATAACATAGGAACTGGAGAGTTTATCACACTGGAGAAGTTATCACCTCTTTATCACACCTTAGTACATCTCTCCTGTAGTCTATAACTAAATCTCTCCCATAGAATAACATAGGAACTGGAGAGTTTATCTCACTGGAGAAGTGTACACACATCCCTTTACATTGTTTCTCTTTACTAAAGTTAATAAAAACTACCACTTGAGGGAGCTCTCACCTAAAACACAAGAGGAAATTATACCCCTGCCCTATCAGTATTTTATTATGTGATAAGTACATTTGTGTTCTAAAGAGTGAATTTACATTTATGTTTTATTTAGAGCACAGGGGAGAAATGAGAGTAAATGAGAGTTTTCTTACACTTAGGGCCATATTTTCAAAAGGAAAGAAGCAATTCTATAACAAACCAACTGCAACTCTAAGTACACCTGACTGCTGTGTGATGGACTCCTACCTAGGTAAGTGCTTCTGTTACACACAGTAATTATATAGATACACCTGACTGCTGTATGATGGACTCCTACCTAGGTAAGTGCTTCTGTTACACACAGTAATTATATAGATACGCCTGACTGCTGTATGATGGACTCCTACCTAGGTAAGTGCTTCTGTTACACACAGTAATTATATAGATATACCTGACTGCTGTATGACGGACTCCTACCTAGGTAAGTGCTGTGTGATGGACTCCTACCTAGGTAAGTACTTCTGTTACACACACTAATTATATAGATACACCTGACTGCTGTGTGACGGACTCCTACCTAGGTAAGTGCTTCTGTTACACACAGTAATTACATAGATACACCTGACTGCTGTGTGACGGACTCCTACCTAGGTAAGTGCTTCTGTTACACACAGTAATTACATAGATACACCTGACTGCTGTGTGACGGACTCCTACCTAGGTAAGTGCTTCTGTTACACACAGTAATTACATAGATACACCTGACTGCTGTGTGACGGACTCCTACCTAGGTAAGTGCTTCTGTTACACACAGTAAATATATAGATACACCTGACTGCTGTAAGATGGACTCCTACCTAGGTAAGTGCTTCTGTTACACACAGTAATTATATAGATACACCTGACTGCTGTAAGATGGACTCCTACCTAGGTAAGTGCTTCTGTTACACACAGTAATTATGTAGATACACCTGACTGCTGTGTGATGGACTCCTACCTAGGTAAGTGCTTCTGTTACACACAGTAATTATACAGATACACCTGACTGCTGTATAATGGACTCCTACCTAGGTAAGTGCTTCTGTTACACACAGTAATTTTATGGCAAGCACAGAGGCTTCATATTATGCTTTATCCTTCCTTACTGCCACCCTCTGCAGCAAAAAAAACTTTATTTCCTTTACAGGTTAATGAGTTTCTTTTCCATTGTCTCTGCCCTATTGCCTAGTCTTTAGTGTGGCTTTGAATCGCCTTCTGGGTGTTTGGGGCCAGTCTCTTTTTTCCTTGCGGGGCTGTTTTTATTGCTGTGTCCTGCTACCCAACTGCTTTTTGGGGCCAGTCTCTTTTTTCCTTGCGGGGCTGTTTTTATTGCTGTGTCCTGCTACCCAACTGCTTTTGTTTGGCCCTGGTTCCCTTGTTGCCCGAGTCTCTACACGCCCTGTTACTTTGTGCTCTACCGGCTCTGTCCCCTTTGACTCCGCGCGGCTCGGTGGTTTCACAGCCTAGACACAGATTTGCACCTGTGTGGTTTAGCGACTGAGGCCTATTGGGGGTGGTGGCCATTTTGTTGAGCGCTCACCTCGCATATCTCTGCTGTGTTGCAGTGTAGATTTGGTACTTTTGCTCCCCTTGGGTTCTTTTGTATCACTTTGGCATTGTGTTTTCCATTACACCTGTAGCACCGGATACTGGACTAAGTCCTTAAAGGAGCAATAAACTTTTTTTTGGAAAAAATATATATTATAGGGATTTTCCTATTGAGTAAAATAAGGGTACTCCCACTGCCGAGAGATTTATATTTTCAGAGTTATTACACTTTAAACCCATGTTTTTTTACATTAGCAGTGCCCTCTAGTGGTCACATTCTAATTAGATTTCCTGTTAGATTCTAATGGAGAGGAAAGTCAGAAAAGTCAGAGACATACAGTTGTCCATAGAATGTGATAGAAACTGCTGAGTCACTTCCTGTCAGTTAGAACTATCAGGAAGTAAACATAGTAAATTCACTTCCTGATTATTTAAACTGCTATAATCCTATATAATAATTTGCTAAAACGTGTATAACGACGCAGTCATGCACAGTAGAGACTGCCTGTGACGAGGCTGATGCAGAGTGGGGCACTCCAAAGAAGTGTCCTGCTCTGTATCAGCCGCAGCGCTGGTAGTCTCTACTGAGCATGACTGCACCGCAACCGGCTGGCACTGTATCAGCCGCAGTGTGGGCAGTCCCTACTGCACATGACTGCCCCGAGACCGGCTATCAGTGGCACTGTGGCCCGTGTAACGGGCTCTTCAACTAGTTTTTGAATAAAACATCTGACAGAGATGGGAGTGACCTTGTTTTATCCAGCAGGAAATGCTCTGTAATATATGTGTTTTCATAAAAAAAGTTTACTGCTCCTTTAACTTCAGATTCTGAGATCAGCCTTTATTGGGGATTATTACTTCTTGGCCTATTGTGCACTGGTCAACTGCACCCTGGTGTCAGTGGGATACCCTTTAGTTCTATTCTGTGTATTAAACCTATACCAGTGCCGGATTAAGAGCATCATGGGCCTGATGCTGAGGATTTTGGTGACCTGGACAGAACATTGCCTTCGGCACTCTGACTGCGCAGTCTCAAGCCATCATGGCACAGTCCATGCAAACATGACGTATCTGGGTCTGCCTCTTGCTTTGGGCCTCTAACCACAGTTATGATTCACGTGACCGCTGCAGTGGGAAGTCCTGCACATGATGCCCCATCATGTCGGTACAGGCCATCCCTCGGATGGCTCCTTATATTAACTCTGGAGGTAAACACTCTACTCAGTTCAGTGGTCCAGTTCCAGTGTCAATTTATGCTGACTCTAGCAAGAGGCTATAATCCTGTTACTACAGGTTGTACATCCATTTTTTGACACCGCAGATTACAGGTAGTATTCACTTGTGCGGCTTTGTCCCACTACATAGACCCTCACCTCAGGAGGTAATACAGCTGAAGATTATGACAGCTCTTAGGGCTAAGCCTGACTCTGGAGGAACACACTCTACTCGGTGCAGAGGTACGGTCCCTGTACTGGATTCCGGTGACTCTGCCTATTGGAAATAATCCTGTTACTACCACTTGTTTACCTCTTTTTGACGCCGCAGATTTCAGGCGGTATTGACTTCTGCGGCTTCATCCCACTACTTAGGCCCTCACCTCTGGAGGTAATACAGCTGAGGAGTAAGAAGGTGCTAAGGGCCAAGCCTGGTTCCTACGGCTCCACTTCTAGATTGGGTTTGGCCATTTTCCTTACGGCAGACGGTATACTGTTTGGTGGCAATTATATATAGGATCTCAGGATATTTCTAACTGCTTTTATGGCCCTCTCATCTTTAAATGAGTGTCTGGACCTCTGGTTTTGCCTGGCGCAGACTTGAGACCTCGTGTGGCCCGATGTTCGGATGACAGCCTCCTCAAGACCACAATATTAGGGTTTTTCCCTCCACTAGGCACACCTGGTAGAGCCAGGTTTTCCTGGGAACAGTTCATATCACGGTTGTATTCTGGTCAGTCTCACTCTTTCAGTCATGTTTCTGTTGTGGAAAATGGGGGGCAAACTCTCCCATTATTCCCATATGTGGTTTTCAGTATTTTTTTATCAGGGGAAGGCCTTCAGGATGATCAATACGTATCAATAGGCCATCTCGGTGGGGCTTGGTGCTGTCTATGGTTCCTCTTGGTCAGTGTCCTTATGTTTGTCAACGTCTTTTCCGGACCACCTTAATCACATTCTCTTTCTCTGTGGGAGATTACTGTGGTAATAGCTTTTCTGGAGGCTCGTCCTCTGCCTGCTGTGCTATCATTGACACAATTCATGACTCCAATAACTACGTTATTGTCTTCTTTTCTTCTCTGTGAGTATCACAGGTTCATGCCTTGGTCCGTCCCTCTGGATCTTTCAGGCTGGAGGGGGTACAGTTGATCGTTTGTCATTGTCTTAAACCTAGGTGGTGACGTATCCTCTTTTTCCAGAGACTATAGTTGTGTGTTGTTCAGTGTCTACAGGCCTACGAACATCATATAGCTCTTTTGGGGAATCCAGGTTGGACTCGATTGCTCTTTTCCTTCAGTGACCCCTTCTTCCGGTGTCATCAACCGCACTGACAGGATGGGTGTTTTGATTTGTGCAATTGTCTGGTATTGCCATATCCCAGTTCAGAGCATGTTCCTCCAGAGGAGTTATGGCGTCGATGGCCCTGCAGATTGGGAGTTGGTTGGAGGTTGTGCTTCGGGCGGTGGATTGGTTTGTAGATTCCAAGTTTACAGTTATTTTATTTTGAAACCTGAGGCTCATGTATTAAGTTTGTTTATCTAGCTTTAAAGTAGCATAATATGAAGCCTCCGTGCTTGCCGATTATTATCCCTCCCTGTGTTCCCTCCCCTTTCATTGTTCTCTTGTTTCTTCAGGTTGTGGTCTCCTGATTATTGATGGTTTATTGCTGTCTGGTTCCCAGCTGTTTGGATGTTCAAGTTGGAAGTTTGGAGTTGGCTGTTCCTGTTTGGAGATGGCCAGGTTCTTCTGTCCCTATGTTCGCAGAAAGAGGAGGCTGATGCGTCCTGAGTACCAGTGGTGTTCGGAATAGTGGTTTCCAGAAGTTGGATCTCTTGTTCACTGTTGGAGTTTCATGTTCCATTTGGGAGATGACCATGTTCTTTGGTCGCTGTGTTCACAGAAAGAGGGAGTTTCACATATTACATCACAGTTTCTATTGGAATGATGGACCATGATTGGACAGGGGTGGAGTATGATGATAGTGGAGTGTTTTTGTTCTATTTTATTAACAATAAAGTTTTTATTTGCTGCTGAGGGGCAGCAAAGAGGCAGTAAGTTTGCTTATAATAGATATGTACCCAGTCCTCAATTAAAATTATCCACTTTAGCTACCGTCACCCAATCCTTAGCTAAAGGGATAGCAACACTTAATATGTAAAAAAAAGGAAAAAAAAAAAAAGAAAACCAAAAACAAAAAAATATATATATATTATAGGGTTTATCCCTCTGAGTAGTAAAAAAAGGGGGATCCCACTGCTGAAAGGTGTTTTATTCAAAAGTTATTGGAGATTTATGGTCAACTGACCAGAGCTGTCCATAGGATAGTGTAGCAACAGCGCTACCATACAATTTCAGGCCACTGTGATACAACACCTAAAAAAATTCAGTTTTGAGCTTTAATAACTTTCGAATAAAACACATTTCAGTAGTGGAAGTTCCCTTGTTATACTCAGGAGAACAAACCCTATAAAAAAAAATATGTATATATATATATATATATATATATATACATTTTTAGGAAGAGACGGCACTCGCAGGAAATTGATTGAAAAAAGATTCAAACGATGAATTTTTTTCAATCAATTTCCTGCGAGTGCCGTCTCTTCCTAAAAATGTATGTATCGTTCTTATGATTGGCACCCCGGTTTTTTGTTCAACATCACAGCGAGTGCATCTCACATTGCATTGTATATATATATATATATATATATATATATATATATATATATATATAAATATATAAATAAGTGTTGCTATTCATTTAATTAAGGATTGGGTGATGACAGCTACAGTGGATTATTTTAAGTGAGGACTGGGTACATATCTAGCATAAGGAATAAACCCTACAATATATATTTTTTTTAGATTTTACATCTTACTATTCCTTTTAAAGAATTCTAGAGTTCAACAGCCCTTACTGTAAACACACCCCTTCCACTGCTGAAATTGAAACCTCATTTTCTCTGATCTTAAGGGACCCATATATATTTGATCAACTTAAGGTGACCCCTAAATATTTGATAAGATAATTGTTCAAACCTTCGAATGAAAAGTTCACTTGATAGATCCTTGTACTGATCTCACAAATACGAGACCTCTCTTGAATCCAGGGGTTATTGAGATCAATGGTAATGTTGATTTACCCCACCTACAATGCAGAGGTTATGCTTCAAAATTCCTTCATTTTAATTTCTTATGTCAGGGGGGATAGACCTGCGGCCATCCTGCTGTTGCTGGGCTACAACAACCACTGGATTTGTTGTTCAGCAATTGCTGGAGGGCCATATGTTGATCACTTTTGCCCTTTTACTGTAAGGGACAGACCAGTGTGATGTCTTCACGTGTAGAGTCTTTCTCACGATCCACCCTCCGGACATTGGCCGTGCCTTCAAGCAGTAAACAAGATTTTGTGGTCACTTGCAGACGCCTTTGCCTGCTTTCCGAGCCACTCTAAAGGATTTTCTGATGCAAGACATTAAAAAAAAGCAATTTTGTGGGTGGCATTTGGACTTCCTCATTTACAAGGATGAGAACCGGCGGCGTGAGCGAGTCATGTGCTGGGCAGATCTCCACAGGAGATGGGAAAGGACAAAACCACAGGACTTCCAAGTCTCCCACTGACCTGATCAAGACCTTCACCACATACACTTGCGTGTTTGTTTATTATTTGTTACAAAATATACACCATGTGTTGTACAATATAGTGGCTGATATTGCTCATCCTGTATGATACAAGATCTGATTTCTCCCACATTGCACAATACAATATCCAGTCTCCCCTCACACTGTAAAATACAGGGTCTGATCTCTCCTCACACTGTACAATACAGGACTGATCTCTCATCACACTGTACAATACAGAGACTGATCTCCCCTCACACTGTACAATGCAGGGTCTGATCTCTCCTCACACTGTACAATACAGGACTGACCTCTCCTCACACTGTACAATACAGGACTGGTCTCCCCTCACACTGTACAATACAGGACTGATCTCTCCTCACACTGTACAATACAGGGACTGATCTCCCCTCACACTGTACAATACAGGACTGATCTCTCCTCACACTGTACAATACAGGACTGATCTCTCCTCACACTGTACAACACAGGACATGATCTCTCATCACACTGTACAATACAGGACTGATCTCTCCTCACACTGTACAATACAGGACTGATCTCTCCTCACACTGTACAATACAGGGACTGATCTCCCCTCACACTGCACAATACAATATCCAATCTTCCCTCAAACTGTACAATACAGGACTGATCTCTCCTCACACTGTACAATACAGGGACTGATCTCCCCTCACACTGTACAATACAGGGACTGATCTCCCCTCACACTGTACAATACAATATCCAATCTCTCCTCACACTGTACAATACAGGACTGATCTCTCCTCACACTGTACAATACAGGGACTGATCTCCCCTCTCACTGTACAATACAGGACTGATCTCTCCTCACACTGTGCAATACAGGGACTGATCTCCCCTCACATTGTACAATACAGGGTCTGATCTCTCCTCACACTGTGCAATACAAGACTGATCTCTCCTCACACTGTACAATACAGGGACTGATCTCCCCTCACACTGTACAATACAGGATCTGATCTCTCCTCACACTGTACAATACAGGATCTGATCTCTCCTCACACTGTACAATACCGGACTGATCTCTCCTCACACTGTACAATACAGGGACTGATCTCTCCTCACACTGTACAATACAGGGTCTGATCTCTCCTCACACTGTACAATACAAGACTGATCTCTCCTCACACTGTACAATACAATGTGAAAGTTAGGGGGAAAATGCATAGATGCTTTGGTTTAGTAATATTTCATAATAAAAGCAGCTCTGATTAATCTTCATAGTATTTGGACCATGGAGATTGTTATTTCAATACTGTCAGAGTTGTAGTTCAAGAGTAATTGAATAATAAAGTATCCCCCTCCCGTCCCTTTTACTTATGTAACACTGAGCATCTCAGAGCAGCAGGGTGGTGTCCAAGTGGATTGCAGAGAGGAACAATCTTCAATTAAGATAAGGGAAAAACCTGTAAAAAACTGTCAGTGGGGTCAGGGCTTTCATTGTTTTCACAGTAAAAAGATTGGTCCTTGCTTTGAGCTGTTTGTGGACCAAATTCCATATCTGAGGTGAGCAGTGTTACACTAATAAAAGGGGCGGGAGGGGGATACTTTATCATTCAATTACTCTCTATGGCCCAAATACTATGAAGATTAATTGGAGCTGCTGTTTTTGTGAAACATTACTATCCCTTTAAGCTCACCCATAGATTAACATAGGAACTGAATATTTTATCTCACTGTAGTTTTCTCTTCTTTATCACACTGTAGTTTATAACTAATGCTGTACCACAGAATTACATAGGAACTGGAGAGTTTATCTCACTGGGGAAGTTATCTCCTCTTTATCATATCTTAGTACATCTCCCCAGTAGTCTATAACTAAAGATCTCCCATAGAATAACATAGGAGCTGGAGAGTTTATCACACTGTAGAAGTTATCTCCTCTTTATCATATCTTAGTACATCTCCCCTGTAGTCTATAACTAAAGATCTCCCATAGAATAACATAGGAGCTGGAGAGTTTATCTCACTGGAGAAGTTATCTCCTCTTTATCACACCTTAGTACATCTCCCCTGTAGTCTATAACTAAATCTCTCCCATGGAATAACATAGGAACTGGAGAGTTTATCTCACTGGGGAAGTTATCTCCTCTTTATCACATCTTAGTACATCTCCCCTGTAGTCTATAACTAAAGATCTCCCATAGAATAACATAGGAGCTGGAGAGTTTATCTCACTGGAGAAGTTATCTCCTCTTTATCACACCTTAGTACATCTCCCCTGTAGTCTATAACTAAAGCTCTCCCATAGAATAACATAGGAACTGGAGAGTTTATCACACTGGAGAAGTTATCTCCTCTTTATCACACCTTAGCACATCTCCTCTGTAGTCTATACCTAAATCTCTCCTATAGAATAACATAGGAACTGGAGAGTTTATCTCACTGGAGATGTTATCTCCTCTTTATCACACCTTAGTACATCTCTCCTGTAGTCTATAACTAAAGCTCTCCTACAGAATAACATAGAAACTGGAGCATTTATCACAGTAGATAAAATACCTCCTCTTTATCACATCTTAGTACATTTCCCCAGTAGTCTATCACTAAAGCTCTTCCAAAGAATAACATAGGAACTGAAGAACTGATGTAATTGAAGGGGTGATCACTTCATTTTCCCACCTTAGCACATCTCCCCTGTAATCAAAACTAAAGGTCTCCAATAAAATAACTGAAGATGTTATCTCCTCTTTATCACACATTAGTGCAGTGCTTCTAAGTTTTTATTTTCACATAATACCCTATTTGACTGTAGGACAGAAGATGAAGTGTCAATGTCAATGGAACATGTTCAGAGAAAGGATAGATATCTAATGGAGTGCCTCAGGGTTCAGTAAATGGTCCTATTCTCTTTAATAACTTCACTAGTAATATTGATAGTGACGTTCCAGGTAAGGTGCGCTTAATTGCAGATAACTCCATAACAGGGTTGACTTTATAGAAAGAATATGACAAATCCACAGTGATTTATGACAATTGAGGAATGGAGAAGAGTATACAATCTTAAGTTTAATGCTACAAAGTCCAAGATAATGTATTTCAAAAACAAAAACCCAGAGGTGAAATGCAAGCTTAAAAGTTATTTGCTAACAACAACAGCAGAAGAAAGGGACTTGGGGGAGTTATTTCAGATGAGTTGAAAATCGGCAAGCAGTGCAGTCAAGCAGAGGGAAAAGCTAACCAGGTTCTGGGCTATATAACACATGGCATTAGCACCACAATGAGAGAGTTATTAATGCCACTATACAGCTTACTGGTAAGGCCTCCCCTCAGTACCGTGTGCAGTTCTGGAAAGCACATCTTCAGAAGGACATTGATAAATTGCAAGCAGTTCAAAAATTGTTGTGAGATATTAATGAAGAAAAAAAACAACTTACCAGGATAGACTCAAAAACTTCCAACCTGGAAGACAGGAAGGGATGAAGGCATATGATAGAAACATTTAGCTATATTAAAGTAGTGTAAAGTCTCACGTATAATACTCACAATTTTCTCCTTTTTTACCTTATGTGAAGTGGAGGGTGCGTATTATACACGAGAGGAAAAGTATATTTATCCTTGTGTCTGCTCCCCTACTCCCTCCCACCCCAATACGCTCCCACATTCCCCTCCCTCTACTTTCCCCCTCTGCGCAGTGGATGGTATGCTTGCCGCTCGCTTCCCGCATCCCCCTGCGTGGACCAGTAGTAATTCAAGATCATGGTAGTGCCAAGAAGGTCCTTGCAGGGCGCTACTGTAGTTTCAGTGCTCAGAGGAACTACCTTGATTTTGAATTAACACAGGTCTTCACAGGGATATGCTGGAACCGCGCATCAAGTGCAAGCATTCCGCCAATTGTGCAGATATTTCAGATACGTCCAGAGGAGGAGGAGGAGGAGAGTGGAGGGAGCGGAAGGTGGGAGCGTATTGAGGTGGGAGGGAAGCAGGCAAGACACTCATTTTTTGTTTTTTTGGTGGGTAGAGGTTGGGAAAACAAGGGTGCGTATTATACATAGACACTTCTGTTTTTCCCTAAAATCTTGGTTATAATTTATACACAGGTGCGTATCATACCTGAGATTTTACGGTATTTCTTAACCCTTTGAGTGCCAGAGGGGTACGCAACGCATTGCAAAGCAATGCGTTGCGTACCACCCTGACACTCAAAGGGTCAAAGTTATGGAGGGAAGCATTTTTCAGAAAAACAGGGATATTAAAACAAGACGACAAGTGATACGCATAAGTAACACCTTACAGAAAAGGGGATAGACTCAAGGAACAGCCTCCCAGCAGAAGTGGTAAAGGAGTTAAAAAACGCCTGGGATAGACAGAAGTCTGTTCTGAGAACTATGTAAGACTGCAATTTACCTGGATAGGAAAACGGGAGAACTAGACGGGACAACTGATTTTTATTTGCTGTCAGAATCGATGTTAACACAAAGACAGGTTATATGCTTTTTGTTATGGCCCTAATGAAGTGTAGATAACGTTAGTTTTATAGCGCCAACTTATTCTGAAGGGATGTACGATAGCAGTGGCGTAACTATAGGGGTCACAGGGGTCGCACCTGCGACCGGGCCCGGCCGCCCCCTGCAATCCCTCCGCCTGGCGCCTGCAGTCTCCCTCCGGCGCTGTAGTAATGCAGAGCACTGGAAGATGACATCATCTAGTAATGCAGAGCGCAGAGAGGTGACATCATCTAGTAATGCAGAGCGCAGAGAGGTGACATCATCTAGTAATGCAGAGCGCTGGGAGATGACATCATCTAGTAATGCAGAGCGCTGGGAGATGACATCATCTAGTAATGCAGAGCGCTGGGAGATGACATCATCTAGTAATGCAGAGCGCTGGGAGATGACATCATCTAGTAATGCAGAGCGCTGGGAGATGACATCATCTAGTAATGCAGAGCGCTGGGAGATGACATCATCTCTCAGCGCTCTGCATTACTAAGAGGACCACGTGGGAGCTCCAGGGAGGTAGGAGATGGGGGCATTGTGAAGATTGAGGGGTATTGTAGAGGGGGTCAGTGTGGTTGAGGGGGTCAATGCGGTGAGGGGACTCGTGGCACCAGGGCCCAGAGGCTTCTAGTTACTCCTCTGTACAATAGGGAATACACATACAGAGATGAAGTAAAAAGAAGTAAAAACAGGAGGCGCTCCTAGTGCATATCTCCCAAGTGTCCCTCTTTAGGAGGAACAGTCCCTCTTTGAGGCCAAAATCCCTCTGTCCCTCTTTCCCATCCTGGTGTCCCTCTTTTCAGGAGATCATACTATGTGGCATGTATATAAGTGTATCACATTGCTACACAGCAATAAAACTCACATTAATGTTTGTTTAAACGACAGTATATGTGTTTATAAATGAGTCTGTGTAAATAAAATACTTTGGTCTTGTTATAAATCATTTATTAGGTTACACAAGGAGGTGTCAATAGGTCATGAAATAACTTAAAAGTTATTGGCAATGCCTCACGGACCAGCCACACCTCCAGCAGCACCTACTAAAACACAGGTGTCCCTCTTTTGCTATTTGAAATGTTGGGAGGTATGCTAGTGTAAGATCCTCAATATGATGAGAACACCCACCATCACCGTAGGAAATTCACTTACAAGATCCGTGGCTGAAACCAACACATATATGTTGTTCAGCAATATAGACTTCAGGGACATGATTGTCACAGCGCCCTCTAGCAGTACCTAAAGGCTGCACCTCTCTTCTGGGCAATTGGCCATGAACGGAGAAGCAAGCACATGTAAAAGAACCAAAAACAATAAAGGGGGCCAATAGTGTGTTATCGACAACACTCCAATGTCAGTATAACTATATTATATCAGCTCACATTGATAAATGGTTGAACAACAAGCTTATACCCGTAACCAACACAAATAGCATGCAGGGTACGTTACCCGTTCCTGCTTGGGTCCAGATGAGATTCTCAGGAAGTATTCCTTGCAGGTTCACTATTATTATGCAATTTGATTGGTGTCCAAAAAAGTGGGGGAAACAAATAAAGCACAGAAATGGGTAAATAAAAATTAAAAAAATAAGTATAAAGAAAAAAGGAAGTAGCCGTTCTAATCCAAAAAAGGGAATTTATTTAAAATCAGTATAAGCACATTGGAAATAAAGGCACACAGTACGCGTTTCGCAGCGTACAACTGCTTTGTCAACCAATAAGGCCTTCAACAACATTAAAAATGGGACATACGGAGAAGGAAAACAGTACAAATGGAATATAGAAAACAAGAGGTTTATATGGCCCTGTGCGTGAGAGCTTACAGTCTAGAGGCAGGTAGGTTGGGACACAGAAAGTATGAGTGTTATGGGGTGTAATAGAAAAAAAAAAGGTGAGGCACATTGCTACATCTCTTTACAATTACATTTTCATTAAAAGAATATATATTGCGCTCACATGGTGTCACGGCGGGGGTGTAGGGACCCACACAGCCTAGATTCTGGCTGATGTTTGGGTGCGACGCTAGAGAACGAAGCTTGGGTGCATAGACAGCGTGCCAGATACCCCCTTGCTACAGCCGAAGCTGGATAAAGGTGCTGGTTGCGAAACCAGATTGTTCCACCCCAGTTAAGCCGGGGTGCAACCAGGATAGGAGTATCTGGGAACCGTATGGACCAGGACCTAAGGCCAGAAGGAGAAATAGCAGACAAGCCGGGACAGGATACCAGGGGGCAGCGGAGGTCAGACAAGCCAGGTCAGGATACCAGAGAGCAGCGGTGGTCAGACAAGCCGGATCAGGATACCAGTGAGCAGCGGTGGTCAGACAAGCCGGGTCAGGATACCAGAGAGCAGCGGTGGTCAGACAAGCCGGATCAGGATACCAGTGAGCAGCGGTGGTCAGACAAGCCGGGTCAGGATACCAGAGAGCAGCGGTGGTCAGACAAGCCGGGTCAGGATACCAGAGAGCAGCGGTGGTCAGACAAGCCGGGTCAGGATACCAGAGAGCAGCGGTGGTCAGACATGCCGGGTCAGGATACCAGAGAGCAATGGTGGTCAGACAAGCAGGGTCAGATTACTTCAGAGACTAGAGACACATAAACTAGCTCGTGGAACAGGCAAGAAGGAAAGGGAGGACTAGGTATTTAAACAATAGTCCTCCAATAGGAGGAAGAGGCGGAACCAGCCCAAATGACAACTAGCCTGGACTGGAAAACTAGCCCAAATGGACTTATGACATGTCCAATGGGCTCACAGGAAAAACTCAACCCTCCCATTGGGTATAGTCCTACAGCCCAATGGGAGAAGGAAGGCAAGAGGCAGTGACGAATCCTGCCTATACGGCCGCACGCAGCGGCTTAATGAATGTGCGCATGCGCATCGGCTTGGGAAGCCGGAAGAACGCGCGCATGAGCCGAAGCTGGGACACGTCGGTGAACCGGAACAGAGCTGCGACGGCCGCGCAAGGTGACACCTGGTATTAGGGTCAGTAGGGAGTATTCCTAACACCTGACAGACTTGCTCATGGAGTATATAAACTGTCTCCGTTCTGGAACCCAAGTACACTGGGACAAATGGATAACTGCTCTCCACGTTCCGATTCCCCAACAATCTTTTTATTAAAAGAGATCTAAAATGCAATTACCGTAAAATCTCTGGTATAATCCAAACCTGTGTATAATACTCAGGTATATATTAAACCCAAGATTTTAAGGGAAAACAAGAGGGCCTATGAATAATATGCACCCTTGTTTTCCCCCTTACTAAAAAAAATATTAGTGCTGGGGAACTTCAGTGGAAGGAAGTAAGGCTTATTTTTAGAGTGGATTGTGCTGGGGGGAGGGAGGGAAGGTATCTGCCAATACTAATTTTGTTTTTTGTAACCAAAAACTCTAGTGTGTAATACACCCCGCCCCCCACTTCACATCAGGTGAAGAGGGTGTAACGGTTTGTTTTGACACTCAGACCAGTAGGTAAAATAAAACGATCTTTTATTGAAAGAAATAAAATACAAAGGACCGCCCTCTACAGTTGATAGCAACAATTGCAAGCTATTACACAGTACACATAGCTTTAATATAATATACAGAAGGCACCCAACATAGGAACAGAGAATAGGGAACAGGACCCTAAAGGGTGTATGAGAACAATTTGTCAGTCTCAGCTGTGGGGTTTGGCACGCCCGTGTGGTGTAGAGATAAACTGAGCAAATGTGCACAGCACAGAGTTCATATAAAGATGGGTAGTAGATGTTCAGTGACCAATGTGAGTTATAGCAGCACCGTAACCCAAGATAGCCCCCACAGGCGTTCGTCAGTAGACCAGTGAGCCTGCAAGTGCGAGAGTATGTAGCCCCCACTGGCGTGATCGAGACTAGCCTGAGATGCGAAGCTGGCGTTTTAGCCCCCACGGGCGTATAACTGGAGACCACTGTAAGCACAACACGAGCCAAGAGCCCCCGTGGGCGTTTACCTACGGATTGAGCAAGAGCTTGGAGCCTAACCTTGCCACCAATAGCCGCACCGGACACCTCCGTAGTTAACCGTGAGACCAAGAACCAAGAACGCCCAACCAGCCTAACAGGATTGACTACTCTGCAAACGTAACCGGGAGTCACCGTCCAAGTAGCGGCCAACTCAGCAGCAGTAGACTTACAAGGTAACGGTTCTATATATAGAAAGGAGGTCCGGTCAGAGAGAAGCGGCAGTGCAAGGGTTAATAGGTACGTTTGAATCTCCCAGGCTCGGTGTGGTAGCTTAGCTCTGCAACGTGTAAAGGCTCGGTACAAGAGGCACAGCTTCTGCAAGTCGGCAAGGAACTCTGCACAGATGGATGGGTTACCCAGGAGGGTAATGGTCACAATAGCTCGGCACAGCAATGCAGGATTCAGAATGTCGCGGCGGCGACAACAAGCCAGGCAGCCGCGAAGATCTAGAAGCAGGAAGTCAGCCAGCCGGGTCGAGGCACGTAGAGGATTCTCAGACAAGCCGGGTCGTAGCACGTAGAAGATTCTCAGACAGGCCGGGTCGTAGCACGTAGAGGATTCTCAGACAATCCGGGTCATACACGATCAGGAACACAGGAGAGTCGTCAGATCAGGCCAAGGTTGGTACACAGGAATCCGGATTCAGGAACACAGCAACAGCAAGTCTGGCTCAGAAACACCACGAAAGGACCTCTGACAGATGTAAGCGTCAGGTATAAAAAGGTCACCAAGGGGCGGGCCAAACCAACCGAGCAAATCACAGTCTGCCACAGATGAGAGTGACAGAAAGATCACAGGCACTGTGATAGAGGGGTGAAATTGTGCGCATTATACTTGAGATTTTACGGTATTCAAAACAATAACCACTTACGCGTTTCACTGCTGAAACAAAGCTTTATCAAAGACTATGGGCAAAAGAGCATTACATTAGACTTGTAAGTAAGGGTAAAAGAAAAAGGAAGCCACTGTGGTATCCGCAGAAGCGGCAAATATAGAAAAGGAGAAAAAAAGGAGCATTTAGGAAATATATGCAGCAGGGCTTACAGTTTGAAGTCCTTTGCTACTAGCCAGACCTGAAAAGTTACTCACCACTGTAAGCCATAGCATACCCACCAGGGCTGAATTTCTACTCGCCAGGGCTAAATTTTCACTCGCCATTGGCTAGTGGCAAGTGGAAATTTTGAGCCCTGTATGCAGACACAGTAGGAGGGAGATAGGTATATGTACAAGGCGAGGCTGAAGGAGGCTAAATGCATATTTAGATGATCCAGAGGAGAATATTGCCCAGTCAACTAAAACTGGGGACAAAGCATTTTTAGATATATATATATAAGTGAAAGAAGAATGATGAAACAACAAGGAATAAACTAAAGACAAAATATGGAAGATGTAAATGAGCATAAAGGTCTAGCTGACTGCCTCAATTAATATTTCTGTTTAGTTTTACAGAGGTTGATGAAGGGAAGGAACCTCTGTAGAAAAAAGAAATAGTGATACATGGGAAGCATCCATGTTTACAGACGAAGAAGTTCTGGCCTGAGGGGAGGGCTGGCCTGAGGGGCAATTGCCCCCTGAGCTGGTCACAGGTCTGGGCTGGTAGGCCACTGCATAACTCAATATCCTTCTTGCTGCTGTAAATGGAGCTACACTAGTGATACCATAGAGTTTAGAACTGAAATGGAGCTACACTAGTGATACCATAGAGTTTAGAACTGAAATAGAGTTTAGAACTGAAATGGAAATACACTAGTGATACCATAGAGTTTAGAACTGAAATGGAGCTACACTAGTGATACCATAGAGTTTAGAACTGAAATAGAGTTTAGAACTGAAATGGAGCTACACTAGTGATACCATAGAGTTTAGAACTGAAATGGAGCTACACTAGTGATACCATAGAGTTTAGAACTGAAATAGAGTTTAGAACTGAAATGGAGCTACACTAGTGATACCATAGAGTTTAGAACTTAAATGGAGCTACACTAGTGATACCATAGAGTATAGAACTGAAATGGAGCTACACTAGTGATACCATAGAGTTTAGAACTGAAATGTAGCTACACTAATAGCATAACCAATTTCCCTTGTAAGCTCTATGGTATCACTGGTGTAGCTTTAAATTATAAGCTCTGTGGTTTCACTAGTCTAGCTTCCTTGAAATGTAAGCTCTGTGGTGTCTCTAGTGTAGCTCCATTTCAACTGTAAGCTCTATAGTATCACTAGTGTAGCCTCATTTCAGTTGTAAACTCTGTGGTATGACTTGTCTTACTTCACAGCATTAAAGGGATAGTAATACTTCATTTTATCTTTATTTTATTTTGTAGGCGTTAAAAAAACATGAAGAACGATATAAGTCTTACCTCTCAAACCTTTATGGTTTAAGAGATATTCACAAGCAAAGTTTCCCCCCCCCTGTTCATCCACATCAGAAGGGAGGTGCCCAGGTAGACTGCAGAGAGGGACAATCTTCAATTAAGATAAGGGAAAAACCTGAAAAACTTGTCAAGGAGGGCAGGGCTTTCATTGTTCTCATAGGAAGAAGATTGTCCCCTTTTGTTATCTGTCTGGTCTATGGACTGGATTCCACATCTGAGAAGAGATGGCTTACACTAGGTAAAAGGGGCGGGGAGGGGAAACTTTGCTTGTGAATATCTCATAAACCATAAAGGTTTGAGAGATAAGACTTATATCGTTCTTCATTAGTGATGAGCGAGCACCCCAATGCTCGGATGTTCGGGTGCTCTGACCGAGCACCCCCTGAGGCTCGAGTGCTCGGCCGAACACCCGAGCCCCATTGAAGTCAATGGGAGGACTCGAGCATTACACCAGGCACCCCCTGCTCTGATGAGGGGAGGGTGCCTGGTCCATAGGAAAAGGGCAGAAAAAGATGGAAACACTACAGAAATGGTTCAGGGACAGCATAGGGAGGATGTCTGGATGCACCTTGGACTCCAACATCGCTGCTGGGAACGATCTTTCGCCCGTAGTACGCCATTTTTACAGACTGACCGTAAAACACACAAAAAGGAAAATAAAAACGACTTTAGGCGAAAAATTGTTACCAAACAGTATTTGCTGTATATTTACTTGTATATCATCTGCAAATTCTCCCAAAAATTTCATCGATTTTCTGAAGTGAGGCCATGATTAAGAGGGAAACGTGCGCAGAGGCAAATTATCCCAAAAATTTCCTTGATTTTCAGAACTGAGGCCATGATTAAGAGGGAAACGTGCGCAGAGGCAAATTCTCCCAAAAATTTCCTTGATTTTCAGAACTGAGGCCATGATTAAGAGGGAAACGTGCGCTGAGCTGACCATCTAAAACATTATGGGTGAGGGTCTGCTGCAGAGCTGACCATCCTAAACATTATATGCGAAGGCCCGCTAGTGAGCTGACGCTATAAAACATTATATGAGAGGGCCCGCTAGAGAGCTGACCCAATAAAACATTATATGAGAAGGCCCGCTGGTGAGCTGACCTATATAAAAATTGGCAAACAGGGCCCGCTGGTGAGCTGGCCCTATATAAAAATTATATCACAGGGCCCGCTGGTGAGCTGGCCCTATATAAAAATTATATCCCAGGGCACGCTGGTGAGCTGGCCCTATATAAAAATTATATCCCAGGGCATATGGAAGAGGAGGAGGAGGATGAGAACATTAAGAGTCAACCATATACCCGTTTTTGGGGTGGAAGGGGTGAATGGGAATACAGAGTATTCCCATCATTGTAAATAACATATATAAAGTGAGTTTATGTTCCCCCGGGGCTTTCCTCCAGTGGAGTGGAGAAGTCAGGGGAAATCCAGGCCTTGTTCATTTTTATAAGTGTCAACCTATCAGCATTGTCGGTGGAAAGGCGGATACGCTTATCTGTTATGATGCCACCAGCAGCACTAAATACCCGCTCAGACAGAACGCTGGCGGCAGGGCAGGCCAGCACCTCCAAGGCGTAGAGTGCCAGTTCATACCACGTGTCCAGCTTGGACACCCAGTAGTTGTAAGGCACAGAGGGATCATTGAGGACGCTGACACGGTCTGCTACGTACTCCTTCACCATCTTCCAAAACTTTTCCCTCCTTGTGACACTAGGCTGCGCATCAGGGTGAGGGTGCTGGCGGGGTGTCATGAAGGTGTCCCACGCCTTGGAGAGTGTTGCCCTGCCTTTCTCGGAACTGCTGTGTGCTCCCCTTTTCTCCCCTTCTCGGTTGGCCAAGGTAGCACGTACTCTGCCGCCAGCGTTGTCAGATGGAAAATTTTGGAGCAATTTTTCAACAAGAACCTTCTGGTATTGCACCATTTTGCTTGTCCTCTCCACCGGAGGAATGAGAGATGAGAAATTCTCTTTGTAGCGGGGGTCCAGAAGGGTGAACACCCAGTAATCCGTGTTGTCTAAAATGCGTACAACGCGTGGGTCACGGGAAAGGCAGCCTAACATAAAGTCAGCCATGTGTGCCAGAGTACCAACAGTCAAGATTTCGCTGTCCTCACCAGGAGGCTGACTCTCAATATCCTCATCCTCTTCCTCCTCTTCTGCCCACCCACGCTGAAGAGATGGAACTAAAGTTCCATGGCTACCCTCTGTAGCGGAGGCAACCGTGTCTTCCTCCTCCTCCTCCTCCTCCTCCTCCTCCTCCTCCTCCGCCTCCTCCAATTGTCGCTGAGAAGACGAAGTGAGGGTGCTCTGGCTATCACCTTGTGTAAGCTCTTCCTCCCCCATTTCCACCTCTTCCACATGCAAAGCGTCGGTTTTAATTGTGAGCAGCGAGCGTTTCAGTAGACACAGAAGTGGGATGGTTACACTGATAATAGCGTTATCGCCGCTCACCATCTGTGTCGATTCCTCAAAATTGCGTAAAACCTCGCAGAGGTCTGACATCCATTCCCACTCCTCACTTCTGATTACAGGAAGTTGAACGGAGAGGCGACGACCGTGTAACAGCTGGTACTCCACTACTGCCCTCTGCTGCTCACAAAGCCGGGCCAACATGTGGAAGGTGGAGTTCCAGCGCGTGCTCACGTCACACAGCAGCCGGTGAGCTGGCAATTGTAAGCGCTGCTGCAGCTTCAACAGGCCGGCCGAAGCTGTAGATGACTTACGGAAATGTGCACACACGCGGCGCACCTTGGTCAAGAGATCATGCACATTGGGGTAGGTTTTTAGAAATCGCTGCACCACTAAATTAAATACATGCGCTAGGCATGGTACGTGTGTGAGCTTGCCGAGCTCCAAAGCCGCCACCAAGTTACGCCCATTATCACACACAACCATGCCTGCTTGCAGGTTGAGTGGCGAGAGCCACTGCTCGGTCTGGTGACTAATCCCCTGCAACAGCTCTGAGGCCGTGTGCTGTTTGTCCCCAAGGCAGATCAGCTTCAGCACGGCCTGTTGACGCTTCCCCACTGCAGTGCTACACTGCTTCCAGCTACTGGCTGATGGGGGAGTGGCGGTGTGTGTAGAGAATTCGGAGGTGGAAACGGAGGAGGAGGAGCCAATAACGTAGGTGCTGGTGGAAACCCTGATGGAGGTAGGGCCCGCAATCCTCGGCGTGGGTAGCACCCGTGCCATCCCAGGGTCCGAGTCGCTCCCAGCCTCCACGACATTCACCCAGTGTGCCGTCAGGGAAATGTAGCGTCCCTGGCCACAAGCACTTGTCCATGTGTCAGTCGTTAAGTGGACCTTCCCAGTAACTGCGTTGGTCAGGGCACGGGTGATGTTACGGGACACATGGTGGTGTAATGCGGGGATGGCACACCGGGAAAAGTAGTGGCGGCTGGGGACCGCGTACCGAGGGACAGCTGCTGCCATCAGGCTGCGGAAGGACTCAGTGTCCACAAGCCTAAATGGCAGCATTTCGATGGCCAGTAATTTTGAAAGGTGTGAGGTTAGTGCTATGGCCTGTGGGTGGGTGGCTGGGTATTTTCTCTTGCGCTCAAATGCCTGGGGTAACGACATTTGGACGCTGTGCTGGGACAGGGAAGTGGATGTGGTCGCTGATGGTGCTTCAGATGCTACAGGTGCAGGGCGGGAGGTATGCGGGCCTGCGCCTTCGACAGGCGATTGGCCGGCACCGAAAACAGGGGAAGAGGAGGCAGTGGTGTGGCCTGCAGACACAGATGGGCGATCCAGGCGTTCCTCCCACTTACTACGGTGCTTGGATGCCATGTGTCGGATCATGCTGGTGGTGGTGAGGTTTCTAGTGTTCATGCCTCGGCTCATTCTGGTGTGGCACAGGTTGCAAACTACAAATCTTTTGTCGTCCGCACTTTCCTTAAAAAAACGCCATACCGCGGAACACCTACCCCTTGGCAAGGTAGATTTACGCAAGGGGGTGCTCCGTGGAACATTTGCGGGCCGGTTTGGTGCGGTCCGCCTTCTTTCTGTAGCCACACCACTGCCTCTTCCAGCCTGTTGCGGTGCTGCAGATGGCTCACCCTCAGGACTGCTGTCATCGCTCGGCTCTACACCTTCCCAGGTGGGGTCAGTCACCTCATCGTCCACCAAGTCCTCCTCCACTTCCTCACTCTGATCATCCTCCTCAAGTCTTGATCCCACCACATACTCGGTCATTGACAACTGTATAACATTCTCCTCAACAAGGTCTTGAGAAGGAAATAGTGGTTGATTTAATGGCAACTGTGTCTCATCATCATCATCATCATCCACTACTTCCTTTGACCTTAAATGCCGTTCACATCTGTCATCTTCTTGTGATTGGGTAGCCTCTAGAGGTTGTGAATCAGGGCACAAGATGTCATGTTCCTCTGCAAGCGTGCTTGGAGAGAGGGTCAAATGAAGGATTGGTGATGAGACGAGCTCATCACTATATCCCAGTGTGGGATCACTTCTTTGACCAGACCGTGTATGGTGGGAGGAAGGATGATCAGAGTGAGGATTATGTTGACCAGACTCTTGGCTACTGAGAGTGGACTTGGTGGAAGACAGGGTGGTGCTTAACCGACTGGAAGCAGTATCAGCTGTCATCCAACCGACCACCTGTTCGCACTGGTCGGACCTCGAGAGTGATGTCCTGCGACGCCCTGTGAAATCAGACATGAAGCTAGGTATGGTGGATGTCTTTCTTTCTTGTGCTCTGGCACCAGGCACAGTTTCTCCGCGTCCTGACCCGCGCCCTGAACTTTCAGGATCACGTCCACTTCCCCGTCCCTTTTTACCCGCCTTCTTCATCTTACACGATATATATGACTTTAATATATATGAGTTTGAAAACTTAACAGTATTTCTTACTATTCTGCAACTCTGCAGAGTACACAGAATAGGCTGCTAAACGGCGGTGAAACACACTGAATGGAATATGTGACTTTAATATTTGAGTTTGAAAACTTAACAGTATTTCTTACTATTCTGCAACTGTTCAGAGTACACAGAATAGGCTGCTAAACGGCGGTGATACACACTGAATGGAATATGTGACTTTAATATTTGAGTTTGAAAAATTAACAGTATTTCTTACTATTCTGCAACTCTGCAGAGTACACAGAATAGGCTGTTAAACGGCGGTGAAAGACACTGAATGGAATATGTGACTTTAATATTTGAGTTTGAAAACTTAACAGTATTTCTTATAATTCTGGAACTGTACAGAGTACACAGAATAGGCTGTTAAACGGCGGTGAAAGACACTGAATGGAATATGTGACTTTAATATTTGAGTTTGAAAAATTAACAGTATTTCTTATAATTCTGGAACTGTACAGAGTACACAGAATAGGCTGTTAAACGGCGGTGAAAGACACTGAATGGAATATGTGACTTTAATATTTGAGTTTGAAAAATTAACAGTATTTCTTACTATTCTGCAACTCTGCAGAGTACACAGAATAGGCTGTTAAACGGCGTTGAAACACACTGAATGGAATATGTGACTTTAATATTTGAGTTTGAAAACTTAACAGTATTTCTTACTATTCTGCAACTGTTCAGAGTACACAGAATAGGCTGCTAAACGGCGGTGATACACACTGAATGGAATATGTGACTTTAATATTTGAGTTTGAAAAATTAACAGTATTTCTTACTATTCTGCAACTCTGCAGAGTACACAGAATAGGCTGTTAAACGGCGGTGAAAGACACTGAATGGAATATGTGACTTTAATATTTGAGTTTGAAAACTTAACAGTATTTCTTATAATTCTGGAACTGTACAGAGTACACAGAATAGGCTGTTAAACGGCGGTGAAAGACACTGAATGGAATATGTGACTTTAATATTTGAGTTTGAAAAATTAACAGTATTTCTTATAATTCTGGAACTGTACAGAGTACACAGAATAGGCTGTTAAACGGCGGTGAAAGACACTGAATGGAATATGTGACTTTAATATTTGAGTTTGAAAAATTAACAGTATTTCTTACTATTCTGCAACTCTGCAGAGTACACAGAATAGGCTGTTAAACGGCGTTGAAACACACTGAATGGAATATGTGACTTTAATATTTGAGTTTGAAAACTTAACAGTATTTCTTCCTATTCTGCAACTCTGCACAGTACACAGAATGTGCTGCTAAACTGCGGCGAAGCACACTGAATGGAATATGTGACTTTGATATTTGAGTTTGAAGACTTAACAGTATTTCTTCCTATTCTGCAACTCTGCACAGTACACAGAATGTGCTGCTACACTGCGGCGAAGCACACTGAATGGAATATGTGACTTTGATATTTTAGTTTGAAGACTTAACAGTATTTCTTCCTATTCTGCAACTCTGCACAGTACACAGAATGTGCTGCTAAACTGCGGCGAAGCACACTGAATGGAATATGTGACTTTGATATTTGAGTTTGAAGACTTAACAGTATTTCTTCCTATTCTGCAACTCTGCACAGTACACAGAATGTGCTGCTACACTGCGGCGAAGCACACTGAATGGAATATGTGACTTTGATATTTGAGTTTGAAGACTTAACAGTATTTCTTCCTATTCTGCAACTCTGCACAGTACACAGAATGTGCTGCTACACTGCGGCGAAGCACACTGAATGGAATATGTGACTTTGATATTTTAGTTTGAAGACTTAACAGTATTTCTTCCTATTCTGCAACTCTGCACAGTACACAGAATGTGCTGCTAAACTGCGGCGAAGCACACTGAATGGAATATGTGACTTTGATATTTGAGTTTGAAGACTTAACAGTATTTCTTCCTATTCTGCAACTCTGCACAGTACACAGAATGTGCTGCTACACTGCGGCGAAGCACACTGAATGGAATATGTGACTTTGATATTTTAGTTTGAAGACTTAACAGTATTTCTTCCTATTCTGCAACTCTGCACAGTACACAGAATGTGCTGCTAAACTGCGGCGAAGCACACTGAATGGAATATGTGACTTTGATATTTGAGTTTGAAGACTTAACAGTATTTCTTCCTATTCTGCAACTCTGCACAGTACACAGAATGTGCTGCTACACTGCGGCGAAGCACACTGAATGGAATATGTGACTTTGATATTTGAGTTTGAAGACTTAACAGTATTTCTTCCTATTCTGCAACTCTGCACAGTACACAGAATGTGCTGCTACACTGCGGCGAAGCACACTGAATGGAATATGTGACTTTGATATTTTAGTTTGAAGACTTAACAGTATTTCTTCCTATTCTGCAACTCTGCACAGTACACAGAATGTGCTGCTAAACTGCGGCGAAGCACACTGAATGGAATATGTGACTTTGATATTTGAGTTTGAAGACTTAACAGTATTTCTTCCTATTCTGCAACTCTGCACAGTACACAGAATGTGCTGCTACACTGCGGCGAAGCACACTGAATGGAATATGTGACTTTGATATTTGAGTTTGAAGACTTAACAGTATTTCTTCCTATTCTGCAACTCTGCACAGTACACAGAATGTGCTGCTAAACTGCGGCGAAGCACACTGAATGGAATATGTGACTTTGATATTTTAGTTTGAAGACTTAACAGTATTTCTTCCTATTCTGCAACTCTGCACAGTACTCAGAATGTGCTGCTAAACTGCGGCGACGCACACTGAATGGAATACGTGACTTTGATATTTTAGTTTGAAGACTTAACAGAATGTGCTCTAATCTGCAACTTTGCACACTAAACAGAATGTGCTCTAATCTGCAACTTTGCACACTAAACAGAATGTGCTCTAATCTGCAACTTTGCACACTAAACAGAATGTGCTCTAATCTGCAACTGTGCACACTAAACAGAATGTGCTCTAATCTGCAACTTTGCACACTAAACAGAATATATATATTTTTTTTTTTTTTTTTTTTTTTTTTCCCCCCACACCAAATAACCTGCTGCCCCCACACACAGTAGTCCTAAAAAGGACTTTTGGTTCTTTTTTTTTCACAATTTTTGTTTTTTTCCTCCCTACACTGCCTTTCCCTTCCTATCCTCAGCTCTCCCTGGCTCAGACTGAGCCGAACTCGCTGGTCAGGTGCTATACAGCACCTGACCACGGGTTCTGGCCAGCCAATCAGTGTAATGCCAGCAGCCAACATGGCTGCTGGCATTACACCGATGTCAGAGCCTCCCTGCACGTTTATTGGCTGCGCAGCAGCCGCAAAACGTGCGGGGAGGAGACCCGAACATGGCGGGCGAGCACATGCGGTACTCGTACGAGTACCGCCATGTGCCGAGCAGAGCGATGCTCGAGCCGATCCGAGCATCGGCCGAGCATGCTCGCTCAACACTATTCTTCATGTTTTTTTAATGCCTACAAAATAAAATAAAGTTAAAATGAAGTACTACTATCCCTTTAATGACAAGTTTAAAATGAACAAAAGTGACGGGCTGGGACAGTGGGCTGGAACAATAGTGGAAATGGGCCTCTTGATTGTATTTGCCCCTCAGGCCACAAGATGCCAGAGATTCCCTGGTAAAAAACAGGTAAATGAATGGGACCGGATGGGATACACCCAAAGTTATTAAATTAAATTAGGAGTGTTCTGGCAAACCCATTAACAAAATTATTCAATCAGTCAGTATTGACATGAGTAGTTCCAGAAGATCGGAAGGTAGCAAATGTAGTACCTCTTCACAAAAAAGCTAGCAGGGAAGAGTATTATTATTATTGTTCTGTATTTATATAGCGGCAACTAATTCCGCAGCGCTGACAATTGGAGTATGGTAACTACAGACCAGTAAGTCTTATCTCAGTAGTGGGAAAATTAATGGAAACCATGCTACAGGAAAGAAATGTTAAATATATGATTTAAATTTCTTGCCAGATGCTAAAATGCATGGGGTTACTGTCAAACTAACCTCATATGTTTATTTTTGACTGTATAACTCAAATTATAAACCAGGAGGGAGTAGTAGATATAGCTTATCTAGATTTCAGTAAAGCATTTGACACTGTCCCTCATAAAAGACTCATTAAAGGGATAGTAATACTTCGTTTTAACTTTATTTTATTTTGTAGGCATTAAAAAAACATGAAGAACGATATAAGTCTTATCTCTCAAACCTTTATGGTTTGAGAGATATTCACAAGCAAAGTTTCCCCTCCCGCCCCTTTTACCTAGTGTAAGCCATCTCTTCTCAGATGTGGAATCCAGTCCATAGACCAGACAGATAACATCAGGGGACAATCTTCTTCCTATGAGAACAATGAAAGCCCTGCCCCTCTTGACAAGTTTTTCATGTTTTTCCCTTATCTTAATTAAAGATTGTCCCTCTCTGCAGTCTACCTGGGCACCTCCCTTCTGATCTGGCTGAGCAGTGTTACATCAGTACAAGGGGCGGGAGGGGGACACTTTGTCATTGAATTACTCCTGAACTACAACTCTGACAGAACTGAAATAATACTCTCCAAAGTCCAAAAACTATGATGATTAATTAGAACTGCTTTTATTATGAAACATTACTATGCCTTTAATAAACTGCAGTGTTTGGGTCTGGATGTAAAAATAGTTAAATGGATAAGGCAATGGCTGAGTGACAGGAGACAGAGGGTGGTAGTCAATGGAGAATATTCGGACGAAAGGAGTGTTACTAGTGGGGTACCTCAGGGATCTGTACTGGGGCCCATTCCTTTTAATATATTTATTAGTGATACTGCAAAAGGTCTTCAAGGAAAGGTATGCCTTTTTGCAGGTAATAAAAAGATCTGCAACAGGGTAGACAATCCTGGGGGAATAAACCAAATGGCAATTTATCTAGGTCAGTGGTTCTCAACCTTTTATTACTCAAGGCATCCCTAACACGCAATGTGTAATATTCGGGGCACACCTAAAATTGTATCAAGGGCATAATAAAGGGTACAATTCATAAATATACAGATATTATTAGATTTCACAAACATAGTAATAAAAATAAACATATTGTCCATAACAATTTCCATGTGTCTACATTTAAAAGGACAATATTCACATTTTTTTCAGTCTTCGTAGAAAACATGGGGCACCCTAATTTGAGGTCCGCGGCACACCGAAGTGCCACGGCACCCTGGTTGGGAATCACTGATCTAGGTATCTCTAGGAATCTCTGCTTTTCAGACTTAAAGGAAAAGTAACACTTATGAAAAAAAAAAAAAAAAATAAAAACCAAAACAAGAAAACCAAAAACTAAAAAAAACCAAACCAAACAAAAAAGTATTTATATATATATATTTTATTAGAGCTGTCCATAGGATGAGCAGCTGCAGCTCAATGTTGATAAATCTATAATAAAGTACTGAGAACAGTAATTAAAGGCACAGTAATCCTTAATATGTAAAAATATGTATTGTAGGATTTATCTTCCTGAGTAAAACAAGGGTACTCCTACTACTGATAGGTGTTAATTCAAAAGTAATTACAGCCCAAATTTCCATTTTTTACATGCAATTTCTCAATGGCCTGATTTTGTACTGTGGCGCTTTTGCTACACCATCCTATGGACAGCTCTGGTCTTATTTTATTCAGGGGGATAAAACCTATAAAAAAAAATATATAATTTTTTTTTTTTTTTGGTTTGGTTTGGTTTTTTTAGTTTTTATTTTTCTTGTTTTGGTTTTTAGTTTTTTTTCATAAGTGTTACTTTCCCTTTAAGTCTGAAAAGCAGAGATTCCTGAGCAGTTCCGTAGCCTTCCCAGGTCTGATTATTCCAGACCTTAGTGATCGCCTGAGGCTTTAGGTATAGAGCTTTGCTGTTCAGTTAGGAGTCGGTAAGGATGATGGTCTAACCCTCAGGGCTGGATTTACATCTCAGGAGCCTGTAGGCACAGAAATTTGAAGAGCCCCCCCTGTGGGCCATCTGCACTGGATACCTCCACAATGCTCCTAATCTCCACATTGCCCCCCATCATCTCCATATTGCCCTCACATTGCCCCCCATCAGCTCCATATTGCCCTCACAATGCCCCCCATCAGCTCCATATTGCCCCATCAGCTCCACATTGCCCCCCTTCAGCTCCATATTGCCCTCACAATGCCCCCATCAGCTCTATATTGCCCCCATCAGCTCCACATTGCCCTCACAATGCCCCCCATCAGCTCCACATTGCCCTCACATTGCCCCCCACCACATCAGCTCCAACTTGCCCCCACCATCTCCACATTGCCCTCCATCAGCTCCAACTTGCCCCCCATTGGCTCCAACTTGTCCCCCATTAGCTCCACATTGCCCTCTATCGGCTCCAACTTGCTCCCCTCCACATTGCCCTCACATTGCCTCCCCCCGTTGTCCGTTTCCTACCTCCCTGGTAGGAGATCTGTATATGCCTCCTTTGGCATAGTCCTGCACCTGATTGAGCTCCCGTGCGGTCTCCTGTTCAGGAATGCAGAGCGCTGGGAGATGATGTCATCTCCCAGCGCTCTGCATTCCTAAAGAGGCAACGAGGGGGCTCCATCAGGTACAAGACTGGGGGGGCGGGCAATGTGAGTGGGTGCCGCCGGCGCAGCCAGCGAGGTGGCTAGTTTTTTTTTTTTTAAAGAATATTTAAAAAAGAAAAAAAAATCCAAATGGCAGACGCCCCTCATTGGCGTGCGCCTGTAGACAGGTGCCTACTTTGCCTAATGGCAAATCCGGCCCTGCTAACCCTTAGTGGAGTCATTCTGGATCCCGCCAGCTGCACCTTAGAGGACTGATACAGTTCCAATAACATTGATTTAAATGGTGTTTTTAACCCTTGTAATGCTAGCAGGATCTTCACCGCATTGCAAAATCTCTCTAGCATTCAAAAGGTTAAAAGCACATTTTAATCAAAATGGATTTTGATTTTGTCCCCTATCCCATAGAATGAATCCAGTTGTTCATTATATATCAACCAGAATTAGTGGAACATTCAGTCCTGATCTGACCAGCGATCCACACTGACCGGCTACCCTGCGCGAATCATACCTTCGTGATCCCTTGCAGAATACGTATAATCATGTACGATGGTGATCAGGGGTATTTAACCATTTGAATGCCAGAGGAGTGTACAATAAACTGAATACACTTATGGCATATAAGCCCTTAACCCCTTAAGGACCCATGACGGTCCTGGACGGTCATGGGTTATTTTACCCTTAAGGATCCATGACGTCCTGGACCGTCATGGAATTCCAGGCTCCTCACGAGGCTGCACACTGTTTGGGGAGTCCGGAATCGGATCCTGCAAAAAAAAAGGTCCCTGGTCCTTAAGTGACGGCCGCGTGCGTGCGAGGCTGGTCCTTAACCCTTTGGGTGCCAGAGTGGTACAGAATGCATTGCATTGCAAAGGACCATTGGTTTTTTTTTGTTTGTTTGTTTTTTTGCAGAAATGGAACCAGAGGTCCCCAAATGGCAAGCAGCAAAGCGGGCCCCCCTGAATTCCATGACATCCATATACGTCATGGGTCCTTAAGGCAAGTTGTTCCATAACTTATATGTACAGCACGGGTCCATTAAGGGGTTAAAGGTTTAAAGTATTCACTGCAAATGATTTTCTACTGTATTTAACACAATCATTTTCAATGAGGAACGAGGTGACATTTTCAAAGTTTTAGTGCAGGACTCAAAATGCTATACAGGTGCAATTCTGTGGAAATTAACATTTCCTTTTAAAGCGGAACTATTACGTATACATGACGCCCACCATCAATGTTTCCCATCCAATGCTTTAGGAAAACCACAGTATAAATGTCTAATAACAATGCAAATGTGGAATTATTACGTCTGTACGGACTGTGCGATTTAGGGAGAGCACTGCCATGTTGCTGACGTGACTTTTGATTGACACCATTCTCCCTCATCATCCATGAACATGGGCGTTGAAGATACTGCCCCCTTTTTGTTCCTCCTCTCTCAGAGTCTGTGCTATTCATCAGTGAGAAGAGAGAGGAGGAAATAAGAAGCCGTGCGGTACAGCTTTCACAGCTTGTGCCGCACAGAGCAAGCTTTGGCCAATGAAAAAAGTGGTTTACTTTGGATAGCCTGAGATGAAAGGGATAGTAATGTTTCAAAATACATGCAGCTCCAGTTATTCTTTATAGTTTTTTGGCCATGTACAGAGGTATTGTCATTCTCTGCGATGTGCAGTTCCAGAGTAATTGACTAATGAAGTATCCCCCTCCCGCCCCCTTTACCTAGTGTAAGACACCTCCCTTCAGATGTGGAATCCAGTCGCTTGACCAGACAGGTCACAGTGAGGGACAATCTTCTGGCTGTGAGCATAAGGAAAACTCTGGGTCCCTTGAAGGAGGAAGACAGGTTTTTACTTATACTAATAGAAGATTGTCCCTTGCTGTGATCCATCCAGACGGACTTGCTGTGCAGCTTTACATAGATCAAGGCTGTCCTAGTTCAGTCCTCAAGGGCCACCAACAGGCCAGGATGTAAGAATTTCCCTGATTAAGCACAGGTGAGTTAATCAGTGGATCATTCATTGTGACTGACTGACCTGTGCTTAATCAGGGAAATCATTACATCCCGGCCTGTTGGTGGCCCTTGAGGACTGAAGGTGGACACCACTGACATAGGTAAAAGGGGCAGGAGGGGGACACTTTACGATTCAACTAGTGTAAAAGCCCGTGTACAGCTCTGGTACTCTGTAACCGCTCTCGTAGCTGCCTCCATATCTTCCTATCTCTCTGCCTGCTCCGCTAAATGGGCTCTCTGCAGCAGCTGTTCCCGGACCTCCATGCTGTCACCATGCGGGCTAACTCAGATGCCGGTCGCGGTCCTCGGTGGGTGCTGTAGTGTGCGTGCTTCTCCGGACGAGGTCCAGGGGATCTTAACCCTTTGAGTGTCAGAGGGGTACGCAACGCATTGCAAAGGGTTACCCTCAAAGGGTTAAGAGGCCGGTCCTGCTCTGCGTACTGCCGCTGCCAGTGCATGCGATGCAGTCATGCGCAGTTCAGGCAGTCTCTCTCTGATAAGATTTTTTATGAATAAATCGGTACATGTTTGAAGAACGCTGTTGGAGCGGCTTTCTTCCTTTTTTCCTTTCTCACCGATAACTGGAGAGCAACAACAAGTGCTACGACACTGAACGAGAGACCTGGAGGAGAGAGTTGGTGTGAACACCACGCCAGTTACCATACAGGGACGGTAAGATATTCCCTGTAAGCCTATTTAGCTGTATCTATACATAAGTATTTATGCAGCAACATGCAAATGTGAGTGTATACATATATGATTATTGTATCCATCCGTATCTTGAGTGATAAGGCACTATTGGCGCCTCCTTGTTGTTACCTCGCTGGGTCCCGTCGGACGACTGGGAGGACGCGACATCCTGTGTTGGCTTCTTTGGTGCTTCTGCTCAGGCGCAGGTGTCCCGACGCACGCCCAGCATCCCAGCGTGCACAACGACATCAGAGCCTCGCTTCCAATGCCAGCACCGCTATATAAGGAGCGCTCTTCCGGGGTTCAGCGCTCAGTTATTCAGAGTTCCGGTTTCTGTGCACTTGTCCTACGTTCCCTCCTGCTTCATTTGATCTCCTGGTACTGACCTCGGCTTCCTCTTGACCACGAACCTCCTCAGCCTGCCCTGACCTCGGCTTCCTCTTGACCACGAACCTCCTCAGCCTGCCCTGACCATTGGCTTTCTTTCTGACCTCGCTGCCTCTTTTTGCCTTTGTCTGCTTCCAGCATCTCGTCCACCACCTTCCTGCTATTGGATCTTGGGCCTGCTACGTTCCCCAGCTCCTGATAGTACGTCTGACCTTCTAGCAACTCCTTTGACCTCTCAGTCCGGTGCACCCAGCTCCTAGACTCCTGGTATTGTGCTCTATTCCCTTGTATAGTTTTTTCTCTTGTGTTTCACACACACATATATCTATATATATATAAAAGAGAAAGGCTCATTGCATAATTTATGTCTCCTCAGGAGACACACACACCCAGGGGTGGCAATAAGGAGGGGTTACTGTTCCCATTGGGTGATTCAATGGGGGTGTGATTTTCACACCAACTGCAGTGGCCGAAGGGAGTTGGCCCACCCCCACTATGCAGCCTGCCCACCACTATCAAAGTCAGAAAAAAACAATATGGCCGCCACTTGCTCCTACACCACAGACAAACACACACATGCCCCACTCACACGGCACCAAACTCACACACATGCCCCACTCACACAGCACCACACACACACACATAAATGCCCCACTCACACACACAAAAGCCAGAAAGAAATATGGCTGACACACAGTCACTCACCCTGACTCCCAGAGGCCTCAGCAGGACCTGTACTACAGCCACTGAGGAACAAAATGGCATTCAAAGGGTTAAGGTAGGTCCTCATTGCTCAATTATTTCTTCACTGTCATCATTTGCCATGCAAGACACAGGACAGACAGCCATCAGATTCACACTTAACCCACTGACTGCCACAGGGTTGTGTATCAAGCTTTACCCATCAGTGAGTGTGTTCAAACCTCTCACACTGTAAACTTGTATTTCCCTCCCACTTCTCCTCCTTCCCCAGCCTATTACTAACACTTTTCCACATTTATCTTAAGCCCCGCCCCCTACTCGTGATTAAGCCCTGCCCACTTTTAACCCAAATTGCCCCATTGCTCTCTCCACATCAGCACCACATGAGGGACTCCACAAGTAAAAGTTCCCAGGTATTACACACACATGCACACTCACACAGCACCAAACACACACAAAGCCAGAAAGAAAGATGGCTGACACACAGTCACTCACACAGTCACTCACCCTGACTCCCAGTGGCCTCAGCAGGACCTGTACTACAGCTACTGAAGGGTGCTACAGCACCAGGGGAACAAAATGGCACTCAGAGGGTTAAAATAGGCCCTCATTGCTGAATTACTTCTTCACTGTCATCATTTGCCATGCAAAACACAGGTCAGATTCACACTTAACCCACTGACTGCCACAGGGTTGTGTATCAAGTTTTACCCCTCAGGGAGTGTGTTCAAACCTCTCACACTGCAAACTTGCATTTCCCTCCCACTTCTCCTCCTTCCCCAGCCTATTACTAACACTTTTCCATATTTATGTTAAGCCCCGCCCCCTACTCGTGATTAAGCCCCGCCCACTTTTAACCCAGATTGCCTCATTGCTCTCTCCACATCAGCACCACATAACTCCCTTCCAGGGACTCCACAAGTCAATGTTCCCAGGTATGAATACACTTCCCACTGCTATTTAACTCTGACATGCCTCTCTATACATTAACCATTTGAGTGCCAGAGGGGTGCAGAACTCATGCATGCATGTGTTTCTGCGCATATATGTTGTGTGTGTGTGTGTGTGTGTACATCTCTGTTACATATTTTTGTGCATGTGTGCATCTCCGGTATGTGTGTGCATGTCTCTGCCGCTCACTGTGTATGTGTCTGCCTGTGTGTTGCATATGTCTGTGTTTATCAGTGTGTCTACATTTCACACACGTGCGCCCAACACCGTCCCACATTGATAGTGTATATATATAAGAGAGAAAACCTGCGTCCCCTGCCACACACACCCAGGGGCGGCCGTAAGGAACAGTTAGCCTGCCCCCCAACATCAGTCTTAACCTAGGCTGACCAGGCCTCACCTTTAACCGGGGACGCATAGGAAAAATACATACTGCAGGACTGCTTTCATTTCAGTGAAGTACTGCAAAATGGCTATTTCCTATGTGTCCCCGGTTAAAGGTGAGATCTGGTCAGCCTACCTTAACCCTTTGAGTGTCAGAGGGGTATGCATACATTGCAATGTGTACCCCTCTGGCAGTCAGAGGGTTAGCCCTCTCCTCCACAACTCACCTACTGCTACATCACTTCTCTCGACTTACAACTCCTACAGTAAACAACTCATGGCACAATACTATAACCCACCAACCAGCAGCTCCCATTTTGCTGGGGAGCCACACATTGATCACCTCTTTCAAAGACACACGGGGACACTCAGAGTCAGCTGGGGAATAGGTTAGAACACACAAATCTTCAGTTTCCATGCTAAGAACTGGGGCTGATGGACTCACTTTGTTTCAATTTAACCCTTTGAGTGCTGTTTCAATGCCTTGGATATCTCTCTGGCACTCAGCGGGTTAAGCCCATTAACCCTTGGAGTACCAGAGATGATATGCAGCACATTGGTCTGCGTACCTCTGTCACTCAAAGGGTTAATATCTGTTTGGAAAGCTTCCACATTTGGGTATTGTGCAGCCCACTCTTTCTTCACAAGTGGCCCACAGGGTTAAACTGATTTCTTTGAAAATGTCCATTGATTTCAATGAGACTATCAATTCCATGACTGCTACAAACAATGCAAACACATTGCCAAAGCAACGCGTTGGGGACCATTGTAGCATTCAAGGGGTTAAAGCCCCATTTATGTCAACACGATTTTCCTGAATTTTCAATTCAACCCTATGGTGTCAGTTTTTTTGGAGTTGCACCCTTTATAAGGCCCATACACTTATATTCTTACCCCATTAATCTAAACCCATTTATACTTTTGGTTCTTGCAGCAGCTGACTGTGCACTGTGATCTGTGAGGCTGATGTACTAACACAAAGAGGAACAATTCATCTGTACCATACAGAACAAATACAATGCTTTGCTGACCTCTCTAGCGTTGAAGACGTTAAAACGCCCATTTAAATAAATGGGTATTGTTCCCTGTACTGCTGTTACTTTTCCACAAAATTCCACCACTTTCCTTAGTATATGAGCCTACCTGTTTTGAAGCCTATTAGCTGTTAGGGGTCCCTCTATTGATCCCTTGCCTATGGCCCATGGACAAATAATCCGGTTCTGTCCCAGCTGACCACCACGGCCCACTAATGCAAGGAGTGCCCAACATGTGTCACATATTCCTTTCACTGCCAGAGGACTATACAACTCATTACACAGCAATGTGTTGTGTACCTCTCTCACACTCAGAGTTAAAGTGCTTCACTCCAACCAACTGCTACACTATGTCTGTATAATGCAGTAACCCTACAGCCCTGTATTTCATGTCTGCTTCACTGTCTATGTATAGTAATTTCTCCCCCTCACCCATTACTTTACTGTAACACTTCACTGTCCCTCCTCTCCTCAATCTCTCATCTCCTCCTCCCTTGTCATCCCCACTCACCTATCCCCTTGCCATTCATCCATAGTCCCAATCTCCCCATTTTACTCCCACATCACTATTACATTATCTATCACTGCATCTGTCACTTAACACTCTGTCTGCTAACCTATTTCTTCAAATGTACTGCAGTATCCACTGCTGTAATCTAAATTATTCCTTTACTCACAAACATCTTTTCACTGTGACCTTCTACAAGTAACACAGCACACTGACTTCAACTGTAAGGATAGAGGGCCTTATTCATCAAGTAACACAGCACACTGACTTCAACTGTAAGGATGCAGGGCCTTATTCATCAAGTAACACAGCACACTCACTTCAACTGTAAGGATACAGGGCCTTATTCATCAAGTAACACAGCACACTCACTTCAACTGTAAGGATACAGGGCCTTATTCATCAAGTAACACAGCACACTCACTTCAGCTGTAAGGATACAGGGCCTTATTCACCAAGTAACACAGCACACTCACTTCAACTGTAAGGATACAGGGCCTTATTCACCAAGTAACACAGCACACTCACTTCAGCTGTAAGGATACAGGGCCTTATTCACCAAGTAACACAGCACACTCACTTCAGCTGTAAGGATACAGGGCCTTATTCACCAAGTAACACAGCACACTCACTTCAGCTGTAAGGATACAGGGCCTTATTCACCAAGTAACACAGCACACTCACTTCAACTGTAAGGATACAGGGCCTTATTCACCAAGTAACACAGCACACTCACATCAACTGTAAGGATACAGGGCCTTATTCATCAAGTAACACAGCACACTCACTTCAACTGTAAGGATACAGGGCCTTATTCACCAAGTAACACAGCACACTCACTTCAACTGTGAAGATACAGGGCCTTATTCACCAAGTAACACAGCACACTCACTTCAACTGTAAGTATACAGGGCCTTATTCACCAAGTAACAGAGCACACTCACTTCAACTGTAAGGATACAGGGCCTTATTCACCAAGTAACACAGCACACTCACTTCAACTGTAAGTATACAGGGCCTTATTCATCAAGTAACACAGCACACTCACTTCAATTGTAAGGATACAGGGCCTTATCCACCAAGTAACACAGCTCACTCACTTCAACTGTAAGGATACAGGGCCTTATTCACCAAGTAACACAGCACACTCACTTCAACTGTAAGGATACAGGGCCTTATTCACCAAGTAACACAGCACACTCACTTCAACTGTAAGGATACAGGGTCTTATTCACCAAGTAACACAGTACACTCACTTCAACTGTAAGGATACAGGACCTTATTAATCAAGCTGAAGAGCAGCAATTAAAACATTTTTTACAAATCTTATCAGCATATCTACATCACTACTGCGTCTGTCACACACTGTCTACATATGTGACATGTATGTATGCGTTTCACAATGTGTGACACGCTCTGTCTCTTTAAGTGCGTGTCTGTAACACTACATATTTCTGTTTCACACAATGTCTCTCTGTGTAAATAATATGACGGGCAACGCCGTCCCACATTGCTAGTATATATATATATATATATATATATATATATATATATATATATACAGTGCTACCTCTTTATATATATGCATCTGTACACCTCAGCTAGGTCTGTTTTTTCCTTATAGGGTCTAGTCCGTCCATTCTAGTTTAGAGCTAGGTTTTAGGGTTTCCTTGTCCTGCCCCTTAGGTTCCTTAGTGTTTTACTCTGCTAGCAGTATTTTCTGATAACTAGCTGTGTATCTGACAGTACTGATAGTCGCACTGATACTCCTGTATTTATATCTTTTTTGGGTACATATATTCCTTCCAGTACAGCAGCCGATTGTCCATCACTAAAGACCAAGGGCTTGATTCTATTACCAGCGCTAAAAATAAAACAGGTGTTGTTTTTATTAAGTCAGTTTTAGTATCCTATTACCGGACTTGTGAAAGAAAAACCAGCGGTAATTATACTAACCGCCAGTCTGAAAAAAGCCCATAGGAAACAACTAAAAACAAAGTGCAATTAGTATCCTATTACCCACGCTCAGTATTACCGCCTGTTTGTGGTTACATTTAAGTCAGAAATTTTGCACCACAGAGGTTGAGGAATAGAAGCCATAACGACAGTTTCAAAACCATCGTTGTTTGAACAAAAGCAGTGTATAATACAGTATACAGCATAGAAATCCGACATAGAGTGCCCCACTCGACATATTAACCCCCCCTTCTAAAAGTCGACTTGCAGTGCTTTCTTTCACCACATTAATCCGACAATTTTGTTACCGTACAGGGACGGTAAGATATTCTATTTAGCTGTATCTATATGTGGAGAACACATCTAATACTGAACTTGATCTTTCTGTCCTCAAACGTAGTCCTATTTCCTTGGACTCGGACATTTTGCGTGTTTTTTGTAGGCGGTAGTCGGAAGAAAGCAGACAGCGCCACTTTTGTTACTACTGTGAAAAGTGCTGTCTACGCCAGTTTTGTTTTACCATGGTTCTGCAATAGAATACCGACGTAACACATGTTTGCAAAATTTGCACTACTTTTTTTTTTCTTGTAACGACGGTTTTAGCGCGGGTAATAGAATCGAGTCCCAAGACAGCTGAGTAAGGGACAACTTAAAAATTCCCCTAACCGTATTTCTGGCTTACACATAAGTGTCATTCCAGCCATCTATTTTGTGACTATTGTCCTATTGATGGTTTGGTGATCTGAACACGTTACACTATCACACGAGGAAGCACTTCTTTGTATTTTTCTTTTTTCCATTCTACAATAATAACGCTTCACATGGCCCAAAAACTATGAAGAATGACTGGAGCTGCATTTATATTGAAACATTACTATCCCTTTAAAAAAACAAAAACAAATGCAGGATTCCACAAGGAGTAACCTTAGTAGTGGTGACAGTTCCCCTTTAATGGTAGAGATGTCTTGAATGCATTGCTTTGCAATGCATTGGAGTCCTCCAACATTCATCGGGTTAAAGCCACTTTTAAACCTTTGAGTGCTAGAGAGGTATGCAATGCATTGCAAAGCAATGCGTTGGATACCCCTCTGGCACTCAAAGGGTTAATCAGCAAGGATTTTTTTTTTTTTTGGGGGGGATTGCTCACCGTGCAGTGTAATTCCATTGCATCTCATTAGTTTCTTGAGCATGTCTGCTGGTGTGCTGTCGTTAACCCCTTGAACGCTAGTGAGTTTTCCAATGCATTGCTGTATACAGTTTTCTCTGGCATCCAAGGGGTTAAAGGCCTTTTTTGGGACATACGCAGGGACCACTAACATTTGCCATTTAACCCCTTGAAGCCTGAAGCGGTGTCCAATGCATTGCGAACAAAACATCGGCCTCAGTTCTGGCACTCAAAGTGTTAACCATTCAGTGAGGGTGAAAATAAAAAATCTCTGCTTCCCTGCAACATCTCCAAATACCATCACACTGCATGCATCGGGCTCGGTTACAATGGGTCTTTGTCTGATACTTTAAGGTAGATAGGTCCTGTGACACAGAGAGCTGATATGTGCCTGCAGGCAACGAATTACCTGTATAAGCACAATGCTGTCTATGCATCCAGACGCACCGCAGTTACCTACAATGGACATTATTCAATGGGAGGGGGAAACAGGACAAGAGGTATACACTTACAGATTTACTGCCCGGAGACTGAGATTCTGTTTAGAGGCAAAGTGACCTAATGACACTGACATGTTTAAAGTTATAGTAATGCCTACTTAAAAGTATTGTGTCGAGTCTTCTTTATATAAAAACTAAGAGATTGCACTATAATTAAATCTTTAGTTTTGTGTAGTTCGAAAGTTATGCACAGATAAAGATCCCCAGCCCATCCCTTCTGGCCGCCTCCCTCTGGGGTCTCGATTCTATTACCCAAGCTAAAACCGGCGTTACAAGAAAAATAAGTAGCGCAAATTTTGCAGACATGTGTAACGTCGCTATTCTATTGCAGAACCACAGTAAAACAAAACTGGTGTAGACAGCACTTTTCAGAGAACTAATAAAACTGGCGCTGTCTGCTTTTCTCCGACTACCGCCTACAAAAACCACGCAAAATGTCAAAGTCCAAGGAAATAGGCGTACATTTGACGACAGAAAGATCAAGTTCAGTGTTAGATGTGTTCTCCACATACAGATACAGCTAAAAAGAATATCTTACCGTCCCTGCACGGTAACAAAATTGTCGGATTAATGTGGTGAAAGAAAGCACTACAAGTCGACTTTTAGAAGGGAGGGTTAATATGTCGAGGGGGGCACGGATTTCTATGCTGTATACTGTATAATACACTGCTTTTGTTCGAACAACGATGGTTTTGAAACTGTCGTTATGGCTTCTACACCGCAATCTCAGAGGCGCAAAATTTCTGACTTAAATGTAACCACAAAACAGGCGGTAACAAAATCCGACAGAGTGCCCCCCTTCGACATATTAACCCCCCCTTCTAAAAGTCTACTTACAGTGCTTTCTTCCACCACATTAATCCGACAAATATTGTTCATAGTCGACAATTAACCCTTCCCCTTCCAAATCCGACTTACAGTGCTTTCTTTCACCATATTAATTCGACGAATATTGTACATCCGACATTTTAACACCCCCCCCCCTTGAAAAGCCGACTACAGCGCTCCCGTGACTTTCTTTCACCATTTTCATCCCACATTTTTCTTTTCCTATAAAATTCGACATGCCCTCGTATTTTGTATTGCAAGATTAACCCTATGAGTACCAGAGAGGTATTCTAATGTGTTTGCTACCCCTCTGGTACTCATAGGGTTAATAGGCAACCTGTATATGTATAAAAAGGTGTTTGTTTTTATTATAGATTTAATTTGTGTGAAAATGTAATGAAATATTTAATTTATGTGTAACAATGATTTTCTTTTTTTTTAATTATATACGTAATTTGTATTAAAAAAGTATTTCAGACCT
This sequence comes from Rhinophrynus dorsalis, assembly GCA_037306005.1. Classification (NCBI taxonomy): domain Eukaryota; kingdom Metazoa; phylum Chordata; class Amphibia; order Anura; family Rhinophrynidae; genus Rhinophrynus; species Rhinophrynus dorsalis. The sequence continues at coordinate 178,392,595 of CM074726.1, forward strand.
CAAGAGGGGTATCATGACCCCTCATGACACCTCCCCTAGCAAGGGGGTGACAATTGCCCCCTTTATTAATTAAAGAGCATATAACCTATGTGAAACACTGGCATGCTGGACATACTTGGACAAATGCTGGTGGAAATGCGTGACTCAAACAGGCGGGAGAACCAGCGGCAGGACATTGCCCAGGTGTCACATGAGTGGTCCAGCAACACCTCCCCATCCAGCAGTGCTCCATCACCACCACCACCTGCACCCACCAGACCCCCTCGGGTAACCCGGAGGAGTATGAGGGAATCCACCCCTGCAGCCCCTCCCACAAAGAGGAAGAAGTAAGGGCAACCTTCTCTTGGCCCATCAATACATTTGCACGTCTTCATCACATCTGTGTCCATGTATGTTTCCTATCCAAAAGGGTTTTGTTTGGCAGAGTTGTCTCCAATGCGTTGCACGGCTATGCAGTGAACACAACTCATGCACGTTCAATGGTGTGTTAGGGTGTCCCAGCGTGGGTGAGCATACACATCTCATGCAGACACTTTTGTCCAGGTTCAAATCACAGACCACATAGCACAGCCACACGACTTCAGGGTGTGGTGTTCCATGATGTGATCTGAACCTGTCGGCACGAAAGGAACGCTAAAAGTTAAAGAAAGAAAATTGGATCGTACGATACACGAAGGAGGGGAGTTTCTTGGAGGACAATAGAAGCAGAGCGAGAGCGGGACGGAGATAAGTTCCTGGCTTGAGTATGATATGCGGAGATCCATCAAAGATACCAAGTAAGCGGCCACCTATACCGGGCACCCGGATTACACATTTTTTGTCTGCTGGCACATTTACCGCTCTGAAGAAAGCGGACATTTATACCGGGCATCCGGTTCATTAATTTCTTGGATACTGTGTATATCTTCAAATCTTGTGGATACATAGTTAACAGAGTTATTCCAGATACTGTGTATATATTTGTAGCACTAAGAGAAACTCTGCACATACATACATACTATCATCCACTCTGTCCTGACAATATCGCACTGATTAGTTCACCATTACCCTTATAATTAAGGTCTCTCCAGTGCTGCACGAATTTTCCAATTTGATCAACCACTTGCTTATATTTTATAAGTGTTTGGACTATTTGTTTTTATGCTTATCTTATCGTTTGTATTTACTATATACATCGAAGATCTTTTATTTGTTTATATTGATCGCCATACTACTTTAAGGTTGTTTTATGTCTTGTAGTGTTTTACATGCGATTTTGATTTTTTTAAAATACCATATTGCTTGCTAATAAATACTACACTTAGATGTGTCTTATGCGCTGTCTTGCCCCATCCTTGTCCTGAACAACATACACCTGATGGATAGATCATGGAATCCAAGACATGGGGCTGGTTCCAAATGCAGGAGATGGATGCTACCGTCCATCACATTGGCGAATGCCTTTTGAGGTCCATGTGGATACATAGAGATGATAGCAGCAGAGATACGGTTAGCGCCTGCATTTGAATCCAGCGCATGATCTGGATGACAACATTGATGATGGAATGGTAATCAACTGAGCCTGGCAATTCCAGATGCTCATTGTTTGGGATTCCCATATGTGGTCAACAGGTGATCGTCCTGGACGTGGAATCAACGTGCGCCCAGGACAAACCGGAAGACAAGACTTGAAACAACACTCCAAACACAACAGTCATGGTATTGGTGAACCATCATCATGGGTGTGGGTGCCAGAGGGGTATACAACACATAGCTCATCAATGCGTTGATGATCTCTCTAGCACTCAACAGGTTAACAGTTGGCATTGTATCAGTAGTACACCATCCATTGCTTGTCCATGTGTTGTCTAGCTCTCATGTAGACAGGACTTTCTAATCAAGGGGATGGCAAGCGGACATATGTATGTGTGACTTGTGCACTGGGCACACACACCTCCTCAGTATGTGATTCAAGACCTACAAGATGGATCCTCTGTTTCATGGGTCTTGGTTCACATACTGCGGCGGTGTGTGTGTTCTGTGTTCATGTTACATGTACATATTTCTGCCTGCATCCCCTTGTTCATTACCCCTTGTCGTCATGACAGCTAGACAACACATTGCCAAACACTGGAGTGACATTGTCACCGTACTACACACACACATGAACAGGTCCTCATGTTGGGCCTTGCAACCTGACTCACAGCTTGTTATCACTACACTGCAGCACTGCTAATTCCATGAGTCATTTAACCCTTTGAGTGCCAGAGGGGCACACAACACATGGCTTTTCAATGTATTGCTTATCCCTCTGGCACTCACAGGGTTAACCCCTGATATTCGAGGGCGGTATCTGATGCATTGCATGTCATTGTATTGGATATCCTATATGACTCCAAGGGTTGCAGGGGGCTTATGGGAATTGTCCACTTAACTCCTTAGTGATGGCCGCGTGCAGACGCGGCCGTCACTTAACGCCCGTCTAACTTTTTTTTAGATGAATCCGGAGTCCCCAAATGGCATGCAGCCGCGTGGGGATCCGGAATTCCTGGACGTACATGTACTCCCTCTGTCACTAAGTGACAGCCACAGAGGACGTACATGTACGTCCATTGTCGGAAAGGGGTTAATTGAAGTCTTGTGTCACTTCAGGTTGGGTTATGTTGTACATGGCCAATCTGGTGTCCCATCGACATGGACACACATGCTTTTTACCCACAGGTGACGTAGTCCCTGACGAGCCTGATACACGTCTATATAACAACACAGGTATCCACATCTTCATCAATGGTGATGGAGACCTCCATGGGCTGTTGCGGCTTCACATCATCAACTTGACGTGTGTGGTCAGCAATATGTGTCATGATCACACGCCATGATCATGTCACATGCTTTACCAGGTGCATATTTTGGAGTGGCCCCTGTCTGATCCAGGCAATGCAAGCTGGCTTAGAGCAGGACACAGGGGCGCTCTGTGGCATTCCTGCTCCTGACGTGTGCCTTATTACAGCCCTCCTGCTCTGGTGTGTGGGGATTGGCTATTGGTGTGAGCAGCCACAACTTTAACCCATAGCCAGCACCACCTGTGAACAGTGAGTGGCATGCGGACATGGGAATACAATGTTATGTGGATGATGTACACTAGGTCAGTGTTTGCTGGTGTGTCTGTGGTTGGTGGTGTGGTTTCTTGTACCTGGTATGTACCTGTCAGGTGTGTGTGTGATGTTGTGGGGTGCATGTTGTGTCTCTATTGACTGGTGCAGTTGCCTGAGTGAGCTTGCATTGTTTTGTGTGTGACAGGTGTGATTGTTGTGTTGTTTTTAACCCCTGTTGTCCAGGGTGTGTTGTGATGGCTTACGTTGTGCTGCTTTGTGTTCCCCTTGTCCCTGTGGGGTTGCTGGATTCGTATCGATTGTCTGTGACTTGTTTGTATGGTGCAGGCCAGTGGTGCACAACCAGGGTATCATAGAATGTTGGTGTGCACCAGCTGAGGGTGCCTCACTTTTCCCATGATGCTATTTTCTGCATTACTAACATTCATTTTACACATTTTTGGGGATATGTGTTCATGGGATATAGTATGCACTATATTCTCCTCATTGTCATTGGCACTGTGAGACCTAATGATAACTATATGCTCATTTCTTGTTGGGACTCTCCTTGTGACTTCAAGGGGTGCCCTGGGACATCCAGCTTGCATGATAGGGGTGTCTTGGATGGAAGGATTGTTAACCACTGGTCTAGGCTTTGTTGGTGTATTTGCTTGGCATTGCAGGGGTTAATGTTTGACCTCTGTATGCTTGGGTTATGTACTTGTATGAACTGCTTCTCTGTTTTGTTTTCTCCTATGGCGTTGTAAAAGTTGCAATTTATCGCTCGTTGTCCTTACTGCAAACATTTGAATGGCTCTGGTGTTAGCTTTTACATTGCCCTCAATGGGCGATATTTTGACAAACGTCATTATTTCTTACTTGTGGGAACATTTGCATTGCATACTTGACTTACAAAACCACCATCGCCAGTTTTTTCTGCTGACACCAACATTTGCATCAAGCCCGTAATCTGGTCGTGCAACTCGATGGCTGCAGTGAGGGACAAACTTTGGTAAGTATAAGGGAAATCCTCCTTTAATGAAATTTGATCCATAACTCCAAAGTGTACCTCTTTAGGAGATATTAGGGGTACATGCCTCCCATGTGTCCTTCTTTCTATTTAGGAGATATTAGGGGTCCATACCTCCCAAGTGTCCCTCTTTAGGAGATATTAGGTATCCATACCTCCCAAATGTCTGTTTTTAGGAGATATTAGGGGTCCATACCTCCCAAATGTTCCTCTTTAGGAGATATTAGGGGTCCATACCTCCCAAGTGTCCCTTTTTAGGAGATAATAGGTATCCATACCTCCCAAGTGTCCCTCTTTAGGAGATATTAGGGGTCTGTACCTCCCAAGTGTCCCTCTTTAGGAGATATTAGGGGTCCATACCTCCCAAGTGTCCATCTTTAGGAGATATTAAGGGTCTGTACCTCCCAAGTGTCCCTCTTTGGGAGATATTAGGGCTCCATACTTCCCAAGTATCCCTCTTTAGGAGATATTGGGGGTCCATACCTCCCAAGTGTCCCTCTTTAGGAAATATTAGGGGTCCATACTTCCCGACTGTCCCTCTTTAGGAGATATTAGGGGTCCATACCTCCCAACTGTCCCTCTTTAGGAGATATTAGGGGTCCATACCTCCCAAGTGTCCCTCTTTAGGAGATATTAGGGGTCCATACCTCCCAAGTGTCTCCCTCTTTGGGAGATATTAGGGCTCCATACTTCCCAAGTATCCCTCTTTAGGAGATATTAGGGGTCCATACCTCCCAAGTATCCCTCTTTAGGAGATATTGGGGGTCCATACCTCCCAAGTGTCCCTCTTTAGGAGATATTAGGGGTCCATACCTCCCAGGTGTCCCTCTTTAGGAGATATTAGGGGTCCATACCTCCCAAGTGTCCCTCTTTAGGAGATATTAGGGGTCCATACCTCCCAAGTGTTCCTCTTTAGGAGATATTAGGGATCTATACCTCCCAAGTGCCCCTCTTTAAGACCCAAATCCCTCTGTCCCCCTTTCCCACCCTTTTATCCCAATTAATAGGAGATCAGACTGTGTGGTGTGTATATGTGGATCACATTGCTCCACAGCAATAAAACTCACATTAATGATTTCTTAAACTATAGTACCTGTGTGTGTATAAATGTATTTTGCCCTTGAGGAAGAAGTGTGAAGCTGAGAAACTCATTGGGTGTTATTCTACTTAAAGAAATTTCCCTATTATATTTTAGTGCTATTTTAAGATATCTGTACACGTATTATTTTTGATCCATTGTGGTATTTTTATTAATAAATCTTTTCATTAAGGTTTTGGAGTCAGCTATATTTATACTGGGCCCTAATATAATCCAGTTCACATACATAGTGATCCTTTTAAAGGGAAAGTAATACTTAAAATGTAAAAAAAAATATGTTGTAGGGTTTATCCCCCTGAGTAAAACAAGAGTACTCCCACTGCTGAAAGGTGTTTCATTCAAAAGTTATTAATTTTCAAAGTTGAATTTTTTAGGTGCAATATCACAGTGGCCAGAAATTGTACAGTGGCGCTGTTGCTACACGATCCTATGGACAGCTCTGGTCCCGGGACCATAAATCTCCATAGGATGGTGTAGCAACAGCGCCAATGTACAATTTCAGGCCACTGTGATATTGCACCTAAAAAATTCATCTTTGAAAATTAAAAATTTTTGAATGAAACACCTTTCAGCAGTGGGAGTTCTCTTGTTTTACTCAGGGGGATAAACCCTACAACATATATTTTTTACATTTTAAGTATTACTATCCCTTTAAGAGCTCCCTTAGTGACTAAGTGCCAGCAAGCCCTAGATAGAGGGTTCTTTTCAGTACACCAGGGAGAATTTAATTATTTGGACATTATTTGGAAGGCGTGTGAACAAGGACAAAGAGGGATCCAGAGATACCAATTGATACCGACACTGGTGGTTCTCTACTGAAGGCTTAGGCACCTGCAGGCAGGTCTTGCCGCCACACAAGGTGAGTGCAGTGGCTACCCATCTGAAGAGGTGATCACCGCGGTTAAGGGAGAGATACCTAATGATGCACATGGAGGTGTAATACCTACAGAATAATTATATTCCAACAGTCTACACTGAGATTGTGTGCTCTTTCTCTTTCTGTGTTTTCTTAAATGGTTTTGGTGGACCTTTTACCAGGGATTCATAAGAGAACAGCAGCAACGGCGAGTGAAGGACTCTCATGACTCTTTAACCCAGTCAGGTCACTTTTCATTCTTTTGTGTGTGTGCAATTACAAGTGTATACTTTTCTGTGGTAATTAGCGCTTAAAGGGATAGTAAAGTCCCAAGAAAGTATGTTCTAAATGGTAGCTGCACTAAAAAAAACATTTAATGTGCTTAATCCTTTCTCTCAAACCGTTATGGTTTGAGAGATGTAAGAAAATAAAGACCTCGTCTCCCTCCCCCTTCTTATGTGTCCGCTGTACAGCAGACGTCATGAGATCCTGCTTCCGGGACCAGACGGCGGCTCTTCAGGAGCGCTGTCATCGAGATGACTAAGTATAATTACTTCATCGGAGTGGTCTACAACGTGTGCTTGCAAGCCAGGTACACGTTGTAGACCATACCGATGAAGTAATTATAGTTAGATATCCCGATGTCAGCGCTTCTGAAGATCCGCCTACAGTCGGGCGACCGGATTCTGCCTCTGACAGCTTTACATCTCGTCAGGCAGAAAGGGGAGGGAATGGAGGACTTTATTTTCTTATTTCTCTCAAAAAATAATGGTTTGAGAGAAAGGATTAAGCCCAGTAAGTGTTTTTTTAGTGCAGCTACCGTTTAGAACATAATTTTTTGGGGACTTTACTATCCCTTTAAGGAAGTTTGTGCTTTGGTGTGTATAAATTAGCCTGTGTAAACATGCCTGGGAACTTCATCTTCTTGAGCCCTCGGAAAGGGCTCATGTGCTGCAACCGAAGGTTTGTACTGACACAATTTGTGCCATAATTGGATGTGGCTTAATCTGGGGGGGCGTGTTTTGTCATCATTTTGATTTACAGTGGGCAGGAAGTGGGTGGGAAGTGGGAGGAACAGGGTGAGAAAGAGGAGAAGTGAGCAGGAAGTGGGCAGAACAGGGTGAGGAGGAGGAAAAGTGGGAGGGAAGTGGGAGGAGCAGTGTGGGAAGGAGGAGAAGTGGGCAGGAAGTGGGCAGAACAGGGTGAGGAGGAGGAAAAGTGGGAGGGAAGTGGGAGGAGCAGGGTGGGAAGGAGGGGAAGTGGGCAGGAAGTGGGCAGAACAGGGTGAGGAGGAGGAAAAGTGGGAGGGAAGCGGGAAGAGCAGGGTGGGAAGAAGGAGAAGTGGGCAGGAAGTGGGCAGAACAGGGTGCAAAGGAGGATACTTGGGCAGTAAGTGGACAGAACAGGGTGCAAAGGAGGAGAAGTGGGCGGAGTTTCACAGTAAATTCACCACCACCAGAGAATCAGCCTCTATTCCCAGAGACCCAGTAATAAACTCTAAAAACTGGGGCAGATCCAGAGAGTTTCAAGGTACGTGCATAAATAAAATAATTTGGCCTTGTTCTAAGTAATTTATTCATTTGCACAAAGAGGTGTCAATAGGTCATGAAATAACCTAAAAATTGCCCCCAGCAACACAACAGCACCTAAAACACAAGTGTTTCTCTTTGGTGATTTGAAATGTTGGGAGGCATGCAACAGAGCGAAGGTAGGAATTCACTATTGCAGTCCAACTGGAGTTGGCCTCTAATGCCAGTAGCCACACTTAAAGGGATAGCAATACTTCATGTATGTAAGCTTTAATAGTGAAGGTATTAAATAAATAAACTAAAGCATCCATGTCTTTTTCTATAACTTATATAGTTTAAAGGGTTAGTAATGAATGGCCAAAAAGTTTTTTGCATTTAGAAGAGCTTAAAAAGCTGAGCTAAATGAAAAAAAAAACATATCTCTCAAACCACTATGGTTTGAGAGATACAGGCATTTAACGTTCGATGTCTTTACAGCTGTCAGCAGGAGATCCGTGACGGTCGACACAGAGGCTCTGCAGCAGAGCCGCAATCTCGTTAGTTACAAAAATCCCTTCATTGGAATGGTCTAAAACAGATGTTCTCAGCCCATGCCCTCAGTGGCCACTAACAGGCCAGGGCTTAGGAATTTCCCTGCTAGAACACAAGTGTGTTAATCAGAGGCTCAGTCATATTGATTAACTCACCTGTGCTCTTAAAAGGAAATTCTCAAATCCTGGCCTGTTAATAGCCACTGAGAGCACAGGTTGAGAACCACTGGTCTAAAACATGTGCCTGATTTGCAAGCACACGTTTTAGGCCAATTAAGGGATTCGTTGTAACTAACGAGATTGTGACTCTGCTGCAGAGCCTCTGTGTCAACCGACACGGATCTCCTGCTGACAGCTGTACAGCACGTTCACGCTTCCCGTTGTCGCTGTATTTCTGTGGGCTAACATTACAGCAAACTCCATTTACCATGCTACTGAGGTTGCAAGCTCAGTAGCATGGTAACCGGAGCTTGCTGTAATGTTAGCCCAGAGAAATACAGCTACAACAGGAAGTGTGACCGCGCTCCCTGGGGCAGCTGGGAGGGAGGTGGGAAGTCCTAAGGAGGCGTGCCGCACATACTGTGTGCCGCACAAGGCTGAAGTGCCCGATTATAACACTTAATATCTCCACTCATAGGTAAGTTTTAAAAAAAAAAAAACAAAAACAGCGCTAACCTTGTTTTATGGCTTAAAACCCTTGCTCACATTTTTTGTTTTTAGGTGAATGTTCCTCTTTAATATTTTGAGTGGCACAGAGGCGTGAAAGTGCACCCCTTCGGCACTTAAAGGGTTAAAGACTTCAATAATAAGCCCCTAAAGGGTTAAACCTTGAAACGTTAAATAGAAGAATGGATAATGTCACACATAAGTGATCTGGAAAGCTGTTTCAGAGTTATATAGAAACATAGAATTTGATGGCAAATAAGAATCATTCAGCCCATCTAGTCGCCCATTTTCCTACCATAAATACCTAAAACCTTTTTTGGTCCTTGGTCTTGTCTTATGTTAAGGACAGCCTTATGCCTATCCCATGCATGCTTACATTCCCTCACTGTATTAACCTGTACCACTTCTGCTGGTAGGCTATTCCACTTATCTACCACTTCTGCTAGTAGGATATTCCACTTATCTACCACTTCTGCTGGTTGGCTATTCTACTTATCTACCACTTCTTCTGGTAAGCTATTCCACTTATCTACCACTTCTGCTGGTAGGCTATTCCACTTATCTATCACTTCTGCTGGTAGGCTATTCCACTTATCTACCACTTCTGCTAGTAGGATATTCCACTTATCTACCACTTCTTCTGGTAAGCTATTCCACTTATCTACCACTTCTGCTGGTAGGCTATTCCACTTATCTATCACTTCTGCTGGTAGGCTATTCCACTTATCTACTACTTCTGCTAGTAGGATATTCCACTTATCTACCACTTCTTCTGGTAAGCTATTCCACTTATCTACCACTTCTGCTGGTAGGCTATACCACTTATCTACCACTTCTGCTGGTAGGCTATTCCACTTATCTACCACTTCTGCGGGTAGGCTATTGCACTTATCTACTACCCTCTCAGTGAAGTAAAACTTTCTTACATTACATCTAAACCTGTGTCCCTCTAGTTTTAGACTGTGGCCTCTCTGAATGTTTCTATCATATCTCATCTCTCTCTCTCTCCTCCAATCTGTACATGTTTTGTAATAAAGTGTTAACCCCACGCTAAAAACAAGTTAGGAACCACAGGGTTGACCCTTTGACTGCCAAAGAGATGTGCAATGCATGGCAAAGCAATACCTTGTGCACCACGATAATATTCGCAGGATTAAAAGGTGCATCTGCTGTACTTACAAAGTAACCAAATCTCTTTCTCTTGATAATCAGATACATATTGATATGAGATAGATATATAAGCATCTCCAAGATAGATAGATAGATAGATAGATAGATAGATAGATAGATAGATAGATAGATAGATATGAGATAGATAGGTGATATATACAGAGAGAGAGATGGATAGACAGATTAATAGACAGACATAGATATGGGATGGATAGATTGCTAGACAGACTGATATGTGATAAAGAGAGAGAGGAAGAGAGGGAGAGATAAACACAGCCAGGTCTCTGTGTTCTGCAGCATCAGATAGAAAGGTGAATGCTTGTTGTGGTCGCTGGCAATGCTGAGTCGCAATAATGGGATTATCCTAATTAGCTCTGATTCCTGAGCAGGCTAATCTGCTGTGGTGACACGGAGCCTGGTTGCGAGGCAGGGAGAGGGTATGATTGGATACTGGGCAGTCTCCTCCAGCCAATCAGTGCATGGGTATCATTCTGCACGTACACCTGGAGGGATCTGCACAGGCCAATTATAGGAGGCGAACAGAGAGAGGGGAGACTGGATTGGATGCAGAATTCCTGTAGTGATAGAGATAACTCTTCACTGGGAGAACTTGCAACAAACACACGCAGATATATATATATATATATATATATATATATATATATATATATATATATGTTTATTTATTTATATGTGTGTGTATACAAACATACAAATATATACATATATATGCACACATATATATCTATATATATATATCTATATATTTATATAGATATATATGTATAACTTGTCCATCTGTCTTTTTACCTGCTCATATTAACCCTTTGAGTGCCACTCCTGCCACTCACAGGGTTAATGGCTTGACTGCATTTCTACGAACATCATTGGCTTTGTTTATAACCACGGAATTGACCCTGTAACCCTTCAAGTGCCAGAGGGGTGAGCACCGCATCTCTTTAAAGGGTTAACCCATTAAAAAATGTCATTGAGGCTGACGAGGAACTGGAGCAGTTCTGGACTACAGCGACTTCACCAGATAGGGGACAAATCAATCTTCTTGTTGATCTAGCTGGGGCGTTTAACCCCTTGAATGCCTGCCAGGTCTCCAATGTATTATGAAACAATGCACTGGAGATTTCACTAGCATTCAAGGGGTTAAATTCTACATGATTGGATGGGACAGATTGTTCTTTTCTCCCATAATAATGTATGTTTCAGTTTGCTCCTATATGGGACTGATGCTTTTACCCATTAAACACATCACTGTCATTAGGCAAGCTTGCTCCTACATAGGACTGACCATTAAACCCTTAGTGACGTGCGGCCGGCACTTAACGGCCGCCAAACTTTTTTCTTCATTTTATTAAATGACTTCCGGGACGTACATGTACGTCCTCTGTCTACCTGTGACATCCGCTCCGGACATATATGTACGTCCTCGGGCGGTAAGGGGTTAAATATGTCACTGTCATTAGGTCACTTTGGTGGAGATGTATAAAAACACTTTTTTAGTATATGTTTAAAGGAGCAGTAAACTTTTTTTTATGAAAACACATATTTTACAGAGCATTTCCTGCTGAATAAAACAAGGCCACTCCCATCGCTGTCAGGTGTTTTATTCAAAGTTTAAAGCAGTTTAAATAATCAGGAAGTGAATTTACTGTGTGTTTACTTCCTGATAATTCTAACTGACAGGAAGTGAATTTACTGTGTGTTTACTTCCTGATATTTCTAACTGACAGGGAGTGAATTTACTGTGTGTTTACTTCCTGATATTTCTATCTGACAGGAAGTGACTCAGCAGTTTCTATCACATTCTATGGAGAACTGCATATCTCTGACTTTTCTGACTTTCCTCTCCATTAGAATCTAACAGGAAATCTAATTAGAATTTGACCACTAGAGGGCACTGCTAATGTAAAAAAAACATGGGTTTAAACTGTAATAACTCTGGAAATATAAATCTGTCGGCAGTGGGAGTACCCTTATTTTACTCAATAGGAAAATCCCTACAATATATATTTTCATAAAAAAAGTTTACTGCTCCTTTAAGAGTTGTGCCTAATATTTGCAAGGACAGGTCTTATTTAAAAAGACGTAAAGTCACATTTATAAATATGTTTGTCTGAGAATATACTGAGAAAAATTGCCAAAAAATCTGCAAATGAGAATTTTTTTTGCGTTTATAGTTATCACTATATACTTCCAATAAGAACAGGTTATACCTGGTGTTAAAGGGATAGTAATGTTTCATAATAAAAGCAGCTCTAATTAATCATCATAGTATTTGGACTTTGGAGAATGTTATTTCAATTCTGTCAGACTTGTAGTTCAAGAGTAATTCAATAACAAAGTATCCCCCTCCCGCCCCTTTTACTGATGTAACACTGTTCAGCCAGAGCAGAAGGGAGGTGCCCAGGTAGACTGCAGAGAGGGACAATCTTCAATTAAGATAAGGGAAAAACCTGAAAAACTTGTCAAGGGGGCAGGGCTTTCATTGTTCTCATAGGAAGAAGATTGTCCCCTGCTGTTATCTGTCTGGTCTATGGACTGCATTCCACATCTGAGAAGAGATGGGTTACACTAGGTAAAAGGGGTGGGAGGGGAAACTTTGCTTGTGAATATCTCTCAAACCATAAAGGTTTGAGAGATAAGACTTACATTGTTCTTCATGTTTTTTTAATGCCTACAAAATAAAATAAAGATAAAATGAAGTATTACTATCCCTTTAAGATTTAATCGCTAAAACTACCTTTATGTGTGGCACAATTGGCAAGTCTTATTTGGACAAGACCATTTCTACTCGTCGTTTCAAAAAGTTGACTGAAGTTAGCACTTAGGGAAATCTGAGACAATTTTACATACACTTTCTTTATCACTCCAGTTTTATACATCTCCCCACCTATGTTTGCAACAATATATTGTCATTAGTGAATTTTCTGCAGATTTTCTCAGAATATTCTCATAAAGAATATGCAGTGCAGTTTTGGGCACCAGTTCTGAAAAGGGATATACTAGAACTAGAGGGGGTACAGCAAAGAGCAACAAATTAATTAAGGGAATGGAGGACTTGACGTATGAGGAACGACTAGACAAACTTGGTTTATTTACTCTAGCGAAAAGGTAACTAAGAGGAGATCTTATCACATTGTACAAGTATATGAGAGGTCAATACAAGGATCTCTTTGGTTAGCTATTCATTCCAACTTCCAAGGCCTGATCAAATAACCAGGGGACACCCCTTGAGATTATAGGAAAGGAGGGTTTGACTTCTGCAGAGGAAGGGGTTTTTAACAATAAGGTCTGTTAAATTATGGAATTCCTTGCCCAAGGATGTGGTTATGGCAGATACAATGGATACATTTAAGAGAAGATTAGATACATTTCTTTCAAGAGGGAACATACAGGGTTATACTGTGTATTAGTAGACAAAACAGGAAGGTCTGATAAAGACTAACTTATTGGCAATAGGAAACCTATAATTCTGATGTCTCTGGGTTATGAGGCAAAAGTTAAACTTGATGGACTTGTGTCTTTTTTCAACCTAATTTACTATGCTACTATGATACTATTTATAAACTTGACTTTTCTTCTTCATAAATATGGACAGTTGTTGCAAATTTTAGTGACAATTCTCAAACATACACTAAGAACGGCTTTTACACATCTCTCCCTTTTTTCCTGAATGGTTCAGCCTCTCACGGTGCGACCGCAGTTCTCACTCTCTGTCTATACGTTGAATGGCAGCTCCATATGCAGTGTGACCCTATACATTGTTATGTGAGGGCAGAGATACGAACCACCGGGAAAATTCAGCCAATTGAGCCAAAAATAGACGGAATGTGAAATCCCCCAACGCTTCTGTATTCCTGGAAACTCATTGAAACTAATGTACTCAGAGAAACAGGAACAATTTCTGGACTAAACCAATAGCAACAAAAGGGGCAAATAAACATTTCCAAAATCTTCACTGATTTAAACTGAAACCTTTAACCCTTTGGATGCTAGAGAGCTCTCCAACGCATCTAGCATTCAAGGGGTTAAACGACTCTTTTAAATCAATGGGGATTTTATTTGTCCTCTACAGTACAGTTGGGTTGTCCCAGAATTGCTCAATTTCTCCTTCATATATCAGCCTCAGTGACTGCTCACTGCAGAGGACTTTAAAGGAATAGTAACGCTTATTATTTAGAAAAATATATGTTGTAGGGTTTATCTTCCTGAGTAAAACAACAGAACTCCCACTGCTGGGAGGTGTTCTATTCAAGCATTATTGCAGCTCAAACATGAATTTTTTAGGCGCAATATATCAGTGGCCTGAAATTATACAGTGGCACTGTTGCCACACCATGCTATAGGACAGCTCTGTTCCGATGACCATAAATCTCCATGTGATGGTGTATCAACAGCGCCACTGTAATATTTCAGGCCACTGAGATACTGTACCTAAAAATGTCAAGTTTAAGCTTCAATAACTTTTGAATAGAACATATCTCAGCAGTGGAAGTTCCATTGTTTTACTCAGAACAAAACCTACAAATAATATTTTTCTAGATATTAACCGTTACTATCCCTGTAAGGGGCCATCTTCTCTATAGTAATAATAATCGTTCCATATTCTTAACCGTTTGCATGCTAAAAGAGGTGTCCAACACATTGCAAGGCAATACAGTGAACGCATCTTTGGCACTGGAAAGGTTAATCAGAAATGCTTTTTCTCTCTTTTATTATTTACATAGTTGCAACATTCTCTTTAAAGGGATAGTAAACCCCCCAAAAAAACTGTTGGTGAATTGATAGGACTAATAAAAAAAATGTAATGCCCTCATTCCCATCTCTCAAACCGTTATGGTGTGAGAGATGTAAGAAAATAAAGACCTCCGCTCCCTCCTCCTTCTCATGTGGCTGCTGTACAGCGGACATCATGAGATCCTGCTTCCGGGACCAGATGGCGGCTCTTCAGGAGCGCTGTCATACCGATGAAGTAATTATAGTTCGATATCCCGATGTCAGCACTCCTGAAGAGCCGCCTACAGTCGGGCGACTGGATTCTGCCTCTGACAGCTTTACAGCTCGTCAGGCAGAAAGGGGAGGGAGCGGAGGTCTTTATTTTCTAACATCTCTCAAACCATAATGGTTTGAGAGATAGGAATAAGGGCATTACATGTTTTTTTTATTAGTCCTATCAATTCGCCAGCAGTTTTTTAGGGGGTTTACTATCCCTTTAATGCGCCCAGATACCCTTGGACAGCACTTGAACAGAAAAAGGAACCATAAATATGTTGCATGAATCTTAACAGTTTGAATGCTAGAGGGGTACAGAACGCATTGCAAAGCAATGCGTTCCGCACCCCTCTGGCACTCAAAGGGTTAAGGCCGATATCAGAATGTCAGACTATTCAACAGAGCGCCTTTATAATCTCGCATGCTTAAAGGGATAGTAATACTTGCAAATTACTAATCCCCATATTGTAGCTTTGTTAAAAAGAAACTTATTGCACCCAGTGTCATCTCTCAAACCCTTATGGTCTGAGAGATAATAGCGCTCAAATTCCCCCCCTCCCTCCCCCTTCCCTGACTGAACGCTGACTGCAGGGGAAGCTGTCATACGACAGTCTTATGTGCATCAGGCGGCTCTGCAGCTGAGCTGAGATCGTGTTTATAAAAAGGAAATCTTTCACTAAAACGGTCTTCTACGTGTGATTGCAAACCGAGCACAAACCAAGCACACGTAGAAGACCTTTTTAGTGAAAGATTTATTTTTTATAAACGAGATCTCGGCTCAGCTGCAGAGCCGCCTGATGCACATAAGAGTGCTGTACGACAGCTTCCCCTGCAGTCAGCGTTCAGTCAGGGAAGGGGGAGGGAGGGGGGGAATTTGAGCGCTATTATCTCTCAGACCATAAGGGTTTGAGAGATGACACTGGGGGCAATAAGTTTCTTTTTAACAAAGCTACAATATGGGGATTAGTAATTTGCAAGTATTACTATCCCTTTAAAGGTCGACATTTCACTTAAAATGCTTAGGCACTGTCATGATTCTCTGGGTTTTCCTGTCTGTACCAGGTATTCTGGTTCTTTTACCTGTCTCTTGTTTTCGCCTTGTTCTAGCGACGCCATTTTTTGAGCCTATATCAAGCACTGACCCCCTTGTGTCAGTGCCCGATTAAAGCGTTCTGGGTATCCAGTCTTTGAAGTTTGTTCCTACTAGGAACTTCCTAGTGTTTACAATGTTTGACCCGGCTTTCCTCGACTTCGTCTCTTGTCTCCAGATTCTGCTACGAGTCCTGTGTTTGTTTTGATCTCGGCCTGTTATTCGACTATTATTCTGCCTGCCGATTTTGTACCGTGCTGCTGATCCAGTGTTTGACAGAGGCAGCTATACTTCTGGTAGGTTTAATATGCTGATTCCAGACCTGGTGAGTAGCTGTCTGTATTATGCAATCAGGCTTTGTGGCCTGCGCCCAGGGTGACCACATTTCCATTCTGCCATTCCGGGACATGTGGTCACCCTAGTCCCACAGCTGAGGCCATCCAAGCTGTCTCGCACGCACCAGTCTAGCCAGCCAATGAAATGTATTTGCTATATGGTCCTCATTGGCTGGTTGAGCCAGCCAATGAGGACCATATAGCAAATACATTTCATTGGCTGGCTGGACTGGTGAGTGTTGCTCCATTTGTTGTCCCGGTAGGGGGTGATCCGGGATGTGGGACACAGACCCCCAATAAGGGACAGTCCCAGGCATTCTGGGACGTTTGGTCACCCTACCTGCAACTACCTGCTCTACCCGGCTTTGGCCGCAGCAAGACCTCCTGGGAGCAGCCACTGACTGCTAGCACCATTCTCAAACCTGCAAACTCTAGCTCCTGGCTCACTGGGGCCTACCTAGTAAGTGTTCTGTATTGTCTCCTGTCATTGTATATTGTATTTATGTGAAATCAACAGTCTGCTACTTCTGGTGGGGATTCCCTTCTGCACGGTGTTCTCAGGCGGCTTACTTTGAGCGCTCCGGTCAAGAAGCTTACAGGCACTTGACATTGTTTTTAACTTGCCTGTCTTTTTCCCCTTTTTAAAGGATTAATGGAAGAGTAAATAGTAGATAATGATTACAATTCTCCTTGAACTCCCGTTAACCCCTTGAGTGCCAGAGCGGTATTCAACAAGTGTCAAGTGCTTTAAGCATGCAAGATTATAAAGACACTCTGTTGAACTGTGCGACATTCTGGCATCAGCCTTAAAGGGATAGTAATACTTAGTTTTATCTTTATTTTATTTTGTAGGCATTAAAAAAACATGAAGAACGATATAAGTCTTATCTCTCAAACCTTTATGGTTTGAGAGATATTCACAAGCAAAGTTGCCCCTTTTACCTAGTGTAAGCCATCTCTTCTCAGATGTGGAATCCAGTCCATAGACCAGACAGATAACAGCAGAGGACAATCTTCTTCCTATGAGAACAATGAAAGCCCTGCCCCCCTTGACAAGTTTTTCAGCTTTTTCCCTTATCTTAATTGAAGATTGTCCCTCTCTGCAGTCTACCTGGGCACCTCCCTTCTGATCTGGCTGAGCAGTGTTACATCAGTAAAAGGGGAGGGAGGGGGATACTTTGTTATTGAATTACTCTTGAACTACAACTCTGACAGAATTGAAATAACACTTTCCAAAGTCCAAATACTATGATGATTAATTAGAGCTGTTTTTATTATGATACATTACTATCCCTTTAAAATTCATGCAACATTTATATCTCGCCATTTTTAGGGTCGTCCAATAGAGGGCGACATTTTAATAGGATACCTATAAATTGCACTGCTTGTGAGGAACAATGTTTAGACATCCCCATACTAATAAGTTGATGAAAATGCCACACGGATTGACTTGCATTTCAGATCATGTTGTATACATTTTGATTTGTCTATGCCGGTGGCTCTCAACTTCTGTCCTCGGGACCCACTAACAGGCCAGGACTTAGGGATTTCTCTGCTAGAGCACAGGTGTGGTGATCAGAGGCTCATTCACATTGATTAACTCACCTGTGCTCTAACAAGGAAATCATGTGATCAGAGGCTCATTCACATTGATTAACTCACCTGTGCTCTAACAAGGAAATCATGTGATCAGAGGCTCATTCACATTGATTAACTCACCTGCGCTCTAACAAGGGAATCATGCGATCAGAGGCTCATTCACATTGATTAACTCACCTGCGTTCTAACAATGAAATCATGCGATCAGAGGCTCATTCACATTGATTAACTCACCTGCGCTCTAACAAGGGAATCATGCGATCAGAGGCTCATTCACATTGATTAACTCACCTGTGTTCTAACAAGGAAATCATGCAATCTCAGGCTCATTCACATTGATTAACTTACCTGTGCTCTAACAAGGAAATCATGTGATCAGAGGCTCATTCACATTGATTAACTCACCTGTGCTCTAACAAGGAAGTCATGTGATCAGAGGCTCATTCACATTGATTAACTCACCTGTGCTCTAACAAGGAAATCATCAAATCCTGGCCTGTTAGTGGGCCTGAGGACAGGAGTTGAGAACCACTGGTCTATGCGGACTTTACTGTGTGGGAAGATGGAGACCTACTTCCGTGGGAGCACAGCAAATCAATGTTTATCCATCTGGAGATGAAGAAAATGGATAAACCTGATTTTAAACACTGTTTTGGCACCCTGTACCCTCTTTGAAGACTATCCTCATTGACCATGTACTACCTCTCCTAAGGGGAAGTGATAGGAGCACAAAAGTATTACGATGAGAACATATTGGATTTACACTTCGGATATGATTGCACCACAAGGTCCTTGATCATGAGTAGGCGAGAAATGCATGAAGCGCGTTGATCAGAGTTGATGGTCTGTTACATCTAACTGGTATCCATCTACAGAAGTCTCTCCTAGCTTGAAACACGGGTTGCAACTGTACGAGGTATGTTTACTGGATTCTTTTTGCTACAATAAAATTGTTCAATGTTTTTAGATTACCAGACTGCTGTGGTGATATTAACCATGATGGTGCCGGCTCATTTCTATTTCTTTTGACTCCATAAAATCATCCGTTAATTGACAAGCGCACATCCACGCTTACTGACAGCGAACTAGAAACGCTTATATATATAGATATATAAATGTGTGTGTTTATTTATTGCCCATTAATGACACAAATTATTTTAACATATAGAATAGCATTCCACCTGGCAGGGAATGATGAGTGTTGTAGTCCAGCAGCAGCTGGAGGTCATCATGTTGTCGATCCCTGTACTACAGCCAGCACATGCTGTAGCTTGCGTTGCCACCCAGCCGGTATTTTACTGGCAGGCCGGTAAA
This sequence comes from Rhinophrynus dorsalis, assembly GCA_037306005.1. Classification (NCBI taxonomy): domain Eukaryota; kingdom Metazoa; phylum Chordata; class Amphibia; order Anura; family Rhinophrynidae; genus Rhinophrynus; species Rhinophrynus dorsalis. Next base: position 178,411,891 of record CM074726.1, read on the forward strand.
AAATTGGCTTCTGTCCAATGTCAACCCTTTGAGTGCCAGAGGGGTACACAACGCATTGCAAAGCAATGTGTTGCGTACCCCTCTGGCACTCAAGGGGTTAAGTCTATGGAGGGTATGCCATGGCTGGTATTTTTTTGGAGAGAAGGAGGCAACCCTAGCTGTAGCATGGAATCACTTTACTACGTCCACTATTTTAGTGTCTATTGTTCATTAAAGGGGTAGTGAAATGTTATAATGAAAAATAAAACAGTCCCAGGGCTTGTAGGTGAGAAGCATTTCACCGAGCAATGATTACAACTGTTACTTATTCTTTTTTCGTTTTTTTCATTTATGAGCTGACCACTAGGTGTTGCTGTTTCATAATTTACTAAGGAAAATTTCTGTCTATGACTGTACAGCTTTCCTAACACAGGCCTAGATTACACTATATGAACACAAGTGAATCAATCAGGGGTTCAGTCTTTCTGAAGGATCTGCCTATTCTAACAACATTCACTTGTGTTTAACCCCTTAATGACAAGCAGTCAGATAAGTGGACTCCCCTTAAAGGCATAGTAATACTTCGGATGTAAAAAATATATGTTGTAGGGTTTATGCCCCTGAAAAAAACAAGGGTACTCCCACCATTGAGATATATTTTATTAAAAAATTATAACAGCTCAAACTTGAATTTTCAGTGGCCTGAAAATTGTACAGTGGCACTGTTGCTACACCATCCTATGGAGATTTAAGGTCTACAGACCAGAGCGGCCCAACGCCCAACGCCTTAGACTAGCATTGCATTGTAACACAAAATGGACTGCAGCTCCAGACTGATCAAGGCTCAGTTCTCTATGTGTAGAGCTCTGTCTGGAAGCCATTGTGTTGTAGCCCAGCAGAGTGTTATTTCAATTCTGTCAGAGTTGTAATTCAAGAGTAATTGAATGATAACGTATCCCCCTCCCGCCCCTTTTACTGATGTAACACTGCTCACCTCAGAGCAGCAAGACTGTCTGGACGGATCACAGAGAGGGACAATCTTCAGAGATCATAAGGAAAAACCTGAAAAACCTGTCAAGGGGGGCAGGGTTTTCATTGTTCTCACAGTAAGAAGATTGTCCCTTGCTGTGATCTGTCCGGTCAAGAGACCAGATTCCACATCTGAGGGGAGGCGGCTTACACTAGGTAAAAGGGGTGGGAGGCGGATACTTTATCATTCAATTACTCTTGAACTACAACTCTGACAGTACTGAAATAACACTCTCCAAGGTCCAAATACTATGAGGATTATATGGAGCTGTTTTTTTGTGAAACATTACTATCTCTTTAAGGTGCCATGGAGACTTTTGACATAAAAACAAAGAATTTGACATCAGATAAGAACCATTCGGTCCATCTAGTCTGTTCAGTTTTCCTACTGTAAAAACCTCAAACCTTATTTGATCCTTGGTCTTGTCTTATGTTCAGGACAGCCTAACGCCTATCCCCTAATGCCTATCCCATGCATGCTTGCATTCCCTCACTTGAAGAAAAAAAAAATCTCATTAGCCAATTCACTTAGATCTAAATAAATTTATGAACGTGGATTTGCATCTTCGTAAATATGACCCATCAGTGTTTCCATTTGTACATTTTAACACACACACATCCCCCATATCATTTTTTTCCCAGCTGGCACAGTTTTTGAATCTAAAAACTTTATTGCACTAATTAAAGGTATGTAGGATACAAAAATAAATAAATACATAATGATATTTTCCATTTAACAAATATGACCCTCCACTATCTCCGCTTGCAAATTTTAATGACAGTTGTTAAAACATACCACTAAAAATGCTTTTTACATGCACATACATTATTTATTTTTCCCATCTGGCAAAGCTATCAACTTAAAGTGATAGTAATGTCTATGTAAAATTAGTTGCCCGAGTCTTCTGTATAGTAAAAGGAACAGATTGCGCTATGTCTAAGCGCTTAGCTCTTTGTAGATCAAAAGTTATGAACCAATGAAGATCCACCGTCCACCCCTTCTCCCCACGTCACTCAGAAGATGTAGTCTGGTCCAGATGGCTGTAGCAAGGGGCAATCTTCAGTAAGCAAAGAGAAATCCTGTCCTCCTTCCTCAAGGGGGCAGGATTTCTTTATACTTACTGAAGTTTGTCCCTCCCTGCAGCCGTGAGTCACATGACCCGATCTCAGATTCCATGGGAGGTGGCCAGAAAGGGGCAGGCGGGGGATCTTCAGGGCTTCATAAGTAAACACTTACACATAGCGCAATATGTTCCTTTTACTATACAGAAGACTCGGGCAACAAATTTTACAAAGACATTACTATCACTTTAAAAACTTTACTGCACTAACTAACCCCTTAACAACCTGCCTCCTAGCTTGCAGCGGGCGGCTATGGACCACAGGTCATTTTTTTTTTTTTGTCCAATGGATTCTGGGGTCCCCCGGAATTCCACAACGTGCCATGGACCACGGGTCATTTTTTTTTTTTTTGTCCAATGGATTCTGGGGTCCCCCCGGAATTCCACAACGTGCCAGGACCGTCACTGGTCCTTAAAGGGATAGTAATACTTGAATTAAACTTGAGGTCCGAATCTTATTTATAGGTTTTCAAACACATAGTGCTATATTTCAACACGTACAGGTTTGTAGTCCAAGCGCAATTCAGTCAGAAAGGATCCCCCTCCTGCCCTTTTCCCCTGCATCACTGAGCTTCTCAGTCTGGTCCGGATGGAGCTCGGCGAGGGACAATCTTCAGTAAGCAAAAGGAAAATCCTGCCCTCCTTCGTCAAGAGGGGGGGCAGGGTTTGTTTTATACTTACTGAGTGAAGATAGTCCCTCGCTGCATCCGTCCAGTCCCACAACCGGATTCCAGACTTAGTGGGAGGTGGCCAGAAGATATGGGAGGGGTATCCTTTCCGACTGAATTGCGCTTGAACTGCAAATCAGTAAGTGTAGAAATATAGCACTATGCATATAAAGAAGACTCGGACCTGAAGTTTAATTTTTAAACATTACTGTCCTTTAAAGGGATAGTAATACTTCGTTTTAACTTCATGTTTTTTTAATGCCTACAAAATAAAATAAAGAATGATATAAGTCTTATCTCTCAAACCTTTATGGTTTGAGAGATATTCACAAGCAAAGTTTCCCCTCCCGCCCCTTTTACCTAGTGTAAGCCATCTCTTCTCAGATGTGGAATGCAGTCCATAGATCAGACAGATAACAGCAGGGGACAATCTTCTTCCTATGAGAACAATGAAAGACCTGCCCCCCTTGACAAGTTTTTCAGGTTTTTCCCTTATCTTAATTGAAGATTGTCCCTCTCTGCAGTCTACCTGGGCACCTCCCTTCTGATCTGGCTGAGCAGTGTTACATCAGTAAAAGGGGCGGGAGGGGGATACTTTGTCATTGAATTACTCTTGAACTACAACTCTGACAGAATTGAAATAACACTCTCCAAAGTCCAAATACTATGATGATTAATTAGAGCTGCTTTTATTATGAAACATTACTATCCCTTTAAGTGCTGAACCGGCCTGACGGTGCTGGCACATCATGGGTCGATAAGGGGTTAAAGTCAAAATCAATAAATAATGATTCTTTCCCTTTAACAAGTCCTTTTCCACCTCGGTTAGTAACAAGGTCTGCTCGAGGCCCATTCTGCTGACTCAGCACACAGGTGTCCTCTTGTCCTTTCGGATGCAGTGAGACTATGTTAAGCTCTTAAAAAAAAAAAAAAAAAAATAAGGATTTTGATGCACATGTATCTGTAATCCCTTGGAAGTAAGAGATGCCTCCAACATATTGTTTAACATCCAATGAGTTAACCCTTTGAGTGCCAGAGGGGTACGGAACACATTGCAAAGCAATGGTTTCCGTACCCAGGGCCGGATTTATCATAAGGCAGAGTAGGCATCTGCCTACAGTTTCACCTCACAGGGGGCGCCTGTCATTGGGATTGTTTTTTTTAAATTATAGCCTTGTCGCCCCCGCGCTATGCGCAGTGGTAACAATAACCTCCCCTCCGACCGGTGAGGTCTGTGCCTTCTTCGGCACAGACCTGTAGCTGCTGAGCGATCCCTCGTCGGCTCTTTAGTAATGCAGAACACTGGGAGATGACATCATCCTCCAGCGCTCTGCATTACTGAAGAGAAGACAGCAGCTACAGGTCTGTGCAGAAGGAGGCACAGACCTCTCCTGCCACACCGCTGGACCACCAGGGAGGTAAGAAACAGACACGGGGGGGGGCAATGTGAGGGTAATATGGAGCTGATGGAGGCAATGTGGAGATGATGGGGACAATATGAGGGCAATATGGGCTGATGGGGGGGAATGTAAGGGCAATATGGAGATGATGGGGGCAATGTGGAGCTGAAGGGGGTTAACGTGAGGGCAATATGGAGATGATGGGGGCAATGTGAGTGCAATATGGAGAAGATGGGGCAATGTGGAGCTGATGGGGGCAATGTGAGGGCAATATGGAGATGATGGGGGCAATGTGGAGCTGAGGGGGGCAATGTGAGGGCAATATGGAGATGATGGGGGCAATGTGAGGACAATATGGAGATGATGGGGGCAATGTGAGGACAATATGGAGATGATGGGGGGCAGTGTGAGGACAATATGGAGATGATGGGGGCAATGTGAGGACAATATGGAGATGATGGGGGGCAGTGTGGAGATTAGGAGCATTGTGGAGGTGTCCAGTGGAGATGGCAAATGGAGGGGGGCTTCATAATTCTGTGCCTACAGGCTCCTAAAATGTAAATCCAGCCCTGTCCATACCCCTCTGGCACTCAAAGGGTTTAAAAAAAACAAAAAAAAAAAAACACCACACATTAACCTTTTGAGTGCCAGTGAGGTATCAATTTCATTGTGTTGTTCCTCTCTGGCAGTCATAGGGTTAAAGGGTAATTATGATGTTTTACTAAAGGTAGCAAAAGCGTTAGAAGAAAATATAAAGCCGGCGCTCGGCCCAATTAAAATAGCCTTTATATTAATTGCATATGATGCGGTAGCCGGGCAGACATGTGGGTAGCTGGCGTTCCCACGTTACATGCAAGACAGCAGCTGGTTTGCTCTTGCATGTAATGCGAGAATGCCAACTATCCCCATATCTAGCCTGATACTGCAGCACATGTGCTGAAGCTGTTTTAACCCCTTAAGGACAGGCCCTGTGCACACACCGCTGGCACTTAAAGACCACAGACCTTTTTTTTTTTTTTTTTTTTTCATGATCCCGGTTCAGGGCTCCTCGTACGGCATGCAGCCTAACCTAACAGATACTAACCTAACCTAACATTTACTAACATAACAAATACTAACCTAACAGATACTAACCTGTCCTAACACATACTAACCTAACACATACTAACCTAACCTAACATTTACTAACATAACCTAACACATACTAACCTAACAGATACTAACCTATCCTAACACATACTAACCTAACAGATACTAACCTATCCTAACACATACTAACCTAACCTAACATTTACTAACATAACCTAACACATACTAACCTAACAGATACTAACCTAACCTAACATTTACTAACATAACCTAACACATACTAACCTAACAGATACTAACCTAACCTAACATTTACTAACCTATCCCAACACATACTAACCTAACAGATACTAACCTAACCTAACATTTACTAACATAACCTAACAAATACTAACAAATACTAACCTAACAGATACTAACCTATCCTAACATATACTAACCTAACATTTACTAACCTATCCTAACAAATACTAACCTAACAGATACTAACCTAACCTAACATTTACTAACATAACCTAACAAATACTAACCTAACATATACTAATCTAATATTTACTAACCTAACCTAACAATACTAACAAATACTAACCTAACCTAACATATACTAACCTAACATATACTAACCTAACCAATGCTAACCTAACAGATACTAACCTAACAAATACTAACCTACCAGATACTAACCTAACATATACTAACCTAACAAATACTAATCTAGTAGATATTAATCTATCCTAACATATACTAGCCTAACAGATACTAACCTAACAGATGCTAACCTATCCTAACAGATACTAACCTAACATATACTAACATAACCTAACAAATACTAACCTAACAGAGATTTAAGAGAAGATTAGATACATTTCTTTCCAAAGGGAACATACAGGGTTATACTGTTTATCAGTAGGCAGATCAGGAAGGTCTGATAAAGACTAACTTATTTGGTAGCAGGAAAGTTATACAGTTCTCATTTCACTAGGTTACGAGACAAAGGTTGTACTTGATGGACTTGTGTCTTTATTCATGCTAATCCATAGTAATTATGTTACATTTTAAAGATTGGCCGTAACCTAAAAGATACTGACTCTAACCTAACAGAGAGTAACACCACGTAATCTTAGCAGAGACTGACCCTAACCTAACCTGCTGACTTTCTGAACGACGACATATAGCGGGCACAGTTTTGACACCCACAACGTTGTGAGCGCACCATAATGACGCTCACCAGGTAGGCAGTGCCATTTCAATAGGATACTGAACAAAGTGGCACTTCAAACTGCCACAAGGACCCTAATTGAGAACCAATGCATTAGACTATATTTTAGCGAGCACATTTGGCTTTCATAACACAAAGTGCGGGTGGAAATAAAAGCAAAACGGAACTGAGAACTTCTGATGACAGAAAGGGAAATGAGATGTTTGAAGCCGGCCAAACAGCCTTTTGTAAACCAAAAAAAAAAATCAACTTTCTTTTCCTGAATTTATTTTCATTGTTGTTTGTGTTTTGTTTTTCATTTTTTGATTATTTTTTTTTTTTTGCCGTTTGAGAAGAATGCAGAGTCTGATGTATCAAATAGAAATGCAGGGATTCTGGAGCCAATCAACTAGAATGTGAGTTGCAAGAAAGATGTGTAACACTGACCAACATTACCCTTACCCATAAATAATAGATAAATATACAACTGAGATAGGGGTGAAGGTCACAGCTGAATTTATTAAAGGAATAGTAATACTTGAATTAAAGTTCAGGTCTGAGTCTTCTTTACAGTATGTTTTTTTTAACACATCCTATATAATAATTCACTAGGATGTTTGTCAGAAGCTGTCATGCACAGAAGAGACTGCCAGAATGCACGGAATGCTGGGAGTTCTGTGCTGGGAGCATTCTTTGCGGAATGCTGGGAGTTCTGTGCTGGGAGCATTCTGTGTGGAATGCTGGGAGTTCTGTGCTGGTAGCATTCTGTGCGGAATGCTGGGAGTTCTGTGCTGGGAGCATTCTGTGTGGAATGCTGGGAGTTCTGTGCTGGGAGCATTCTGTGTGGAATGCTGGGAGTTCTGTGCTGGGAGCATTCTGTGAGGAATGCTGGGAGTTCTGTTCTGGGAGCATTCTGTGCGGAATGCTGGGAGTTCTGTGCTGGGAGCATTCTGTGCGGAATGCTGGGAGTTCTGTGCTGGGAGCATTCTGTGCGGAATGCTGGGAGATCTGTGTTGGGAGCATTCTGTGCGGAATGCTGGGAGTTCTGTGCTGGGAGCATTCTGTGCGGAATGCTGGGAGTTCTGTGCTGGGAACATTCTGTGAGGAATGCTGGGAGTTCTGTGCTGGGAGCATTCTGTGATTTTGGGCAGTCTCTACAGTGCATGACTGCATCTGCGGCAGGACGCAGAGCAGGACCAGCCTCTTAACCCTTTGAGTGCCAGAGGGGTATTCAACGCATTGCAAAGTGAAGATTGTCCCTCTCTGCATCCATCCGGTCCCACAACCAGATTCCAGATCTGATCGGAGGAGGCCAGAAGGGGCAGGAGGGGGATCCTTTCCAATTGAAAAGTGCTTGAATTACAAAACTTTAAATGCTGCAATATAAAAGGAGACATTCCGGAGCAAATCAACCAGTGGCATAACTAGAAGCCACCGGGCCCTGGTGCAGAAATTGCCATGGGCCCGGTGCCCCCCCCATCTTCACATTGCCCCATGTCCATCTCCTACCTCCATCACCCGCTCCCGCGTGGTTCTCAGTAATGCAGAGCGCTGGAATATGATGTCATCTCCCAGCGCTCTGCATTACTAGAGTGCCGGTAGATCAGCTGAGCTGCTGCGGGCACGGGCGAGTGGTGATGGGTTCGCAGGAAGTGGCCGGGCCCCTGGAGTGACAGGCCAGTCGCAGGTGCGACCCCTGTGACCCCTGTTGTTACACCACTGAAATCAACTGATCTGCAGGAAACCAAACAATATTTTGCAAAATTTTGAATTAAATGGGGCTTGTAACTCTTTGAATGTGTTGTAGTCCTCTCTACCATTTGAAGGGTTAAAAGCCCAATTTAACTTAATGGAAAGTTGTATTTATCAGTAATGATTTCGTTGGCTTCCTCCAGAATTGTTCCACATCTTCTTTTTGTTTAATTCCTAAAATTTACTAAAACATCGTTCCCTAGAAGCTCAGCATTGTCTTTCGTTACTACCACTGGAGAGCTGTTCCATGAACCTACTACTCTTTCAGCTTAGCAGCCCATCTCAGGCTCTGTACTGCCGGATGTCAGTTATCAAGCTGGTGCTGCAGAATGGGACAGGAGAACGTGGGATGGGAGGGGGGTCCAGAGGCTTGGGGGAAGGAGGATTCAGAGGAGGCAGGGAAGGGGTGCAGCTGTGCACGCCATGCATTCCACTGTCCTGAGGAGTGGTGGGAAAGGACCCTAGGGTCAGGAATAGAGCACAAATAGCATTGTGTGGGCAGTGGGTGAGACACCAGCATGCATTGTTGGTGGGCGAGCGGCCGACATGCTGCTTTGTGGGGGGGTTGGTCATAGAGTGGAGTGAATATGCATCTAAAGCCCAGAGAGGCTAAAATAACTGCGGCAATCAAGTACACCATTGGGGAGAACATTTTCCATTGATTTAAATGAACCCTATCACCTAAAACTAGGGTGACCGCATTTCCATTCAGCCATCCAGCGACACCGAGGAGACGAAAGCAGCCGAGCACTTGTTCTCATCTCTAGAGCAGCTATGCGAGGGGTCACTGTACTGGACATCATTGTACCACCTGCTCTACCACCTGCTCTATGGCGCAGCAAAGAGTTCTTACCACTAGAGGGAGAACTGTCCATTGACTGTTGTAACAGAAAGCGATGCCTGTGGTGGGCTACAAGATAATGTACATCACATTAAACAAACCTGCACTGCAGCTCCTGTTTGATGTCATAACCATGGTTTAGTTCTCTCCCTATTGTTTAGAGCTGTGTCTGGAAGCCATTTTGTTGTAGCCCAGCAGAGGTATCACTTCCTGTCACAGCAGGCAATGGGCGGTTATCTTTCTAGTGTTTAGAACCCTGGTGTCTTCATTCCAAGACTTTGTAATGTCCCAGAAGGGGCTACCTGGGACAAGGGACACACATTTAAAATCAGGGACTGTCCTGGGCAATCCAGGACATATGGTCTCCCTAAAATATCTTTAGTAAGTATGAAAAATTCTCGAAATCACCTATATGTTGAATTAGCTATTTTGTATTTAGAAAATGAGTTAAGTTATTTACATTTATAGATGATGGTAGTTAAGGCATAGCATGCAGGTACTTCCTGTCTTATCTCTATGTTGCAGCTTGTCAAGTTACCTGTCTTATCCCTACATTACCTACCCTACTCACTGACACTACTCAGCAATGCATTGCCCACCTCTCCTATCACTGACTTCCTTTCTTATCCCTACATTACCTCCCCCACTCACTGACACTACTCAGCAATGCATTGCCCACCTCTCCTATCACTGACTTCCTGTCTTATCCCTACATTACCTACCCTACTCACTGACACTACTCAGCAATGCATTGCCCACCTCCCCTAGCACTGACTTCTTGTCTTATACGTACATTACCTCCCCACTCACTGACACTGCTCAGCAATGCATTGGACACTTCCCCTAGCATTGACTTCCTGTCTTATCCCTACATTACCTCCCCCACTCACTGACACTGCTCAGCAATGCATTACCCACCTCCCCTAGTACTGACTTCCTGTCTTATCCCTATATTACCTCCCCCACTCACCGACACTGCTCAGCAATGCATTACCCACCTCCCCTAGTACTGACTTCCTGTCTTATCCCTACATTACCTACCCCACTCACTGACACTGCTCAGCAATGCATTACCCACCTCCCCTAGTACTGACTTCCTGTCTTATCCCTACATTACCTTCCCACTCACTGACACTGCTCAGCAATGCATTTCCCACCTTTCTTATCACTGACTTCCTTTCTTACCCCTTCATTACATCCCTCACTCACTGGCACTGCTTAGCAATGCATTACCAACCTCCACTAGTACTGACTTCCTGTCTTATCCCTACATTACCTCCCCACTCACTGACACTGCTCAGCAACGCATTGCCCACCTCCCCTAGCACTGACTTCCTGTCTTATCCCTACATTACCTCCCCACTCACTGACACTGCTCAGCAACGCATTGCCCACCTCCCCTAGCACTGACTTCCTGTCTTATACCTACATTACCTCCCCACTCACTGACACTGCTCAGCAATGAACTGCCCACCTCTTCTAGCACTGGCTTCCTGTCTTATACCTACATTACCTCCCCACTCACTGACACTGCTCAGCAATGCATTACCTACCTCCCCTAGCACTGACTTCCTGTCTTATTTCTACATTACCTCCCCACTCACTGACACTGCTCAGCAATGAATTACCCATCTCCCCTAGTACTGACTTCCTGTCTTATCCCTATATTACCTCCCCACTCACTGACACTGCTCAGCAATGAACTGCCCACCTCTTCTAGCACTGGCTTCCTGTCTTATACCTACATTACCTCCCCACTCACTGACACTGCTCAGCAATGAATTACCCATCTCCCCTAGTACTGACTTCCTGTCTTATTCCTACATTACCTCCCCACTCACTGACACTGCTCAGCAATGAATTACCCATCTCCCCTAGTACTGACTTCCTGTCTTATCCCTATATTACCTCCCCACTCACTGACACTGCTCAGCAATGCATTACCCACCTCCCCTAGCACTGACTTCCTGTCTTATCCCTATATTACCTCCCTACTCACTGACACTGCTCAGCAATGCATTATCCACCTCCCCTAGCACTGACTTCCTGTCTTATACCTACATTACCTCCCCACTCACTGACACTGCTCAGCAATGCATTACCCACCTCCCCTAGTACTGACTTCCTGTCTTATCCCTATATTACCTCCCTACTCACTGACACTGCTCAGCAATGCATTATCCACCTCCACTAGCACTGACTTCCTGTCTTGTCCCTACATTACCTCCCCACTGACTGGCACTGCACAGCAATGCATTGCCCATCTCTCCTATCACTGACTTCCTTTCTTATCCCTCCATTACATCCCCCACTCACTGACACTGCTCAGCAATGCATTACCAACCTCCACTAGTACTGACTTCCTGTCTTATCCCTACATTACCTCCCCACTCACTGACACTGCTCAGCAATGCATTGCCCATCTCTCCTATCACTGACTTCCTTTCTTATCCCTACATTACCTCCCCACTCATTGGCACTGATCAGCAATGCATTGCCCACCTCCCCTAGCTTTGACTTCCTGTCTTATCCCTACATTACCTCCCCACTCACTGACACTGCTCAGCAATGAACTGCCCACCTCTTCTAGCACTGGCTTCCTGTCTTATACCTACATTACCTCCCCACTCACTGACACTGCTCAGCAATGCATTACCTACCTCCCCTAGCACTGACTTCCTGTCTCATCCTTACAAGCCCTCCCCACTCACTGACACTGTTCAGCAATGCATTTCCCACCTCCCCCTAGCTTTGTCTTCCTGTCTAATCCCTACATTACCTTCCCACTCAATGACACTGCTCTGCAATGAATTGTCCACCTCCCCTAGCCCTGACTTCCTGTCTTATCCCTACATTACCTCTACACTCACTGACACTGTTCAGCAATACATAGCCCACCTCCCTTATTACTGACTTCCTGTCTTATCCATTCCCTACATTACCTCCCCACTCACTGACACTGCTTAGCAATGGATTGCCCGCCATCTCTAACACAGACTTCCTGTATTATCCCCACATTACTTCCCTCACTGACTGGCAGTGCTCAGCAATGCTTTGGCCTTCTCCCCTAGTACTGACTCCCTGTCTTAACAATAAATTACCTATACCACTTACTGAAACTGCTCAGCAATGCATACCCCACCTCCTCTAGCACTGACTTCCTGTCTTGTCCCTACATTACCTCCCCACTCACTGACAGCACTCAGTAAATATGGATTTGCTGTGCAGGACCATTCCAAATTACCCACTGTACTCCACTTGGTGATGCAGTGTACAGGGGACTATTTTTAGCGTAGAAACTTCAGGCAGGAGCATCATTAAGAGAATTGGTTCAGTCATCTGGTGTACAGTGGAATCACTTTTTTTATATAAACATGGTCTGTAAAGAGTTAAGAGTCCTAATTAAATGTTTAGGGGTTTTCTGTAAAACGAATACGAAAAATTTTTTTGTCAACACCTGCTTAGGTTTGTATTCAGTTCTTTGCAAATGGTGGCAACACATCCCCTTCATCTCTGCTCATTACACATAATGATTTATCTGATGTGACTAATTACTCATTAGGGTCCCCTGATTCCGCTCATCTCTTATTATATTGTAGATAGAGACAGGTTTGAGACTGTGATCTGTACAAGTGATGTCACAGCCTGCGCTTTGCTGCTAATTCAGGGAAACTGATGAAAATACCTGAGACCTCTTAGGACTTGACCCTGAGAAGCAGGGTTTTGACCCAAATCTCAGGGTGAAGGGACAAATTTTCTAGTTGAGAGAGTCCAGAGTTACCAGTTATATATTTTGCTCCCATTAATGGCTTCTTTAATCTTTAACCCTTTGAGTGCCAGAGGGGTACGCAATGCATTGCGTACCCCTCTGGCACTCAAAGGGTTAAACTGGTGCCATTTCCAAGTCCTGCTTGTTTTGTGTGTGTTCGTGCAATGATATCTTTAAGTTGTTGTGGCTCTTTGGCGACTGATTGGAGCAAGAAGGGACCTATCACAGAGAATCAGTATTATGGGAACTTTAAAGGGATAGTAATGATTTATAATAAAAGCAGCTCTACATAATCTTCATAGTATTTGGTCCACGGAGAGTGTTATATCGATACTGTCAGAGTTGTAGTAAAAGAGTAATCGAATGATAAAGTATCCCCCATGTTCCTACATGGGACTGACCATTTAACCCATTAAACACGTCACTATCATTGGGTCATTTTGTTCCTACATGGGACTGACCATTTAACCCATTAAACACGTCACTGTCATTGGGTCATTTTGTTCCTACATGGGACTGACCATTTAACCCATTAAACACGTCACTGTCATTGGGTCATTTTGTTCCTACATGGGACTGACCATTTAACCCATTAAACACGTCACTGTCATTGGGTCATTTTGTTCCTACATGGGACTGACCATTTAACCCATTAAACACGTCACTGTCATTAGGTCACTATGTTCCTACACGGGACTGACCATTTAACCCATTAAACACGTCACTGTCATTGGGTCATTTTGTTCCTACATGGGACTGACCATTTAACCCATTAAACACGTCACTGTCATTAGGTCACTATGTTCCTACATGGGACTGACCATTTAACCCATTAAACACGTCACTGTCATTAGGTCACTTTGTTCCTACATGGCACTGACCATTTAACCCATTAAACACGTCACTGTCATTAGGTCACTCTGTTCCTACATGGGACTGACCATTTAACCCATTAAACACATCACTGTCATTAGATCACTTTGTTCCTACATGGGACTGACCATTTAACCCATTAAACACATCACTGTCATTAGGTCACTTTGTCCCTACATGGGACTGACCATTTAACCCATTAAACACATCACTGTCATTAGATCACTTTGTCCCTACATGGGACTGACCATTTAACCCATTAAACACGTCACTATCATTGGGTCACTGTTCCTACATGGGACTGACCATTTAACCCATTAAACACATCACTGTCATTAGGTCACTTTGTTCCTACACGGACTGACCATTTAACCCATTAAACACGTCAATGTCATTAGGTCACTTTGTTCCTACACGGACTGACCATTTAACCCATTAAACACGTCAAAGTCATTAGGTCACTTTGTTCCTACACGGACTGACCATTTAACCCATTAAACACACCACTGTCATTAGGTCACTTTGTTCCTACATGGGACTGACCATTTAACCCATTGAACACATCATTGTCATTAGGTCACTTTGCCGCAGGGTTATGTAGACACCATGGAGAAACAGCGCATTCTACCCAGATCATAGACACCTGGCAACAATACGCAGACTGAAGCCAACTAAAAACCCACCTAAAAATAGAGAGGCTGTTAAATTTTGCAAAAAGTGAAATAACAAACATAATGTGATATAAATAGTGACAGTGTTCAAGAGTAGTTACCAATTAAATGATAATAACGCTGCTTTTGTACCGCTGAACAAATGTTTTCTTATAGATCATTCATCTTTTATGTTGTATGTAAATTAGCCTTTTGCTTGGAAGCAAATTTGTTAACTTCCCTGAAAACGAGAATAAAAAGTTAATTACAAATATATACATTGTTCGAAAATTACACAGTTGATGAAGTTGGTAAGAAATAAGTCTCTCAAATTCAACCTTTTCCAGTTCTCATTTTCTAATCCAGAAGAACACCTAAAAACTCTATTCAAGCAATTTCCAAGTGGGTAATGAATAAATTACATTTAGACTTCAAAAAGGCTCCCTGAATCAACATCCTGTCTGCACTGAATCCAACTTTCAAAATTCTCTATATTGTGCTGAATGAAAAAGGTATCCAAATCAATCTGCTGAGGCAAATCATTTCACATCCTTACTGACCTTACTGTAAAAAAAATCCTGTCCTTTGCCGAAGTCTAAAACTCCTCTTCTCTAATCCTAACTGATGTCTTTGTGTGGTCTTTTTTTTTTTTTTTTTGCTTTGCTTTTTTTGTGTAACCTCTTCTCAAGAGATTACCCCATCCCCTGCCTTTCTCTCTTCCTAAACCCCATCCACTTCCTCTGCCTCCCCAAGGCCGTTATCCACAGTTTATGCCCCCACCTGTACAGTATAGTCTATCTACCCCTCCCCACATGCACATATAACTTATCCATTGTATCCATGGGCAATGTTGTGCTTTGCTTACTAGTAACTATACATTTCTGCATATTCTGTCTTCATTACCCCCTTGATAAATTAAATTAAAAATATTAGGGGTACCCAAAAAAAATCAGGGTGCATGCTAAGGGTGCCTTAAGGCAGTGTTTCTCAACTCCTGCCCTCAGGATCCACTAACAGGCCAGGACTTAGGGATTTCTCTGCTAGAGCACAGGTGTGGTGATCAGAGGCTCATTCACATTGATTAACTCACCTGTGATCTAACAAGGAAATCATGTGATCAGAGGCTCATTCACATTGATTAACTCACCTGTGCTCTAACAAGGAAATCATGTGATCAGAGGCTCATTCACATTGATTAACTCACCTGTGATCTAACAAGGAAATCATGTGATCAGAGGCTCATTCACATTGATTAACTCACCTGTGCTCTAACAAGGAAATCATGTGATCAGAGGCTCATTCACATTGATTAACTCACCTGTGCTCTAACAAGGAAATCATGTGATCAGAGGCTCATTCACACTGATTAACTCACCTGTGCTCTAACAAGGAAATCATGTGATCAGAGGCTCATTCACACTGATTAACTCACCTGTGCTCTAACAAGGAAATCATGTGATCAGAGGCTCATTCACACTGATTAACTCACCTGTGCTCTAACAAGGAAATCATGTGATCAGAGGCTCATTCACACTGATTAACTCACCTGTGCTCTAACAAGGAAATCATCAAATCCTGGCCTGTTAGTGGGTCCTGAGGACAGGAGTTGAGAAACACTGCCTTAAGGTAAACAAGAACCAATGAGATTTATTAATCATATTCACCCACATCTTACATAGTTGATTCTACTTTAATGCACCCCCCCCAAACATTTTCTAGTCTTTTACAGTAATCAAAATCTTCCAATCTTTGTTGCACAGGTCAATAATATAATCTTTTTAAGAACCCGGCACCCAAACTGTACTTCATATTGTAGATGAGGTCTTCCCAAGGATGTATGTAGAAGTAAAATTCTATTCCCATCCCTTGCATCTATAGCCACTTTTTATACATGATAGAATCCTAAAGGCTCTTGCAGCTGCTGACTGGCACTGCACACTTCTGTGAAGTCTGTTATCTGCCAGTTCTCCCAGATCCAACTCTGTCAATAGCTCCCCAAGTTGTTTCCCATATTCCGTGCTTCTATTTTGTTTGTTTATGTGATCCAGATATATAATACATGGTTAATAGTTCATAAAAAGCGGCACCAAACTGGGATACAATGAAACTTCTTTCACTCACCAACAAGGAACGATAACACAGTACAGAATGGTTAGATGAGCCGACACATCCATAACTTAGATATATAGAAGACTTCCACTGCACTCAAATTTTCTTCGTAAAAACACCTTCATTCAAAAATGGAACACAGAACACCGGGGAATCTTAGTCTCACGCATTTCGCAAGATGTGCTTACTCATAGACTAAATTTATATATGACAAAACACTTTCTTTATATAAGAGCTATAGGATAAATTGAGCTATAGGACTGCCATCGGCAGTCATTATATAAAGAAAGTGTTTTGTCATATATAAATTTAGCCTATGAGTAAGCACACAGTGCGAAACGCGTGAGACTAAGATTACCCGGTGTTCTGCGTTCCATTTGAGTGCAGTAGAAGTCTTCTTATATACATAATACATGGTTATACAACCAATTGTAAACAAGCTGATGCGGCCAGTCACAATGGATGAAGCTGTTATCTCTTTGAATGCCAGAGGGGTATCGAACACATTGCTTTGCAATCGGTTGGATACCCTTCTCTGGAACTCAAAGGGTTAATAGCAGGCACATAAATACAGGAGCCTCTAGCTCAGTTTTCCACATTTCTGTAGCTGACACTAACCACTCTCGGTTAATTTTACAATCCATATTGTCTTAACCCTTTAGGTGCCAGAGAGGTACCTAATACTGCAGCACAATGCATTGGATGCCTTTCTTCTCAAAGGGTTAAGCTAAGATTTATTAACTGCATCATGCTAGGACATTCTCCAGAGCACTGCAAAGAAAGGCACTGGCGACATCTCTAGGATTGAGGAGGTTAACCCTTTGAGTGCCAGAGGGATACGCAAGGCGCATTGCTTTGCAATGCGTCGCATACCCCTCTGACACTCAAAGGGTTAATGTGCAAGATGCAACATTTGATTTTGATCTTGTCCAGTTTATGTGCACATTACACCTGAGTGTTTTGTCCTATTTTACACATTTTAAAGGGACATTATCCTCCTTAAATATCATATTCTCATAAAATAGCATTACTGGTCCACTCCATATATTTCCTCCTATTGCACCTTATAACTCCTCCTACTACTCCATAAAACTCCTCCCTATAACTCCTCCTATTGCTCCATATAACCCCTCCCTATCATTCCTCCTATTGCTCCAAATAACTCCTCCCTATCACTCCTCTTATTGCTCCCTATAACCCCTCCCTATAATTCCTCCCTATAACTCCTCCTAATATCCCATATAACTCCTCCCTATAACTCCTCCTATTGTTCCATATAACTCCTCCCTATCACTCCTCCTATTGTCCCATATAACTCCTCCCTATAACTCCTTCTATTGTTCCATATAACTCCTCCCTATCACTCCTATTGTTCCATATAACTCCTCAAAACAACTCCTCCTACTGGCCCATATAACTCCTCCCTATACATCCTCCTACTGTTCCATATAACACCTCACTATAACTCCTCCTATTGTTCCATATAACTCCTCCTATTACTCCATATAACTACATCCTATAACTCGTCCCATTGATCCATATAACTCCTCCTTATAACATCTCCTATTACTCCATATAACTCCATCCTATAACTCCTCCCATTGATCCATATAACTCCTCCTTATAACTCCTCCTATTACTCCATATAACTCCATCCTATAACTCCTCCCATTGATCCATATAACTCCTCCTTATAACTCCTCCTATTACTCCATATAAACCCTCCTTATAACATCTCCTATTACTCCATATAACTCCATCCTATAACTCCTCCCATTGATCCGTATAACCCCTCCTTATAACTCCTCCTATTACTCCATATAACTCCATCCTATAACTCCTCCCATTGATCCATATAACTCCTCCTTATAACTCTTCCTATTACTCCATATAAACCCTCCTTATAACATCTCCTATTACTCCATATAACTCCATCCTATAACTCCTCCCATTGATCCATATAACTCCTCCTTATAACTCCTCCTATTACTCCATATAAACCCTCCTTATAACTCCTCCTATTACTCCATATAATCCCATCCTATAACTCCTCCCACTGATCCATATAACCCCTCCGTATAACTTTTCTATTCCTCCATATAACCCCTACCTATAACTCCAGCCTGTTGCCCACTACACATGTGTGTAAGGAATCCTGTGCATGGGTTCCCTGTAAGTGAAATGATAACAGACAGGACTGGTTTGTATGCAGCGAGTCTTGCGGAGTTGTGCCCATCGAAGGAGAGCTGGGTAATCTTTCATCAAAGTCTCAGATAAGTGGCTGTTCCCTGCGCTGCCCCGCTGGTACTGGGGCACACTGACTGTGGATCACATGCCCCTCGCCTCCCAAAACTCCCACATCTGACCTTGCATGTAATCTACACAGAGAGAGTAATCTGGGAGTAATTAGTGATATATTGAGACATAATAAGGGAAAGACAGTTAAGATAAATATTAATATACAAACAAAGATCAGATCTACAGACATCAAAGTGAGGAGTGAAGGACTGAATTCATTACCTCGCTCCCCCTCTCTCTCTCTCTCTCTCTCTCGCTCTCTACCTCTCTCTCTCAGATACAAAAAAACCCAGTGGAATTATCACTTTGTAACAAACAAGCGATTTTGAAATAAACTAAAAAATCACCTATATTTATATCAGATTTTTTATTTAAAGCGAAACTATCACCTTCTTAATATTTCCTAATGTAGTGATATGTAAAACCATACTGTTATTATGATGAAAAAGTCCACGTTATTAAAGCGGAACTATCATCCGATATAAAGTCGCCCTGCAGACACGTGCACACATAGACACCAAGGGGGGCTTGAGCACCTGCCTTTTTTGTCCAAAGTGCCCTCGTACCCTTTAAAAAAAAAAAAAAGTTGCCTCGCCACCTGCACTAACCCCCCACCGCCCAGTCAGGTCTGTGCCGCCTTCAGGACAGACCTGTAGATGCTGCGCTCCCTCGTTGGCTCTTTAGTATTATAGAGCGCTGGGAGATGACATCATCTCCCAGCGCTCTGCATGAAAAGAAGACCGTGCGGGAGCTCCAGCAGCTACAGGTCTGTGCCAAAGGAGGCACATACAGACCTCTCCTGCCGCTGGACCACCAGGGAAGATTTAGGAAATGGACACTGCGGGGCAATGTGGAAATTATGTGGCATTATGGATCTGATGGGGGGAAAGATGGAGATGATGGCAATGTAGAGATGATGGGGCAATGTATGTGAGGGTAAGTTGGAGCTGATGGGGCAATATGCAGCTGATGGGGGGCTATATGGAGATGAAGGGGGCAATGTGAGGGTAAGTTGGAGCTGATGGGGCAATATGGAGCTGATGGGGGCAATATGGAAATGATGGGGGCAATGTGAGGGTAAGTTGGAGCTGATGGGGCAACATGGAGCTGATGGGGGCAATGTGGAGCTGATGGGGGCAATGTGAGGGTAAGTTGGAGCTGCTGGGGGCAATGTGAGGGTAAGTTGGAGCTGATGGGGGCAATATGGAGATGATGGGGACAATATGGAGCTGATGGGGGACAATATGGAGATGATGGGGCAATGTGGAGCTGATGGGGCAATATGGAGCTGACAGGGGACAATGTAAGGGCAATATGGAGATGATGGGGGCAATGTGGAGATTAGGAGCATTGTGGAGGTGCCCATTTGTCAGCTAATACACGTTCGACAGTCTGCCCTGGCATATCAGCCAGAAACTAACATTCCACACTGCTCTCCATCCTGCCAGCCACTCACTGATGGTCAGATAAAAACATTCCACATTGCTCCCTGTCTCACCTACTATTTCCTGCCAGAGAGATACTAGCATTTCTCACTGCTCCCCATCCCAACTGCCACTCCTACCTGCCAGATACTATCATTCTACACTGCTCCCCATCCCACCCATTTCCTGCCAGCCAGATACAAACATTCATCACTGCTCTCCATTTTAGCTGCCACTCCCTGCCAACCAGACACTAACATTCCACACTGTTGCCCATCCCAACTGTCACTCACTAATGACCAGATACTAACATTCCACACTGCTCTCCATCCCAACTGTCACTCCGTAATGACCAGATACTAACATTCCACACTGCTCCTCATCCCAACTGTCACTCCCTAATGACCCGATACTAACATTCCACACTGCTCCTCATCCCAACTGTCACTCCGTAATGACCAGATACTAACATTCCACACTGCTCCTCATCCCAACTGTCACTCCCTAATGACCCGATACTAACATTCCACACTGCTCCCCATCCCAACTGTCACTCCCTAATGACCAGATACTAACATTCCACACTGCTCCTCATCCCAACTGTCACTCCGTAATGACCAGATACTAACATTCCACACTGCTCCTCATCCCAACTGTCACTCCCTAATGACCAGACACTAACATTCCACACTTCTCCTCATCCCAACTGTCACTCCCTAATGACCAGACACTAACATTCCACACTGCTCCTCATCCCAACTGTCACTCTGTAATGACCAGACACTAACATTCCACACTGTTGCCCATCCCAACTGTCACTCCGTAATGACCAGATACTAACATTCCACACTGCTCCTCATCCCAACTGTCACTCCGTAATGACCAGATACTAACATTCCACACTGCTCCTCATCCCAACTGTCACTCCCTAATGACCAGATACTAACATTCCACACTGCTCCTCATCCCAACTGTCACTCCGTAATGACCAGACACTAACATTCCACACTGTTGCCCATCCCAACTGTCACTCCCTAATGACCAGACACTAACATTCCACACTGCTCCTCATCCCAACTGTCACTCCCTAATGACCAGACACTAACATTCCACACTGCTTCTCATCCCAACTGTCACTCCCTAATGACCCGATACTAACATTCCACACTGCTCCTCATCCCAACTGTCACTCCCTAATGACCAGATACTAACATTCCACACTGCTCCTCATCCCAACTGTCACTCTGTAATGACCAGACACTAACATTCCACACTGTTGCCCATCCCAACTGTCACTCCCTAATGACCAGACACTAACATTCCACACTGCTCCTCATCCCAACTGTCACTCCCTAATGACCAGATACTAACATTCCACACTGCTCCTCATCCCAACTGTCACTCCCTAATGACCAGATACTAACATTCCACACTGCTCCTCATCCCAACTGTCACTCCCTAATGACCAGATACTAACATTCCACACTGCTCCTCATCCCAACTGTCACTCCCTAATGACCCGATACTAACATTCCACACTGCTCCTCATCCCAACTGTCACTCCCTAATGACCAGATACTAACATTCCACACTGCTCCCCATCCCAACTGTCACTCCCTAATGACCCGATACTAACATTCCACACTGCTCCTCATCCCAACTGTCACTCCCTAATGACCAGATACTAACATTCCACACTGCTCCTCATCCCAACTGTCACTCGCTAATGACCAGACACTAACATTCCACACTGCTCCTCATCCCAACTGTCACTCCCTAATGACCAGATACTAACATTCCACACTGCTCCTCATCCCAACTGTCACTCCCTAATGACCAGATACTAACATTCCACACTGCTCCTCATCCCAACTGTCACTCCCTAATGACCAGATACTAACATTCCACACTGCTCCTCATCCCAACTGCCACTCGCTAATGACCAGACACTAACATTCCACACTGCTCCTCATCCCAACTGTCACTCCGTAATAACCAGACACTAACATTCCACACTGCTCCTCATCCCAACTGTCACTCCCTAATGACCAGACACTAACATTCCACACTGCTCCTCATCCCAACTGTCACTCCCTAATGACCAGATACTAACATTCCACACTGCTCCTCATCCCAACTGTCACTCCGTAATAACCAGACACTAACATTCCACACTGCTCCTCATCCCAACTGCCACTCCCTGTTAACCAGATACTAACATTCTTGACTGCTCTCCATTCCAACTGCCACTTTCTGCCTGCCAGATACTAACATTCCTTGCTTCTCTTCATTCTAACTGCCGCAACCTGCCAGACAGATGTGAACTCCCTCACATCAAATACTAACATTCCATATTTCTCCCCATCCCAACTGTCACTTCCTACTAGGCAGATACTAACATTCCACACTACTCCCCACCCCAACTGCCACTCCTTTTCAGCTAGTACTAGCTTTATTGCATAAACTGATAAATCTCTCATAAACAATTGTTTTAAATGAGAAATGGCTAATAAAAATTTGAATAATACTCTCCTAATTAGTACCCAGTAAAAACGGTTTAGAATATCCCTGTCCATTTTACTATTAAGATTCTATGGCCCTTCTCATCCCTACCCAGGGCAAACACTGGATTTCCATGTAGAGATTTCCATCAAACAAAATAAGCAATAAGAAGGGCCTTAAAGGGATAGTAATGTGTCAGAATAAAAGCAGCTCCGTTTAATCGTCATAGTATTTGGATCATGGAGAGTGTTATTTCAGTACTGTCAGAGTTGTAGTTCAAGAGTAATTGAATGATAAAGTATCCCCCTCTTGTCCCTTTTGCTGATGTAACACTACTCACCTCAGAGCAGCAAGACTGTCCGGATGGATCACAGAGAGGGACAATCTTCAGTGATCATAAGAATAAACCTGAAAAACCTGTCAAGGGGGCAGGGTTTTCCTTATGATCACAGTAACAAGATTGTCCCTTGCTGTGACCTGTCTGGTCATGAGACCAGATTCCACATCTGAGGGGCGGTGTCTTACACTAGGTGTGTGTGTTTATGTCTCTTTATGTGTATCTCTCTATTTGTATGTGTTTGTGTCAGTGTCTATGTCTGTCAAATTGTGTGTGTACACGGGTGTCTCTTTTTCTGTGTGGCTCTCTATTTGTGTGTATGTGCATGTTTGTGTGTTTGTATCTGGGTGTGTGTGTCTATTTGTGTGTGTGTTTGTGTATGTGTGTCTCTCTCTAGGTGTGTTTGTGTCTGTCTGTGTGTGTGTCTCTCGCTGTCTGTTGGTGTGCGTGTGTGTGTGTCTTTGTGTTTGTGTCTGTGTGTGTGTCTATATGAGTGTGTTTGTGCTCTCTCAAAAATCGGCTGCATATAATATATTTATGATATATATATATATATATATATATATATATATATATATATATATATATATATAATGCTGTGTGAGATGCACTCGCTGTTATGCTGGATAAATCCAGGGTGCCAATCATAGAAGCGATACATACATTTTTAGGAGGAGACGGCACTCACTGGAGATTGATTGAAAAGAAAATTCAAGCGATGTTTATTTCGACGTTTCGGCCACAAACTAAAGGCCATAGTTTGTGGCCGAAACGTCGAAATAAACATCGCTTGAATTTTCTTTTCAATCTCCAGTGAGTGCCGTCTCCTCCCAAAAATGTATATATATATATATACACACACACATACCCACGTGCATACACACACTTAAACTCATACTCATATTCACACACGCGCAAACACACACATGCTCATACACACAAATACATGTGCATACACATACACTCACACATTTACACACAAATACACACACACGCTCACACATAGTGTGGTACTGCCATTAGAACAGTTTTGTCCTAGGAGGGACTGACCATTACAACTCTTAGCACACTTAATAAACTAAGTGATTATTGCCTTAACATTGCACTCCAAATACCGCAATGATGCTTATTTTAGATCTCTGCTAATTTTTTTCTGTCTTTTACCAGGTGCATGAAATGAGATCGCACTAAGGGGTTTTTTTTGTGGTAAGAGCTCACACTGTCACATGTACTGAAGACAATATGATTGAATCGCATAACGTTTTCACCCAAACCTCAGCAGTGAGTCAGTTTCCTTCCAATGGCAT
Organism: Rhinophrynus dorsalis; assembly: GCA_037306005.1. Taxonomy (NCBI): domain Eukaryota; kingdom Metazoa; phylum Chordata; class Amphibia; order Anura; family Rhinophrynidae; genus Rhinophrynus; species Rhinophrynus dorsalis. The sequence continues at coordinate 178,436,237 of CM074726.1, forward strand.
GATGTAATGGTCCTTCTACTCTGCCTTCCAACACACAGCCTTGGAACACGTAACGTGAAGGGTGCAGTAGGTGACCTGCGCATACACACAACAGGCAGAGTAGGTGATCTTCAGGACATACTAGGGTGAATGCGATAGCACGATTCCACACAATAACAGGTCCTAAAATTGATTTGATGGTGCTTAGGGTTGCCACCTTTTCTTAAAAAAAATACCGTCCATGGCATTCCCTCCATAGACTTAACATTGGACAGAAGCCAATTTTTTACCAGCCTGCCGGTAAAATACCGGCTGGGTGGCAACCCTAATGGTGCTACATCTGCCTATCCGCTCTGATGGGGGGCTGAGCAAACTGAGGCCTTCAATCTGTTAAGGACTACAATTCCCTTCAACCCCAGCCAGCCAACGACTTGCCCACTTATGTCCTATATACTAAGCTTTCTACTACAAATGTTTTTTTCATTTTTGTGACCTGAGATAAGGAGATGGCATCGGGGAAGTTCTCACCTTGTTTAAAGAAGTTATTGACCTTTATTATATAAAACAACATAGTACAGGACTTAACCTACTGAGAAAAACAAGGGTTCCCCCTACTGTAAGGAGTTGCTTTATTCAAAAGTTATAATCTTCCATACTGTCGGGAAGTGATTTTTCTGACAACAGGAAGTCATGAAGCTGTTACTCTCGCATTCTATGGAGAACTGAAGCCAAAGGCTCATCTCTTCCATTGAATGCAACAGAATAACAATCCTCCTGACACCAGGTGAGCTGTAGGTGAGCTCTCTGGACAGCAGGGGGCACTGTTAATGTAAAAAATAACAGTTTAAACATGTATAACTTTGGAATAAAACATCTCCCAGTCGTGGAATCATTACCCTTGTTTAAAGGCCCATTTTAAATCACCCGGAATTTGGTGTTTGTGTGTGTGTGTGTGTATTTATCCCCTATGGAACAATTGGGTTGCTCCAGATCTTATGAGTACCCAAGCATTATTAACCCCTTGGTGACAAAAAGTGTGCAACACATTGCAAAGCAATACTTTGCACACTCTCTGGCCCTCAAGAGGTTATCAAAAGATGTGACAGCAATAAGTCACTTAGTTATTGTCTGGTTTAAAGGGCCAGTACATTTTTACTTATGCAAACATACCAGTGTTATTGGTGAGTAAAACAGGGTACGTCCACTGTTGGAAGATTTTAAATTAAAAAGTTATTACAGATAAATCTTTTTTTTTTTCATTCTTTGAATACAAGAGAGGTCTCCGATGCATTGCAAAGGAACTGGTCGGAGACGGCTGTGGCCACTGAGGCATTAAACGGTTAGCAACAGTGCCATAAGGCATTTTGCTTTATCGTAAGAAAAAACTAGAGTCACAGACTACTGCCCTCCGTAATAAGGAAAGGTACCACTTTGTCACAACATTGCAGACCTATTCGTTAGGAATATACAGCGCCTGATTTCACAGATTAACCCTTTAAGGACCAGATGACTATGCAACGCATTGATGATTAACCCTTTCAGTGCCAGAGGGGTAACCAGTGCATTGCTCCGCAATGCATTGGATACCCCTCTGGAATTGAAAGGGTTAAAAATTTGATTTACCTTGTAAGTGTCCTTTATACCGTAGTCAGGTACATCTATCTATCTATCTCATATCTATCTATCTATCTATCTATCTATCTCATATCTATCTCATATCTATCTCATATCTATCTATCTATCTATCTATCTATCTATCTATCTATCTATCTATCTATCTACCTATCTCATATCTACCTATCTCATATCTATCTATCTATCTATCTATCTATCTATCTATCTATCTATCTCATATCTATCTATCTATCTATCTCATATCTATCTATCTATCTCATATCTATCTCATATCTATCTATCTATCTATCTATCTATCTATCTATCTATCTCATTTCTATCTATCTACCGGCTATCTCATATCTATCTATCTATCTATCTATCTATCTATCTATCTATCTATATCATATCTATCTATCTATATCATATCTATCTCATATCTATCTCATATCTGTCTATAAATATTTCTATTTATCTATCTCATATCTATCTATCTATCTATCTATCTATAAATATATCTATTTATCTATCTCATATCTATCTATCTATCTATCTCATATCTATCTATCTATCTATCTATCATATCTATCTCATATCTATCTATCTCATATCTATCTCATATCTATCTATCTATCTCATATCTATCTCATATCTATCTATCTATCTATCTATCTATCTATCTATCAATATCATATCTATCTATCAATATCATATCTATCTATCTATAATATATCTATATATATCTCATAGCTATCTATCTAACAGTATATATTTTTTCTTTTTTGCTTTATCGCTCCTGTTTCCGGAATATAATGTTCTCTAGTGAAGTCTGCCTCTAAGTCACAACAAACAAAGCTTTCCAGGGACATAGATGACTTGTAACAGACACAAGATGTTATCTCAGACATTAAACAAAAAAAATAGCATAACTGACTTCTGTTTGTCTTACACCTACATAGGAAAGTCATAAAGAGCCACGTATCCCACTGTTTAATGGTATAATTCTCCATTAAAGGAATAGCATCATATAATAAGGAAAGGGTAGAAATTGCTGGATCTGCTGAGTAAAACAATTGAACTCCCACTGCTGTGAGATGTTTAATTCAAAAGTTATTTCAGCTCAGACTTGTGGAGTTTGGGTGCAGTATCTCCAATGGCCTGATTTTTCCTACAGACTAAGATGGCTTATTATCGCTTACAATAGCTGTCCATACACTACTGTAGCAACAGCACCAGCATCACATTTCAGGCCATGAAGGTGTACTGCGCCCAAAAAATACAATTTTGAGCTGCAATAATGTCTGAATAAAACTTTCAGTAGCAAGAATCCCCTTGATTTACTCAGCAGGATAATTCCCACAATATAAATATACACATAAATATATATATATGTAAGAGTCAAAGTAGCACTCACAGGACTGTAAATTATAATAAAAAAATTAAATTTGTTGTCAACGTTTTGGCCACGTGCTCTGGCCTTTCTCAAGACAAAAGTAAAAGTGAACAGAAGTACCCTAAGTGTCCAAACTCTTAGTTCCAAAAACCGACACAATGTATCACTTGCAGTAGACATTAGTTATACATTAGTTTTACTTTTGAAGATCCTTTGCTTGTTTTTATTACACTTCTACACTCATTTGGGACACTTGTCACTCACTATCTGACGATGCTGAGACCCACCCAAGGGTGATGACGTCAGCCTCCTCACACCGGTTTTTGGAGCTAAGACTTTGGACACTTAGGATAATTTAAGGCACTTCTGTTCACTTATACTTTTTCCTTGAGAAAGGCCAGAAAAAGTGGCCAAAACGTTGACAATCAATTACATTTTTTAATTATGTCAGTGCTGCTTCGAACTTTATTTCACATATCTGTTGGCTACGTTGACTGCACCCAGGCGAGTGACCCCTTATAACCCCTTATCTGCGAGTGCTTCTATACCATTCATGCTATATGTGGATACCAGCCTTTCCATTGGAGTGCACCCAGCATATGCTTTCCCATTTTTGTTTGACTAAACCTACAAGAGAACCAGGCACGTGCACACATAGACACCAAGGGGGGCTTGAGCACCTGCCCTTTTTGTCCAAAGTGCCCTCTTGCCCTTTTAACAAAAAAAAAGTTGCCTTGCCACGCGCACTAACCCCCCCACCGCCCAGTCAGGTCTGTGCAGCCTTCAGGACAGACCTGTAGATGCTGTGCTCCCTTGTTGGCTCTTTAGAACTACAGAGCGCTGGGAGATGACATCATCTCCCAGCGCTCTGCATGAAGAGAAGACCGGTCGGGAGCTCCAGCAGCTACATGTCTGTGTCAGAGGAGGCACATACAGACCTCTCCTGCCGCTGGACCACCAGGGAAGAGGTAGGAAACGGACACTGGGGGACAATGTGGAAATGATGGGGCAATATGGATCTGATAGGGGGCAACATGGAGATGATGGCAATGTAGAGATGATGGGGCAATGTATGTGAGGGTAAGTTGGAGCTGATGACAATATGGAGCTGATGGGGGGCAATATGGAGATGAAGGGGGCAATGTGAGGGTAAGTTGGAGCTGATGGGGCAATATGGAGCTGATGGGGGCAATATGGAGATGATGGGGCAATGTGAGGGTAAGTTGGAGCTGATGGGGGCAGTATGGAGATAATGGGGGCAATGTGGAGCTGATGGGGGCAATATGGAGCTGACAGGGGGCAACGTAAGGGCAATATGGAGATGATGGGGGGCAATGTGGAGATTAGGAGTATTGTGGAGGTGTCCAGTGGAGATGGCCAACGGGGAGGTGCTTCAGATTTCTGTGCCTACAGGCTCCTGAGATTTAAATTCTTTTCTTTTTTTTTAAATATATATTTTGAATAAATAATTATGAGAAGTGCCTTTTTTTTCATTTGAGCCCCTGCCCCCCAAAATGTCTGTGCACATCCCTGAGAGAGACAGAGAGAACAGACTTTTCAGATTCTTAGTGCGGATACTGAGAATGGAGGATACATCCCACGTGATTGACCTTGCTACTTCTGAGGATAACAAGTACAGTTTTGTCAGGAAGACATACAGAGGATTCTATTCACTGCTACTACAAATGATGAAGCAACAGGTAAGACACCACTGAATTTATACTATGAATTACTTAAATTGAAAAAGAGGGAAACAGATCTTTACATTCACGGTCTATATCTATCCGATTATCATAGAGCCAATCAGATTCCTAGGGAATTCAGAGTATGCAATACCCCCACCATAGGCCACAACAATCCTGATGTATTTCCACAGATAGTGTGGGGTATTGAACAAATGCTCCTTTTATCTTATGATCTTGGTAACTGAAGAGGTTGGGAGGATTTTAAAACAAGTGAGACAGGGACTTAACTCATTTGAACTGACACATAAAGACACCCTAATACAGGACACAGCATCTAACTGGTACTGCAAACTTGATATAGCCATTAAAAATATAAACAGGAGGTAAATAATTAAAAGAATACCAAACTAAAAAAAAGTTCAGTATGACTACAAAGAAAGATAAGTATACAGGCGGCTGATGGACCAAATGTAGAAAATCCACCAGAACCACATGTCCATACCTCCCAAGTGTCCCTCTTTTGTACCCAAATCCCCCTGTCCCTCTTTCCCACCCTTGAGTCCCTGTGTTTAGGAGATCAGACTGTGTGGTGTGTATATAAGTGTATCACCCTGGTGTCCCTGTGTTTAGGAGATCAGACTGTGTGGGGTGTGTATATAAGTCTATCACCCTGATGTCCCTGTGTTTAGGAGATCAGACTGTGTGGTGTGTATATAAGTGTATCACCGTGGTGTCCCTGTGTTTAGGAGATCAGACTGTGTGGTGTGTATATAAGTGTATCACCCTGATGTCCCTGTGTTTAGGAGATCAGACTGTGTGGTGTGTATATAAGTATATCACCCTGGTGTCCCTGTGTTTAGAGGACCAGACTGTGTGGTGTGTATAGAAGTGTATCACTCTGGTGTCCCTGTGTTTAGGAGATCAGACTGTGTGGTGTGTATATAAGTGTATCACCCTGATGTCCCTGTGTTTAGGAGATCAGACTGTGTGGTGTGTATATAAGTGTATCACCCTGGTGTCCCTGTGTTTAGGAGATCAGACTGTGTGGTGTGTATATAAGTCTATCACCCTGATGTCCCTGTGTTTAGGAGATCAGACTGTGTGGTATGTATATAAGTGTATCACCCTGGTGTCCCTGTGTTTAGGAGATCAGACTGTATGGGGTGTGTATATAAGTGTATCACCCTGGTGTCCCTGTGTTTAGGAGATCAGACTGTGAGGTGTGTATATATGTATATCACCCTGGTGTCCCTGTGTTTAGGAGATCACACTGTGTGGTGTGTATATAAGTGTATCACCCTGGTGTCCCTGTGTTTAGGAGATCAGTCTGTGTGGTGTGTGTATAGAAGTGTATCACCCTGGTGTCTCTGTGTTTAGGAGATCAGACTGTGTGGTGTGTATAGAAGTGTATCACCCTGGTGTCCCTGTGTTTAGGAGATCACACTGTGTGGTGTGTATCACCCTGGTGTCCCTGTGTTTAGGAGATCAGACTGTGTGGTGTGTGTATATAAGTGTGTCACCCTGGTGTCCCTGTGTTTAGGAGATCAGACTGTGTGGTGTGTATAGAAGTGTATCACCCCGGTGTCCCTGTGTTTAGGAAATCAGACTGTGTGGTGTGTATAGAAGTGTATCACCCTGGTGTCCCTGTGTTTAGGAGATCAGACTGTGTGGTGTGTATATAAGTGTATCACCCTGGTGTCCCTGTGTTTAGGAGATCAGACAGTGTGGTGTGTATAGAAGTGTATCACCCTGGTGTCCCCGTGTTTAGGAGATCAGACTGTGTGGTGTGCACAGAAGTATATCACCCTGATGTCCCTGTGTTTAGGAGATCAGACTGTGTGTGTATTGAAGTGTATCACCCTGGTGTCCCTGTGTTTAGGAAATCAGACTGTGTGGTGTGTATAGAAGTGTATCACCCTGGTGTCCCTGTGTTTAGGAGATCAGACTGTGTGGTGTGTATATAAGTGTATCACCCTGGTGTCCCTGTGTTTAGGAGATCAGACTGTATGGTGTGTATAGAAATGTATCACCCTGGTGTCCCTGTGTTTAGGAGATCAGACTGTGTGGTGTGTATATAAGTGTATCACCCTGATGTCCCTATGTTTAGGAGATCAGACTGTGTGGTGTGTATAGAAGTGTATCACCCCAGTGTCCCTGTGTTTAGGAAATCAGACTGTGTGGTGTGTATAGAAGTGTATCACCCCGGTGTCCCTGTGTTTAGGAAATCAGACTGTGTGTTGTGTATAGAAGTGTATCACCCTGGTGTCCCTGTGTTTAGGAGATCAGACTGTGTGGTGTGTATATAAGTGTATCACCCTGGTGTCCCTGTGTTTAGGAGATCAGACTGTGTGGTGTGTATATAAGTGTATCACCCTGGTGACCCTGTTTTTTTCTTTTACTTAATGCGATCGCAGCTCTGCTGCAGGGCCGCCTGATGATCTCTGACCGGATTTCTCGGAGTCAGCTAGAACGCTGACTACGGGGAAGGGGGAGGGAGAGGGCAACTTTAGAAGCGATTATCTCTCAAACCATAAAGGTTTGAGAGATGACACTGGGGGCAATACGTTTTTTTTTTACTAGGGCTTTAATATGGGGATTTGTAATACTTAAGTATTACTATCCCTTTAATGTCCTTCTTCAACCATATGTACTCAGCATGGACTCATATTTACGTAATACTAGACATTTACTCATTTTCATCTTACCCATAGATTACCTGGCAGATAATGACTTATTGGTTACCATGGATGTTGACAGTCTCAACACCATTATCACCTCATGATGGTGGTGTTGAGACTGTTCACCAAACTATCACTAACTCTGAGACTAAACCTGATATGCCCACTGAGTTTCTGTGCGAATTGCTACATCTCACATTAATAATAATAATAATAATTTGTGATTTTTATAGCGCTTTTCTCCCTGTGAGACTCAAAGCGCTTTACAGATCTATAAACAGACATAAAATTTAAGGGTTCCTTATGATCACATGAGTTGACTGAATGCCTGATAAAAGAGATGGGTCTTTAGCTTTTTTTTTTAAAAGTCTGTAATGATGGTGCCTCTCTGACTGAGGACGGTAAAGAGTTCCAGAATGTGGGGGCAGCGTGGCTGAATGCCCGGGAACCTGAGGTTGTCTTTATTCTGGGCACTGACAGGAGGGATCTGTTGGCTGACCGCAGTGAGCGGGATTGAATATAGGGTGTCAGGAGCTCTTTCAGGTACTGTGGGCCTTGATTATTTAAGGTTTTGAAGGTCAGCAGGCCAATTTTAAAATATGTTCGCCATTTAATTGGAAGCCAATGCAGGGAGTGGAGAACAGGTGTTATGTGACATGAGCGGGTTTTATTGGTCAGTAGTCTGGCTGCTGCATTTTGTACTGTCTGTAGGCGATGGAGTTCTTTTTCTGGGAGGCCCAAGTAAAGTGCATTACAGTGATCTAAACGAGAAGACACAAATGCATGGACTAATGTTGGCATATCATCCGGTGGAATTAAGTGTTGTATCCTGGATATGTTTCTCAGGTGAAAGAAGGCAGATTTTATTACAGAAGAGATCTGCTGTTTAAATGAGTCCAGAGTCAATCATCACTCCGAGACTTCGTACCTCTGTTGAACTAATGAGTTCAGAGCCTCCAAGTTCCAGGCCAGTTGGGTGATCCTGAGATATTCTTGTTGCCCGGGGTATCCTCACCAAGAGTAACTCTGTTTTGTCAGGGTTCACTTTAAGACAACTAGCATTCATCCACTCTATGAGGTCTGCTAAGCAACTGTTGATGAGGCATGTCAAGTCTTTAGTATCTGGAGCAAAGGAGAAGTAGAGTTGTGTGTCATCTGCGTAACAGTGATATCTTAGGCCGTGTCTTCTGATGATGTCTCCCAGTGGTAGTAAGTAAATTGCGAATAGCATAGGAGTCAAGATGGAACCTTGTGGAACTCCGCAAGCTAATTCTGTTGGTGCCGATGAGCAAGATCCTGATGTTACTCTCTGTGATATACCAGTGAGAAAAGATTTAAACCAGTTAAGAACTGTGCCTCCTAGACCACAGATGTGCTGCAAGCGCGCTATTAAAATCCCATGGTCAATGGTGTCAAATGCAGCTGAGAGATCTAGGAGGATTAGGATGGAGTAATCTCCTTTGTCTCTCGCCAAAAGGAGATCATTTAGCACTCGGACTAGCGCTGTTTCCGTGCTATGGCGGCATCTGAAACCTGACTGGAAAGGATCAAAGATGTTATAGCTTGATAGATGGGCCTCCAGTTGAGTTGCCACTACTTTTTCAATGAGTTTCCCCAGAAATGGAAGGTTGGATACTGGTCTGTAATTTGCTATACAGTCTGGGTTTAGTGAGGGTTTCTTTAGGAGGGGTTTTACCACTGCTTCTTTTAGAGGATCCGGGAAGATTCCAGTTTTTAGTGAATACTCCACTATTTTTGTGAGGGCTGGGGCAAGTGTTTCAGTACATGCAGATATAAGACGAGTTGTGGCAGGGTCTAAGTCACACGTAGTGGGGCGCAACTTTTGCATGGTTCTTTTAACTTCCTCTATATCCACATTTGTAAAAGTAGACCATAAACTGGGGGAATCTGGTCTTCCACTGTAGTGGTTCTGGTGGGTAACTGGTTGGCCTGCTGTGATGGAGGCTCGGATGGAGGAAATCTTGTCTGTGAAGAAGATCGCAAATTCTTCACACTTATCCTGAGAAAAGTTGGTGGGTATATGCATGCATGCTGGTTTACAGAGCTTTTCCACTGTGCGAAACAGTTGCCTGGGTCTGTTGCGGGAAAGTGTGATTTCACGTGACAAAAATTAGGATTTTTTTCTGACTTATCTTAAATTGATATTCATTGACATGTTTGGTAAGAGCAACTTTGTCCTCTGGGTCATGTGTCCTGCACCACCTTCTCTCGAGTTTACGGCCTGTTCTCTTCAATTCTCTGATGGTGCTATCAAACCAAGGTGCATTATTGTGGGTTTTGATAGTGCATATGCGTGATGGTGCAATGATTTCTAGGGTGTCCCTTATGGTTTTGTTGTAGAGTTGGACTAAGGAGCCAGGGTCTTCACAAGTGCCCATCAGTTCACTTAGATCCATATTTGATGTTACGTCCAGTGGGGTCACCCCTTTTAATGTGCGGTGTTTGACCAGGTTCTGAGGCTGTGGTCTGGCTGAGTGTGATCTAACGGAGAAGTGTATGGAGTGGTGGTCTGACCATACAACTGGATTTACAGTTACTGGCGACATTTCTAGTCCATACTGGAACACTAGATCAAGTGTATGACCTTTTCTGTGGGTGGAAGTGGCAACTATTTGTATGAAGCCGAGCGCACTCATCAGGCTGAGGAGGTCCTGCCCAAGTTGGGATAGTTTGTCATCAATCCAAGTGTTGAAGTCTCCCAATATAATACATCTAGGGTGTTCAAGGATTAAACCAGTCAAAAGGTCTGAGAGTTCTTGAAGAAATCTCTTCCCATCTCCTGCGGGTCTGTATATTAAAATCATCTATTTATTGAGATGCTAGCAGCTACGCATTCAAAAGATTGTGGTGTGTGGACTGATATTGGCCTAGGGTTTAAGGATGATTTGACACAGATCATTACTCCACCTCCCTTGCGCTCTTGTCTCGGGCGGTGGAACACTGTATAATTGCCTGGAACAGCTGCTGCTAGGATAGGCCCCGCATTGTCATCTAGTCACGATTCTGTGATGCACGCTAATTCACATGTTTCAATAAGGTTGGCGATAATAGCTGTTTTGTTCTTTATTGATCTGGCATTGCACAGGATTGATCTGATAGGAGAGTCTTGGTGTTCTGGGTTCTTGCTCTGTACTTTGGAAACAATGTGTCTTCTTATGGGGATCACACAAAGAGGTTACCTTGATTTGAATGTGCGCTTTTTGTGGATTCTGGATTGAATCACTTCAATTGGGTTTGCAGGTAGAAGTGGTGGAGTGGCTATGATAGTGTCAGGAGATTGAGCTTTAAGTTTTGATTTTCCACCACGGCAGCCCCTGTGAGTTCCTTTGAAGATGCCAAGTGATTTTAAGGTAACCACTTGCAAGGAGCTGAGTGGAGAGACCACTTTTTGGGGTTGTAGGGAATACAGATATGAGGCAGAATAGGTGATCATTCCCTCAGCAGTAAGGAGGTTAAAATAGCCTCTGAGGTTTACAGGGATGTCAGCTGTGGGGGATGATCACATTGTCCTGTTCTTTAGGATGCAGGCAAGTGTGAGGTGTGGAATTTTGCACTTCAGGATGCTTTGTAGATAACAGATAAGAAAGCATGCATGTAGGTCAGATTACAGTGTTTCAAATATGGTTCAGTAAAATATATAGTTGATTTTTTTTCATCAATAAGTTTTCACAGTGTGTAGAAATTAAATCTGAGTATTGCTGAATAGATGATCAAATCCAAAACCCAATTAACAACTGGAGGTGAGTATAGGTGATCATTCCCTCAGCATTCACAGGGATAAATAGCATCTATGTTTTGCAGGGATGTCAGCTGTGGGTGATGGTCACCTTGTCCTGTTCTATAGGATGCAGGCCAGTGTGAGGTGTGGAATTTTGCACTTCAGGCTGCTTGTTTGTGGTGTTCCAGTGAAGTTATCTCTTCTTAGCAGTCAGAGGGTCCAGGGGAAGTATATTTCAATCCGCTGTATATCTCAGTGTTATAATGCCATCGGTTGAATTTTGGTAAATCCAGGTATGTGGAATGTGGAGTAGAGCTTGGTCCTTGGAATATTTTTGGTGAATTTTGAAAGCAAGGAGGTTATAATGAAGTTAATTCCTGGAGAGGTCAGGAGCATGAGAAAAGTGTGGCAGCCAGCAGGGGCGCCTAACTGCATCATTAACTAAAAACTTTTTTCATTTTGAAGTCACGTATCTTCAGCTCACTGTAGGCTGACCATACGTACTGTTTTAATAGGGACAGTACCATTTTCATATTTACCGATCCTCCTGTCTTTTTAATATAACTGTACATTTTATCCCGTTTTTAATATAACATATATAGTTTTTAATTTTTTGTAAAAAACTGAACACGGCTTGTTTATTTCTCATAAGATAAAGTAAATTGGAACTTACTTTCGTCACACCATTGGTTTTACTGTGTGTACACATTGATTACCATGGAGTCTTATGACTCAAGTGTCTCATAACTGTCTAAGACTCTGGAGTCTATGGTAAATTACCATAGAGTCTCTTAGACAGTGATATGATGACGAGTCATAAGACTCTATGGTAATCAATGCGTACAGTAAACACAGTAAAACCACTAGTGTGAGTGATGAAGAGAAGAAGTTTTGACTTACTTCAGGGGCAGGCTTTTTGGCCAGAGAGAGAGAACATCGCTAGTAAGAGATGGAGCAAATGAGTTCTCGCTGCTTGCAGCTTATTACAATCGGACTCGTAGTGACGGAGTCCCACTGTCCGTCTGTCCCACACCCCGTCCCATTTTTGTCTCAAGGAAATATGGTCAGCCTAGCTCACTGGTACATCAATGCGGTCTAACTTGGCACCCACCTATGCCATTCTTTTCATGCTCCAATATGAACTAACTTATATCCATACCGAGCAGATCATTTTTTACAAGCGTTATATAGATTATCTATTTCCCTCATTGACTGGACCAGTGAACTCAATTCTCTTGACACTCCCATTCGACTTAAGATGAATCACAATGCCACTACAGTTGACTTCCTAGATCTAAGGATCTCTCGTTCTGGCTAACGGCTCACTACCACCCTATACAGTAATCCCACGGATTGTAATTCGATCCTACATGCCAAAAGCTGTCATCCATAAGCACTTAAAAGAGGTGTCCCATACGATCAGTTTCTACTTAGTACATCTCCCCCTGTAGTCTATAACTAAATCTCTCCCATACAATAACATAGGAACTAGAGAGTTTCTCTCACTGGAGAAGTTATCTCCTCTTTATCACACCTTAGTACATCTTGTCCTGTAGTCTATAACTAAATATCTCCCATAGAATAACATAGGAACTGGAGAGTTTATCTCACTGGAGAAGTTATCTCCTCTTTATCACACCTTAGTACATCTCCCCTGTAGTCTATAACTAAATCTCTCCCATAGAATAACATAGGAACTGGAGAGTTTATCACACTGGAGAAGTTATCTCCTCTTTATCACACCTTAGTAAATCTCCCCTGTAGTCTATAACTAAAGATCTCCTATAGAATAACATAGGAACTGGAGAGTTTATCACACTGGAGACGTTATCTCCTCTTTATCACACCTTAGTACCTCTCCCCTGTAGTCTATAACTAAATCTCTCCCATAGAATTACATAGGAACTGGAGAGTTTATCTCACTGGTGAAGTTATCTCCTCTTTATCACACCTTAGTACATCTCCCTGTAGTCTATAACTAAAGCTCTCCCATAGAATAACATAGGAACTGGGGAGTTTATCTCACTGGAGAACTTATCTCCTCTTTATCACACCTTAGTACATCTTGTCCTGTAGTCTATAACTAAATATCTCCCACAGAATAACATAGGAACTGGAGAGTTTATCTCACTGGAGAAGTTATCTCCTCTTTATCACACCTTAGTACATCACCCCTTGTAGTCTATAACTAAATCTCTCCCATAGAATAACATAGGAACTTGAGAGTTTATCACACTGGAGAAGTTATCTCCTATTTATCACACCTTAGTACATATCCCCTGTAGTCTATAACTAAATCTCTCCCATAGAATAACATAGGAACTGGAGAGTTTATCACACTGGAGAAGTTATCTCCTCTTTATCACACCTTAGTACATCTCATCTCCCCCTGTAGTATATAACTAAATATCTCCCATAGAATAACATAGGAACTGGAGAGTTTATCACACTGGAGAAGTTATCTCCTCTTTATCACACCTTAGTACCTCTCCCCTGTAGTCTATAACTAAATCTCTCTCATAGAATAACATAGGAACTGGAGAGTTTATCTCACTGGAGAAGTTATCTCCTCTTTATCACACCTTAGTACATCACCCCCTGTAGTCTATAACTAAATCTCTCCCTTAGAATAACATAGGAAATGGAGAGTTTATCTCACTGGAGAAGTTATCTCCTCTTTATTAGTGATGAGCGAGCATGCTCGGCCGAAGCTCGGTTCGGCTCGAGCATCGCTCTGCTCGGCACATGGCGGTACTCGTACGAGTACCGCATGTGCTCGCCCGCCATGTTCGGGTCTCCTCCCCGCACGTTTCGCGGCTGCTGCGCAGCCAATAAACGCGCAGGGAGGCTCTGACATCAGTGTAATGCCAGCAGCCATGTTGGCTTCTGGCATTACACTGATTGGCTGGCCAGAACCCGTGATCGGGTGCTGTATAGCACCTGACCAGCGAGTTCGGCTCAGTCTTAGCCAGGGAGAGATGAGGATAGGAAGGGAAAGTCAGTGTAGGGAGAAGAAAAGCGAATTTGTAAAAAAAAAAGACCCAAAAGTCCTTTTTAGGACTACTGTGTGTGGGGGCAGCAGTTTATTTTGTTTGGGGGGGCAGAGATATAAAAAAAAAAAATTCACATATTCTGTTCACTGTGCCTAGCCGCAGATTAGCAGCACATTCTGTTTAGTGTGCAAAGTTGCAGATTAGAGCACATTCTGTTCAGTGTGCAAAGTTGCAGATTAGCAGCACATTCTTTGTAGTGTGCAAAGTTGCAGATTAGAGCACATTCTGTTCAGTGTGCAAAGTTGCAGATTAGCAGCACATTCTTTTTAGTGTGCAAAGTTGCAGATTAGCAGCACATTCTGTTTAGTGTGCAAAGTTTCAGATTAGCAGAACATTCTGTTTAGTGTGCAAAGTGTAAAATATCAAAGTCACATATTCCATTCACTGTGCGTAGCCGCAGATAAGAAGCACATTCTGTTTAGTGTGCAAAGTTGCGTATTAGGAGAACATTCTGTTAACTGTGCAAACTGTAAAATATCAAAGTCACATATTCCATTCACTGTGCCTAGCCGCAGTTAAGAAGCACATTCTGTTTAGTGTGCAAAGTTGCATATTAGGAGAACATTCTGTTAACTGTGCAAACTGTAAAATATCAAAGTCACATATTCCATTCACTGTGCCTAGCCGCAGTTAAGAAGCACATTCTGTTTAGTGTGCAAAGTTGCATATTAGGAGAACATTCTGTTAACTGTGCAAACTGTAAAATATCAAAGTCACATATTCCATTCACTGTGCGTAGCCGCAGATAAGAAGCACATTCTGTTTAGTGTGCAAAGTTGCGTATTAGGAGAACATTCTGTTTACTGTGCAAAGTGTAAAATATCAAAGTCACATATTCCATTCACTGTGCCGAGCCGCAGTTAAGAAGCACATTCTGTTTAGTGTGCAAAGTTGCAGATTAGGAGAACATTCTGTTAACTGTGCAAACTGTAAAATATCAAAGTCACATATTCCATTCACTGTGCCTAGCCGCAGTTAAGAAGCACATTCTGT
This sequence comes from Rhinophrynus dorsalis, assembly GCA_037306005.1. NCBI lineage: Eukaryota > Metazoa > Chordata > Amphibia > Anura > Rhinophrynidae > Rhinophrynus > Rhinophrynus dorsalis. The sequence continues at coordinate 178,451,371 of CM074726.1, forward strand.
TTAGTGTGCAAAGTTTCATATTAGGAGAACATTCTGTTAACTGTGCAAACTGTAAAATATCAAAGTCACATATTCCATTCACTGTGCGTAGCCGCAGTTAAGAAGCACATTCTGTTTAGTGTGCAAATTTGCATATTAGGAGAACATTCTGTTAACTGTGCAAACTGTAAAATATCAAAGTCACATATTCCATTCACTGTGCCTAGCCGCAGTTAAGAAGCACATTCTGTTTAGTGTGCAAAGTTGCATATTAGGAGAACATTCTGTTAACTGTGCAAACTGTAAAATATCAAAGTCACATATTCCATTCACTGTGCGTAGCCGCAGTTAAGAAGCACATTCTGTTTAGTGTGCAAAGTTGCGTATTAGGAGAACATTCTGTTTACTGTGCAAAGTTGCAGATTTGTAGCACATATTCCGTGTAATATGAAGAAGGCGGGTAAAAAGGGACGGGGAAGTAGACGTGATCCTGATAGTTCAGGGCGCGGGTCAGGACGCGTAGAAACTGTGCCTGGTGCCAGAGCACAAGAAAGAAAGACATCCACCATACCTAGCTTCATGTCTCAGTTTACAGGGCGTCGCAGGACATCACTCTCGAGGTCAGACCACTGCGAACAGGTGGTCGGTTGGATTTCAGCTGATACTGCTTCCAGTCGGTTAAGCACCACCCTGTCTTCCACCAAGTCCACTCTCAGTAGCCAAGAGTCTGGTCAACATAATCCTCACCCTGATCATCCTTCCTCCCACCATAGAGGATCTGGTCAAAGAAGTGATCCCACACTGGGATATAGTGAGGAGCTCGTCTCATCACCAATCCTTAATTTGAACCTCTCTCCAAGCACGCTTGCAGAGGAACATGACATCTTGTGCCCTGATTCACAACCTCTAGAGGGTACCCAATCACAAGAAGATGACAGAGGGGAACGGCATTTAAGGTCAAAGGAAGTGGATGATGATGATGATGAGACACAGTTGCCATTAAATCAACCACTATTACTGTCTCAAGACCTTGATGAGGAGGATGATATACAGTTGTCAATGACTGAGTATGTGGTGGGATCAAGACATGAGGAGGATGATCAGAGTGAGGAAGTGGAGGAGGACTTGGTGGACGATGAGGTGACTGACCCCACCTGGGAAGGTGTAGAGCCGAGCGATGACAGCAGTCCTGAGGGTGAGCCATCTGCAGCACCGCAACAGGCTGGAAGAGGCAGTGGTGTGGCTACAGAAAGAAGGCGGACCGCACCAAACCGGCCCGCAAATGTTCCACGGAGCACCCCCTTGCGTAAATCTCCCTTGCCAAGGGGTAGGTGTTCCGCGGTATGGCGTTTTTTTAAGGAAAGTGCGGACGACAAAAGAATTGTAGTTTGCAACCTGTGCCACACCAGAATGAGCCGAGGCATGAACACTAGAAACCTCACCACCACCAGCATGATCCGACACATGGCATCCAAGCACCGTAATTAGTGGGAGGAACGCCCGGATCGCCAATCTGTGTCTGCAGGCCACACCACTGCCTCCTCTTCCCCTGTTTTCGGTGCCGGCCAATCGCCTGTCGAAGGCGCAGGCCCGCATACCTCCCGCCCTGCACCTGTACCATCTGAAGCACCATCAGCGACCACATCCACTTCCCTGTCCCAGCACAGCATCCAAATGTCGTTACCCCAGGCATTTGAGCGCAAGCGAAAATACCCAACCACCCACACACAGGCCATAGCACTAACCTCACACCTTTCCAAATTACTGGCCATCGAAATGCTGCCATTTAGGCTTGTGGAGACTGAGTCCTTCCGCAGCCTGATGGCAGCAGCTGTCCCTCGGTACGCAGTCCCCAGCCGCCACTACTTTTCCCGGTGTGCCGTCTCCGCCTTACACCACCATGTGTCCCGTAACATCACCCGTGCCCTGACCAACGCAGTTACTGGGAAGGTCCACTTAACGACTGACACATGGACAAGTGCTTGTGGCCAGGGACGCTACATTTCCCTGACGGCACACTGGGTGAATGTCGTGGAGGCTGGGAGCGACTCGGACCCTGGGATGGCACAGGTGCTACCCACGCCGAGGATTGCGGGCCCTACCTCCATCAGGGTTTCCGCCAGCACCTACGTTATTGGCTCCTCCTCCTCCGTTTCCACCTCCGAATTCTCTGCGCGCAGCGCCACTCACCCATCAGCCGGTAGCTGGAAGCAGTGTAGCACTGCAGTGGGGAAGCGTCAACAGGCCGTGCTGAAGCTGATCTGCCTTGGGGACAAACAGCACACAGCCTCAGAGCTGTTGCAGGGGATTAGTCACCAGACCGAGCAGTGGCTCTCGCCACTCAACCTGCAACCAGGCATGGTTGTGTGTGATAATGGGCGTAACTTGGTGGCGGCTTTGGAGCTCGGCAAGCTCACACACGTACCATGCCTAGCGCATGTATTTAATTTAGTGGTTCAGCGATTTCTAAAAACCTACCCCAATTTGCATGATCTCTTGACCAAGGTGCGCCGCGTGTGTGCACATTTCCGTAAGTCATCAACAGCTTCAGCCGGCCTGTTGAAGCTGCAGCAGCGCTTACAATTGCCAGCTCACCGGCTGCTGTGTGACGTGAGCACGCGCTGGAACTCCACCTTCCACATGTTGGCCCGGCTTTGTGAGCAGCAGAGGGCAGTAGTGGAGTACCAGCTGTTACACGGTCGTCGCCTCTCCGTTCAACTTCCTGTAATCAGAAGTGAGGAGTGGGAATGGATGTCAGACCTCTGCGAGGTTTTACGCAATTTTGAGGAATCGACACAGATGGTGAGCGGCGATAACGCTATTATCAGTGTAACCATCCCACTTCTGTGTCTACTGAAACGCTCGCTGCTCACAATTAAAACCGACGCTTTGCATGTGGAAGAGGTGGAAATGCGGGAGGAAGAGCTTACACAAGGTGATAGCCAGAGCACCCTCACTTCGTCTTCTCAGCGACAATTGGAGGAGGCGGAGGAGGAGGAAGACACGGTTGCCTCCGCTACAGAGGGTAGCCATGGAACTTTAGTTCCATCTCTTCAGCGTGGGTGGGCAGAAGAGGAGGAAGAGGATGAGGAGATTGAGAGTCATCCTCCTGGTGAGGACAGCGAAATCTTGCCTGTTGGTACTCTGGCACACATGGCTGACTTTATGTTAGGCTGCCTTTCCCGTGACCCACGCGTTATACGCATTTTAGACAACACGGATTACTGGGTGTTCACCCTTCTGGACCCCCGCTACAAAGAGAATTTCTCATCTCTCATTCCTCCGGTGGAGAGGACAAGCAAAATGGTACAATACCAGAAGGTTCTTGTCGAAAAATTGCTCCAAAATTTTCCATCTGACAACGCTGGCGGCAGAGTACGTGCTACCTTGGCCAACCGAGAAGGGGAGAAAAGGGGAGCACACAGCAGTTCCGACAAAGGCAGGGCAACACTCTCCAAGGCGTGGGACACCTTAATGACACCCCGCCAGCACCCTCACCCTGATGCGCAGCCTAGTGTCACAAGGAGGGAAAAGTTTTGGAAGATGGTGAAGGAGTACGTAGCAGACCGTGTCAGCGTCCTCAATGATCCCTCTGTGCCTTACAACTACTGGGTGTCCAAGCTGGACACGTGGTATGAACTGGCACTCTACGCCTTGGAGGTGCTGGCCTGCCCTGCCGCCAGCGTTCTGTCTGAGCGGGTATTTAGTGCTGCTGGTGGCATCATAACAGATAAGCGTATCCGCCTTTCCACCGAAAATGCTGATAGGTTGACACTTATAAAAATGAACAAGGCCTGGATTTCCCCTGACTTCTCCACTCCACTGGAGGAAAGCCCCGGGGGAACATAAAGTCACTTTATATATGTTATTTACAATGATGGGAATACTCTGTATTCCCATTCACCCCTTCCACCCAAAAAACGGGTATATGGTTGACTCTCTTCCATATGCCCAGTGATATAATTTTTATATAGGGCCAGCTCACCAGCGGGCCCAGTGATATAATTTTTATATAGGGCCAGCTCACCAGCGGGCCCTGTGATATAATTTTTATATAGGGCCAGCTCACCAGCGGGCGCAGTTTGACAATTTTTGTATAGGTCAGCTCACCAGCGGGCCTTCTCATATAATGTTTTATTGGGTCAGCTCTCTAGCGGGCCCTCTCATATAATGTTTTATAGCGTCAGCTCACTAGCGGGCCTTCGCATATAATGTTTACGATGGTCAGCTCCGCAGCAGACCCTCACCCATAATGTTTTAGATGGTCGGCTCAGCGCACGTTTCCCTCTTAATCATGGCCTCAGTTCAGAAAAATCGAGGAAATTTTTGGGAGAATTTGCCTCTGTGCACGTTTCCCTCTTAATCATGGCCCCAGTTCAGAAAAATCGATTAATTTTTTTGCAGAATTTGCAGATGATATACAAGTAAATATACAGCAAATACTGTTTAGTAACAATTTTTCGCCTAAAGTCGTTTTTATCTGCCTTTTTGTGTGTTTTACGGTCAGTCTGTAAAAATGGCGTACTACGGGGGAAAGATCGTTCCCAGCAGCGACGTTGGAGTCCAAGATGCATCCAGACATCCTCCCTATGCTGTCCCTGAACCATTTCTGTGGTGTTTCCATCATCTTCTGCCCTTTTCCTATGGACCAGGCACCCTCCCCTCATCAGAGCAGGGGGTGCCTGGTGTAATGCTCGAGTCCTCCCATTGACTTCAATGGGGCTTGGGTGCTCGGCCGAGCACTCGAGCCTCCGGGGGCGCTCAGTCAGAGCACCCGAACACCCGAGCATTGGGGTGCTCGATCATCACTACTCTTTATCACACCTTAGTACATCTCCCCCTGTAGTCTATAACTAAATCTCTCCCATAGAATAACATAGGAACTGGAGAGTTTATCTCACTGGAGAAGTTATCTCCTCTTTATCACACCTTAGTATATCTCCCCTGTAGTCTATAACTAAAGATCTCCCATAGAATAACATAGGAACTGGAGAGTTTATCTCACTGGAGAAGTTATCTCCTCTTTATCACATCTTAGTACATCTCCCCTGTAGTCTATAACTAAAGATCTCCCATAGAATAACATAGGAACTGGAGAGTTTATCTCACTGGAGAAGTTATCTCCTCTTTATCACACCTTAGTACATCACCCCCTGTAGTCTATAACTAAATCTCTCCCTTAGAATAACATAGGAACTGGAGAGTTTATCTCACTGGAGAAGTTATCTCCTCTTTATCACACCTTAGTACATCTCCCCTGTAGTCTATAACTAAATCTCTCCCATAGAATAACATAGGAACTGGAGAGTTTATCTCACTGGTGGTTATCTCCACAACCTTCCCAAATGCTAGACAGGTCTTCAAAGCATTGTGAATCTTACTATGAAGATTGCTATAGTAATGGGGTAAGGAAACCCTACAAAGGGCAAAAATGGAAGTCCCCACGGATCATACATATACAACACACACCACTGGCAGCCACTCTTATGAGTCGGTGGGTTAAATATCCCATTTAAATAAACAGTAAATTGGTGGATGTTTGTATATTCCCATTGGGGCAGTTGGTTCATCCCAGGACCACACAATTTTCTACGTACATTATCCACAATGGTAAAACTTTGAATGCCATAGGTTAATACAGTGCATTGCTATGCAACACACTGGACTCATACGGTCAATGCCCAAAATCTCAGGAGATAACACAGTGATAACTTTCCTCTCTGTTTCCCAGATTCCACCCTTGTTAGTATTATCACCGGGAGATTTCAGAGATGTCGGGTTTGTGTGAGAACAGGCGGAGAGTATAAGTCATTTCCCAGGGGCAGCCGGCCAGGTGATCTATCAGGTCGTGAGCATTGACTAACCTGGATGCCTGGCATCGGGGGTGGAAATCAGGAGCTGTTACCTGATGAATCCCAGCTCCTGACACGTGTATGACATCTGTAAGGCTGCCACCGCATCCACATCTGTTTTAACCCTTTCCGTCCAATGCAATACTGTTTTGGCACTCAGAGGGATAACCCTTTGAGTGCCAGAGGGGTTCACAACACACACACAAAGGGTTAAACCTAAAAATTATCTAAAAGCAACTTTGGTGAATTTGAAAGTGATTTCAAAAGTGCCTGCATGTTTTATTTACTATTTTTCTTATAAAAAATAAAAAAATTTAAGTTATTTAGATGTATAGGTGATGCCAGACATTCACATTTTTTTCAGTCGTGGCTAATATGATCAGAAAGCCATACGTCTGAGGGTCACATTCATTTATTTATTGATAACAATGATGAATATAGCCTGTCGGTTATTAAAAATCTGGATTTGTTTATTGAGCAAATCAGTGACAATACAGATATTTAACAGACAGCTGTTCTTGAACTGTGCGGTACTGACAGTCAGTTAGGCCTTACTGAACTACTAGTTAATTAGGTTTTTGCTAATAATCTCAAACAGGCCGCGCTCTGTGAACAATCTTGCTGCATTTGGTCCATGGGCCGCACTACACGGAAGCACTTCCTGCTGTATGCCTACATTACCTCCCTCACTTACTGACGCTGCACAATAATACACTGCCCACCTCCCCTAGTACTGACACCCCATCTTAGCGCAAAATTACCTCCCCCGCTCTCTGACAATGCATTACCTACTTCCTCTAGCACTGACTTCCAATCTTATCCCTACATAACTTCTCCACTTACTTACACTGTTCCGAAATCCATTACCCAACTACACTACCACTGATTAACTTGGCAATGAGTGGGGGAGGTAATGCAGCTATAAGATATGAAGTCAGTGCTAGGGGGAGGTGGGCAATGCATTGCTGAACAGTGTCAGTGAGTTGGGGAGGTAATGTAGCAATAAGACAGGAAGTCAGTGCTAGGAGAGGTGGGTAATGCATTGCTGAGCAGTGTCAGTGAGTGGGGGAGGTAATGTAGGGATAAGACAGGAAGTCAGTGCTAGGGAAGGTGGGTAATGCATTGCTGAGCAGTGTCAGTGAGTGGGGAGGTAATGTAGGGATAAGACAGGAAGTCAGTACTAGGGGAGGTGGGTACTGCATTGCTGAGCAGTGTCAGTGAGTGGGGAGGCAATGTAGGGATAAGACAGGAAGTCAGTGCTAGGGGAGGAGGGCAATGCATTACCGAGCAGTGTCAGTGAGTGGGGAGGTAATGTAGGGATAAGACAGGAAGTCAGTGCTAGGGGAGGTGGGTAATGCATTGTTGAGCAGTGTCAGTGAGTGGGGGGGGGTAATGTAGGGATAAGACAGGAAGTCAGTGCTAGGGGAGGTGGGTAATGCATTGCTGAGCAGTGTCAGTGAGTGGGGGAAGTAATGTAGGGATAAGACAGGAAGTCAGTGTTAGGGGAGGTGGGTAATGCATTGCTGAGCAGTGTCAGTGAGTGGGGAGGTTATGTGGGGATAAGACAGGAAGTCAGTGCTAGAGGATGTGGGTAATGCATTGTTGAGCAGTGTCAGTGAGTGGGGGGGGGTAATGTAGGGATAAGACAGGAAGTCAGTGCTAGGGGAGGTGGGTAATGCATTGCTGAGCAGTGTCAGTGAGTGGGGGGGGGTAATGTAGGGATAAGACAGGAAGTCAGTGTTAGGGGAGGTGGGTAATGCATTGCTGAGCAGTGTCAGTGAGTGGGGGAAGTAATGTAGGGATAAGACAGGAAGTCAGTGTTAGGGGAGGTGGGTAATGTATTACTGAGCAGTGTCAGTGAGTGGGGAGGTAATGTAGAGATAAGACAGGAAGTCAGTGCTAGGGGAGGTGGGTAATGCATTGCTGAGCAGTGTCAGTGAGTGGGGAGGTAATGTAGGGATAAGACAGGATGTCAGTGTTAGGGGAGGTGGGTAATGTATTACTGAGCAGTGTCAGTGAGTGGGGAGGTAATGTAGAGATAAGACAGGAAGTCAGTGCTAGGGGAGGTGGGTAATGCATTGCTGAGCAGTGTCAGTGAGTGGGGGAGGTAATGTAGAGATAAGACAGGAAGTCAGTGCTAGGGGAGGTGGGTAATGCATTGCTGAGCAGTGTCAGTGAGTGGGGGAGGTAATGTAGAGATAAAACAGGAAGTCAGTGCTAGGGGATGTAGGTAATACATTGCTGAGTAGTGTCAGTGAGTGGGGAGGTAATGTAGGGATAAGACAGGAAGTACCTGCCCAGCATGCATTAAACAGCATCCTGTATAGATCTAAACAACAAAAACTAGTTTTGTAAATTAAAAATAAACTAGCAAACACAGGTGACTGTATTCACCCACTAAAGGGAAAGGGCTCCCCACAGACATAAATGTGATTCTCCTACATTAAGTTACAGAATCCTCTGTATCTCTCTCTTTCCTGTCATCTGGGAGGCACAATAATTCTGCTCAATGTGTGAAGCCAGGGGCTAGAACTCATTATTATATGCTGTGACAGCAGTAAAAACTCATTATTTTGTCAAACTGTTGTAAGCACTTAACATTAGCTAAACTTAGATGTGATCTCAACAGTCACTGAAACTGATTTAATTTAAGTTCAAATCTATATTACGTTATTATACATTTTGGTGTTCACTTTTAACAGAAGGGAGGAAAAAAGGTGTTGCTATTACTGCATTGGGGGAAATCTTGAGACCTGTCCCAGAGATGCCAGTTTTCAGATTTAATTACTGAGTCTCCAGGAGCAGATGATGGGTTTACAGATTGGCTAGTTCAGCTATAACCCCACCCACTTACCAGTCTGTTCAGCTATAACTCCACCCACTTATCAGTCTGTTCAGCTATAACCCCGCCCACTTACCAGTCTGTTCAGCTCTAACCCTGCCCACTATCCAGTCTGTTCCCCTATAACACCGCCTACTTTCCAGTCTGTTCAGTTATAACCCAGCCCACTTACCAGTCTGTTCAGCTATAACCCTGCCCACTTACCAGTCTGTTCCCCTATAACACCGCCCACTTTCCAGTCTGTTCAGCTATAACCCCACCCACTTTTCACTCTTCTCATCTAAAACCCTGCCCGCTATCCAGTCTGTTCTCCTATAAACCCACCCACTTTTCACTCTACTCAACTAAAACCCTGCCCACTATCCAGTCTATTCCCCTATAACCCCACCCCCTTTTCACTCTGCCCAACTAAAGCCCTGCCCACTATCCAGTCTGAACCCCTATAAAACCGCCCACTTTCCAGTCTGTTCAGCTATAACCCTACCCACTTTCCAGTCTGTTCAGCTATAACCCCATCCACTCTTCACTCTTCTCATCTAAAACCCTGCCCACTATCCAGTCTGTCCCCCTATAAACCCACCCACTTTTCACTCTACTCAACTAAAACCCTGCCCACTATACAGTCTGTTCCCCTATAACCCCGCCCACTTTTCACCCTGCTCAACTAAAACCCTGCCCACTATACAGTCTGTTCCCCTATAACCCCGCCCACTTTTCACTCTGCTCAACTAAAACTCTGCCCACTATCCAGTCGGTTCCCCTAAAACCCCGCCCACTTTTCACTCTGATCAACTAAAACCCTGCCCACTATCCATTGCTAAGTCACACGTTGTAGGCCTTTCTAGCATTCAACAGCATTCAGTAATAGTAACTACTACTCTTACCCTGCTCAGGGGCCACCCTTGAGTGTCAGAGAGGGTATCCTTGACCCCATCCTTATAATTCCAGGAATTTATTAAAGGAACACTAACATTTGGATCAATAACCCCCTTGCCATTTGAATTAACCATTTATGAACCAGAAGAATGAGCTAAGCACTGCTTTTGTAATCCTTTACACACACCTCTAGTCCTTAAAGGGTTAAATGAGCAGTGAACTTTATTCCTGAAAATTTAAATGACATTTTCCCACTGAGTACAACAAACAGCACTCACACCGATGGGAGAGTTTCCTTTCAAAATTAATTCAGCTGAAACCTGAGTTGTAAAACTTTTGAATGAAAAATCTCCCCAGTAGGGGGCTTAACCCGGTTTTACGCAGCTGGACAAAATTGCAATATATACATAAACATTGTTTACTGCCCCTTTAACCCTTTTTAGTGCCAGAGGGGTACACAACGCATTGCAAAGCAATCCATTGCTTACACCTCTGGCATTCAAAGGGTTAAAGTCATTATCCTTAGTCTGCAAGCTGTCTGAATGCTTTTCCAAAGAGTATTCTGTGTTGAATGTGAAAGCAGAGTGAGTGCAACAACATAAAAAAGATACAATGTAAAAAGGACGGTGAAACAATGTATAAAAGCTGCCTGTGCAGCATACAGATCGCTCAGTGTTGCAGTGATAGTGTAACATTGTGTGAATATATTTGTTTTTATAGTTCCCACAGCCTATGCTGTGCTGGGATAGGAATACTCCTGTTAAAATGCAGAGTCTTCTTTATAGTTTATTAACCTGTAGTGCTATACTTACAGTATTGTAGTTCAAAAGCTATTCAAGCTGAAAGGATCCCTCTCCTGCCCCTTCTGGTTGCCTTCCAATAAATCTGGAATCCGGTTGTGGGAGCGGACAGATGCAGCAGGGACAATCTTCACTCAGTAAGTATAAGGAAGACACTGCCCCCTTGAGGATGGAGGGCAGGATTTTCCTTTTGCTTACTGAAGATTGTCCCTTTCCACTCTCCATCTGGACCAGACTGAGAGGCTGAGTCACACAGGGAAAGGGGTGGGAGGGGGATCCTTTCAGCTTGAATAGTGTTTGAACCACATCATTGTAAGTAATTAAATATAATGCTATGTGTTAAAAAATTATAAAGAAAACTCAGAGCTAAACTTTCATAGGATATTACTATCCATTTAATATGCGTTGGAGCTCTTTTTGTTCGTGCTTATTATAGTTTAAAGGGATAGTAATACTTTGTTTTATCTTTATTTTATTTTGTAGGCATTAAAAAAACATGAAGAACGATATAAGTCTTATCTCTCAAACCTTTATGGTTTAAGAGATATTCACAAGCAAAGTTTCCCCTCCCGCCCCTTTTACCTAGTGTAAGCGATCTCTTCTCAGATGTGGAATCCAGTCCATAGACCAGACAGATAACAGAAGGGGACAATCTTCTTCCTATGAGAACAATGAAAGTCCTGCCCCCCTTGACAAGTTTTTCAGGTTTTTCCCTTATCTTAATTGAAGATTGTCCCTCTCTGCAGTCTACCTGGGCACCTCCCTTCTGATCTGGCTGAGCAGTGTTACATCAGTAAAAGGGGCGTGAGGGGGATACTTTATCATTCAATTACTCCTGAACTACAACTCTGACAGAATTGAAATAACACTCTCCAAAGTCCAAATACTATGATGATTAATTAGAGCTGCTTTTATTATGAAACATTACTATCCCTTTAAACCTTTGAGTGCCAGAGGGGTACAGAATGCATTGCAAAGCAATGCATTCCATACCCTTCTGGCACTCAAAGGGTTAAGTGTTTTTTCTGTGCCAGCAAACAGCGGGTGGGACTGTGGGTGGGGCATGTGAGGAGTGGGGGTGTGGCCATAGGCAGAGCTAAGACCACCTAGAGTGCCTTTCCTAGGGTCTACTTGGATGTAAATCCGTCCCTGATTGTATATAAGGTCCTGAGCACAAAAGCTCCACAAATCTGGGGCAAACCAACTACATTATAGGGGGCAAATAAAAAGTTCAATTAATTTAAAGGGAGCCTTTGAACCCTATGATATTACAGAAGATTCTGAATGTATTGGAGCCCTCACTAGCAGTTAAGAGGTTAAAAGCCCCATTTAAATAATTCTGAATTTTACAAATTGTTAATTCTCCCCCTATGGTACAGTTGGTTTGCCTCAGTATTGAGCAACTCTTCATTCATATATAGGACCCTAACCAAATGATTAAAAACGCCCTGTCACCTTTCCACCTCTAGGGGGCATCAATCTTGATGTGTGTGATTTTCCCCCTTGTCAATTTATTGCACCCCTTGCGTGGCATCATCAATAGGAGGAGTGAAATGGGAAGTCATTTCAGGACAGGTAAGTGATTATACAGACTGCGCCACATGGGTCACAGCGCTCAGTTCTCCTGAAGTTAACCCTTTGAGTGGCAGAGGGGTATGCAACACATTGCAGAGCAATGCGTTGCATACCCCTCTGGCACTCAAATGGTTAAAGCGGAACTGTCACCTACTTTTTTTTTCTACCCTATCCTGTAGAAAACTGTACATTAACCCCTTAACGACGAGTGGTCCAGGGAAGTGACCTTCCCTTAATCTGAGATCTATGTCGGTGAGCTCTGGCACATGCGACTGGTGATATGTACCGATGCGCCAAAATGGGTATCTAAGAGAGACCGCTCCGATCTTGGATCGGTCAATTTCCTACCCCTACAACGGTCCTGACCAGTCACCTATCGTTAAGGGGTTAATGCTTCCAAAGTTGAAGACAATAATTATTGCTTTTGTTGCTCTCTGAGTTCCGTAGGGAGAGCACGGCCATCTTTGTGTAGTAGAAGTATATAGATAGAGCTCTCCCGTTACGTTGTTACAAAGGGGTGTTAAAGGGATAGTAATATTTCTTTTTATCTTTATTTTATTCTGTAGGCATTAAAAAACCATGAAGAATGATATGTCTTATCTCTCAAACCTTTATGGTTTGAGAGATATTCACAAGCAAAGTTTCCCCTCCCGCCCCTTTTCCCTAGTGTAAGCCATCTCTTCTCAGATGTGGAATCCAGTCCATAGACCAGACAGATAACAGAAGGGGACAATCTTCTTCCTATGAGAACAATGAAATCCCTGCCCCCCTTGACAAGTTTTTCAGGTTTTTCCCTTATCTTAATTGAAGATTGTCCCTCTCTGCAGTCTACCTGGGCACCTCCCTTCTGATGTGGCTGAGCAGTGTTACATCAGTAAAAGGGGCGGGAGGGGGATACTTTGTCATTGAATTACTCTTGAACTACAACTCTGACAGAATTGAAATAACACTCTCCAAAGTCCAAATACTATGATGATTAATTAGAGCTGCTTTTATTATGAAACATTACTATCCCTTTAAAAATACTTCCCCCTGGTTAGACTGCGTTTTTCTTTCATTTATAGAGTTGGAGAGAGTCAGAGAAGATGAGCAGATTTTCCTTTCATTCTGCAAAGTTTGACAGGATCAGCTGATACAATCTTACATGATCTTACAGGAACAGGAAGGGTTAATGATCATCTCTTATTATGGCAGGCAGCATGATGTCAAAAGCTGTCTTTGCCCTTCTTAGTTAAGCTACCAGGCCCAATGACAGAATCTATATATGTACCCCCAAGAGTCGTTACACATGGTTAGTGGCGCCTCATACGGATGGAACCCTGAGTCAAGTTGCATATAGTCAAACATGGATGTCCTGTGGGCTTCATGAATATGTAATAATCTAGATCAGTGATTCTCAACCAGGGTGTGTGGCACTTTGGTGTGCCACAGACATCAGCTTAGGGTGCCCCATGTTTTCTATGAAGACTGACAAAAATGGACTTTTAAATAAAGATTTATAGAAATTGTTAAGCATGATATGTTTAGTTTTGTTATTATGATTATAAAACCTAATCATAAGTGTATATTTATGTATTGTACCCTTGTTATGCCCTTGATAAAGTACATTAAATATGTTAGGGGTGCCCTGAATGTTCTAGATTATATGTTAGGGGTGCCCTGAACAAAAAAAGATTGAGAACCACTGATCTAGATTACCCACATGTTATGCTTACATATACATTTGATTGATTAGAACAGATGCTATGCCATGAGCTAACTTGGTGGGCTGGGATTGGCTGGTCAGGAGGCGGTCAGCTATTATTAACTTAACTTTGAGACCACGGTGACTGCTTAACTGTATATAATTAACTGGTTGAAGAGCCCGTTACACGGGTCACAGTTCCACTGCCAGCCGGTCGCGGGGCAGTCATGCACAGTAGAGACTGCCCACACCGAGGCTGATGCAGTGCCAGCCGGTCGCGGGGCAGTCATGCACAGTAGAGACTGCCCACACCGAGGCTGATACAGTGCCAGCCGGTCGCGGTGCAGTCATGCTCAGTAGATACTGCCCACGCCGCGGCTGATACAGTGCCAGCCGGTCTCGGTGCAGTCATACTCAGTAGATACTGCCCACGTCACGGCTGATACAGAACTGGATGCTCTTTCGGAGCGCCCCACTCTGCATCAGTCTCATCACGGGCAGTCTCTACTGAGCATCATTACAAACTTTCTAGCGAATTATTATATAGGATAACTTAAAGAAACAGTCTTTATTTCTTACACCTCTTTTTTTGTACGGCTAGCCGTGCGCTTGCTTGCATTCACGAGATTGGAAGCGCTGCACGTTGGAATTAGCAGGGGGCAACATGTAAGCAGAGAGGGGCGGAACTTGTGAGCCCTGCAGAGCAGCTTGTACCACATGGTACAGAGAGGTGATGTCACACCGTACAATTTTAATCTTAAATAACATCTAAACAGCATTAAAAAAAATAACAATTTCACACTACAAGGAAGTGAATTATCAACCAAGAGCAAGTTCATCTGAGGTGAAAGTTCCGATTCAAAGAGTCTCTTACTAATCATATCCATTTACTTTTATTCTGTGAAAGAGTAAGTAGTAGTTTGGACAGGGGAACTGCTGTTGATGTAGTATAGTCGGATTTTGCAAAAGCTTTTGATACAGTGCCTCACAACAGGTTACTGCATAAACTAAAAGGCTTCGGCTTGGGTGGTGTTATCTGTACATAGATTGAGAACTGGTTAAAGGGATGGTAATACTTTAATATTACTAATCCCCATAGTGTAGCTATTTCAAAAAGAATTGTATTGCCCCCAGTGTCATCTCTCAAACCTTTATGGTTTGAGAGATAACCATAAGCTTGGCCCCCCCTCCCCTAATTCAGCATTATACTGACTGCAGGGATATCCAGTTTTATTTTCATTAGGCGGCTCTGCAGCAGAGCCGAGATCGCATTCGTGAAAAATAATTATTTCACTGAAACGGTCTTCTACATGTGCTTGATTTGCATGCACATGTAGAAGACCATTTCAGTGAAATATTTTTTTTTACTAACATGATCTCAACTCTGCTGCAGAGCCACCTGTTGAAAATAAAACTGGATATCCCTGCAGTTAGTACAATGCTGACTTCAGGGAAGGGGGAGGTAGGGGGGAACTTTGCATACGGTTCTCTCTCAAACCATAAAGGTTTAACAGATGACACTGGGGGCTATTCAATACTTTTTGAAATAGATACAGTATGGGGAATAGTAATATTAAAGTATTACGATCCCTTTAAATGATAGATGGCAGATAGTTGTTATAAATGGAACCTTTTCAAGTTGGTCTAAAGTTATAAGTGGGGTGCCACAGGGTTCAGTCCTAGGCCCAATGCCTTTTAATTTTATTAATGATCTAGAAGTGGGAATTGAACGTAGTGTCTCAGTCTTTGCTGATGACACTAAGCTATGTAAGGAAATACATACAGAGCTGGAGGTTTTTTCTCTGCAGAAGGATTTAGATAAACTGAATGAATGGGCAGAAAAGTAGCAGATAAAGTTTAATGTAGATAAATGTAAGGTTATGCATTTGGGCTGTAGAAACAAACTTGCTACATACACTCTAAATGGGAAACAACTTGGGGAATCCTCATTAGAGAAAGATTTAGGAGTACTGATAGACAATAGACTTCACAGCAGTGTGCAGAGTCACTCAGCTGCTGCAAGAGCAAATAGGGTACTAGCCTGCATAAAAAGAGGTGTAGATGCACGGGATACTAATATTATCCTACCTCTGTATAAATCCTTGTTTAAGCCTCATCTAGAATATGGAGTAGAGCTTTGGGTACCAGTTCTTAAAAGAGACATTATTGTACTGGAAAAAGTGCAGAGAAGTGTAACACAGCTGATAAAGGGATTGGAGGATCTGAGTTAGAGAAATCTAAGTGGTGATATGATTACCATTTACAAATACATTTGGGACCAATACAAAGAACTCAACAAGGAATTATTTACTCAAAGAGATGAGCAAAAAAACAAGAGATCATCCACTAAGAGTAGGGGAAAATGCTTTAGACTGAAACAGGCATGAACTTTTTACAGTAAGGGCAGTAAAGCTGTGGAACTCTTTGCTTCTGGATGCTGTGCTTACAGACACTGTAGTTGCTTTGAAAAGTAGTGGATACCTATCTAGCACATACCAATATTGAGAATCACAACTTCAAAACAGATAAGAGGTTAATCCAGGGAAATATCAGACTGCCTTTTGGTGTAAGGAAGAACTTTTTTTACACACTTGAGGCTTTATTGGAAATGTCTTGAACCCCTTAAGGTCCAAGTATGTACATGTACGTCATAGGTCCAACGTGCGATAAGGACTCATGCCGTACATGTACGGTATGTATTTCAGGGCTCCCTGTGCGGCTGCACACGGTTAAGATAGCCATGAATCGGATTGTTTTAAAAAAAAAAAAAAAAAAAGAAACTCTGTGGTCATTAAGTTCCAGCCAAGCTCGTGCGTACCAGTCCTAAAGGGGTTAATAGGGTTTGTTTGTTTTTTGCTCTTCCTAAGGATCCACACGCATGACACGGCATGAGCTGAACTTGATAGACGCAGGTCTTTTTTTTTTTTTTTTTTTTAGTCTCATCAACTATGTTACTGTGTAACTACTCAAACAAAAATCTCTAAAACCATTACACAGATGCATATCTCCCAAGTGTCCTTCTTTTAGTCCCTCTTTTTTAGGAGATCAGACTGTCTGGTGTGTATATAATTGTATCACATTGTTCCACAGCAATAAAACTCACATTAATGTTTAGTTAATCTTCAGTATCTGTGTTTGTAAATGAATCTGTGTAAATAAAATACTTTGTTCTTGCTCTAAATCATTTATTCAGTTACACAAAGAGGTGGCAATAGGTCACAAAGTAACCTAAAAATTCTCATTCTAATGCCCTGCCCACCAGCCACACACCCCAGAAACGCCACCTAAAACACAAGCGTCCCTCGTTGGCCATTTGAAATGTTGGGAGGTATGCAGATGAAAATCAAAAATCACAAGGTATAGGCAGTTTATATCGATACAGTTCTTGAGACAAAAAGCTGTGTAGTGACAGAGCCATTTTAAAGGGATAGCAATGTTTCATAAAAACAGCAGCTCCAATTAATCTTCATAGTATTTGAGCCATAGAGAGTGTTATTTCAGTACTGTGAGCGTTGTAGTTCAAGAGTAATTGAATGATAAAGTATCCTCCTCCTGCCCCTTTTACCTAGTGTAAGCCCCCTCTCCTCAGATATGGAATCCAGTCCATAGGCCAGACAGCTCACATCAAGGGTCAGTCTTTTTACTGTGAGAACAATGTAGGCCCTGCCCCCATTGACAGGTTTTTCAGCTTTTTCCCTTATCTTAATTGAAGATTGTCCCTTTCCGCAATCTACCTGGACACCTCCCTTCTGCTCTGGCTGAGCAGTGTTACATCAGTAAAAAGGGTGGGAGGGGAATACTTTATCATTCAATTACACTGACAGAATTGAAATAACACTCTCCATGGCCCAAATACTATTGTTACAGGTT
This sequence comes from Rhinophrynus dorsalis, assembly GCA_037306005.1. NCBI lineage: Eukaryota > Metazoa > Chordata > Amphibia > Anura > Rhinophrynidae > Rhinophrynus > Rhinophrynus dorsalis. Next base: position 178,468,849 of record CM074726.1, read on the forward strand.
ATCTTGGTTTCAGTTTCATCTGCAGGCGCGAGGCTTCAAGCATGCTGCAGGCCTCTGTTTTATGTGTTTGCTTCCTGTAGTCTCCTCTTACCTACTTCCTTCTACCTACTTCCTCCCTCTGAGCTGCTCCGCCTACCTACTTCCTGAGGAGGGGTTTAAAGGGCTGACTGAGTCCTGACTCAGTTGCCCTTGCGTTGCTGTACAATACAGTTCTGTTTCCCTTGGGCTCTGTGTATGACCTGGCTTGTCTGACCATCCATTCTGGTGCTGACCTGTGGCTCTGTCTGACTACTCTTTTGCCTGCTCCCATTGTGTAATGGACACCCAGTCTGGTGCAGACCTGTGGCTCTGGCTGACTACCTGAACTGTGTATGACCCGGCCTGTCTGTCCATCCATTCTAGTGTTGACCTGTGGCTCTGTCTGACCGTTCTCCTTGTGCTTTCCAATTTGGCTTAGACATACTTTCTGGTGCAAACCTGTGACTCTGGCTGACTACACGCTCCGTGTATGACCTGGCTTGTCTGACTACCCACTCTGGTGTTGACCTGTGGCTCTGCCCACTGCGCATCCAGCATACAAACGCATCAGTGGATATCCTATCTGGTGCAAATCTGTGGCTCTGGCTGATTACACACTCCGTGTATGACCCGGCTTGTCTTACTACCCACTCTGGTGTTGACCTGGGGCTCTGTCCACTGTGCATCCAGCACAATAACGCTTCAGTGGATATCCTATCTGGTGCAAACCTGTGGCTCTGGCTGACTACCTGCTCCGTGTATGACCCGGCTTGTCTGACTATCCTTTCTGGTGCTGACTAGGGGGCTGTGTCTGTTTCCTCCGTGTGTTGGTCCCCGATCCACAGACACCCATCCTAGTGTGGACCTGGGTATCTATCAGACTCCTAGACTGACTGCAGGCTGAGTCAGTGCTAATCCTTTGAGCTTTCCGAATTACTCAAGACTCCAGTGGGCTGAGGCCTAGTCTCGGACAGTGTGGTGGATCTATTGGCAGACTGCTATTTCTGATACAGTACTTGCCTCTTTGATCACCCTCTGTGTGTTATCTGTTTACATGCATTACTGGTATTATTCTAATAAAAGATTGTTTTACTTTACCGTACTGACTCCTGGTTTATTCCTGGGAACAGTGACAACTATGAAGATTATTTAGAGTTGTTATCATTATGAAACATTACTATCCCTTTAACATTCATTACTAAACCTTTTGGCATGTGCCTTACAATGTCTGGTAGTAGCCTGTACCCTGGGGCTAATCTCTTCACTCCTGGGAGCAATGTTTGAAAGATGCATGCCTCCCAAGTGTCCCTCTTTAGGAGGGACAGTCTCTCTTTGAGACCCAAATCCCTCTGTCCCTCTTTCCCACCCTGGTGTCCCTCTTTTTAGGAGAGCAAACTGTGTTGTGTGTATATAAGTGCATCAAATTGCTCCACAGCAATAAAACTCATATTAATGCTTGTATGAACTTCAATATATGTGTGTATAAATTAGTCTGTGCAAATAAAACACTTTAGTCTTGCTCTAAATCACTTGTTCAGTTATACAAAGAGGCGTCAATAGGTCATGAAATTACCTAAAACTTCTCGGTAATGCCCCACCCACCAGCCACGCCCCCAGCAACCCCACCTAAAGCACAAGTGTCCCTCTTTGGCCACTGGAAATGTTGGGAGATATGGAGATGTACCAGAGTGAGGACTGGATCATGTATCACATATAGCTGTGCATGTCTGTGTGTGTATATGTGTGTTTACAAGTGCATGTGTATTTATAAGTGCAAATGTATCTGTGGGTATGTGTGTGTGTGTGTGTGTGTGTGTGTGTGTGCATTATTATGTGTGTATGTATGTGTTTTTGTGTATATGTGTGGGTGTTTGTGGGTGTGTGTATGTATGTAAGCACAACTCCCAAGTGTCCCTCTTTAGGAGGGACAGACCCTCTTTTAGACCCAAATCCCTCTGTCCCTCTTTCCCACCCTGGTGTCCCTGTATTTAGGAGATCAGACTGTGTGGTGTGTATAAAAGTGTATCACCCTGGCGTCCCTGTGTTTAGGAGATCAGACTGTGTGGTGTGTATATAAGTGTATCACCCTGGTGTCTCTGTGTTTAGGAGATCAGACTGTGTGGTGTGTATATAAGTGTATCACCCTGGTGTCCCTGTGTGTAGGAGATCAGACTGTGTGGTGTGTATATAAGTGTATCACCCTGGTGTCCCTGTGTTTAGGAGATCAGACTGTGTGGTGTGTATATAAGTGTATCACCCTGGTGTCCCTGTGTTTAAGAGATCAGACTGTGTGTTGTGTATAGAAGTGTCTCACCCTGGTGTCCCTGTCTTTAGGGGATCAGACTGTGTGGTGTGTATATAAGTGTATCACCCTGGTGTCCCTGTCTTTAGGGGATCAGACTGTGTGGTGTGTATAGAAGTGTATCACCCTGGTGTCCCTGGGTTTAGGAGATCAGACTGTGTGGTGTGTATAGAAGTGTATCACCCTGGTGTCCCTGTGTTTAGGAGATCAGACTGTGTGGTGTGTATTTAAGTGTATCACCCTGGTGTCCCTGTGTTTAGGAGATCAGACTGTGTGGTGTGTATAACAGTGTATCACCCTGGTGTTCCTGTGTTTAGGAGATCAGACTGTGTGGTGTGTATAGAAGTATATCACCCTGGTGTCCCTGTGTTTAGGAGATCAGACTGTGTGGTGTGTATAGAAGTGTATCACCCTGGTGTCCCTGTGTTTAGGAGATCAGACTGTGTGGTGTGTATTTAAGTGTATCACCCTGGTGTCCCTGTGTTTAGGAGATCAGACTGTGTGGTGTGTATAACAGTGTATCACCCTGGTGTTCCTGTGTTTAGGAGATCAGACTGTGTGGTGTGTATAGAAGTATATCACCCTGGTGTCCCTGTGTTTAGGAGATCAGACTGTGTGGTGTGTATAGAAGTGTATCACCCTGGTGTCCCTGTGTTTAGGAGATCAGACTGTGTGGTGTGTATAGAAGTGTATCACCCTGGTGTCCCTGTGTTTAGGAGATCAGACTGTGTGGTGTGTATAACAGTGTATCACCCTGGTGTCCCTGTGTTTAGGAGATCAGACTGTGTGGTGTGTATAGAAGTGTCTCACCCTGGTGTCCCTGTGTTTAGGAGATCAGACTGTGTGGTGTGTATAGAGTTGTATCACCCTGGTGTCCCTGTGTTTAGGAGATCAGACTGTGTGGTGTGTATAGAAGTGTATCACCCTGGTGTCCCTGTGTTTAGGAGATCAGACTGTGCGGTGTGTATATAAGTGTATCACCCTGGTGTCCCTGTGTTTAGGAGATCAGACTGTGTGGTGTGTATAGAAGTGTATCACCCTGGTGTCCCTGTGTTTAGGAGATCAGACTGTGTGGTGTGTATAGAAGTGTATCACCCTGGTGTCCCTGTGTTTAGGAGATCAGACTGTGGGGTGTGTATATAAGTATATCACCTGGTGTCCATGTGTTTAGGAGATCAGACTGTGTGGTGTGTATATAAGTATATCACCTGGTGTCCATGTGTTTAGGAGATCAGACTGTGTGGTGTGTATATAAGTGTATCACCCTGGTGTCACTGTGTTTAGGAGATCAGACTGTGTGGTGTGTATAGAAGTGTATCACCCTGGTGTCCCTGTGTTTAGGAGATCAGACTGTGTGGTGTGTGTATAAGTGTATCACCCTGGTGTCCCCGTGTTTAGGAGATCAGACAGTGTGGTGTATATATAAGTGTATCACCCTGGTGTCCCCGTGTTTAGGAGATCAGACAGTGTGGTGTGTATATAAGTGTATCACCCTGGTGTCCCTGTGTTTAGGAGATCAGACTGTGTGGTGTATATATAAGTGTATCACCCTGGTGTCCCCGTGTTTAGGAGATCAGACAGTGTGGTGTGTATATAAGTGTATCACACTGCTCTACATCAATATAACTCACTTTAATGTTTGTTTAAATGTCAGTATATGTGTTTATAAATTAGTCTGTGTAAATAAAACACTTTGGTCTTTTTATAAATCAATTATTAAGTTACACAAGGAGGTGTCAATAGGTCGTGAAATAGCCTAAAATTTATCTGTAATGCCCCGCCCACCAGCCACACCTACATCAACACCCCCCTAAAACACAAGTGTCCCTCTTTGGCAGTTTGTAATGTTGGGAGGCATGGGTGTGTGTGTGCTTGCATGTGTGTTGTTGTATGTAGGTGTGTGTGAGTATATGTGTGGGTATGTTTCTATACATGTGCATATGTGTGTGTGCAAGTGTGTGTATGTACGTGTGAGATGTATGTATGTTAATTTGAACCCTTCACCCGTAGGAAAGTTTGAGGCTACAAGGAGGCAGGAGATATTTTTATCACTGTGCCGCATATATCTGGAATGTACACAAGTGGGATTTTCCCTTTAAGAAAAAAAAAACGGCTTTGAGCGATTCAAGGAGGGGGTTTAAAATGTTACAATCTGCAGTGACAAGATGATGAAAACAGCATGATGAAAGAGGCATCTTTACGTTACAGACACGAGTCTGACTTCTGGAGATTACTGATCTGGATGTTTGAGAGGTGACAGCAAGTCTTTGGGGAGAAATCCATAACCTGCTCATTTCTACATATGGTAGTACTCCAAGGACCTGTATGAACCCGTCCTGATAATCTGCAATCTAGAACTCACCCTGCTTTTAGACTGAAACCAGCACTGTCTGAACCTGTCCTGATAATCTGAAAAATGGAAATCCCCCAACATTAAACAGAAACAAGCACTTTCTCTGCCTGTCCTGGTATTGTGTAAACTAGAGAAGGGTGTTGCATATGTATGAAGGCAAAAGTTTAGTAAATCTAGGAAAAAAAAATAGAAAAATAATCCAATTCATCTCAATCCTTTTTTTTTGCTTGATAAATATGGTGCAATTGTTTCTCTCCAGATTTAGCAAATGTTTGCCCTCATACGACTGCCCTGGGTAGTTATCATGAGTTAAACAGATTACCAGATAAAACCTCAGCACCATTTGAGCCTGTCCTGATAATCTACATTCAGGAGATTGCTCTACATTGCATAGAAACCAGCACTGTTTGAGCCTGTCCTGATAATGGGGTCAGTAGATCACCCTACAAGTCTTTCAGGAGAAGTCCAAAATCTGTTCTTTTCTAGATGTGGAATTAAACCAGAGGCCTAAACCTGTCCTGATAATCTGTAAATCAACTTGCATTAGATAGAAACCATCACTATCTGAGACTGACCTGATAATGTGCAGTCAGTAAATCACCTTACATTAGATAGAAATCTGCACTGTCTGAGCCTGTCCTGATATTGTGCAGTCGGGTTATCACCCAACATCAGATAGCAACCAGAACTGTCTGAGCCTGTCCTGATAATGTACAGTCAGGTGATTACCTTACATGAGACAGAAGCCAAGCAAGGCGTGAGCCTGTCCTGATAAATGTGCATTCAGATCTCCTTACATTAGATAGAAACACAGCAAGGTGTGAGCCTGTCCTGATTTTGTGCATTCAGTTGCCCTTACATTAGACAGACATCCAGCATGGTGCGAGCCTGTCCTGATAATGTACAGTCAGGTGATTACCTTACATGAGACAGAAACCAGGCAAGGTGTGAGCCTGTCCTGATTTTGTGCATTCAGTTCTCCTTACATTAGACAGAAATCCAGCATGGTGCGAGCCTGTCCTGATAATGTACAGTCATGAGACAGAAACCAAGTAAGGTGTGAGCCTGTCCTGATAATGTACAGTCAGATCCCCTGCATTAGATAGAAACACAGCAAGGTGTGAGCCTGTCCTGATAATGTGCATTCAGTCCCCCTTACATTAGATAGAAACCCAGCACGGTCTAAGCCTGTCCCACTAGGTACTGCAGGTCCCAGGTGTCTATGTTTCGGGACCGAGATGATAAACAAGACCCAGCCCATTGTAAAAATGCACCTTTGGTTCAACTATGACTCATGCCTTGTAAGTGAGCAGATTACATCAGGGTCAGAGAACAGCATGTGGAGCGGAGAGCAGAGGCATGATGTCATCTACCAGCCTTATACAGTGACTAAGGCATTCTGGGTCTGGGAGGAGGGAGCAGAACTGGCAGCCAGTAGCAGACACGCATCCACCAACAATAATGCCAGGGACCAATCCTTGGCAAGGCTTGGGGTCTTTTTTAGCTGAAACCTTGACAACACACTGGTGGGTAGGACTTGCCAGGGGGGTGGCGGTGCTAGAGAAGGGGTTGGCTAAGCCCCCTTTCCGGCAACAAAGGGGGTTAATCGAAGCTCTGGGCTCCCACGCTCCCCTATTCATTCTTATGCTGTGTGGATCAGAATGCAGTTTATAAACATCGCCGTGCACAGCCCATTCAGAGCTCAGATACATCTTCCTGTTGTGGCGCGTATGCCTTAGCAACAAACGTGTTCGAAATAACCCGTGAGAGGTGCCCGCAGCTCCTAGTGAGCCGGCTTAACCTGTTCAGTGCCAGAGCGCTGTATATTGCAAAGCCATACCTGGTAAAACTCAGGTTTTTACCGTAGCGTTTCGGGGTCTTGAACCAAATTCTCAGGGTGAGAGAGTCCAGGGATTTACACTAATTTACTGCTTATTTAAAGGGATAGTAATGTTTCAAAATAAAAGCAGCCCCAATTAATCTTTATAGTATTTGGGCCATGGAGAGTGTTATTTCAATACTGTCAGAGTTGTAGTTCAAGAGTAATTGAATGATAAAACATCCCCCTCCCTCCCCTTTTACCTAGTGTAAGCTGCCTCCCCTCAGATGTGGAATCTGGTCTCTTGACCGGACAGATCACAGCAAAGGACAATCTTCTTACTGTGAGAACAATGAAAACACTGCCACCCTTGACAAGATTTTCCCTTTAATTGTTAATTTTCCTTTAATTGTTAATTGAAGATTGTCCCTCTCTGCGATCCATCCGGACAGTCTTGCTGCTCTGAGGTGAGCAGTGTTACATCAGTAAAAGGGGTGGGAGGCAGATACTTTATCATTCAATTACTCTTGAACTACAACTCTGACAGTATTGAAATAACAGTCTCCATGGCCCAAATACTATGAAGATTAACTGGAGCTGCTTTTATTGTAAAACATTACTATCCCTTTAATGTCCAAATTAGTGACATTTCTACTAGGAAGGCAGAGGGAGAAGTCGTGTTGGTATTGTGAGTGTATAAGAAGTGGTATCTCAGCACTGTAGCCTATTACAGGACTGACTGGGTTATCTCCAGGTTAGAGAAAACATTCGCACAGCACCTATACCCCTCTGGCGCTCAAAGGGTTAATATTTCAAAAGCTTTCAGGGTGAGCTCATTTCAGAAGTTCCCAGGGGTGCGCAGCATTGCATTCCGACTTGGCGACACCCGAGGCGGGTGAGAAACTCAATAAATTAACCCTTTTCAGTACCAGAAGGGGATGCAAGTCTTTCAGTCTGAATTAGAAAATGATATATGGGGCTCTACGCTTAATTAGCAAAATAAAATAATATAATAACTGTAAGCAGTAAACGGGGACTCACCGCTGTGTGGCAGATTGGGTGCTCCAAAGTCCATTCGGGTTCTCCATTCCCGTACAAAATAGCAACACTTAGTGCCGCCATTATCACAAGTGTTTCAGTCTGAATTACTTAAAAAAAAAAAAAAAAAGTGGAGTGATTCTGGGAACAAATACACATTCTCCCAAATTCCCTGTTCACAAGGGGTTTTTTTAACCCCTCGAATGCTAGCAAGGTCAGTTCTGGAAACAAACACACATTTCCAACATTTGCAACACATTTGAAACCAAGCCAAGTAAGCAACACATCGCAATAACCCTTCGAGCCCTGGTTGGGTGTGTAACACATCGCATTAAGCCTTCGAGCACTGGTTGGGTGTGTAACACATTGCATTAACCCTCCAAGTACTGGTTGGGTGTGTAACACATCTCAATAACCCTTCAAGCACTGGTTGGGTGTGAAACACATCGCATTAACCCTTCGAGTACTGGTTGGGTGTGCAACACATCTCATTAACCCTTCGAGCACTGGTTGGGTGTGCAACACATCACGATAACTCTGAGCACTGGTTAGGAGTGCAACACATTGCATTAACCCTTCAAGCACTGGTTGGGAGTGCAGCACATTTCATTAGCCCTTCGAGCACTGGCTGGGGGTACAACACATTGCATTAACCCTTTGAGCACTGGTTGAGTGTGCAACACATTGCATTAACCCTTCAAGCACTGGTTGGGTGTGTAACACATCTCAATAACCCTTCATGCACTGGTTGGGTGTGAAACACATCGCATTAACCCTTCGAGCATTGGTTGGATGTGCATTAACTCTCTGAGCACTGGTTGAGTGTGCAACACATTGCATTAACTCTTCGAGCACTGGCTGGTAGTGCAACACATTGCATTAACCCTTTGAGCCCTGGTTGAGTGTGAAACACATTGCATTAACCCTTCGAGCACTGGCTGAGAGTGCAACACATTGCATTAACCCTTCAAGCACTGGTTGGGTGTGCAAGATATCGCATTAACACTTTGAGCACTGGTTGGGAGTGCAACACATCACATTAACCCTTCAAACACTGGTTGGGAATGCAACACATTTCATTAACCCTTTGAGCACTGGTTGGGAGTGCAACACATAGCAATAACCCTTTGAGCACTGGTTGGGAGTACAACACATTGCATTAACCCTTTGAGCACTGGTTGAGTGTGCAACACATCTCAATAACCCTTCAAGCACTGGTTAGGTGTGAAACACATCGCATTAACCCTTCGGGCATTGGTTGGGTGTGCATTAACCCTTTGAGCACTGGTTGAGTGTGCAACACATTGCATTAACTCTTCGAGCACTGTCTGGGAGTGCAACACATTGCATTAACCCTTTGAGCCCTGGTTGAGTGTGAAACACATTGCATTAACCCTTCGAGCACTGGTTGGGTGTGCAACACATCGCATTAACCCTTCGAGTACTGGTTGGGAGTGCAACACATCACATTAACCCTTCAAGCACTGGTTGGGAATGCAACACATTGCATTAACCCTTCGAGCACTGGCTGGGAGTGCAACACATTGCATTAACTCTTCAAGCACTGGTTGGGTGTGCAACACATCACATTAACCCTTTGAGCACTGGTTGGGAGTGCAACACATCACATTAACCCTTTGAGCACTGGTTGGGAGTGCAACGCATCACATTAACCCTTCGAGCACTGGTTGGGAATGCAACACATTTCATTAACCGTTTGAGCACTGGTTGGCAGTGCAACACATAGCAATAACCCTTTGAGCACTGGTTGGGAGTGCAACACATTGCATTAACCCTTCGAGCACTGGTTGGGCATGCAGCACATTGCATTAACCCTTTGAGCACTGGTTGGGCGTGCAACACATTGCATTAACCCCCCCCCCCGAGAGCCATCTGAGCCTGCAGCATGCTGCAGTAAGGCTTTGAGAGCTGGAGGGATGTTCAGTACGTGACATTAACCATTTGAGAGCCAAATTTGTGCGCAAAGCAGCTATTAACACTTTGAGTGCCACAGATATGTACAGGACATTGCATTAACCCTTTAAGGACTGCACACACGTCTGGCACTCAATGGGTTAAAGGCATCAAACGCAGAATATCAGAGTTCAGGATCAGCCTTAAATATATATATATCCTCAAAGCCGCATCCAATCCCCTTAGTGTATTAGAGGTTTATTCTATTTGAGGCTTGGAAGCAGATCGGGCTATTTTGTGTTGTTATCTCTCAGGCCTCTCAGTGGGATAATACCAGCCAATCAGAGGACTCCTCCTGCACTAGACAACATCAGCCCGTACCTCATGTGCTGGGCATCAGCTTTCTTAGTGCACTACCATGATGTCCTACCAGGCAACGCTTAGTTTCAGGGAATTATTTGTGTTTTTTGTTTTATTTGGGTTTTAATATATCAGAGGTTATTGTACAGAAGAGCATGTAATCCAATGGGGATTTTGGAAATTGTTCTGTGTCCCCTGTGGTGCATTTGGCTGGCTCTAGAATTACTCCACTTCTGCATAGTATATGATCCTAACAGTGTAGATCCTATCTATAGGGGCACTGATGGTAAAATACCAGTTGATTTATATATGTAGGAGGCTACGAGCATACTGTAATATTAGCACATGTGTGTGTACATGTGTGTGTGTATGTGTGTGTTTGTGTGTGTATGTTTGTGTGTATATGTGTGTGTGTGTGTATATGTATGCATGTGTATATATGTATTTGTTTATGCATGTATGCAGGTGAATATGTGTGTTTGTATATATGTATGTATATGTGTGTATATGAGTACGTATATTTATATATATATGTATTTATGTATATGTGTGTGAGTATGTGTGTATGTGTCTGTCAGTGTTTATTTGTGTATGCGTGTCTAAATGCGTTTGTGTTGTTGGGCACGTGTGTTTGTGTGTATATGTGTGTACAGATGTGTATATGTGTTTGTGGTGTTGTTGTTGTGTGTGTGTGTGTGTGTGTGTCATACCTCCCAACATTTTAAATTGAGCAAGAGGGACACTTGTGTATTAGGGGGTGTTGCTGGGGGAGTGGCTGGTGGGCGGGGCATTACTGAGAATTTTTAGGTTATTTCATGACCTACTGACACCTCCTTGTGTGACTTAATAGATGAATTATAACAAGACCAAAGTATTTTATTTACACAGACTAATTTATAAACACATATACTGACGTTTAAACGAACAATAATGTGAGTTTTATTGCTGTAGATCAATATGATACACTTATATACACCACACAGTCTGATATCCTAAACACAGGGACACCAGGGTGATACACTTATATACACACCACACAGTCTGATCTCCTAAACACAGGGACAACAGGGTGATACACTTCTATACACACCACACAGTCTGATCTCCTAAACACAGGGACACCAGGGTGATACACTTATATACACACCACACAGTCTGATCTCCTAAACACAGGGACAGCAGGGTGATACACTTCTATACACACCACACAGTCTGATCTCCTAAACACAGGTACACCAGGGTGATACACTTATATACACACACTACAGCCTGATCTCCTAAACACAGGGACACCAGGGTGATACACTTATATACATAGCACACAGTCTGATCTCCTAAACACAGGGACATCAGGGTGATACACTTATATACATAGCACACAGTCTGATCTCCTAAAAAGAGGGACATTAGAGTGGGAAAGAGGGACAGAGGGATTTGGGTCTAAAAGAGGGACTGTCCCTTCTAAAGAGGGACACTTGGGAGTTGTTGTGTGTGCAAGTGTGTATTTGTGTGTGGGTGTATAGTAGCTCATTTTAGTTTGTCCAAGTCATGGGCATTACCTAGTATAACACAGCAAGATATGAAGAGTGAGGTGCACAACTGCATCTCCCAGCTTGCTAAACAACCTACATACAGTTTCACATATTTTAAAGGGGAATTGTACCTTAAGAATCAGAGGTTTTTGTTTTATATCAGAAGGCTTAATTAAGTAGATGTTCTACAAAGAGTAGTCAGTTGTTTCTATTTTCTGTCTTTATTTGCATTTCATCTCTGTTATAGTTAATGCCAATTATATCAGTTTACAGTCTAGTAAACGATGTTCCTTGTGGATCATTCAGGTCTATTGAAGCCTAATATGGGACTTAGAGGCAGACTTCAATAAAGATCAATATATGCATATGTTTTAAACAGATTGAGAGTCAATTATGCCTTAGGTAAAGTTCCCCTTTCAAGTGGAACAATATCTATAGAAATAAGTAACTCTTGATTTGTTTAACTAGGTAGGAGTCCACCATACAGCAGTCAGGTGTATCTATATAATTACTGTGTGTAACAGAAGCACTTACCTAGGTAAAAGTCCATCATACAGCAGTCAGGTATATCTATATAATTACTGTGTGTAACAGAAGCACTTACCTAGGTAGGAGTCCATCATACAGCAGTCAGGTGTATCTATATAATTACTGCGTGTAACAGAAGCACTTACCTAGGTAAGAGTCCATCATACAGCAGTCAGGTGTATCTAGCACTTACCTAGGTAGGAGTCCATCATACAGCAGTCAGGTGTATCTATACAATTGCTGCGTGTAACAGAAGCACTTACCTAGGTAGGAGTCCATCATACAGCAGTCAGGTGTATCTAGCACTTACCTAGGTAGGAGTCCATCATACAGCACACAGGTGTCTCTATATAATTGCTGTGTGTAACAGAAGCACTTACCTAGGTAAGAGTCCATCATACAGCAGTCAGGTGTATCTATATAATTACTGTGTGTAACAGAAGCACTTACCTAGGTAGGAGTCCATCACACAGCAGTCAGGTGTATCTGTGTAATTACTGTGTGTAACAGAAGCACTTACCTAGGTAGGAGTCCATCATACAGCAGTCAGGTGTATCTAGCACTTACCTAGGTAGGAGTCCATCATACAGCACACAGGTGTCTCTATATAATTGCTGTGTGTAACAGAAGCACTTACCTAGGTAAGAGTCCATCATACAGCAGTCAGGTGTATCTATATAATTACTGCGTGTAACAGAAGGACTTACCTAGGTAGGAGTCCATCACACAGCAGACAGGTGTATCTATATAATTACTGTGTGTAACAGAAGCACTTAGCTAGGTAAGAGTCCATCATACAGCAGTCAGGTGTATCTATGTAATTACTGTGTGTAACAGAAGCACTTACCTAGGTAGGAGTCCATCATACAGCAGTCAGGTGTATCTATATAATTACTGTGTGTAACAGAAGCACTTACCTAGGTAGGAGTCCATCATACAGCAGTCAGGCGTATCTATACAATTGCTGCGTGTAACAGAAGCACTTACCTAGGTAGGAGTCCATCATACAGCAGTCAGGTGTATCTATGTAATTACTGTGTGTAACAGAAGCACTTACCTAGGTAGGAGTCCATCATACAGCAGTCAGGTGTATCTATACAATTACTGTGTGTAACAGAAGCACTTACCTAGGTAGGAGTCCACCATACAGCAGTCAGGTGTATCTATATCATTACTGTGTGTAACAGAAGCACTTACCTAGGTAGGAGTCCATCATACAGCAGTCAGGTGTATCTATATAATTACTGTGTGTAACAGAAGCGCTTACCTAGGTAGGAGTCCATCATACAGCAGTCAGGTGTATCTGTATAGTTACTGTGTGTAACAGAAGCACTTACCTAGGTAGGAGTCCATCATACAGCAGTCAGGTGTATCTGTATAATTACTGTGTGTAACAGAAGCACTTACCTAGGTAGGAGTCCATCATACAGCAGTCAGGTGTAGCTATATAATTACTGTGTGTAACAGAAGCACTTACCTAGGTAGGAGTCCATCATACAGCAGTCAGGTGTATCTATACAATTACTTTGTGTAACAGAAGCACTTACCTAGGTAGGAGTCCATCACACGGCAGTCAGGTGTATCTGTATAATTACTGCGTGTAACAGAAGCACTTACCTAGGTAGGAGTCCATCATACAGCAGTCAGGCGTATCTATATAATTACTGTGTGTAACAGAAGCACTTACCTAGGTAGGAGTCCATCATACAGCAGTCAGGTGTATCTATATAATTACTGTGTGTAACAGAAGCACTTACCTAGGTAGGAGTCCATCATACAGCAGTCAGGTGTATTTATATAATTACTGTGTGTAACAGAAGCACTTACCTAGGTAGGAGTCCATCACACGGCAGTCAGGTGTATCTGTATAATTACTGCGTGTAACAGAAGCACTTACCTAGGTAGGAGTCCATCATACAGCAGTCAGGCGTATCTATATAATTACTGTGTGTAACAGAAGCACTTACCTAGGTAGGAGTCCATCATACAGCAGTCAGGCGTATCTATATAATTACTGTGTGTAACAGAAGCACTTACCTAGGTAGGAGTCCATCATACAGCAGTCAGGCGTATCTATATAATTACTGTGTGTAACAGAAGTACTTACCTAGGTAGGAGTCCACCATACAGCAGTCAGGTGTATCTATATAATTACTGTGTGTAACAGAAGCACTTACCTAGGTAGGAGTCCATCACACAGCAGTCAGGTGTATATATGTATAATTACTGTGTGTAACAGAAGCACTTACCTAGGTAGGAGTCCATCATACAGCAGTCAGGTGTATCTATATAATTACTGTGTGTAACAGAAGCACTTACCTAGGTAGGAGTCCATCATACAGCAGTCAGGTGTATCTATATAATTACTGTGTGTAACAGAAGCACTTACCTAGGTAGGAGTCCATCATACAGCAGTCAGGTGTATCTATATAATTACTGTGTGTAACAGAAGCACTTACCTAGGTAGGAGTCCATCATACAGCAGTCAGGTGTATCTATATCATTACTGTGTGTGACAGAAGCACTTACCTAGGTAGGAGTCCATCACACAGCAGTCAGGTGTATCTATATAATTACGGTGTGTAACAGAAGCACTTACCTAGGTAGGAGTCCATCATACAGCGGTCAGGTGTATATATATAATTACTGTGTGTAACAGAAGCACTTACCTAGGTAGGAGCCCATCATACAGCAGTCAGGCGTATCTATATAATTACTGTGTGTAACAGAAGCACTTACCTAGTTTGGAATCCATCATACAGCAGTCAGGTGTATCTATATAATTACTGTGTGTAACAGAAGCACTTACCTAGGTAGGAGTCCATCATACAGCAGTCAGGTGTATATCTATATAATTACTGTGTGTGACAGAAGCACTTACCTAGGTAGTAGTCCATCACACAGCAGTCAGGTGTATCTATATAATTACCGTGTGTAACAGAAGGACTTACCTAGGTAGGAGTCCATCATACAGCAGTCATGTGTATCTATATAATTACTGTGTGTAACAGAAGCACTTACCTAGGTAGGAGTCCATCATACAGCAGTCAGGTGTATCTATATAATTACTGTGTGTAACAGAAGCACTTACCTAGGTAGGAGTCCATCACACAGCAGTCAGGTGTATCTATATAATTACTGTGTGTAACAGAAGCACTTACCTAGGTAGGAGTCCATCATACAGCAGTCAGGAATATCTATATAATTACTGTGTGTAACAGAAGGACTTACCTAGGTATGAGTCCATCACACAGCAGTCAGGTGCATCTATATAATTACTGTGTGTAACAGAAGCACTTACCTAGGTAGGAGTCCATCACACAGCAGTCAGGTGTATCTATATAATTACTGTGTGTAACAGAAGCACTTACCTAGGTAGGAGTCCATCATACAGCAGTCAGGAATATCTATATAATTACTGTGTGTAACAGAAGGACTTACCTAGGTATGAGTCCATCATACAGCAGTCAGGTGTATCTGTATAATTACTGTGTGTAACAGAAGTACTTACCTAGGTATGAGTCCATCATACAGCAGTCAGGTGTATCTATATAATTACTGTGTGTAACAGAAGCACTTACCTAGGTAGGAGTCCTTTATACAGCAGTCAGGTGTATCTATATAATTACTGTGTGTAACAGAAGCACTTACCTAGGTAGGAGTCCATCATACAACAGTCAGGTGTATGTATATAATTACTGTGTGTAACAGAAGCACTTACCTAGGTAGGAGTCCATCATACAGCAGTCAGGTGTATCTATATAATTACTGTGTGTAACAGAAGCACTTACCTAGGTAGGAGTCCATCATACAGCAGTCAGGTGTATCTATATAATTACTGTGTGTAACAGAAGGACTTACCTAGGTAGGAGTCCATCACACAGCAGTCAGGTGTATCTATATAATTACTGTGTGTAACAGGAGGACTTACCTAGGTAGGAGTCCATCACACAGCAGTCAGGTGTATTTATATAATTACTGTGTGTAACAGAAGCACTTACCTAGGTAGGAGTCCATCATACAGCAGTCAGGTGTATCTATATAATTACTGTGTGTAACAGAAGTACTTACCTAGGTAGGAGTCCATCATACAGCAGTCAGGTGTATCTATATAATTACTGTGTGTAACAGAAGCACTTACCTAGGTAGGAGTCCATCATACAGCAGTCATGTGTATCTATATAATTACTGTGTGTAACAGAAGTACTTACCTAGGTAGGAGTCCATCATACAGCAGTCAGTTGTATCTGTATAATTACTGTGTGTAACAGAAGGACTTACCTAGGTAGGAGTCCATCACACAGCAGTCAGGCGTATCTGTATAATTACTGTGTGTAACAGAAGCACTTACCTAGGTAGGAGTCCATCATACAGCAGTCAGGTGTATCTATATAATTTCTGTGTGTGTAACAGAAGCACTTACCTAGGTAGGAGTCCATCATACAGCAGTCAGGTATATCTATATAATTACTGTGTGTAACAGAAGCACTTACCTAGGTAGGAGTCCATCATACAGCAGTCAGGTGTATCTATATAATTACTGTGTGTAACAGAAGTACTTACCTAGGTAGGAGTCCATCACACAGCAGTCAGGTGTATCTGTATAATTACTGTGTGTAACAGAAGCACTTACCTAGGTAGGAGTCCATCACACAGCAGACAGGTGTATCTATATAATTACTGTGTGTAACAGAAGCACTTACCTAGGTAGGAGTCCATCACACAGCAGTCAGGTATATCTATATAATTACTGTGTGTAACAGAAGCACTTACCTAGGTAGGAGTCCATCACACAGCAGACAGGTGTATCTGTGTAATTACTGTGTGTAACAGAAGCACTTACCTAGGTAGGAGTCCATCATACAGCAGTCAGGTGTATCTATATAATTACTGTGTGTAACAGAAGGACTTACCTAGGTAGGAGTCCATCACACAGCAGTCAGGTGTATCTATATAATTACTGTGTGTAACAGGAGGACTTACCTAGGTAGGAGTCCATCACACAGCAGTCAGGTGTATTTATATAATTACTGTGTGTAACAGAAGCACTTACCTAGGTAGGAGTCCATCATACAGCAGTCAGGTGTATCTATATAATTACTGTGTGTAACAGAAGTACTTACCTAGGTAGGAGTCCATCATACAGCAGTCAGGTGTATCTATATAATTACTGTGTGTAACAGAAGCACTTACCTAGGTAGGAGTCCATCATACAGCAGTCATGTGTATCTATATAATTACTGTGTGTAACAGAAGTACTTACCTAGGTAGGAGTCCATCATACAGCAGTCAGTTGTATCTGTATAATTACTGTGTGTAACAGAAGGACTTACCTAGGTAGGAGTCCATCACACAGCAGTCAGGCGTATCTGTATAATTACTGTGTGTAACAGAAGCACTTACCTAGGTAGGAGTCCATCATACAGCAGTCAGGTGTATCTATATAATTTCTGTGTGTGTAACAGAAGCACTTACCTAGGTAGGAGTCCATCATACAGCAGTCAGGTGTATCTATATAATTACTGTGTGTAACAGAAGGACTTACCTAGGTAGGAGTCCATCATACAGCAGTCAGGTATATCTATATAATTACTGTGTGTAACAGAAGCACTTACCTAGGTAGGAGTCCATCATACAGCAGTCAGGTGTATCTATATAATTACTGTGTGTAACAGAAGTACTTACCTAGGTAGGAGTCCATCACACAGCAGTCAGGTGTATCTGTATAATTACTGTGTGTAACAGAAGCACTTACCTAGGTAGGAGTCCATCATACAGCAGTCAGGTGTATCTATATAATTACTGTGTGTAACAGAAGCACTTACCTAGGTAGGAGTCCATCATACAGCAGTCAGGTGTATCTATATAATTACTGTGTGTAACAGAAGTACTTACCTAGGTAGGAGTCCATCATACAGCAGTCAGGTGTATCTATATAATTACTGTGTGTAACAGAAGCACTTACCTAGGTAGGAGTTCATCACACAGCAGTCAGGTGTATCTGTATAATTACTGTGTGTAACAGAAGTACTTACCTAGGTAGGAGTCCATCACACAGCAGTCAGGTGTATCTGTATAATTACTGTGTGTAACAGAAGCACTTACCTAGGTAGGAGTTCATCACACAGCAGTCAGGTGTATCTGTATAATTACTGTGTGTAACAGAAGTACTTACCTAGGTAGGAGTCCATCACACAGCAGTCAGGTGTATCTATATAATTACCGTGTGTAACAGAAGGACTTACCTAGGTAGGAGTCCATCATACAGCAGTCAGGTGTATCTATATAATTACCGTGTGTAACAGAAGCACTTACCTAGGTAGGAGTCCATCATACAACAGTCAGGTGTATCTATATAATTACTGTGTGTAACAGAAGCACTTACCTAGGTAGGAGTCCATCACACAGCAGTCAGGTGTATCTATATAATTACTGTATGTAACAGAAGCACTTACCTAGGTAGGAGTCCATCACACAGCAGTCAGGTATATCTATATAATTACTGTGTGTAACAGAAGTACTTACCTAGGTAGGAGTCCATCACACAGCAGACAGGTGTATCTATATAATTACTGTGTGTAACAGAAGGACTTACCTAGGTAGGAGTCCATCATACAGCAGTCAGGTGTATCTGTATAATTACTGTGTGTAACAGAAGCACTTACCTAGGTAGGAGTCCATCATACAGCAGTCAGGTGTATGTATATAATTACTGTGTGTAACAGAAGCACTTACCTAGGTAGGAGTCTATCATACAGCAGTCAGGTGTATCTATATAATTACTGTGTGTAACAGAAGAACTTACCTAGGTAGGAGTCCATCATACAGCAGTCATGTGTATCTATATAATTACTGTGTGTAACAGAAGCACTTACCTAGGTAGGAGTCCATCATACAGCAGTCAGGCGTATCTATATAATTACTGTGTGTAACAGAAGCACTTACCTAGGTAGGAGTCCATCACACAGCAGTCAGGTGTATCTATATAATTACTGTGTGTAACAGAAGCACTTACCTAGGTAGGAGTCCATCACACAGCAGTCATGTGTATCTATATAATTACTGTGTGTAACAGAAGCACTTACCTAGGTAGGAGTCCATCACACAGCAGTCAGGTGCATCTATATAATTACTGTGTGTAACAGAAGCACTTACCTAGGTAGGAGTCCATTACACAGCAGTCAGGTGTATCTATATAATTACTGTGTGTAACAGAAGCACTTACCTAGGTAGGAGTCCATTACACAGCAGTCAGGTGTATCTATATAATTACTGTGTGTAACAGAAGCACTTACCTAGGTAGGAGCCCATCATACAGCAGTCAGGTGTATCTATATAATTACTGTGTGTAACAGAAGCACTTACCTAGGTAGGAGTCCATCACACAGCAGTCAGGCATATCTATATAATTACTGTGTGTAACAGAAGCACTTACCTAGGTAGGAGTCCATCATACAGCAGTCAGATGTATCTATATAATTACTGTGTGTAACAGAAGCACTTACCTAGGTAGGAGTCCATCACACAGCAGTCAGGTGTATCTATATAATTACTGTGTGTAACAGAAGCACTTACCTAGGTAGGAGTCCATCACACAGCAGACAGGTGTATATATATATAATTACTGTGTGTAACAGGAGGAGACAGTAAAGGTTTGTGTTTCTTGATGTAATGTTTGCTGTAGGCCCGTATTGAACGCCCACCCCTCCGTTCACAGATTTACTGATCTCTCTGGCAGGGCGGGTGACGTTACTCTTTCTGGCAGAAGAAAACTTGCAAGGCCTGTGTATCTGAAAAGAAAATATTGCTTGTTTATATGTCTTGCGGGAGGGTGAAGAGTCCCCCTATTTATCTTATTTGACAAGGATAACAGGGAAAGGTAGTACTAATTAATTGCACAGATAAAAATACTTGTAAGGATATTCATGAAGCTGCCAAAAATGTGACTTACTTTATAATCACACAATACACATCAAAGGATTCTGGGTAATGATACCAAACTGAGACTCTTGACTACAGAGGGGAGAAAACCTTTGACTCTGCAGCTGTTGGGGTCTGTAACTTCCATTATCCCCTATTCCCCAACCAGTCAACAGCCTGACCCTGCCTTACTAAATAGTCTCATGCCTTACAGCAAGTAATTCTGGATAGGGAAAAGAAAAATAGAATCTTCATTAAATAAGAACACAACGTACTAGAATGGATTCTGGTTAATTAAGGTGCCAGTGCATGACTACGTATCTTCTCCCACAACCCCAAGACCCACACATGTACTTAAAATAAGTGTATTTAAAGGGATAGTAATACTTAAAATGTAAAAAAAAATATGTTGTAGAGTTTATCCCCCTGAGTAAATAAAGGGCACTCCCACTGCTGAAAGGTGTTTCATTCAAAAGTTATTAATTTTCAAAGTTGAATTTCTTAGGTGCAATATCACAGTGGCCTGAAATTGTACAGTGGTGCTGTTGCTACACCATCCTATGGAGATTTATGGTCAACTGACCAGAGCTGTCCATAGGATCGTGTAGCAACAGCGCCACTGTACAATTTCAGGCCACTGTGATATTGCACCTAAAAAATTCAACTTTGAAAATTAATAACTTTTGAATGAAACACCTTTCAGCAATGGGAGTACCCTTGTTTTACTCAGGGGGATAAACCCTACGCCATATTCTTTTTTACATTTTAAGTATTACTATCCCTTTAACCCAAACCTTATGAAATAAAACACATACATTAATTAAGGTGACAATAATGAGGTCACAGCTAGAGATGAACCGATACCAATTTTTTAAGACAGAGTACGAGTACCGATATTTTTTTCAAGTACTCACCGATACCAATTACCGATACTTTTTTTTGCAATGTCATTTGACAGTTTTCCAAGTACCTAAAGCATACACACACACACACACACACACACCACCTCTTGACTCTTGATTCCAACCTTCTGCTTCATTCTCCCCCTCTTGAGCCCCCTCCTTTTGCCTTGACTTTTTCTCTCCCTTTTGATCCCCCTTTCTCCCCCTCCTCCTTGACTCTTGATCCCCCCCCTTTGCCTCTTTCTCTCTCTCCCTCCTGATCCCCGCTCCCTTTGCCTCTTCTTGGCCCCCCTCTTTTTGTCTCCTGATCCTTCCTCCTTTTGCCTCTTTTTTTTTTTCTCCCTTAGTCCCTTTTACCTCTTTCTTTCTCTTGACCCCCTCTCTGCCTCTTTCTTCACCCGCTCTTGATGCCCCATCTTGCCTCTATTGATCTCCCTTTGCCTGCCTTACCCTCCAGCTACCCACTGTATTTTCCTCCTCTGCCGGGTGCTCGCTGTTCTCTCGCGAGCCCTGGCAGAGGTCAGCGTCGGAGCGTTGCCATGGTAACCCGCAGCAACGCTCCAAAGTTGCAGGAGGGAGAGAGGCGACCGGGGAGCATTGTGAGTGGCTCCCCGGGCTCCCTCTCTGCAGCACCGACCCTGACACAGGGTATCTGTGCTGGCATCGGCCGCATTTGCGCGAGTATGAGTACTCGCGCAAATGCCGGTATCGGCACCGATACCAGTATCGGTTTCGGTGCAACCCTAGTCACAGCTTTATTAATATTTGGTTTTACCTATTTCCCCTTGGAGGCCCCTCCCCTAATGACATACTTGAGAACTATTTGTTGAGGACTCTCAGGACAGAGGAGTCTTGTGCTGGGGGAGAAAAATGATGCGATTTGCTTCAAAAAGGGCCAAGGCTTAGTCGCGAGTGGGGGTGGAGCTTGTAAAATGAAGCAAAGCATAATGAATAGTTTGGGGAAGGAGGAGAAGAGGGCGAGGAGCAGGAAGAACACACTGGGATGTAGCAGAAACTCTCCACACCCAGAGAATCAGCCTTTGTCCCCAGAGACTTGGTAATGCAAAGTCAAAACCGGAGTCTCCGGAGCAAAGACGGAGAGTTCCCAGCTTTGTCCACTAATGAGGGACCCCCCAGGCCAGACAACATGAACCCTGCTCTTAGGCAGCTGGCTATTGATATATGGACATCAAATCCATCTACCAGATCATGAGCCAAACCCTGCACCCAGCTGCCTGCCACCCGAGGTATATAGGGAATTCTTAGGTACCATTACCTACCCTGGACCTCCCAATGGCACCATTCGTTCTCCATCCCTGAAGTCAAATGGAAACCAGTCCGCACTGTGATCTCACCAAGCCATCCCCTTTACCTCGGTGCCCCACTGGCATTAGCCAATCCTATTAGGCGGAACCTGCCGGGAAGCCAAGCCCCATCTGACCTTATGGAAAAATAGTAACACAGGTGATGAGCCTGAAAAAAAGACATGCGTCCATCAAGTCCATCCCATGCCAAAAATACCCCTGTTGATCCATAACCTTCTGAACTCAGGACCTGTCTCCCTGTCACCCATGCCCTCCTACAAACCATAAACGTCTCAAGCTAAACCACGCTGAGTCACCTGGGGGACCCGCATACCCATAGCATGCAGTAATACATTCTGGTTAAAGGGGAACTTTCACCCCAGTTAAAGGGATAGTAATGGTTAATTTTAAGTTGATTTACTATTGTAGACATTAAAAAAAGATTAACATCGATGTAAGTCTCATCTCTCAAATCTTTATGGTTTGAGAGATATAACTTGCTAAAGTTACCTTTTCCTGGCTGTTTTACTCAAGTCTGCCATCTAGCTGACAGATGCAGATTCCAGTCATTTGACCAGACAGAGGCTCTTCAGCAGAGCTGAAATCACGCTATTTAGAAATAAATACTTAATTGGAACCGTCTACAAAGTGTGCTTGCAAGCCAGGCACACTTTGTAGACCGTTCCAGATTAAGTATTTATCTTTAGATATTGTTATATCGGCGCTGCTGAAGAGCCACATCTGGTCAAGTGACCAGAATCTGCTTCTGACAGCTTTACAGCTCATCAAGCAGAAAGGGGAGGGACCAGAGAACTTTATTTTCCTTTATCTCTCAAACCATAATGGATTGAGAGATACGAATAAGTGCAAGTACTCTCTTTTAATTGTATATACCATATAGTTAATACTTTTTTTCTGACATTACTATCCCTTTAAAGTGGATATCCATGCAATCCTCAGTTTCCGTGTGACAAGCACACACAAGGCTTTTTTTTGTTTTGTTTTTTTGAGCACTCTGCAAGGTTTAATCTTCTTTTGTACAGTATACGGAAGTTAGCTCTACGCGGTACAAGCTGTACCATACAGCTTATTAGTTCCTCCCCTCAATGCAGCAATCCACCCCACAGAGGAATATCTCGGATCTCAGAGAGAAAGCAAGCAAAATGGGGCGTACCTGCAGTGCCTATTAAGGTCAGAAACATGGCTGCGCTCTCTCTCCCGATTGTTCTGCAGGACACGGTATCGTGCAGGCATGGGGGAACATTTCTTTCACTTTAAAGGGATAGTAATGTTTCATAATAAAAGCAGCTCTAATTAATCATCATAGTATTTGGACTTTGGAGTGTTATATCAATTCTGTCAGAGTTGTAGTACAAGAGTAATTCAATGACAAAGTATCCCCCTCCCGCCCCTTTTACTGATGTAACACTGCTCAGCCAGATCAGAAGGGAGGTGCCCAGGTAGACTGCAGAGAGGAACAATCTTCAATTAAGATAAGGGAAAAACCTGAAAAACTTGTCAAGGGGGGCAGGGCTTTCATTGTTCTCATAGGAAGAAGATTGTCCCCTGCTGTTATCTGTCTGGTCTATGGACTGGATTCCACATCTGAGAAGAGATGGCTTACACTAGGTAAAAGGGGGCAGGAGGGGAAACTTTGCTTGTGAATATCTCTCAAACCATAAAGGTTTGAGAGATAAGACTTATATCATTCTTCTTGTTTTTTAATGCCTACAAAATAAAATAAAGTTAAAATGAAGTATCACTATCCCTTTAAACCTTATTTTTGATGTCTGCAAGATTAATAAATATATTGGGAGGGGGGTTTAGAGAAGATGAAATTTCCACTTTAACAACATGTATCTTTGATCTTTAGATGAGGGAAGAAAAGCTCTGATCAGGCTCTCCGGTTCATTTCAAAGTCCAAGGCCTCGCCTGTGTAAGTATATAGTGAGAATACTAGTGGGACGCTCTTCAACAGATTGCAAGCTCTGTAGTTAGTTTCCCTGTTAATTCCTGTCTCCATGATTCATTCCTGATTACATTGTATCCTTTCCCTACAGCATATAAACTCTGTGGGTCAGTTTCCCTGTTAATAGCAAGTTATACAATTTAGTCCGTATCTATACTATACTGACACTACTGTGGGACATTTTCCTGTAGATTGCAAGGTCTGTGAGTCAGTTTCCCTGTGAATTGCAAGTCCTGTGATTATCTCCTCCCTTTATACCAGATGAATATGAAATACACACTGTCACGGGAACCGGACAAATTCCCTGGTTATTGGTTCAAATATACCCCTCCTCCCCCATCCTCCTCCAAAGGACTAAAATTCACGTTGCTCGAGACTGCCAGCAGGACTATCACGCCAGCCGTCCGGCTGTGGAACTTAGGCCGGCTCCTGATTGGCTAAAGCTCTGGGTGCCATGTTTAAAGGTTCCCCATAGACTTAACATGGGGAAAAGTAGGCGTCCCAGGGATTGGTCAGTCAGCCACCCGCCCATAGCATCTGATAGGCTAAAGGCGGGTGTGACACCAGAGGCCAGGATTGGCCACATCATACTCATCCCTGGATTGGCTGGGGTTTGAAGGCGGCTAAATCAAATTATGTAAAAGATGCTTTAGCACAAAGGACACTTTGTCTAATGTTTACCCACCGCCCCTCACTATTGTCAGTTAATGCACTCATGTCTGTCCCCATTGTTCCCTGGCCCCAGAGTTCTGGTTTACCCTGACACTAGTTCTGCCTGGTGAGTTAGGGTACATTGCTGTATGCTGCGGGAGCCTTTGCTGGTGGATTTTGGGGAAGAAGTTATCCTTGACGGTGACGCTAACGCTGGGTGTCTGCTGGTACCGTCACACACACACACACACTGAAGGGCTTCTTAGGAGCTATTGCTACCCCAGGGTAAGTATATTCAACCTTTGTTGAGCTGTAGGGCCACAATTTTCATCATCCTCAGCAATCCAATCAGCCATATGTGTATGTGAGCACTGTGACCATTCATATTAAGTATACCCATTCCATTATTATGAGTAATATGTATTTGGTTTTAGTTTATAAATAGGGTATTGTTCTTTATTGAATGTGTAGTTAGCTGTGTTCCCAGGTAATCCCCTCACAGTGGAGGTGCTGATGGAGATGTTCTCAGAATAAGCAGAGAATCCGGTTTCCCAGAATATATTTGTGTTTCATCTTTTCTGTATTAGAAAAGGGATTCACAAATAAATAAAATGAGGTGCCCTTACTTTATGATCTTGCTAATTCCCAACATCAACCTTTAATTACTTCTATATCCTAAAACACCCTACTTGCCAATATAAATACATTTATTTTCTGCATGTGCTATGCTCGATTCCCTGCCCTACACAACTTCTTTGGGGCTCAGTGTCCTGTTCTCTATATTCATGAAGACAGGCAAAGTCTTGTCCTATATCATCTCTAACAGGCTACAAGTCTTGTTGTTGTATTCTATATATTATCTACTAGGCTCGATGTCCTGTTCTCCATCACCTTTAAAGGCTGTATGAGAGTATTTCTACCAGGCTTCACTTCATGCTGTATAAATACTCTGCCAGGCTCAGTGCTCTCTTCTCTATAATCTCTGCCTGGCTTGACTTCAAGCTTTATATAAACTCTGCCAAGCTCAATGTGCTTCTCTCTAAAATCTCTTCCAGGCTTGATTTCATGCTTTAAATATACACCACCAGGCTCAACAGGCTCTTCTCTATAATCTTCTAGACTGAAATAATGTTTTATATATATAATGACTGCCAGGCTCAGTGCTCTCTTCTCTATAATCTATGCCAGGTTAAAATTCATGTTGTATATAAACTCTGCCAGGCTTAATGCTCTTTTCTCTATAATTTCTGCCAGGTTTGACTTCATGCTGTTTATAAACTCGGCCAGATTCATTGAGCTCTTCTCTATAATCTCTTCCAGGCTTGATTTCTTGCTGACAGTCCCAATGCACCTTTCAATATAATCTCTATCAGGCTTGACTTTATTCCATATGCTGCCAGGTTCAATGCACTCTTCTCTATAATCTCTGTCAGGCTTAACTTCATGCTATATATAATGTCTGCCAAGCTCAATGCGCTCTTCTCTATAATTTCTGCCAGGCTTGACTTCATGCTGTATATAAATTCTACCAGGCTTAATGCTCTCTTCTCTATAATATCTGCCAGGCTTGACTTCATGCTGTATATGAACTCGGCCAGATTAATTGAGCTCTTCTCTATAATCTCTTCCAGGCTTGATTTCTTGCTGTATATAAACTCTGGCATCTCAATGTACTTTTCACTATAATCTCTACCAGGCTTGACTTTATGCTGTACATAAACTCTTCCAGGTTCAATGTGCTTCTCTCTAAAATCTCATCCATTCTTGACTTCATGCTTTATATATACACCGCCAGGCTCAATAGGCTCTTCTCTATAATCTCTGCTAGGCTTGACTTCATGTTATATATAATGTCTGCCAGGCTCAATGCTTGCTTCTCTATAATCTCTGCCAGGTTAAAATTCATGCTGTTTATAAACTCTCCCAAGCTAAATGCACTCTTCTCTATAATGTCTGCCAGGCTTGACTTTCATACTGTATATTAACTCTGGCAGTCCCAATGCACTTTTCACTATGATCTCTACCAGGCTTGACTTTATACCGTATGCTGCCAGGTTCAATGCACTCTTCTCTATAATCTCTACCAGGCTTGACTTCATGCTTTATATAAACTCTGCCAGGTTCAATGTGCTTCTCTCTAAAATCTCATACAGGCTTGATTTCATGCTTTGTATATACACTGCCAGGCTCAATAGGGTCCTCTCTATAATCTCTGCCAGGCTTGACTTTGTGCCATATATAATGTCTGTCAGGCTCAATGCTCTCTTCTCTATAATTTCTGCTAGGTTAAAATTCATGCTGTTTATAAACTCTGCCAGGCTAAATGCATTCTTCTCTATAATCTCTGCCAGGTTTGACTTCATGCTGTACTCTGCCAAATTCAACACACTTTTCTGTATAATCACTGCCAGACTTGACTTCATGCTGTATATTAACTCTGCCATGCTCAAAGCAGTCTTCTGTATTATCTCTGCCAGACTTGACTTCATGCTCTACTCTGCCAGGTTCAATGCACTTGTCTCTGTAATCTCTGCCAGGCTTGACTTCATGCTGTGTATAAACTCTGCCAAGCTAAAAGTGTTCTTCTCTATAATCTCTGCCAGGCTTGACTGCATGCTCTACTCTGCTAGGCTAAATGTGTTCTTCTCTGTAATCTCTGCCAGGCTTGACTTCATGCTGTATATAATCTCTGCCAAGCTCAATGTGTTCTTCGATATAATCTCTGCTAGGCTTGACTTCATGATGTGTATAAACTCTGCCAGGCTAAATGTGTTCTTCACGCTAATCTCTGCCAGGCTTGACTTCATGATGTGTACAAACCCTGCCAGGCTAAATGTGTTCTTCTCTATAATCTCAGCCAGGCTTGACTTCATGATGTGTATAATCTCTGCTAGGCTAAATGTGTTCTTCTCTATAATCTCTGCCAGGCTTGACTTCATGCTGTATATAATCTCTGCCAAGCTAAATGTGTTCTTCAATATAATCTCTGCCAGGCTTGACTTCATGACGTGTATAAACTCTGCCAGGCTAAATGTGCTCTTCAATATAATCTCTGCTAGGCTTGACTTCATGACGTGTATAAACTCTGCCAGGCTAAATGTGTTCTTCACGCTAATCTCTGCCAGGCTTGACTTCATGATATGTACAAACCCTGCCAGGCTAAATGTGTTCTTCTCTACAATCTCTGCCAGGCTTGACTTCATGCTTTATATAATCTCTGCCAGGCTAAATGTGTTCTTCTCTATAATCTCTGCCAGGCTTGACTTCATGATGTGTATAATCTCTGCCAGGCTAAATGTGTTCTTATCTATAATCTCTGCCAGGCTTGACTTCATGATGTGTATAATCTCTGCCAGGCTAAATGCTCTTTTCTCTATAATCTCTGCCAGGCTCGATCTCTTCCTCCCAACAATCTCACCAACACCCAAGAGGAAGGGGAAGCTACAACAGCCAATTCAAATATTTAAGGGCAAATGTGTACCCTCCACGTGTGTGCCAGGAGGCAGAAAGTCTTTATTTAAACTATAACGACACAAGGAGCAGACCCGAGGGGTGCAGGTCCCATAACCCTGTGTGAATTAACTCCAAGTTGGGGGCGGTTAACCCTTTAAGAACAAGAGGGGATGCAATGCATTCCTTTGCAACGCACTGCACATCCCTCTTTTCCTTAAAGGGATAAAGGCCCTATTTAAAACAATAAGCATTTGGGGAAATTTTAACCCTTTGAGTGCCAGAAGGGAATGCAATGCTTTTCAATGCATTGAGCACTCCTCTGGCACTCAGAAGGTTAATTTGTTCACTATAGTCTACTTGGTTTGCTCCAAAATAGCTTCACTCTATTGCTACGTACAGCCAACTAGAATTAAAGTGACAGTCAACCCCAATTTTGACTTAAAATATTCTAAAAGTGAATACATAATATTTCATGTCAGATTGCCTGTAAGTTTATTATTTTTTATTTCATCTTCACGTTTCTTTTTTTTTTTTAACCCCTTAACGACCCTTGACGTACTATGACCGTCATGGAGTTCAGGGCTCCCCCTGTGGCTGCACGCTGTTTGGGGAGTCCGGAACCAGAAAAAGAAAAAAAAAATGCTCCGCGGTCCTTCAGTCGCGTCGCCGCTACGATCGGCCGGTCGTTAAGGGATTAAGGGATAGTAATGTTTCACAATAAAATCAGCTCCAATTAATCTTCATAGTATTTGGGCCATGGAGACTGTTATTTCAATTCTGTCAAAGTTGTAGTACAAGAGTAATTGAATGATAAAGTATCCCCCTCCCGTCCCTTTTACCTAGTGTAAGACACCTCCCTTCAGATGTGGAATCTGGTCTCTTGACCAGACAGATCACAGTAAGGGACAATCTTCTTACTGTGATCATAAGGAAAACCCCGCCCCCCTTGACAGGTTTATCAGGTTTTTCCTTATGATCACTGAACATTGTCCCTCTCTGTGATCCATCCGGACAGTCTTGCTTCTCTGAGGTGAGCAGTGTTACATCAGTAAAAGGGGCGGGAGGGGGATACTTTGTCATTCAATTACTCTTGTACTACAACTCTGACAGTACTGAAATAACACTCTCCATGGTCCAAATACTATGAAGATTAATTGGAGATGATTTTATTGTGAAACATTACTATCCCTTTCACTTTTACGTTTGTGAGAGGGAACTGTCTGAAGGTGTTTCCAAGGATCTTTTTGGGGGAAAGTAAGAGACAGGGCAACAATGTAAAAAAAAAAAACCCACAATGTAATAGAAGACGGTGAAAGAATGAAAGAAGAGAATAGATTGCAACATTGTATAAATATTTCTGCTTTCATAGTCCTCAACATAAAGCTCTCTACAAATAGAGATCCAGGCAGAGCAATGTCTGGGACATAAAACTGTAACAAGTAGATGAAAATGAAAAAAAATAGGCAATTTCACTTTAGATATTATGCAATTTCAGAATTTATAAACTGAAAAATGAGGCTGACTGTTTCTTTAAGATATATTTTATTTATAGCCTTTCACAAGGTAATCAGTTACAAAAAATAATGATAAAGATACATCTGACTGTTGTATGACGGACCCCTACCTATGGGTGAGAGCTTACCAGTGACCTATTTAAAGTGATATCACTACCTCTTTCTGTCCCCTGGAGATCTGGTCTGATATTACCAGTGATTTATATAAAGTGGTATCACTACCTCTCTGTATACCCTAGAGATCTGGTCTTCAGAACTGAACATACAGCTCTATGTGAAATCTTACCAGTGATCTGTATAGAGTTGTATCACTACCTCTCTCTGTCCCCTGGGGATCTGGTCTGTAGAACTGAACACAGAGCTCTAGGTGAGATATTACCAGTGATCTATATAAAGTGCTATCACTACCTCTCTGTATACCCTAGAGATCTGGTCTTCAGAACTGAACATACAGCTCTATGTGAAATCTTACCAGTGATCTGTATAGAGTTGTATCACTACCTCTCTTTGTCCCCTGGAGATCTGGTCTGTAGAACTGAACACAGAGCTCTAAGTGAGATCTTACCAGTGATCTATATAAAGTGGTATCACTACCTCTCTGTCCTCTGCAGATCTGGTCTGTAGAACTGAACACAGAGCTCTAGGTGAGATATTACCAGTGATCTGTATAAAGTGGTATCACTACCTCTCTCTGTACCCTGGAGATCTGGTCTGTAGAACTGAACACAGAGCTCTAGGTGAGATCTTACCAGTGATCTATATACAGTGGTATCACTACCTCTCTCTGTTCCCTGGAGATCTGGTCTGTAGAACTGAACACACAGGTCTAGGTGAGATCTTACCAGTGATCTATATAAAGTGGTATCACTACCTCTCTGTCCTCTGGAGATCTGGTCTGTAGAACTGAACACAGAGCTGTAGGTGAGATATTACCAGTGATCTATATACAGTGGTATCACTACCTCTCTCTGTCCTCTGGAGATCAGGACTGTAGAATGGAACACACAGCTCTAAGTGAGATATTACCAGTGATCTGTATAAAATGGTATCACTACCTCTCTCTGTCCCCTGGAGATCAGGTCTGTAGAACTGAACACACAGCTCTAGGTGAGATCTTACCATTGATCTATATAAAGTGGTATCACTATATCTCTGTGTCCCCTGGAGATCTGGTCTGTAGAACTGAACACAGAGCTCTATGTGAGATCTTACCAGTGATTTATATAAAGTGGTATTGTTACCTCTCTCTGTCCCCTGGAGATCTGGTCTGTAGAACTGAACACACAGCTCTAGGTGAGATGTTACCAGTGATCTATATAAAGTGGTATCACTACCTCTCTCTGTTCCCTGGAGATCTGGTCTGTAGAACTGAACACACAGGTCTAGGTGAGATCTTACCAGTGATCTATATAAAGTGGTATCACTACCTCTCTCTGTCCCCTGGAGATCTGGTCTGTAGAACTGAACACAGAGCTCTAGGTGAGATCTTAACAGTGATCTATATAAAGTGGTATCACTACCTCTCTCTGTTCCCTGGAGATCTGGTCTGTAGAACTGAACACATAGGTCTAGGTGAGATATTACCAGTGATCTGTATAAAGCGGTATCACTACCTCTCTCTGTCCCCTGGAGATCTGGTCTGTAGAACTGAACAAAGAACTCTAGGTGAGATCTTAACAGTGATCTATATAAAGTGGTATCACTACCTCTCTCTGTCCCCTGGAGATCTGGTCTGTAGAACTGAACACATAGGTCTAGGTGAGATATTACCAGTGATCTGTATAAAGTGGTATCACTACCTCTCTATGTCCCCTGGAGATCTGGTCTGTAGAACTGAACACATAGGTCTAGGTGAGATATTACCAGTGATCTGTATAAAGTGGTATCACTACCTCTCTCTGTCCCCTGGAGATCTGGTCTGTAGAACTGAACAAAGAACTCTAGGTGAGATCTTAACAGTGATCTATATAAAGTGGTATCACTACCTCTTTCTGTCCCCTGGAGATCTGGTCTGTAGAACTGAACACATAGGTCTAGGTGAGATCTTACCAGTGATCTATATAAAGTGGTATCACTACCTCTCTCTGTCCTCTGGAGATCTGGTCTGTAGAACTGAACACACAGCTCTAGGTGTAATCTTACCAGTGTTCTATATAAAGTGGTATCACTACCTCTCTCTGTTCCCTGGAAATCTGGTCTGTAGAACTGAACACAGAGCTCTAAGTGAGATCTTACCAGTGATCTATATAAAGTGGTATCACTACCTCTCTATGTTCCCTGGAGATCTGGTCTGTAGAACTGAACACAGAGCTCTAAGTGAGATTTTACCAGTGATCTATATAAAGTGGTATCACTACCTCTCTCTGTTCCCTGGAGATCTGGTCTGTAGAACTGAATACACATCTCTAGGTGAGATCTTTCCAGTTATCTATATAAAGTGGTATCACTACCTCTCTCTGTCCTCTGGAGATCTGGACTGTAGAACTGAACATACAACTCTAGGTGAGATCTTAACAGTGGTTTTGAACCCCTTGTGGTCTCCTGTGCACTGCAAGAGACTCAGTGCCTTATTGAAATCAATGGGAAACTTAATTTCTATCCTATGATTTTGTCTGTTTGCCCCATAATGCCTCCAGATCTCCAGGCTCTTAGTGACCTTGCAGAGGATCATTCATTCTCCTTCACACTTTGCGATAAGGAAACTGTAAACTCACCCACAGTAAATTCAAATCAAAAGTCATCAGTCAGTGCTGGTGTTTTGACGCCTACACAGTACTCCATCCAGTCATTAGTGGAGGAGGCCACTGTTTGGTAAATACAAACCCCAGGCCAGAAAAGTCACTGTATCTGTTTACACCTTGTCTGAGTCTTGCACTCCTACCGTCACTGCAAAGAATGTGTCTGTGACACCGTGCATTGAGATGGTGGCTAGACATTGTGGCCTGCTTTGTCTAAGTAGTGTTTGGGGCTGTTGTGTTTAAGAACTACAAATGACCTTGAGCCCTCTTAAAATATTTTAGAACTGAGAAAATAACAGTAGTCAAATAACAGCCAATTTTCAACCCAGTTTATCCTTGGCTGAGTTTGACCTCATATTCCATTTTGTATTAAGGGTTTAATATTGTGTGTTATCCAATTATTTTTTGCAGCAATTCTCAGACATCTTCTGATACTATGAAATGGGCACAGGTAAGAGCACCTAGGATGCCTGAAATTTACACCTGGCCTTGATTTAACGTGAAGGCAAAAGAGATTTGAACATGGTTGATATGAATGTTCTATTTACCTTACGGTCTGTCTGTCTATCTCATTATTCATAATTTTATCTGTCTGTCTGTCTGTCTATATCTATCTCATTATCCATCCTTCTGTCTATCTCATTATCCATCATTCTATCTATCTGTCTGTCTATCTCATTGTCCATCTGTCTGTCTGCTATCTCATTAAATATCTGTCTGTGTCATATCTATCTCATATCTATCTATCTATCTATCTATCTATTTTTCTGTCTATCTAGCCATCTATCCATTTCATATCTATCTATCTATCTATCTATCTATCTATCCATCTCATATCTATCTATCTATCTATCTGTCTATCTATCTAATCTATCTATCTATCCATATCAATCAATCAATCTATCTATCTATATGTCTATCTCATATCTATATCTCTATTTCATATCTATCTATCTATCTATCTATCTATCTATCTATCTCATAGCTATCTATCTATCTATCTATCTATCTATCTATCTATCTAATCCATCTGTCTGTCTATCTATCTCATGTCTATCCATCTCATATCTATCTATCTATCTATCTATCTATCTATCCATCTCATATCTAATCTATCTATCTATCTATCTATCTATCTCATATCTATCAATCTCATATTTATCTATCAATCTATCTATATATCTATCTATCTATCTATCTATCTCATATCTATCTATCAATCTATCTATCTGTCTATCTATCTAATACATCTCTGTCTCATGTCTCTCCTTTCATATATAAATACTAGCCATATTGGCACAGCTTTGCACGTGTGGTTAATAAAATAATGACTGGCTTCTTGATTTTTCAGTGCTTAGCCCTTTGCTCAAAAAAGTGTGTAACATATTTAACATATTGCAAAGTACTGCATTACACAACTCTCCATCTGTGAGTGTGAGTGTGAGTGCACGCAAGAGCGTGTGTGAGCAAGAGCATGTGTTTTTCTTGTATTGCATTTTGCATATAGCTTTTGGCGTGTTTCATATAGGGTATCGTGTATAGCGTTGTGCATTTGGAATAATGCATTTGGCATATTGTTTTGGATTTGGCATATTGCGTTTTCCATATTGCATTTGGTGTATGGCTTATAGAATTTGGTGTTTAGCAGGGTTTTCCTTATGATCACAGTAAGAAGATTGTACTTCTCTGTGATCCATCCGGACGGTCTTGCTGCTCTGAGGTGAGCAGTGTTACATCAGTAAAAGGGGCAGGAGGGGGATACTTTATTATTCAATTACTCTTGTACTACAACTCTGACAGAATTGAAATAACACTCTCCATGGCCCAAATACTATGAAGTTTAATTGGAGCCGCTTTTATTTTGAAACATTACTATTCCTTTAACCCTTTGAATGACAGAGGTATCCATCGTATTGCAATGCAATGCATTGGGTACCTCTGTCACTCAAAGGGTTAAATTTAGTCCTTGTTCTGGTGGTATCAATCCCCTATTTTGAAAGGGGCCTCTGAATTTCTTAAAGCTGCCCTGTTTGTAATATATTTTAACCCTTTGAGTGCCAGAGGGGCACGGAATGCACTGCAAACATCCTTGTGAATTATTATATAGGATCCTAAAGACAAAATTAGGGGACTGTGCTTTTCACTACTGTACTTTTCATAATCTACTGTAAATCAAGAAGGGTATTACCTGTGGAGTAAAGGTATTAGACAGGAGTTATACCCAAACACACACATACATTCACACATATATATATATATATATATATATAGACAAAGCATATTAAGGTTAGGTACTTGGCAAAAATGAGGTACCTTGGCGTTGGTGGCAAGCTCTACTGATAATACTTCCTCAGGGAGAATATAATATTATATTCTCCCTGAGGAAGTATCATCAGTAGATACGAAACGCGTTGGAGTACCTGGGACCCCCATAATAGATTGGTGTTCAATAAATTTATTTTATATTATACAGCTGAGTTCATATCAACTATAACATATGGGAGGGCAACTGCAAAGAGGAGCATACGGATATTTGCCCGTTACTTTGTATCCGAAACGGCTGATACCGTTTAGAATTGTCTACAATAGGCGGAAGAGACGCCATATTGGAAAGAATATTGTATCTCTACCCGCGAAGAAAGATCATATATCCTATATGGACTGAATAAGACGGGAGGGATGCCCAATTGATTATTATGCTGTGTCTCTGCCCGCGGAGGAATATTATAAATCTGTTACAGCTTACCTTGACTTCAGCAACATCTACAGGCGTGATGATGCTGCAGGCCTCTGTTTTATCTGTTTTCTTCCTGTAGTCTCCTCCTACCAACTTCCTTCTACCTACTTCCTCCCTCTGAGCTGCTCCGCCCACATACTTCCTGTGGAGAGGTATAAAAGGCAGAAAGAGTCCTGACTCATTTGCCCTTGAGTTGTTGTTCATAGCAGTTCTATTATCTTGGGCTCTGTGTATGACCTGGCTAGTCTTCCATCCATTCTAGTGCTGACCTGTGGCTCTGTCTAACTATTCTTTTGCTTATCCCTATAGTCGACACCCAACCTGGTGCAGACCTGTGGCTCTGGCTGACTACCTGAACTGTGTATGACCTGGCTTGTCTGACTACCTCCTCTGGTGCTGACTTGTGGCTCTGTCTGGCTATTCTTACGTTTGTTCCTTCTACCTAGCAGACACCCAACCTAGTGCGGACCTGGGGCTCTGGTAGACTAAGCTCTGATACTGACTGCAGGCGTGAGTCAGCTATCATTTTCCCATACTGACTGCAGGTGTGAGTCAGTTCGCTCCATACTGACTGCAGGTGTGAGTCAGAATTCGCTCCCTACTGACTGCAGGTGTGAGTCGGTATGCCCGTTACGTCGGATCAAGATCCTGAGTTCCGTTTCCTCCTCCTGGTTCCTGTTGAGACTACCAGTGGCTAAGGCCTAGTCTCCAGCAGTGTGGTCTAGCTTTACAGCCTATTATTCCTGATAATAGTGCTTGATGGCTGGTAACCCTCTGCTTGTTCCTGTTGTATATATTGTTCTTTCTATCATTTGCTAATAAATTGCATTACGTACTGACTCCTGAACTTCTCCGAGTAACCGTGACAACATTGCCAATGGGAGAGACAATGAATTGGGAACATCAGCCCGCAAGGAAAGACTGTATATCCAATATTGATCTAGATAGATAGATAGATAGATAGATAGATAGATAGATAGATAGATAGATAGATAGATATATTCAATTGAAGGCTGGCACTCACGTCATACAATATAACTTTTTATTATTGTCCAACATTTCGGGCCTGTAGAAATGTGCGCCTCAGGCCAAAATAATTGCCCAACCCTGTTCAACACAGTAGTGCAAATTAATACCAAGTGTGGACATGGGGAGAGGGTAAGCCAACCACAAAGTTAGTCCGAACTCCCAAAGAGTATTTCGTGAAATAATTCGAGAGAGCTTGGTAGGCAGAATGAGAAAGCTGGCATGTGTTTTGGGGCAATGTTGGACACCCATCTAGC
Organism: Rhinophrynus dorsalis; assembly: GCA_037306005.1. NCBI lineage: Eukaryota > Metazoa > Chordata > Amphibia > Anura > Rhinophrynidae > Rhinophrynus > Rhinophrynus dorsalis. Next base: position 178,505,184 of record CM074726.1, read on the forward strand.
ATGCAAAAGGGGTAGTCTTTTAAAAGGTCGCACACAAAAGAGCGTGCGACCATACCTTGCAGTAACCAAGACCAGATAATCTTACACTGCATGAAAGCGCAAGATTCTGAGGTGGCGCTATGAAACATTACAAAGCAGCCTACCCTGATCCAAATGTTGATGTGCACTGCTCTGGTCTCTCTCTCCCTTTCTCTGCATGCTCCGCTCTGTCAGTCTGCATCAGAGAGAGATGGAGTCCGGTGCAGCACTAGATAGTTTATTGCAGGGATAATGGCCTAGGCTCAACAATGTGGAAAACAGATGTGTTGGTAATAAATCATAAACTGGTTCTACTTAGCTTGATTCATTCCATCAGAGACTGGTGCTTGCAGGGATTTTCCCAAAGGACAATGAGCTATTTAGGGTAATTACTTGTGCTTATACATCAGAAACTTTGTAGCTGACAGTAGGTTATAGGGCAAGTCATTTTGGATTGTGTTCTGGTGCTGAAAGGGTTAAAAAAAATTCACATGCAGCTTGAAGAATTAAAGCGGAACTTTCAGATAATCGCCAGTCGCCATGCATTCATTAAACAGATGGTGACTAGCTTGAAAATAGATGTCTTACCGTAAAAAAATACATGTGTCTAAAGGAATGAGCCCGTTTCAGGACTGACGGGCAGGTTAGTGCAGTCTGTGCGCCTGCGCCGTCAGTCCCTTCCGGTGACCATATGGTGCAAAGCAGTCTACTCTATGGAGACCGGGACTTACGGCGCATGCGCACAGACAAGATGTCTGCGCTCTAGCCTGGGTTCCGGTCTCCAAGCGGGACGGATTCCTTTAGGCATCTATTATCTGAAAGTTCCGCTTTAAATGAGCAGATCATGGGAAAGTCCAGTGTATCATTGCACAGAGAAGGGGAGAGCGATCAGGCTATGGGTGTTAATCTTGTTCTTCCAAGTGAACGAGACAGAGAGCTGTCGAAAGTCCACTGTATCATAGGTATTTGATGTCTTTGAATGGTTACTGGAGCCGGTGCTTAGCAAAATTACACATCCTAGTGACATATAATGGTCAATGACACCGCTCCAGCTTACATGCAGGAAGCCTCCTAAAATCACCAAATAGCAATTTTAAAGAAGAAATGAATTCATTATTCCACCTATGCGCTATATAACCTAACTTTTAAGACGAACTTGTGTAGGAGTGATAAATCCCCTTTAAAGGGATAGTAATAAAGTATTACTAATCCCTACAGTAAAGTACTACTAAAAATAAATGTATTGCCCCCAGTGTCATCTCTCAGACCTTTATGGTTTGAGAGATAATCGCTCCTAAAGTTGCCCTCTCCCTCCCCCTTCCCTGTAGTCAGCGTTCTAGCTAACTGCAGGGTAGTAAGTCGTATGACTTTCAGGTGGCTCTGCAGCAGAGCTGCGATTGCGTTAATAAAAAAGAAAACTTTCACTGAAATGGTCTTGTACGTGTGATTGGTTTGTGCTTGGTTTGCACGCACACGTAGAACACCGTTTTAGTGAATTTTTTTTTTATTAACGAGATTACGGCTCTGCTGCAGAGCCACCTGATGATCTAAGACCGGATTTCCCTTCAATCAGCTACAAAGCTGACTTCAGGGAAGGGGGAGGGAGAGGGCAACTTTAGGAGCGATTATCTCTCACACCATAAAGGTTTGAGAGATAACACTGGGGGCAATACGTTTATTTTTAATAGGACTTTAATATAAGGATTAGTGATACTTAAGTATTACTATCCCTTTAAGCATACACTGAGAATATTTTTTTTATAAAACACACCCAAGGGGAGATTTATAAAAACCCTTCTCAGTGTATGTTTTTAGAATTGATGCTAAAATCCACAGTGATAGGTCATACTTATAAAGAAGACAAGTCAAGTTTATAAATATGTGTATCTGACAATACTCTGAGAAAATTTGCACGACAGAAAAGTTTTCGCATACATAGATGTCACTGTATACTTCCATTAAGACAGCGGTTCTCAACCTTTCTAGTGCCGCTACCCTTTAATAAAATTTCCCAAGTTGTGGCGACCCCTAACAGTAAAATTATTTTCGTTGCTCCTTCATCGCTTCAATAATATGGACTATAAAACGTCACATTCTCCCGGAAAGGACTGATGGCGCAGGCACGCAGACTGCACTAACAAGGCCGTCAGTCTCGGAACAGTAAGGATTTCTTTATAATGGAAAAAATTGTACAGTTTCCAGTTTTACAGATTAGAATAGACAATAAAAAAAATTTCTGATGGTTTTAGGCAACCCCTGACAAATTGTCATTCGACCCCCAACAGGGTCGTGACCCACAGGTTGAGAACCACTGCATTAAGAGCAAATTATACCTGGCGTTAGGATTTAATCACTAAAACTGCCATTATTTTTGGCGTAATTAGAATATCTTTATAAATACATTGCAACACAATTTTTATTTGTTCAAAACCATTTCTGTGCTACTTTTCACAAAAAATAATCAATTGACTGGCGTCAGCACTTAATAAAAATGTCTCTAAATATTTATACAGATCCTTATGTCACTTTGAGACAACTTTACAGACTGTTTCTTTACAACTCCAAGGCCTGATCAAATGGGGCTACCCCTTAAGATTAGAGGAAAGGAGGCTTCAACTTCAGCAGAGGAAAGGGTTTTTTTTATAGTAACGTCTACTATATTGTTGAATTCCATGCCCAGGAATGTGGTAATGGCAGATACAATGGATACATTTAAGAGACGATTACATACATTTCTTTCAAGAGGGAACATACAGAGTTATAGTGTATTAGTAGGCAAAACAGGAAGATCAGATAAAGACTAACTCATTTGGCATCAGGAAAGCTTAAATAATTCTTATTTCTTTGGATTATGAGACAAAGGTTGAACTTGATAGTGTCTTCTTCAATCTAATTTACTATGTTACTATGTAACTCCAGTTTTACAAATGTCCCCCAAAGTTCCTGACTGATCAAACCCAATATTGCCTGTGCAATTACCCTGCGGAAGGATAAGGGTATAAGGAATTACCACACAACACCAAATAATTGGGTAAGAACAGGCCATTTATTAAAATGACATAAATAAAATAACATATAACAACCATAATTACCAGCATAGACCTTGCCCCATAAGACCCATACCAAGTATAAAAATTTTACAATTTTACAATTCCCTAGCATGGCCAAAACCAAAACGGGCTCATTCTTAATATAAACCATTATCCCCTTTTTTGTGCCATTAACCAGTTACCCCAATTGTACCAGACCCAGCTAGCTACAATTGGGTAACGTAACCACCTGAGGCATCCACCCGGTGTGAACCGCCCTAGGGTTACCTCCCTAAGGATCCATCCTGAATTCTTTTCCACCACTCAACATACCCCATCCGAGGCAAGGACACCACCGAACACACCACAAAAACCAATACAAACAGGACGGGTGCACAGGTACTTCCTCTCTGCCCTACCTATCCCACAATCCCCTCCTAACCTGACTTCCTGTGACCCTCCCTATCCACAAGCATTCCCTCTGCTAGGGCTCCGGGGGATTTCCAAATCTGAAATTCAGGCTCTCCTCATCTGCAGTAGTAACAAAAGGTTTTAGCATACCTCCCAACATTTCAAATTGCCAAAGAGGGACACTTGTGTTTTAGGGGGGGTTTCTGGGGGCGTGTCTGGTGGGCGGGGCATTACCAGGAATTTTTAAGCTATTTTATAACCTATCGTCACCTCTTTGTGTAACCTAATAAATGATTTAGAACAAGACCAAAGTATTTTATTTACACAGACTAATTTATAAACACATATACTGACATTTAAACAAACAATAATGTGAGTTTTATTGCTGTAGAGCAATATGATACACTTGTATACACACCACACAGTCTGATCTCCTAAAAAGAGGGACATCAGGGTGGAAAAGAGGGACAGAGGGATTTAGGTCTAAAAGAGGGACTGTCCCTCCTAAAGAGGGACACTTGGGAGGTATGTTTTAGCAGTTATGAAGTGTGTCCCAGCAAAGTAATGTGTTCTACACCTCTCCAGCATTCAAGGGGTTAAAAGCACAGTTTCAATCAATAGGGATGTTTCGTTGTCCCCTATGGTGGAGTTGGTTTGTTCCAGTTCTGCTTAGTACATCAGTAAGTATTTACCACTGAGTTACAGGACTAGATGGAATACACGGCCACTCTTTTTCAGCTACTGTTCCTTTAATTGCTCCAAAAAGTATTCCTTTTAGAGTTGATAGGTGATATCAGCTTTCTCTGACGCTGAAATGAATTCACAGCTTGTGATCTGATTGGCTGGCAAAAGCAAGAACCAATCAGAACACAGCTGGGAATTCCAAATGATGTCATCGACAGAAAAAAAAAATTAAGAAAATGGGCAAAGAACTGGAATCCCCATCCTTGTATATGATGACAAAACAGAATAGGAATGAGAGAACAATTTATATCAATGGTGGAATTCTATGTCAAATATCCGTCCTGGAGCAAACCAACTGTACAGTAGGAGCATACCTGGGAACAGTATCCTACTCCGATGGCTACCCCTACACAGCAAGCATCCTTATGGCAAGCTTTCAGCTTCTGAGGCATCAAAATGGTGCCCTCTACATGTCATTGATCAGAATGTCACCAGATTAGTAACTGCTGAGTTACTCTCTGTTAGGTTAGGGGCAGTTAGGTTACTATCTGTTACATTAGGGTCATTTTGGTTACTCTCTGTTAGATTAGGGTCAGTTAGGTTACTATCTGTTACATTAGGGTCATTTGGGTTACTCTCTGTTAGATTAGGGTCAGTTAGGTCACTATCTGTTAGGTTAGTGTCAGTTAGGTCACTATCTGTTAGGTTAGTGTCAATTAGATTAGTGCCAGTTAGGTTAGTGTCAGTTAGGTTAGTGTCAGGTTACTATCTGTTAGATTATTGTCAGTTGGATTAGTATTTGTTAGATTACTGTCACTTAGGTTACTATCTGTTAGATTAGTGTCAGGTTACTATCTGTTAGGTTAGGGTCAGTTAGGTTACTATCTGTTAGGTTAGTATCTGTTAGGTTAGGGTCAGTTAGGTTACTATCTGTTAGGTTAGTATCTGTTAGGTTAGTGTCAGTTAGGTTAGTATCTGTTAGGTTAGTATCTGTTAGGTTAGTATCTGTTAGGTTAGTGTCAGTTAGGTTAGTATCTGTTAGGTTAAGGTCAGTTAGGTTACTATCTGTTAGGTTAGTATCTGTTAGGTTAGTGTCAGTTAGGTTAGTATCTGTTAGGTTAAGGTCAGTTAGGTTACTATCTGTTAGGTTAGTATCTGTTAGGTTAGTGTCAGTTAGGTTAGTATCTGTTAGGTTAAGGTCAGTTAGGTTACTATCTGTTAGATTAGTGTCAGTTAGGTCACTATCTGTTAGATTAGTGTCAGTTAGGTTACTATCTGTTAGATTAGTGTCAGTTAGGTCACTATCTGTTAGATTAGTGTCAGTTAGGTTACTATCTGTTAGATTAGTGTCAGTTAGGTCACTATCTGTTAGATTAGTGTCAGTTAGGTCACTATCTGTTAGATTAGTGTCAGTTAGGTTAGTATCTGTTAGATTATTGTCAGTTAGGTTAGTATCTATTAGGTTAGTGTCAGTTAGGTCACTATCTGTTAGATTAGTGTCAGTTAGGTTAGTATCTGTTAGGTTAAGGTCAGTTAGGTTACTATCTGTTAGATTATTGTCAGTTAGGTTAGTATCTATTAGGTTAGGGTCAGTTAGGTTACTATCTGTTAGATTAGTGTCAGTTAGGTTAGGGTCAATTAGGTTAGTATCTGTTAGGTTAGGGTCAGTTACTTTAATATCTGTTATGTTAGGGTCAGATAGGTTACTACCTGTTACGTTATGTTAGGATCAGTGTCTACTATCTGCTAGGTTAGGGTCAGTTAGGTTAGTATCTGTTAGGTTAGAGTCAGTTAGGTTAGTATCTGTTAGGTTAGGGGTCAGATAGGTTATGTTAGGATGAGTGTCTGTTAGTATCTGTCTCTGTTAGGTTTAGCGGTTGTTAGGTTCGAGTACCTTTCTACATTTTACAGGCAATATTTTAAATATGTCCTTTTCACACCGGCAACATTGGTTTAGGTTAGTTTAGAGTACCGTTAGGGTTTGGTCACTTAGGCTACTATGTGCTAGGTTAGGTTAGGGTCAGTTAGGTCACTATCTGTTAGGTTAGGGTCAGTAAGATTAGTACCTGTTAGGTTAGGGTCAGATAGGTTATGTTGGGATCTGTGTCAGTATCTGCCTCTGTTAGGTTTAGGGATTGGTTTAGGTTAGTTTAGAGTACAGTTAGGGTTTGGTCACTTAGGCTACTTTGTGTTAGGGTCAGTTAGGTCACTATCTGTTAAGTTAGGGTCAGTTAGGTCACTATCTGATAGGTTAGGGTCAGTTAGGTTAGTGTCTGTTAGGTTAGGATCAGTTACGTTAGTAGCTGTTAGGGTAGGGTCAGTTAGGTTAGTATCTGTTAGGTTAGGATCAGTTACGTTAGTAGCTGTTAGGGTAGGGTCAGTTAGGTTAGTATCTGTTAGGTTAGGGTCAGTTAGGTTAGTATCTGTTAGGTTAGGGGTAGATAGACTATGTTAGGATGAGTGTCTGTTAGTATCTGTCTCTGTTAGGTTTAGCGGTTGTTAGGTTCGAGTACCTTTCTACACTTTACAGGCAATATTTTAAATATGCCCTTTTCACGACGACAACATTTCTAAGTCGATATTTTGACACACTTTATTACAAGTGATACATTTCTGTAGTAATTCCCTGGGAACTCTCTGGATCTGCCCTGGACACACCCAGTTTTAGCGTTAACTACCGGGTCGCTGGGGAAAGAGGCTGATCTCCTGCCTTGGTGAGTTTCCTATGTAAATCATCCCACTTCTCATCGTTCCACCTACTTCCCACCATGTTCCACCCACTTCCCACCCATTCTAGAATAAAACCCCACCCTTTCTAATCTCAATCCCAAAACTAAGCCCCGCCTACTTTATGCCCCAATTCATGTCACTTAGACACTCCAATTCCAACAAGTTCAGCCCTCTCTGGGGTCTTAAATAAGAAAGTTCCCAGGAATACGTAGAGGAATGGGCGGACAAAAAAAAAAACCAAAATTCCCATTAATTTAAATGAGACTTAGAACCTCCCAAATGCTACAGAAATCCCCCATATATTAAGGGTGTTAACAATCCTTAATCATTATAAATTTGTATCTAACATAGTAACATAGTAAATTAGGTTGAAAAAAGACACAAGTCCATCAAGTTCAACCTTCGCCTCATACCTCAGTAACTAAGAATTTTATAGCTTTCCTGCTACCAATTAAATTAGTCTTTATCAGACCTTCCTGATCAGCCTACTGATAAACAGTATAACTCTGTATGTTCCCTTTTGAAAGAAATGTATCTAATCTTCTCTTAAATGTATCCATTGTAGCTGCCATAACCACCTCCCTGGGCAATGAATTCCACAATTTAACAGACCTTACTGTAAAAAAACCCTTCCTCTGCTGAAGTTTAAACCTCCTTTCCTCTAATCTCAAGGGGTGTCCCCTGGTCACCTGATCAGGCCTTGGAATAAATAGCTCACCGCAGAGATCCTTGTATTGACCTCTCTTATACTTGTACAATGTGATAAGGTCTCCTCTTAGGCGTCTTTTCTCTAGAGTAAATAAACCAGGTTTGTCTAGTCGTTCCTCATATGTCAAGTCCTCCATTCCCTTAATTAATTTTGTTGCTCTCTGCTGTACCCTCTCTAGTTCTAGTATATCCTTTTTCAGAACCGGTGCCCAAAATTGCACTGCATACTCAAGGTGAGGTCTTACCAATGATTTGTACAATGGCAAAATAATGTTATACACTCTTGCTTCGATACCTCTTTTTATGCAAGACAGGACTTTGTTTGCCTTTGCTACTGCTGTTTGACACTGGTCACTGTTTCCAAGTTTGTAGTTGACAAGGATACCCAGGTTTTTTTCTAGCAACGAGTCACCTAAAATTATTCCATTAAGTTTATAAGTAGCCTTGGGATTGTTTCCTCCCAAATGCATGACTTTACACTTCCCCACATTAAACTTCATATTCCACATGATTGCCCAATCTGACATTGTATGTAAATCCCTTCCCTCCTGCAGTCAGATGATTTGCTCCAGAGTCATTTTTTTTATGCACAAGTGTTCTCTTTCCTAAAACAATGAATTATGATTTGGAACTATCTCTGTGTTAAAGGGATAATAATGTTTCACAATAACAGCAGCTCCAATTAATCTTAATAGTATTTCAGCCATAGAGAGTGTTATTTCAATACGGTCAGAGTTGTAGTTCAACAGTAATTGAATGATAAAGTATCCACCTCCCGCCCCTTTTACCTAGTGTAAGCCACCTCCCCTCAGATGTGGAATCTGGTCTCTTGACTGGACAGATCACAACAAGGGACAATCTTCTTACTGTGATCATAAGGAAAACCCTGCCCACTTGACAGGTTTTTCGGGTTTTCGCTTATGCTCACTGAAGACTGTCCCTCTCTGCGATCCATCCGGACAGTCTTGCTGCTCTCAGCTGAGCAGTGTTACATCAGTAAAAGGGGCGGGAGGGGGATACTTTATCAATCAATTACTCTTGAACTACAACTCTGACAGTACTGAAACAACACTCTCCATGGCCTAAATACTATGAAGATTAATTGGAGCTGTTTTTATTATGAAACATTACTATCCGTTTAAGATCATTTCTTCTATACAGGGTGGGCTTGGGCAAATGCTTAGAGCTATTATGTATGATTGAAGTCGGCAGCCAGAAAATGCACATTTGTAACCTACATTAAAAGTTGTCTATAGCTTTCTATAGCCAAAATACTATTAGGTGCTTAATTTGAAATATAATTAAGGTTTCATTTTTATTCTTCGCCCCTTTGTGATGATGTCACTTCCCTTCTTTGCCCGACACTGTATGTAAATAAGCTTATTTGCATACAGTTCCCACAGAAAAATAGGAAGTGACGTCATCACGACGGGGTGTGAAAAATAAAAATGAGACACTAAAAAGTATCTGTCACCCCCAGTATTAGCATCCATCTTGATAGGATTTGCATAAATTTTCCTCGCGGTTACGTTACTCCACCCCTTTGTGGAAGCTGAGTATGTTAGGATGAAGTAAGAGAAGGAGCAAGGCAATTTCAGGACAGGCAAGTAAGTAATTATGCAGGCTGGACCACACAGGTCAGCTCTGTTGAGGTTAACTCTTTAACCCCTTAAGGACCAGCGCGCACATGCACGGCCGGCACTGGCGGACCACGGGGCATTTTTTTTTTATTAGTGCTTCTGGTTCAGGACTTCCGGAGCGGCGTGCAGCCGCGACGGGAGCCCTGAATTCCATGCCGTGCCAGGACCGTCATTGGTCCTTAAGTGCCGGACCGCCGTGATGGTCCTGGCACGGCAGTGGTCCTTAAGGGGTTAAAGACCAGAGGGATGGGCGTCAGATTGCACAGCAATGCATTGTACATCCATCTGGTATTTAAGGAGTTAAAAAGTCCCTAATTCCTTACAAAAATTACTAAAACCATTCCATTGATTGAAAAGCAAAATTCATAAGGAACAGGCACCTTATATGCTGAAAGATGGTGACTCCTCCACTTTAAATTTTGTTTAACCCTTTGAGTGCCAGAGGGGTACGCAACGCAATGCGTTCCGTACCCCTCTGGCACTCAAAGGGTTAAAAGTATGCGTTCTGGTGAGTGTACGGTAAAGAAAAGGGTTTTTTTTTTTTTTTTTTTACATAGACTTAAAATATACGACTTAACTTTGGGGCACAGTTGACTGGGTAACAATAGGTTAATCACATCACTAAATACATTGTAGGGACATAAATAAACGTCAGTGTTTGTGTGGGATACCGAAATTCAGCCACAGGCTTACAAACTAATCTGTAGTGTTTACATGGAAATACAGATATATTTCACACACTGCTGGCATCATCCTACTTTGTCTTGGCGTGCTACCATTTCAAGCATAAATAGGACTTGTATTTAAAGGGACAGTAATACTTAGTTGTATCTTTATTTTATTTTGTAGGCATTAAAAAAACATGAAGAACAATATAAGTCTTATCTCTCAAACCTTTATGGTTTGAGAGTTATTCACAAGCAGTTTCCCCTCCCGCCCCTTTTACCTAGTGTAAGCCATCTCTTCTCAGATGTGGAATCCAGTCCATAGACCAGACAGATAACATCAGGGGACAATCTTCTTCCTATGAGAACAATGAAAACCCTGCCCCCCTTGACAAGTTTTTCAGGTTTTTCCCTTATCTTAATTGAAGATTGTCCCTCTCTGCAGTCTACCTGGGCACCTCCCTTCTGATCTGGCTGAACAGTGTTACATCAGTAAAAGGGGCGGGAGGGGGATACTTTGTCATTGAATTACTCTTGAACTACAACTCTGACCGAATTGAAATAACACTCTCCAAAGTCCAAATACTATAATGATTAATTAGAGCTGCTTTTATTATGAAACATTACTATCCTTTTAAGAGAGAGACTGAGGGAGAGAGATGGGCTTAGGAATATGAGAGAATATTGGGAAATATGGATGGCAGGTGGATATAATTGGGGGAATGTACTACATAGATTCCAATGCAATCGATTTTTAGTCCCTACACCTGCTTAACAACAATTTATTGAACTGGAAAAAATGCAGAGACGTGCAATAAAACTGATAAAGGGATTGGAGGATCTGAGTTATAAAGAGAGACTAGTCAAACTGGATTTGTTTACATTGGAGAAGAGACGTCTAAGGGGTGATATGATTAACATTTACACATATATTCAAATTATATTTAACTATTTACTCAAAGACCTGAGCTAAGAACGAGAGGTCATCCATTAAGACTAGAGGAAAGGTGGTTTGACTAAAACAAAGACAAGGGACTTTTTACAGAAAGGGCAGTAAAGTTATGAAATCCTTTGCCTAGGGATGCTGTGCTTGCAGATAATATAAGTGCTTTAAAAAAGTAATAGGTACCATTCAGCTCAGAACAATATTGAAAATTATGGAAGCTGGTTTTAAAGCAGATAAGATGTTGAACCAGGGAAATATCCAACCTCCATATCCAGTCAGCAAGGAATTTTTTTAACCCCTTAACGACCCTTGACAGTCATAGTACATCATGGGTAGATCTGACTTAACGACCCATGACGTACTATGACCGTCATGGAATTCTGGGATTACCCCGCGGATGCACGCCATTCGGGGAGTCCGGAATCCAAATAAAAAACAAAATGCTCCGTGGGCCTTTAGTGACCGTAACGCGTCCCCACGGCCGGTCGTTAAGGGGTTAAACACTTGAGGATTTATTGGACATCACTTCAATGTTTTGTTGTTTTTTGTTTTTTTTTGCCTTCCGCTGGATCAATAGGGGTTATATGGCATGGGCTAAACTTGATAGATACAGGTATTTTTTCAGCCTTATCAACTGTGTTTCTATGGGGGAGATACGTATATAAAAAAAGTGATCATTTTTGTGAACGGATCCTTAAAATGTCCTTATTCTGGGTGTTGGTATTTATAAAGTATTCTAGTTACATTTTTAAATGTGGTGACTGTAAAGAATAAGAACAGATCAGACATTGCCTTAAATATTTGGTGTAAATTTTGTCGCTAAATTGTCACAAATTTCTTTATAAATTCGCTGAGCCACTTTTTACAAACTTCCTTACTATATTTTATTTAAAAAAAACATATTATATGGCGTTATGTCCTCCTAAACTTCCTAAATACTTTTATAACTACCAGCGACAATCTTACAGCCATTTTAATACTTCTCATCCATTAACTCCACTTTTATAAATCTCCTTGTCATCACCGCTGTGGTTTCTCCGCCCTCCTCTTTCTGATTGGTAGCTTCTAATTTAAGAACTGCTACTTTCTGGCTTCCTGCGCTTGATCATAGAGCTACACCATGTTCCAGCATTCCTGATCTCCGCTGAACTTCTCCTGTTATGACCTTTGGCTTGATACCGACTAACAACTTAGATTCTTCCTTACTACCTTTACTGGTTGTCAACGACCCGGCTAGTACTCTGACCAAGTCTCATCTTCTGTCCTCCCGGCTCGACCCTGGCTTGTGACCTCGACTATTCTCCTCAGGTTCATCTGCTAGCTCAGCGACTGAGCTCTGGCTGAACTCTCCGTCTTCCTTACTAAATCTTTACAACGGCAGACCGATCTCGTGCGGGATAGATCCCAGCCATTCTACTGTTGTACCTTCGACTACCTCCAGACTTCCAGTCGAACGCCAAGGAACCAGTAATTTGGGTTCCAGTCACCACAGCTGGTTGATCTCCGACTAGGCCTGGCAGTCCGAGAATGGCTGGTCGGATAGATCCCAGCCACTCAACCTGTAATACCCTCAACTACCACCAGACTTCCAGTCAAATGCTGAGGAGCCAGTAACTTGGGTTTCAGTCCCCATGGCAGGTTGATCTCTGACTGGGTCTGGCAGTCCGAGAACGGCAGGTTGGATAGAGCCCAGCCACTCGACTGCAATACCTCCGTCTACCACCAGACTTCAAGTCGAACCCCGAGGAGCCGGTAACTTGGATTCCAGTTCCCGCGACAGGTTGGTCTCTGATTGGGCCTGGCAGTCCAAGAACGGCTGGTCGGATAGATCCCAGCCAGTCTGCTGTAATACCTCCGACCACCTTCAAACCTCCAGTCAGACACTGAGGAGTTGACAACCTTCGATGTCGACTACTAACTAAACCAGGAGACCAGCACTTTCAGTCATAACCTTTTAGTGCTACCTCGCAGTCTTACGACTTTCCTTCATCCAACCTCCTGTTTCAGAATTAGACAGCTAGTTTCGACTACAACAGACCAGAGACTATAGCCTCTACAGCTTGTTCTTGACTTCACACTTCACCTGTATTTGAGGCTCTGCATGAAAGGTCCTAACTCTTCCCAGTCCAGGTTACACTCCCCCAATGCGACATGTTACTAAGCTACATATTAAAAAACTTCCCTTAATACCTCTTGCACCAAGAAGGTGGCAATGGAACAGACTAAGGATGATTCTTCTTCACTTTTTTAAAGGGATAGTAATGTTTCATAATAAAAGCAGCCCTAATTAATCATCATAGTATTTGGACTTTGTAGAGTGTTATTTCAATTCTGTCACAGTTGTAGTTCAAGAGTAATTCAATGACAAAGTGTCCCTCTCCTGTCCCTTTTACTGATGTAACACTGCTCAGCCAGATCAGAAGGGAGGTGCCCAGGTAGATTGCAGAGAGGGACAATCTTCAATTAAGATAAGGGAAAAAGCTGAAAAGCTTGTCAAGGGGGGCAGGGCTTTCATTGTTCTCATAGGAAGAAGATTGTCCCCTGCTGTTATCTGTCTGGTCTATGGACTGCATTCCACATCTGAGAAGGGATGGCTTACACTAGGTAAAAGGGGAGGGAGGGGGAAACTTTGCTTGTGAATATCTCTCAAACCATAAAGGTTTGAGAGATAAATCTTATATTGTTCTTCATGTTTTTTTAATGCCTACAAAATAAAATAAAGATAAAACGAATTATTAGTATCCATGTAATGCTATATATAAGTAAGGTGTAGTGCAGAGGGGATGAAACTGATTTCATAAGGGGTGAGAGGGTGCAGGTATTTGGGTTATCTCTGACTATGCAGAGGTGTTGCAGTCCCAATGACTGATGATTGCAGCACTTGTGAATAATCAGGGATAGTCCAAAATCCTGCACTGTCTCTGCCCATTAGTAATGCAGGTTGGCACCCCTGATACAGAGAAAATGTACAATTTATTGCCATTTTGCTGCACACTCAATGAGTCTGGAGCCGGGGAGGACTGGCAACTTTTGGCCTGGGGGGGGCAAGTACAATCAATCAGCCCATTTCTACTATCGCTCCAGCCCATTATCCCAGATCGCCCCCTTTTGTTAATGTTTTAGCCGACATTAATGTTATGAAGTAAGGCAAGGGATACTACAGAGCTTATTATTGAACTGTTGGTACATTAGTGATATCACAGAGATTACAAATAAAATGAAGCTACACTACTAGTTTATCTCCTTAAAGGGATAGTAATGTTTCATAATAAAAGCAGCTCTAATTAATCGTCATAGTATTTGGACTTTGGAGAGAGTGTTATTTCAATTCTGTCAGAGTTGTAGTTCAAGAGTAATTCAATGACAAAGTATCCCTCTCCCACCCCTTTTACTGACGTAACACTGCTCAGCCAGATCAGAAGGGAGGTGCCCAGGTAGACTGCAAAGAGGGACAATCTTCAATTAAGATAAGGAAAAACCTGAAAAACTTGTCAAGGGGGGCAGGGCTTTCATTGTTCTCATAGGAAGAAGGTTGTCCCCTTCTGTTAAAACATATTATAACACAAAGTATTACTATCCCTTTAAACTGTATTTACTCCATTTACAGCAGCAAGAGGTAAATTGAGTGAGTAGGTAGCCTACTGGATCATACTTATTACTAGCCCATGGGACAATTGGCCCCCAGGTCAGCCCTCTCCTGGCTGGCGCATGGGGGTTGCTGACATTAACATCCTAACGATGACGGAGATTGTGCTCTGGTATTCACAACACCGTTCATAATCTGTACCGTCTAGTAGATGCAGTAGATTGCCAAATAGGTAGAGTAGGCAACTTCCTAGAGTGCCAAATGTTGAGGGGCAGTGCCTCACCTCTGCAGGCCACACCCACATTCTGAATTGTGGGTGTGACCAGTGCAATGTGCAATGTCCATGCATCTTTTTATATCTCCCTTTACGGGCTGTTATTTAAGCCCTTGTAGAGAGGTCTCCAATGCATTGTGAAGCAGTGCGTTGGAGATCTCTCTGGAAACCAAGGGGTTAAATTTTATTTTTTGTCCCTTCTTATGGGCCATGGGTATTTTCTGTGCCAGGAAACAGTGGATGGGACTGGGGGTGGGGTCATGTGAGAAGTGTGGGTGTGGCCTAGAGTGCCTTGCCTAGGGAGCCTGGAATGTAAATCCGGCTCTGAGCGGAGTTACACTGGGGAATTCACACATTTGCACCAATGACTAATACTTTATAATATCTAGATAAAATTTAAAGTGATAGTAATGTCTATGTAAAATTAGTTGCCCAAGTCTTCTGTATGGTAAAAGGAGCAGATTGCGCTATGTCTAAGTGCTTACTTCTTTGTAGATCAAACATTATGAAGCATTGAAGATCCACCGCCCGCCGCTTTCTGGCCGCCTCCCATGGAATCTGAGATTGGGTCGTGCGACTCGATGGCTGCAGCTCGGTACATACTTCATTAACTATAAGGGAAATCGTGCCCCCTTGATGAAGGAGGACAGCATTTCCCTTTGCTTTCTGAAGTCTGTCTGTTGCTCAGTGGCGTAACTATAGGGGTCGCCCGGCCACCCCCTGCGAACCCTCCACCTGGCGCCCGCAATCTCCCTCTGGCGCTCTAGTAATGCAGAGCGCTGGGAGATGACATCATCTAGTAATGCAGAGCGCTGGGAGATGACATCATCTCCCAGTGCTCTGCATTATAGAAGAGGACCGCATGGGAGCTCAACCCATCAGTCTGTCTCTACTGGTAGGAGATGGGGGCATTGTGGAGGGCCCGGGGGCCAATGTGGTCGGGGGGGTCCCATGGCACTTCTTGCACCAGGGCCCAGAGGGTTCTCGTTACGCCTCTGCCGTTGCTGCAGTCGTCCCGACCAACCTGCATCTTCAGCGTGATGTGGGGAGAAGGGGCGGGCGGTGGATCTTCAGTGGTTCATAACTTTTGACTTACAAAGAGCTAAGCGCTTAGACATAGCGCAGTCTGTTCCTTTTACTATACAGAAGACTCGGGCAACTAATTTTATATAGATATTACTATCACTTTAAGCAGGAGCATAATTGCAGGGGATTGCAGATCAATGCATTGTGCACCCGTCTGGCACTCAAAGGGTTAACCTTTTAAGTGCCGGAGGGGGTACGCAACGGTACCTCTCCAAAACTCAAAATATTAAAGATTATAATTCTTCCTTCTGAAATATAAAAGCGTAGAAATTCAGGGTTATAGTTTGCCGAGCTTTAAAGGGATAGTAATACTTCGTTTTAACTTTATTTTATTTTGTAGGCATTAAAAAAAACATGAAGAACGATATAAGTCTTATCTCTCAAACCTTTATGGTTTATGAGATATTCACAAGCAAAGTTTCCCCTCCCGCCCCTTTTACCTAGTGTAAGCCATCTCTTCTCAGATGTGGAATCCAGTCCATAGACCAGACAGATAACAGCAGGGGACAATCTTCTTCCTATGAGAACAATGAAAGCCCTGCCCCCCTTGACAGGTTTTTCAGGTTTTTCCCTTATCTTAATTGAAGATTGTCCCTCTCTGCAGTCTACCTGGGCACCTCCCTTCTGATCTGGCTGAACGGGGGGGGATACTTTGCTTGTGAATATCTCTTAAACCATAAAGGTTTGAGAGATAAGACTTATAGCGTTCTTCATGTTTTTTTAATGCCTACAAAATAAAATAAAGATAAAACGAAGTATTACTATCCCTTTAACTCTCTCCCTCCCCACCCCATGCTTTGTTGCTGACAAAAAATGAGAATGCATATAATTATCCCTTTGAGTGCCAGAGGGGTGTGTGAAACGCACTCT
The DNA here is from genome assembly GCA_037306005.1 of Rhinophrynus dorsalis. Classification (NCBI taxonomy): domain Eukaryota; kingdom Metazoa; phylum Chordata; class Amphibia; order Anura; family Rhinophrynidae; genus Rhinophrynus; species Rhinophrynus dorsalis. Next base: position 178,521,831 of record CM074726.1, read on the forward strand.
TTTGCAATATATTGCACACCCCTCTGGCACTCGATTGGTTAAAGGAGTGTACAGAGGATAAGGGTGCGGGTAGCATTAGTATTTGACAAACTACATGTCTGCATTTCTATACTTTTGTACTTTTGAGTCAGAACTTTCATGTTGGCTTTGACGTAAGTTTTTTCACCTTTCATTTCACCTTTTATTTTTATCTAATATTGCTTGGCTTGAGCAAAATACACATACAGAATGTGGGAGGCTTCTGGGAATGAACAACAGCACAATGGCCTGTTCTACAGCTAGTCACCGCCCAGAAGTATCACGTTTTAGCCAGGGCCGGATTTACATCTCAGGAGCCTGTAGGCACAGAAATCTGAAGCGCCCCCCCCCCCGTTGGCCATCTCCGATGGACACCTCCACAATACTCCTAACCTCCACATTACCCCCCATCTTCATATTGCCCCCATCAGCTCCAACTTGCCCCCACATTGCCCCCATAATTTCCACATTGCCCCCATCATCTCCATATTGCCCCTATCAGCTCCAGCTTGCCCCATCAGTTCCAACTTGTCCTCACATACCCTTGTTTTGCTCTGGGGAATTAACCCTAAAACATTTTTTTTTACATTTTAAATTACTATCCCATTGGGTACTTCTAGCATTAATAACATCTAAAAAGCAATAACACCAATAAATATTATAATCAGACAATAAAGTAACTGAGGGGCTGTCATTACAGAACTGTTAACAACAGAGTTACTGATACAATGAAGTGCAATGCATTACAGAAGGAATGTGCATTCTCTGGCCCTCCAACTGTTGTTGGACCCTAACTCATATCAGCCTCATTCTGTCACTATTCAATAACAGATGAAGAGCATCAGATTTCCACTTCTTTAAGGGCTCGTGTGAACAAATAAGTTAAATAATTCAATTCCCCATTACTTATTTCCCTACCAAATCATCCTCATGCTAGCCCAGCAGAGAAGCGCTTTGTCCCATCTATATACACCAGCACATACCTCAGGCTGCCAGGTACTCTATTTGAAGGGGCAGCTTCTCCAAGATCAGCACTGACTCGAAGGCGTCATGCATGGCTGGTGTGGCCTGCAAGCCTCTGTCACACCACGGCCTTTCCTTCAGCACCGGCCAGTGGCCGGGACCCAGAGTCCACCAATGGGGGCGCTACAGCGAAACCAGGGCCCAGGAATGCAGAACAAGAATCAGCACCATAGAGCCCCCAGCTGGCTTACAGGGACCGTTTTGTTTCTTCCGGGATCTAGCCACCTCCCCAAGCCTCTCAATCCTGCCCATCAGGGAGGGAATAGGGAGTGACACTGTACAGCTTGCAAAATCATTCATGCCAGGGCAGCGCCAGTGCCAGCGAGGTGGCTACTTTTTTTTTTTTTTTTCATTAAAAAAAAAGAAAAAAAAAAAAGAAAAAAAGATTAAAAAAAAAATAAAATCACAATGGCAGGCGCCCCTCGGTGGCGTGCGCCTGTAGGCAGGTGCCTACTTTGCCTAATGGCAAATCCGGCCCTGGTTTTAGCTCTCTAGTGACATTACAGAGGAGAAATTTCCACACACATATTAGACTAATCCTGCCCAAAAGTGCTGTCCAGTTCCAAAATGACAGGCAAGAGTCCCCTGCACGGGAACACCAGCTAACCCCCGACGTACGTTTCGGCCTAGTTGGGCCTCGTCAGGAGGGTGCAGCTGGATTCTTTAGGCACTGAGAGCAAGGGATCCACGTCTGGATTACCCTTCACTCTTAGGGAGACCCCCTAAGAGTATTCAAAATAAACATACAAAGTGTGAGAGGCTTCTGGGGAAGAACAACAGCACAATGGCCTGTTCTACAGCTACTCACCTCCCAGAAGCATCACGTTTTAGCTCTCTAATGCCATTACAGAGGAGAAGTTTCCACATACATATTATACTAATCCCGCCCAAAAGGGCGGTCCAGTTCTAAAATGACAGGCAATTCCCCCCTGCACGGGAACAGCAGCTAACCCCGATGTACGTTTCGGCCTAGTTGGGCATCGTCAGTAGGGTGCAGCTAGATTCCCTACGCCGTAGGACAGGCCATTGTGCTGTTGTTCTTCCTCAGAAGCCTCTCACATGTTGTATGTTATTTTGAATACTCTTAGGGGTCTCCCTAAGTGTGAAGGGTAATCCAGACGTGGACCCCTTGCTCTCAGTGCCTAGGGAATCTAGCTCCACTCTCCTGACGAGGCCCAACTAGGCCGAAACATGCGTCGGGGGTTAGCTGGTGTTCCCGGGTAGGGAGGACTTGCCCTTCATTTTGGAACTGGACTGCCCTTTTTGGGCGGGATTAGTCTAATATGTATGTGGAAATTTCTCCTCTGTAATGGCACTAGAGACCTAAATGTGATGCTTGTGAGCGGTGACTAGCCGTAGAACAGGACATTGTGCTGTTGTGCATCCTCAGAAGCCTCTCTATATAAGAGAAAGCATCATGTGACCAAAAAACTTGTCCAAAGCCTAACACACCCAGGGTTGGCAGTAAGGAGGGGATATTCATCTCTCCTCCTCCCTACTGCCAATCCAGGAGATACAGAGGGGAGTGAATTTGACAGCAGTGGGCAGTGCTCTGCAAGGAGTTAGCCCTCCCTCAGCTTCCACCTCAACAAAAAAAAAACTATGGCTGACAAACGCATACACACATACATATATACATACATACATGTAGCCCCCTGGATATTTTCTGTTGTGGGTCTCCTAGGGAATTAGAAGCACTTACTAGGCTGTTTAGAACTGAGTGGTTGTGCTCAGGATGTGAAAAGGAGGCTTGGATTTCAGGAAACTGAATGAACATGCTCACAACATGAAAAAGAGGCTTTTAATACAAGGAACTGAATGAATAAGCTCAGAACATGAAAAAGACGCTTGGAAAACAAGAAAGTTACTGACCAGATGTACAACAAACACAGGTACACACACACACACACACACACACACACACAGCCCTCACCTGAGCCTCTTCTATGCCCAAATGTCCGCCTGCTCCACACACACACACACACACACAGTGCCCTCACCTTAAGCCTTTGAGTGCCAGAGGGGTACTCAACGCATTGCTCTGCAATGCATTGTGTACCCCTCTGGCACTCAAAGGGTTAATTTCTCCTGTTAACCCTTTTAGTGCCAGAGGAGTACGCAATGCATTCTTTGCAATGCGTTGCAAACCAGTCTGGCACTCAAAGGGTAAAACCCTTATAGACTCTTAACCTGCAGGGAAGTAATGTACAAGGGAGGGAGGGGTGTTGGACGCCTATACTACTAAGTTAACCCTTGGAGTGCCAGAGGGGTATGCAAAACATTGCTTTGCAATGCGTTGAGAAACCCTCTGCCACTCAAAGGGTTAAAGGGCTAGTCATACTTCTATTAAAGTTTATTCCAATTCTTTATATTTTTTTTACATTTAGCGCTATATTTAATACTTACAGTGCTGTGGTTCAAACGCTATTCAAGCCAAAAGGATCCCGCTCCTGGCCATTTCCATGCGTCACTCAGCCTCTCAGTCTGGTCCAGATGGAAAGCGGCGAGGGACAATCTTCAGTAATCATACCTACTGGGAGGAGGCCAGAAGGGGCGGGAGGGGGATCCTTTTGGCTTCAATAGTATTTGAACTACAACACTGTATGTAATTAAATATAGTGCAATGTTAAAAAAAAAATAAAAAGAGGATTCAGAGATAAACTAAAGTATTACTATCGCTTTAAAGGGGAACATTCACCTGAAAAAAAAATTGGAGCGCTGGTTATAAGTCCTAAAGCAATACCAGCGCTGGGTTTTATTTTACATCTACTGACCTGTGAGCCGAGATATGAATGTTTGAAAAGTGCCACTTCCGCATACTGCGGCACCCTGTACCTGCGGCACGGAGCAGCAGGACTTCCCACTTCGCTCCCAGAAGCCCCAGTGAGCGCGTTCTCGCTTCACCTCGGAGCTCTATTGTGTTGGGCTAACGTTACATCCGGCTTAGTTTGAGATGCTACGGGGGCTTCTGGGAGCGAAGTGGGAAGTCCTACTGCTCCGTGCCGCAGGTACAGGGTGCCGCAGTATGCGGAAGTGCCACTTTTCAAACATTCATATCTCGGCTCACAGGTCAGTAGATTTAAAATAAAACCCAGCTAGGGTTGCCACCCAGCCGGTATTTTACCGGCAGGCCGGTAAAAAATTGGCTCCTGTCCAATGTTAAGTCTATGGAGGGAATGCCATGGCCGGTATTTTTTTGTAGAAAAGGTGGCAACCCTAAACCCAGCGCTGGTATTGCTTTAGGACTTATAACCAGCGCTCCAATTTTTTTTTCAGGTGAATGTTCCCCTTTAAAACATTTTATATTCTTGACTTTTTCCAGTGTGACAATGTTGGGCTTTTTTGGAGCCTTTTTTTTTTTTTTTTTTTTTGACATGGACAGTGGATGGGCGGATCTCTGGTCTTTCCTCAACTCACAGACACTCAGCACTGCCTCTCCACAGCTGATACCCCTGTCAGCCCCTAGGCTCAGGCCTGCTCCCTCAGAATCAACAGATCTGGACATTGCGACCCACATTGTGGGGAGAAGAGTGTCTCCGTTGTCCTGGGGACAATAATGTGGGGCACTGAATCTACATCAGTGGTTCTCAACCCGTGCCCTCAGTGGCTACTAACAGGCCAGGATTCTAGAATTTCCTTTTAAGAGCACAGGTGAGTTAATCAATACAACTGAGCCTCTGATCACCACACTTGTGTTCTATCAGGGAAATTCCTAAGTCCTGGCCTGTTAGTGGCCACTGAGGGCATGGGTTGAGAACCTCTGTTCTACATTATGTATGTCATAGGGACAACTTCTTTATACATTAACAGCACTCTATTTAACCATATGAGTACCAGAGAGGTAACTAATGCATTGCATCACAAAGAACTGGATGCCTTTCCAGCACTCAAAGGGTTAACTCTGACATGACACACAGCGCTGTATACTGCATGACACTCTATGGCTTAACATGCTGGTATAAGTCTCTCTCACATAATCTCCTTTTATTTTCTGCTTTCCACTGCTACACACCAGATACACAGAGGCATAATCAGTGGCGTAACTATAGGGGTGGCACCTGCGACCGGGCCTGTCACTCCAGGGGCCCGGCCACCCCCTGCAACCCCTCCGCCTGGCGCCCACAATCTCCCTCTGGCGCTCTAGTAATGCAGAGCGCTGGGAGATGACATCATCTCCCAGCGCTCTGCATTACAAAAGAGGACCGCGCGGGAGCACAATGCGCCAGCCCGTCTCTCCTGCCACTCCACTGCACCACCAGGGATTGGGAGGTAGGAGATGGGGGACATTGTGGAGGACCTGGGGGCCAATGTGGTCGGGGGGGTGCCCAGTGTGGTCGGGGGGTGGGGGGGCCATGGCACTTCTTGCACCCGGGCCTGGAGGATTCTAGTTATGCCTCTGGGTATAATACTGCAATTCTGCCCAAAAGTAAAGGAAATAACAAATACCACTGATTTAAAGGTATCAGGACCAGACGGGACAGCAACACGTTGTGAAGTGATGTCCTCTGGTCCTTAGAGGGCTACATTTGGCTTCTAACTCTCTCTATACTGCAGATATTCACTTCATACAAGATTGTTACCTACACAGCACTGTAACGCTCCTACACTAATCCCCATAGCTGTGAACCGTTCGGATTTGCTCCGGAGACTCCGGTTTTCACACTGCATTACCGGGTCTCTGGGATAGGGGCTGAGTCTCTACCCACTTCTGTTCTTTTTAATTCTTTCCTCCTATTTCCCATGGCTTCTCCTCCTTTCTTAGCCTATTTTTTTTTTTAGACCATTTAGCTCCGCCCCCACTCACGATTACGCTCCGTCCCCCTTTGACGAGAATCGCGTCATTTTCTCACCACCACTGGCATCACAGGACTCCCCTCCTGGGCGAGCAATGAAGAAAGTTCCCAGGTATTCTAATCCCAGGGTGGCCACAGCCCATTCAGTACCTACAGATCCGGGGGACCAACAAGAGCCAGAACCTCCACACACGGGGGGTGTTTGGGTATGTCTGTTGCGTATGTATGTCTGTTGCATGTGTGTCTGTAGGTATGTTGTGTGTGTATGTCTGTTGTGTGTGTATGTCTGTTGCGTGTGTGTGTAGGTATGTTGCGTGTGTGTGTATGTCTGTTGTGTGTGTATGTCTGTTGCATGTATGTGTAGGTATGTTGCGTGTGTGCATATGTCTGTTGCCTGTGTGTGTGAGCATGTCTGTTGCGCGCATATCTGTCTGCATATGTCTGTTGTGCATGTGTGTGTCTGCGAATGTCTGTTGCGCGCATGTGTGTCCGTGCATGTTTATTGCATGCATGTGTGTACATCCGTTACATGTGTGCATCTCCACTCTGTGTGTGTGTGTGTATGCATGTCGTTTGCTTGCTTCTTCCGCTCACTGTGTGTATGTGTCTGCCTGTGTGTTGCATATGTCTGTGTTTATCAGTGTGTCTACATTTCACACACCTACTCCCAACGATCATAACATGACCGGCAACGCCGTCCAACATTGCTACTACATATATATGTATAGATGTCCATAGATAAGTTTAAAAAAAAAATCAAAAGAGCAATTCTGGATCAAACCAACTGCATCACAGGAGCCAAAATGTCCATTGACTTAAAGCAATGCGTTGCTCACTGCTCTGGTGCTTAAAGGGTTAAATTACTTTTTAAACTCCTTGAACACTCTGCAATGCATTTTGTACATTTCAAGGGGGTTGGAATAATCAGTTCAGTCTTGATTAACAGTTGGTTAAGTCCACTATTCCTCCTCTTTGTCTGGATGAATACGATCCTAAGTATCCTACTGACATGTAAATGTCGCCTGTAACCGGCCTCACAGTGCGATGGCTCAGACAATGGCCCCTTTTGGTCAGTGCTGTCCAGATGTTCCACAGTCCGGAATCATGCTGTGAGGTCAGTTACATTCCCCATTTACACATGACGGGGAGATTCTCTGCATCTCTTCACTCTAACTGCTCAGGGGTGACTTTCTGCAAGGAGAGGTACCGGCCTGGTCACCTTATTCTTGGGGAACAAAATGCTGAAAATTGTAGTCACTGAAAAAAAGGTACCAAGTCAGTGACTTGACATAACATGGCTGAAAATCAGCTCTGGACCAGAGGTATCAGCACTGTCTGAACATGTCCTGATGATGTACAGTCGTACTGACTGGTGTTAGACAGGAAACCAGCACTGTCTGAGCCTGTCCTGATAACATACGGTCGGGAGATCTCCCCTACATTAATCAGAAACCAGCTCTGCCAAAGTCTATCCTGGTAATTTAACCCTTTGATTGCCAGAGAGGTATCAAAAAAATAACAACGCAATGCACTGGATACGTCCTTGGCACTCATAGGATTGAAGGCGGTAGACACCCCAGATTTTGATAAACATCATGGCCTGTCCTGATAATGTACAGTCAGACCAGCCTGTGTAAGATAGGAGACCAGCACTGTCTGAGCCTGTCCTGATAATGTACAGTCAGACCAGCCTGTGTAAGATAGGAGACCAGCACTTTCTGAACCTGTCCTGCTAATGTACAGTCAGACTAGCCTGTGTATGATAGAAGTATGTATTTATATATGTACTAGTGTAGAAGCCCGTGTACACGGGCCAAGGTCTGGGCGATGTTAAAAGGCCAGTCCTGTTCTGCGTACGGCCGTCACTCACTCAATGCGCTGTAGAGACTGCCCAAACGCACAGAATGCTCCCAGCACAGAACTCCCAGCATTCCTCACAAAATGCTCCTAGAACAGAACTCCCAGCATTCCACACAGAACGCTCCCAGCACAGAACTCTCAGCATTCCGCACAGAATGCTCCCAGCACAGAACTCCCAGCATTCCACACAGAACGCTCCCAGCACAGAACTCCCAGCATTCACACAGAATGCTCCCAGCACAGAACTCCCAGCATTCCCCACAGAATGCTCCCAGCACAGAACTCCCAGCATTCCCCACAGAATGCTCCCAGCACAGAACTCCCAGCATTCCACAAAGAATGCTCTCAGCTCAGAACTCCCAGCATTCCGCACAGAATGCTCTCAGCTCAGAACTCCCAGCATTCCACACAGAATGCTCCCAGCACAGAACTCCTAACATTCTGCACAGAATCCTCCCAGCACAGACCTCCCAGCATTCCGCACAGAATGATCCCAGCACAGAACTCCCAGCATTCCACCCAGAATGCTCCCAGAACAGATCTCCCAGCATTCTGCACAGAATGCTCCCAGCACAGAACTCCTAGCATTCCGTACAGAATGCTCCCAGTACAGAACGCCCAGCATTCCGCACAGAATGCTCCCAGCACAGAACTCCCAGCATTCCGCACAGAATGCTCCCAGCACAGAACTCCCAGCATTCTGAGCGTTCAAGCAGTCTATACAGCTCATGACGGCTTCTGACAAACATCCTAGTGAATTATTATATAGGATATTTTTATTTATATAGTGCCAAACTGTGTACTTGGCACTTTACAGGTGACATGTAGTATAGATGGGGTACAGAAGGGGTACAATAAGTACAGTGATTAAGTGCTTATATAGACAATCATAATGGGAACACCAGGTGAGTATACATTAGGAAAAAGGCCCCTGCCCCCTACAGCCCCATAAAGGCAGGCTTTGGAGTTGATTTACTAGTCCTGCTCCTGCCAATCAAAGCGGAACTTTCATCAGAATAATATAGAGCCTTAAATCATGATTACATTAGCGATATGTATAGACATAGTTGTCTTTTCAAGAATCATTGCTACATTCAAGAAAAATGGAACCTTTTCTCAGACAGGCACCGGGGAACAGAGCAGACATCTTGCAGAGAAGGTATCTCTGATCTGCGTTGTCCGTCCCCTTCAACTCCACGAGTTGGAAGCCTTTGTGCCTTAAGGCACCGGAAAGGACTGACAGCGCAGACACAGAGAGCGTCTACCGCAAGATCCTAGCCTGTCTGCCTAAAAGGTTCTATTTTTCTTTCAAGGGATAGTAATGGTTAAATGTAAGTTTATTTAATATTGTATCCATTAAAAAATAAAATAAAATGATGCAAGTCTTATCTCTCAAACCTTTATGGTTTGAGAGATACAACTGGCTAAATTTCCCCTCTCCAGGCTGTTTCAGACAAGTCAGAGTTCTACGGGACAGCAGCAGATTCCGGTCATTTGACCAGACGGCGGCTCTTCAGCAGAGCCAAAATCGCTCTATTTAGAAATAAATACTCCATTGGAAAGGTCTACAAAGTGTGCTCGGTTTGCAAGGACACTTCGTAGACCATTCAATTGAAGTATTTATTATAGCACGATTTCGGCTCTGCTAAAGAGCCGTCGGCCAGTCCTGTGATCGGAATCTCCTGCTGGCAGCTGGATGGCACACTTGTCTGAAATAGCCTGGAGGAGTGAACTTTAGCGAGTTATATCTCTCAAACCATAAAGGTTTTAGAGATAAGAATTACTTTGTCATACTTATTTTTTTTTAATACCTACAAAATTAAAGGGATATAATGTAATAGTAATAGAAGCCACTCCAATTAATCTTCATTGTATTTGGGCCATGGAGTGTGTTATTTCAGTATGTCATAGTTGTAGTACAAGAGTAATTGAATTAAAGTATCCCCCTCCTGCCCTTTTTTAATGATGTAACACTACTCACCTCAGAGCAGCAAGACTGTCCGGATGGATCACAGAGAGGGACAATCTTTAGTGATCATAAGGAAAAACCTGTCAAGAGGGGTAGGGTTTTCCTTATGATCACAGTAAGAAGATTGTCCCTTGCTGTGACCTGTCTGGTCAAGAGACCAGATTCCACATCTGAGGGGAGGCGGCTTACACTAGGTAAAAGGGACGGGAGGGGGAAACTTTATCATTCAATGACTCTTGTACTACAACTCTGACAGTATTGAAATAACACTCTCCATGGCCCAAATACTATGATGATTAATTGGAGCTCCTGTTTTTGTGAAACATTACTATCCCTTTAAGGACCAATGAAGGTTGTGGCATGTCATACAATTCAGGGGTCCCTGCGCTGCTGCACGCTGTTCGGGGACCCCTGAACCCACTGGGGGAAAAAAATTGTTCCATGATCCTTAACTGCTGGCCGTGCTGCCGGTACTTTAGGGGTTAAATGGTTAATGTGCCATATCTATGGAATGCTGTTGCATCTTTAGTAGGAATGGCATCATTAAAGAGTCTGTCGGGGGGGAGTCATAGCAGCTCCATGCCGCATACCTTTCAATTGTCCCTCTTTAGTCAGGACAGTCCCTCTTTGAGACCCAAATCCCTATGTCCCTCTTTCCCACCCTGGTGTCCCTGTGTTTAGGAGATCAGACTGTGTGGTGTGTATATAAGTGTATCACCCTGGTGTCCCTGTGTTTAGGAGATCAGACTTAGTGGTGTGTATATAAGTGTATCACCCTGGTATCCCTGTGTTTAGGAGATCAGACTGTGTGGTGTGTATATAAGTGTATCACCCTGGTGTCCCTGTGTTTAGGAGATCAGACTGTGTGGTGTGTATTGAAGTGTATCCACCCTGGTGTCCCTGTGTTTAGGAGATCAGACTGTGTGGTGTGTATAGAAGTGTATCACCCTGGTGTCCCTGTGTTTAGGAGATCAGACTGTGTGGTGTGTATATAAGTGTATCACCCTGGTGTCCCTGTGTTTAGGAGATCAGACTGTGTGGTGTGTATATAAGTGTATTACCCTGGTGTCACTGTGTTTAGGAGATCAGACTGTGTGGTGTATATATATAAGTGTATCACCCTGGTGTCCCTGTGTTTAGGAGATCAGACTGTGTGGTGTGTATATAAGTGTATCACCCTGGTGTCCCTGTGTTTAGGAGATGTGTGGTGTGTATATAAGTGTATCACCCTGGTGTCACTGTGTTTAGGAGATCAGACTGTGTGGTGTATATATATATAAGTGTATCACCCTGGTGTCCCTGTGTTTAGGAGATCAGACTGTGTGGTGTGTGTATATAAGTGTATCACCCTGGTGTCCCTGTGTTTAGGAGATCAGACTGTGTGGTGTGTATAGAAGTGTATCACCCTGGTGTCCCTGTGTTTAGGAGATCAGACTGTGTGGTGTGTATATAAGTGTATCACCCTGGTGTCCCTGTGTTTAGGAGATCAGACTGTGTGGTGTGTATATAAGTGTATCACCCTGGTGTCACTGTGTTTAGGAGATCAGACTGTGTGGTGTATATATATATAAGTGTATCACCCTGGTGTCCCTGTGTTTAGGAGATCAGACTGTGTGGTGTGTGTATATAAGTGTATCACCCTGGTGTCCCTTTGTTTAGGAGATCAGACTGTGTGGTGTGTATATAAGTGTATCACCCTGGTGTCCCTGTGTTTAGGAGATCAGACTGTGTGGTGTGTGTATATAAGTGTATCACCCTGGTGTCCCTGTGTTTAGGAGATCAGACTGTGTGGTGTGTATATAAGTGTATCCACCCTGGTGTCCCTGTGTTTAGGAGATCAGACTGTGTGGTGTGTGTATATAAGTGTATCACCCTGGTGTCCCTGTGTTTAGGAGATCAGACTGTGTGGTGTGTATATAAGTGTATCACCCTGGTGTCCCTGTGTTTAGGAGATCAGACTGTGTGGTGTGTGTATAAGTGTATCACCCTGGTGTCCCTGTGTTTAGGAGATCAGACTGTGTGGTGTGTATATAAGTGTATCACCCTGGTGTCCCTGTGTTTAGGAGATCAGACTGTGTGGTGTGTATAGAAGTGTATCACCCTGGTGTCCCTGTGTTTAGGAGATCAGACTGTGTGGTGTGTATAGAAGTGTATCCCCCTGGTGTCCCTGTGTTTAGGAGATCAGACTGTGTGGTGTGTATAGAAGTGTATCACCGTGGTGTCCCCTGTGTTTAGGAGATCAGACTGTGTGGTGTGTATAGAAGTGTATCACCCCGGTGTCCCTGTGTTTAGGAGATCAGACTGTGTGGTGTGTATATAAGTGTATCACCCCGGTGTCCCTGTGTTTAGGAGATCAGACTGTGTGGTGTGTATATAAGTGTATCACCCTGGTGTCCCTGTGTTTAGGAGATCAGACTGTGTGGTGTGTATATAAATGTATCACATTGCTCCACAGCAAAAAAACACACATTAATGTTTGTAGAAACTTCAGTATATGTGTTTATACATTAGTCTGTGTAAATAAAATACGAAGATCTATTAATAGGATTTTAAATTAACATAAAAATTATTGGTAATGCCCCGTCCACCAGACACTCCCTCAAGAACACCCCCGAAAGAACAAGGGTCTCTGTTTGGTCATTTGAAATGTTGGGAGGTGTGATGCTGTGGTACATGAGCATTTTTAGCTGATGTTGGTTATATTAACCCCGTGGCTCCTGGAGACTACTGAGATGCATTGCAAACATATTGGAAGTGTCTGCGGAGCTTAACCCTTTCAGCACCAGAGGGGTTCGCAACGCAATGCGTTGAAAGGGTTAAGAAGTTAAAGGGGCATTAGGGGTAAGTGGATAATGTGGATAATCTTAATGTGTTTAACCCACTGCGTGCCAAAGGGGTGTGCAACACATCGTTCTGCAATGTGCTGCGTAACCCCCCCAGTACTCATAGGGTTAACATGCACGCGCTAGAAAGCACCGTAGTTTTCTAATGGATAAAAGCCCTATTTAAATCAATGGAACTTTTATTCCCCCCCCCCACCCCCGGATGGGGGGACAGACACATGTGAGACACAGACAGATGGACGCACACCGCAGGGCGTGTCCATGTCATGGTAACTGCAGCATCCGATGTTGCTAAGTCAGACGCTGCTCGAGAACGTCCGATGCTATATATAAATCCTGGGGGGTTTCGTGTGGGGTTTTTTTTTCTTTAATTTCCAGCTTCAACTTTGATGTTAGTGAAGAAGACGTTCAGCAACAATTCACCCGGGCAGAAAATTCACACTCCGCTTGCTTCTTTCCAAAACAGAAAAAACTCTGAGGTCCCCCCCAACACCCCCCCCCCCAATCACTCTAGATCAGACTTACCCCTTCCCCTCTTCTGGGGCCAACCAAAAATGTATTCAAATGCTGCTGCTTTTACCCCTTGAATGCTAGGGTGGTCCAAATTAAAAAAAAAAAAAAACAGATTCTGGGGTCCCCCAAACACCCCACCCCTTCCGCTAACTTATCGCCGTGAATCCGCCTCCCTACATCCCGCAAGGAAAAGGAAATAAAATTAAATACCGCTTTAACCCATCAACTGCTAGGGTGGTAAAAAAAAAAAACAAACAAACTCTGAGGTCCGCTAAACACCCCTCCCCCCATCATCCTGGATCAGAGTTGCCCCAATTCACCACCTAATTAACATGCCAAAAATTAAATTAAATGTTGATTTAACCCCGTGAATGGTAAAGGTGGTCCAAAAGGGATGAGACAATCTATGGGGCCCCCCTCCATTACCCTGAATCAGTCTTTCCACCACCCCTCTATGCCCTGCACCAAAAATGTATTTAAATGCTGCTATTAACCCCTTGAATACTGAGTGGTCTGAAAAAGAAAGAAAAAACTCTGAGGTCCCCCAAATACACCCCTCACCCTGGATCAGACACCCCCCACACACACCTCCTCTGTAGCACCCCAAAAATAGAATTAAATGTGACTCTTAACCCCTTGAATGTTGGGGGGGGTCCAAAAAAAGTAAAACAAACTTGCGTCCCCCAACACCCCACCCCATCTCCGTCAATCAATCTCACCCCACTCCCCCATCACCCCGGATCAGTCCACCCCCCCACCCCCATCTATACTGTAGCATGCCAAAAAATAATACTTTAAATGTGGATTTTAACCCCTTGAATGCTAAGGGAGTCCAAAAGTATAAAACTAAATACCAAACTCTCAGGTCCCCAACTCCCCCCCCCCCCAATATTAGATCTGACTCTTCTCCTCACAACACCTCTATAGAACAGGAAAAAATAAAATATTTAAATGCAGCTTTTAACCCTTTGAATGCTAAGGGAGTTCAAAAAGTATAAAACTAAATACCAAACTCTCAGTCCCCAAACCCCCCCCCCCCCCATATTAGATCTGACTCTCCTCCCTACAACACTTCTATAGAACAGGAAAAAATAAAATATTTAAATGCAGTTTTTAACCCTTTGAATGCTAGTTGTCCAACCCCCCCCCCCCAAAAAAAAAAAAATATATATATATAAACAAACTCTGGAGTCCCCTAAATCCCCCATCACCCTGAATCAGACTCACCTCACCCATACATCTCCACTGGAGCAAACCAAAAATGATTTAAATGGAGCTTTTAACCCCTTGAGTGCTTGCGAGTACCCCGCAATGCATTGGAGAACAATCTAGAATCCGAAGGGTTAACCATGCCTGAGGCTAGTGTCCCTCCCCTCTCGCACCACGCCGCAGAGAAAGGGGAATTTCCCGCGCAAGATCTGCCTCAGTCTCCATGGCACCCGCACAAACAGGCTGGGCGAGCAGATTGGAGGGCGCCTCTGATAGGCCAGCCGGGAAGGTGGAGGGAGGGGAGAGGAGTGCTCTGAGCGAGGCTCGTGTTCCTGCCTGACCTTTCTGAAGTCATTCTGCTGTCAGACTCCGGGCTGTAAGTAGCACGGAGACTGGTGGTGCCACAATGAGGGGCACACACACACACTGGCGCAGAGATATGGATCATAAATACTGGTATAAATGTCAGCGTGTTACGCAGAGATAATGAATTCGTCTGTAGCAGCCGTGTTAGCCCAGTTTTAGTAATACAAAGATATGAGTACTTGGTATTCGCCGATACCTTTTTTAGTTGGGACTAACAGTTTGTATTTTAAGACAAGCTTTGAGAGATTAACTCTTGTTAAGTAATACTGAATATTCTTCCTATCTGAACTGAAAAGATTTGTGATTCTGTATTGCTTGACTTGAGGAAGAGAGTGGATCCGTCAAAAGCTTGTTTGTGTGATACATAAAGACAGGAACGCTTCTTAAAAATAAGAAGTTAACACTTTGAATATAATTCCCCTCTAATAAATGTCAGTGCATTATTACAGTGAGTCCGTGCAGTGTCCAGGGAGTCTTTGTGACATGCACTGCATTGTGTACAGTGAGTCTGTGTGTGTGTGTGTGTTAACTATCTTGCAACATGTGCTGTGTTTGTTATTGTTCAGTGAGCAATATCTGTGGGTGTTAGCGTGCAGTGTGTGTTCTTTAATGTGCAGTGTGAACTGCATTTGTTAGCTACTGTGCAGTGTGCACTCTGTGTGTTAGTTATTGTGCACTGTTTGTGTTTGTTATCATGCAGTGTGCACTGTTTGTGTTTGTTATGGCACACTGTGCACTGTATGTGTTTGTTATCATGCAGTGTGCACTGTTTTGTTTGTTATGGCACACTGTGCACTGTATGTGTTTGTTATCATGCAGTGTGCACTGTTTGTGTTTGTTATCATGCAGTGTACACTGTTTGTGTTTGTTATGGTACACTGTATGTGTTTTGTTATCATGCAGTGTGCACTGTTTGTTATGGTACACTGTGCACTGTATGTGTTTGTTATGGTACACTGCACTGTATGTGTTTGTTATCATGCAGTGTGCACTGTTTGTTATGGTACACTGCACTGTATGTGTTTGTTATTATGCAGTGTGCACTGTTTGTTTGTTATGGTACACTGTGCACTGTATGTGTTTGTTATCATGCAGTGTGCACTGTTTGTTTGTTATGGTACACTGTGCACTGTATGTGTTTGTTATGGTACACTGCACTGTATGTGTTTGTTATCCTGCAGTGTGCACTGTTTGTTATGGTACACTGTGCACTGTATGTGTTTGTTATCATGCAGTGTGCACTGTTTGTGTTTGTTATTGTGCAGTGTGCACTGTATGTGTTTGTTATCATGCAGTGTATAGTGAGTCCATGTGTGGGTGTTAATTATCTTGCATTGTGGACTGTGTGTTAGTTATCTTAAAATGTGCATTGAGTCTGTGAGTTATCTTGCAGTGTACAAGTGTACTATGTGTGTGTTAGCTGTCATGCAGTGTGCATCGTGTTAGTTATCTTGCAATATGCACTGCAGTGATGCGGCATGTGTTAGTTATATTTCAGTGTGCAGTGAGTCTGTGTGTGTGTGTCAGTTATCTGTTGGTGTACAGCGAGTCTCTTACAGTGTGTAATAAGTCTATGTGTGTTAGTTATGTTGCAGTGTACAGTGAGACTGTGTCTTAGTTATATTTAAGTGTGCAGTGAGTCTGTGTGTGTTAGTTATGTTGCAGTGTGCACTGCATCTGTGTGTTAGGTATCTAGAAGTGTGCACTGCATCTGTTTGTATTAGTTATCTTGCAGTATACAGTGAGTCTATGTGTTAGGTTTATTGCAGTGAGTCTATGTGTTAGTAATATTGCAGTGTGTGTATGTGTGTTAGTTATCTGCTAGTGTGCAGCAATTCTTTGCTTGTTATCTTGCACTGTGTGTATGTGTGTGTGTACTAGCCATCTTGCAGTGTGTAGTGAGTTAGTGTGTGTGTGTGTGTGTGTGTGTACACTAGCCATCTTGCAGTGTGCAGTGAGTTATTGTGTGTGTGTGTGTGTGTGTGTGTGTGTGTGTACTAGCCATCTTGCAGTGTGCAGTGAGTTAGTGTGTGTGTGTGTGTATGTGTTATCTTTCTTGTAGTATGCAGTGAGTCTGTGTGTATATGTTATACTGCAGTGTGCAGTGCATCTGTGTGTGGGTGTTTGCGTATGTGTTATATTGCAGTGAGTCTATGTGTTAGTTATCTTGTAGTGTGTGTGTGTTAGTCATCTGATAGTGTGCAGTGAGTCTGTGCTTGTTATCTTGCACTGTGTGTGTGTGTGTACTAGCCATCTTTCAGTGTGCAGTGAGTTAGTGTGTGTGTCTGTGTTAGCTTTCTTGTAGTATGCAGTGAGTCTGTGTGTATATGTTATACTGCAGTGTGCAGTGCATCTGTGTGTGGGTGTTTGCGTATGTGTTATATCGCAGTGAGTCTATGTGTTAGTTATCTTGTAGTGTGTGTGTGTGTTAGTCATCTGATAGTGTGCAGTGAGTCTGTGCTTGTTATCTTGCTCTGTGTGTGTGTACTAGCCATCTTGCAGTGTGCAGTGAGTTAGTGTGTGTGTCTGTGTTAGCTTTCTTGTAGTATGCAGTGAGTCTGTGTGTGTTAGTTATCTTGCAGTGTGTGTGTGTGTGTGTGTATGTTATACTGCAGTGTGCAGTGCATCTGTGTGTGGGTGTGTGTGTATGTGTTATCTTGCACTGAGCTGTGAGTCTTTGTATGTTAGTTATTTTGCAGTGTAGTGAATCCCTATGTTAATTATGTTACAGTGTGCAGTGAGTCTGTGTGTGTTAGTTATCTTGCAGTGTGTGTGTTATACTGTAGTGTGCAGCGAGTCTCTGGGGGAGATTCACTAAGCGGTGATAAAGAGGTGATAATGTGGAGATGACTTCCCCAGTGATATCACTTCTCCAGTTCCTATGTTATTCTATGGAGCCAATGCACTAAGATCTCCAACGTTGAAGAGATCTTAGTGCATTTGCTCCATAGAATAACATAGGAATTGGAGAAGTGATATCACTGGAGAAGTCATCTCCACTTTATCACCTCTTTATCACTGCTTAGTGAATCTCCCCTTCTGTGTGAGCATGTGGTAATGGTCTGTGAGTCTGTATATGTTAGTTATTTTGCAGTGTGCAGTGAGTTTGTGTGTGTTAGTTATCTTGCAGTTTTTGTGTGTGTGTGTGTGCTAGCCACCTTGCAGTGTGCAGTGATTTATCATGTGTTATACTGCAGTGTGCAGTGATTTAGTGTGTGTTATACTGCAGTGTGCAGTGATTTAGTGTGTGTGTGTGTGTGTGTGTGTGTGTGTTATACTGCAGTGTGCAATGATTTAGTGTGTGTGTGTGTGTTATACTGCAGTGTGCAGTGATTTAGTGTGTGTGTGTGTGTTATACTGCAGTGTGCAGTGATTTAGTGTGTGTGTGTGTGTGTGTATACTGCAGTGTGCAATGATTTAGTGTGTGTGTGTTATACTGCAGTGTGCAATGATTTAGTGTGTGTGTGTGCGTGTGTGTTATACTGCAGTGTGCAGTGATTTAGCGTGTGTGTTATACTGCAGTGTGCAGTGATTTAGTGTGTGTGTGTGTGTGTTATACTGCAGTGTGCAATGATTTAGTTTGTGTGTGTGTTATACTGCAGTGTGCAGTGATTTAGTGTGTGTGTGTGTGTGTGTTATACTGCAGTGTGCAATGATTTAGTGTGTGTGTGTGTTATACTGCAGTGTGTGTGTGTGTGTGTGTGTGTGTGTGTGTGTGTGTGTGTGTTATACTGCAGTGTGCAGTGAGTCTCTGAGCATGTGGCAATGGGTTCTGAGACTGTATATGTTAGTTATCTTGCAGTGTGCAGTGAGTGTGTGTGTTAGTTGTTTTGTAGTGTGCAGTGAGTGTGTATGTTAGTTATCTTGCAGTGTGCAGTGAGTTTGTGTGTGTTAGTTATCTTGCAGTGTGCAGTGAGTTTGTGTATGTGCACTTATGTGTTAATATCTGCGTCCATACGAATGATAAGGGCAATGTGTCACATGATTTAGGTGGATAAAATACATAAGAGAAGAGTTGCAGTGAAGTGAACTGGATGGGTTTTTATCTCAAAACAATTATCACTCTACAATTGTATCATTGTTTTAACCCCTTAATGACACGTGACATGCCAGGACCGTCATGACAATCCAGACGTTGAGGACCAGTGACGATACTGGCAGGTCATGGAATTCTGGGATGGCACTCCACTCTACTATGCCAGGATTCGTTGTCATCCTATATAATAATTTGCTAATGTATGTTTGTCAGAAGCTGTGCAGTACGGACGGCAACGCGAGCTGCAGTCATGCGCAGTAGAGACTGCACGCGCCACGGCTGATAATGGAGCTAGGCGCTCCAAATTCAGACTGTAGTCCTCTCTGCGCGCTACAGTCTGAATTCGGAGCGCCCCGTTCCGTTATCAGCCGCGGCGCGGGCAGTCTCTACTGCGCATGACTGCAGCTCGGCCGTTGCTGCCTGGCACTGTGGCCCGTGTAAACAGGCTGTTCAACTAGTATAAAATAAAAAAAAAGTGCTGTGGTTCTTAACAGCCTCTCATCGCCGGATCAGGCTGTCATTAAGGGGTTAACAGGCCTGATAAAAAGTTTTTACAAGGGGACACTCGTACCTTTTTATTTTACAGGTTTCAGAATTTTCTCGCCAAAGAAAAAAACACTGCTGAATTTAACATTTTTATGGATATGAGCCCTTGTCCTCTTTAGGTAAAAATATCCCTTTAATTCGACGGATAAAACTGCTGTAGTTATTGCTTAACACTTCAAGTGCCAGAGGGGGTACAGAACGCATTGCTTTGCAATGCGTTCTGTACCCCTCTGGCACTCAAAGGGTCAACTCATTGGATGTTAGGTGTCCAGTCCATTGCGAATTAATGTATTTAAGACCTCTTTAGCATCCAAATAGTTAATACTTTATCATTTAGCCCCATTTCCACCACAGTGGCTCAAATTGGCCCTCCTGCCCACGTAGGAACATTACCAGGCAGGAAGACCACTTGCGCCTTATAGATGCTAATGTCCCCCCTGAGGAATGTCAGTGGGAGTACATAGAATTAGGAAGCAGAGAGGGACGGAGCACCAAGGCAGGTGCATTAGTGGAGTATGTCAGGGCATGTCCGGGATGGGGATTTCCAAGCGCCATAATGAGAAGCACACCAGCGACAGCCATGCTCCCTTATTCCCATGCATTAGGCCTATATTCATTCACCACCTTTCAGCTTTAACCCCTGCTCCTCCAAAACTGCTTTTCATAAAAAGTATCACCAGAATATGGGATATGATTAAAAAAAAATTTGTATGGGCAACTAGCACAAAGGGAGCAATTCTAGGGCAAACCTACTACACACAATGAATTAACCCTTTGCCCGATGTGTTGTGTACCCCTCTGGCATTCAAATGGTTATATAAAAATAAAATTCCCAAATTCCCAGTGATTCAAATGGGGCTATTAACCCCTCGAATGCTAGTGAGGTCTCAAATGTAATCAAAGGGTTTAAGAATCCCTTTCGAATCCATGAGAATTTTTTACCCTCCACTCTCAGCACTTTTCTCTTCATGCGTATGGCCTTAACCCCCCTCTGTTAAATAGAATTCTCCATTCTACCCAGGCTGACGGGCAGGATGGAGCGCAGGCATCTTTCCATTGTGACATCTTCCCGCCTGCACTCTCAGTCCCAGCATGCTCTAGGAGGCGTTGATAGGAGCCGTTCGGCTCCAAAAGGGACTGACAGAGCAGGCGCGCAAACATCACAATGGAAAGATGTCTGCGCTCCGTCCTGCCTGTCAGCCCGGAAACAATGGAGAATTCTATTTAACCCTTTGAGTGCCAGATGGGTACGCAACGCATTACAAAGCAATGCGTTGCGTACCCATCTGGCACTCAAAGGGTTAACAAGGTAATAATTCTGGCGACTAGAGCTACTGAGCAGCTAGTCGCCAGATGGGGAATTATTAGAAATCAAGTTTTTTAGCGGTGGTAGTTCCGCTTTAAGGAATCCGATATTTACAAAATGGCTATTTGAAAATTTCTGATGAAATTGTAAAAGTCAAGTTTTGGCATCCGTTTTGTTTTTTAAACCACGATGTTGAAAAGGATAATATACATTTTTTTTTTTATATTGAAAGAACCTTTCGTGGAGTAAATAAAAAAAATATACATGTAATTATGGTACTTATTCAGACATTTTAACACCAGAAATTGTTTATGGTTATTTTTGGAGCCAAAACTGGAATTAATACCATATTCTTTTCACATATGATTTTCTTCTTTCTTTAAAATAATTGATCATGTTCTTAACTAGTATATAAAGTGACGTTATCATTTTGAAGGTCGACGGTAAAATATTTTAACACTAATATTGTTTTAATACCATTTTTTTCTTTTGAACATAGGGCCCTAAAATGTCTTTTAATTTTGATATTTTCTTTTAACCAAATTTTATCAACAGCGCCAACTAGTGTCCAGAATGCAATTTTCTATCTAATGCATTTTGTGGGACAGGTTTAGTCATAGACTACAGCACTCTATAGGAAGTGATAGGGATAACGCCACCTGTGACAGCAGAAGAAAATTGCAGTTTCTTTTTTTTTTTTTTAACCCTTTGAGTGCTAGAGGGGTACGCAACGCATTGCTTTGCAATGCGTTGCGTACCCCTCTGGCACTCAAAGGGGTAAATGCAAGTTTGAACTGTAATGACTTTTGAATGAACAATCTTCCAGCAGTGGAAATACCCTTGTTTTATTCAGTAGCATATACATTTTTTTTCATTAAAAAAAAAAAAAATACTGTCCCTTTAACCTTTTGAGTGCCAGAGATGTATCGAACACATTGCAACCCAGTGCGCTGGATACCTGTCTTCACTCAAAGCGTTACGTTTTTTGCACGCATCTAATTAGAGACAAGATTTCTTGTACCAAGGCAAGGAACACTCCAAAACTGCCCCATTGTGCACACCTTTGACACCTGTAGCATAAGAGTAAGGAATTGGGGACACATAGGTTAATTGACGTTAGGCAGGTATAGAGTCAATGCATTAACATAGTAACATAGTAACATAGTAGATAAGGCTGAAAAAAGACATGCGTCCATCAAGTCCAGCCCATGCCAATAACACCCCTGTTGATCCAGAGGAAGGCAACAAAAAAGCCCTCTGGAGCAATTTCCAATGTAGGTGTGTGTGTGAGTGTGTCAAATAGTTCCCCGGCTCAATATCCTATTTGCTTTGAAGCCATCTGTCATAACTGTCAATATTGTTCTGTGCTAGATAGGCATCCATTGCTTTTTTGAATGCAGTTACATTATCTGCAAGCACAGCATCCCGAGGCAAAGAATTCCATAGCCTTACCGCCCTTACTGTAAAGAATCCCTGCCTGTGTTTTAGTCGAAAGCGCCTTTCCTCAAGTCTTAATGGATGACCTCTTGTTCTTAGCTCAGCTCTTTGCATAAATAATTCATTGGATAGTTCTTTGTATTGGCCTTGAATGTATTTGTAAATGGTAATCATATCACCCCTTAGACGTCTCTTTTCTAATGTAAACAAACCCAGTTTGGCTAGTCTCTCTTTGTAACTCAGATCCTCCAATCCCTTTATCAGTTTTGTTGCACGTCTCTGCACCTTTTCCAGTTCAGCAATGTCTTTTTTTAGAACAGGCACCCAAAATTGTACTCCATATTCTAGATGAGGCCTAACCAAGGATTTGTACAGAGGTAGGATAATATTAGCATCTCTTGCTTCTACACCTCTTTTTATGCAGGCTAGTACTCTATTTGCTCTTGCAGCAGCTGAGTGACTCTGCACACTGCTGTGGAGACTATTGTCTATCAGTACACCTAAATCTTTCTCTAATGAGGATTTCCCAAGTTGTTTCCCATTTAGAGTATATGTAGCAAGTTTGTTTCTACAACCCAAATGCATAACCTTACATTTATCTACATTAAATGACATCTGCCACTTTTCTGCCCATTCACTTAGTTTATCTAAATCCTTCTGTAGGGAAAAAACATCGAGCTCTGTATGTAATTCCTTACATAGCTTAGTGTCATAAGCAAAGATTGAGATGCTACTTTCAATTCCCACTTCTAGATCATTAATAAACAAATTAAAAAGCATTGGGCCCAGGACTGAACCCTGCGGTACCCCACTTATAACCCTAGACCAATTTGAAAAAGTTCCATTTACAACAACTCTCTGCCATCTATCATTTAACCAGTTCTCAATCCATGTACAGATACCACCACCCAAACCAAAGCCTTTTAATGTATGCAGTAACCTGTTGTGAGGCACTGTGTCAAAGGCATTACCAACATCTAAGTTATCCAAGAGATTAAGATTATTTGACAGTCTTCAGAAACAGTATCGTTGGTAATTATTAGGTTAAATTTTAGGTACCAAGTGCATTCCTTTTCAATATTAACCACTTAGGTGTTGGCAGGGCTTAAAATTTCCACTCGCCACTAGCCAGTGGCGAGTGAAAATTTAGCCCTGGCGAGTAGAAATTCAGCCCTGGTGGGTATATTATGTCTTGCAGTGGCGAGTAACTTTTCAGGTCTGGCTAGTAGCAAAGGACTTCATATTTTAGGTCCTGGTGTTGGTAAAGGTGGATTCTGCTGGCCCACCAGACCATACAATATTCGATTACATCACACCTTCATCAGAGCAAAACATTTTGTCCTCATGAAGGTGTCATAATAATTTTGCTGAAATGTTGATGCAATAAATGTTGTATTAACTTGAAAATGAAAATGATTAGGCTAAAAAAAATGGGTAAAGAGAGTAAATTGTATTCAAAGTATTAACAATGGTATAATCCAGTTTTTAGTTAGGGAAAGGGTTTTTTTTTTGGTGTTTTTATTATAAAGGGGTACTAACGAGTGACAACCTGCCTTTTATATGAATATGGTTCTTTCTTTTTACAAGACTGTGTTGTGCCTTTAAGAAACCTCTTCTTAACCTCTCGTTCTTATTAAGAAGGGATTAACTGTTTTGAATGAACTCCCCCCCTCCCCATTACAGAATAAAGACTAAAAGAAAAATATTTAAAGTGCTAGCGCCTTATTTTTAAGAAGAGTTTAAAGTTGCTGATGCATTAAAAATTCACACTGGTTGACAAGTGACTTTTAACTCTTTGAATTCTAAAAAGGTCTCTAATGCAACCCCTGTAAATCAATGGGAATTTGGGGAGTTTGTAAATGGTACAATTTACTCCACTTCAATAGTACATCATACTAGTTGTAACTGTGTATTGCCCTTTAAAAGTGCCTCTTGGGAGTTAGAGATATCTCCAATGCAGGACCATTCAGCAAACACAAACAATTTTTTCTACTTATTTTTGTGCAGAAATGGATTTATACATTCCCCTCAACATCTTTGTGATCACCACTCCCGTTTGCATCATTGATGCAGATTAGAACCCAAAATGGCTGCCTCAGACTGGGGTGAAAATGCTAATAGAATTCCACACAATAACAGGTAATGGAATCAATTTCTCATCCTACGCCTGTCTAACACCAATTTACTAAATTACTTTCACCGAAAATGTTCAGCTTAACCCCTTAAGGTCCCATGACGGTCTTGGCATGTCATGGGTTGGACGTGCGATAAGGACCCGTGACTTGCCAGGATCGCCTTGGATTTCAGGGTTCCCCGTGCGGCTGCATGCGGTTTGGGTAGCCCTGAGGTGGATCGCCAAAAAAAAAGCTCCATGGTCCTTAAGTGCCAGTCGCGAGTGTGGCCGGTCCTTAAGGGGTTAAAGGATCAGAAAACATTTGTTATGAATAAATATATATTGTAGGTATTTTCCTGTGGAGCAAAAGGATGTTACTTTCACTGCACAGAGAAGCATATTTCCAGAGTTATTACAGTTTAAGCTCATTTTTGAAATTGTCAGTGCCCTCTAGTGCTCAGATTCCAGTTAGTTATTCTGTTTCACTCTGTGGGAGAGAAGAGTCACTGACATACAGTTTTCTATAGAATGTGATAGAAACTGCTGAGTCACTTCCTGCCAGTTAGAACCTTCAGGAAGTAAACACAGTAAATTCACTTCCTGTCAGAACCTTCAGGAAGTAAACTTGCTGTAATTCTCTTTCTGATAATTTGAACTGTTATAATATTTAAATAAAACAACCGTTAGCGGTGGGAGTTTAACTCAGCAGGAAAAGCTCTATAAGAACTAAAAAAAATAGTCTACTGCTTATTTAACGCCACTTCACCAGAGGGAGAGCAGCAGGGCAGTTTATGGGCATTTTTTGTGATTTCTTTCCTGTACATTGTGTTGAAATGAACGCCACATGGTTCAACTGTATTCTGTTTTCTCGTGGCTGCTGTGCATCAGGTGTAGGGGGTTTGCTGGTGTTAAAGTCAGGGGCATACCCGCAAGGATTTTAGAGGATGTAGTTGTGCCAGGGGTCTCATGTGAAAGTCCAGTAGGTGATAGTTATGCCACAGTGAAAATAATTTTGCTTTAGGGGATGAAAAATGTATGTACCAGGACCCTCCAATGGCTAGTTACTGTACACCACTAATTAAAGTTCTATCAAAGACATAGTGTGTGCACAACAGTGATCATGCCCTCTAGTGCATGCCCTGAGGTGCAGCCACTGGAGTTGGAAGCTATAGCCAGTAGGACAAGGCTGGCGATTATTGGGAACCTTATTTTCCCAATCCTCCAGGGGGCCTGGAGTGTTCAGATGATGTGAGTTGTATCATAAAGTGGGTGTGGCTTGATTAGGGTGGGCAGGACTGGCATGAACAGAGGTGGGGTTTATCCTCGAAATGGGGGTCGAGTGGGATGAAAAGGGCATAGAGTGAATGGAACTGGCAGTGGGGTTGTCGGAGTTACAGTGGAACTCACTGAGCCCTGAAAGTCAGTCTCTTTCCCTGAAGACCCGCTAAAGGAGCAGTAAGCTCTTTTATGAAAACCTAAATATATTATATGGATTTTCATGCTGAGTAAAACAAGGGTGCTACCACCTATTCAGCTGTTATAACTGTTTAAATTGCCTGTGTGATTACTTCCTGAAAGTCCAAACTGACAGGAAGTAACTCAGCAGTTTCTGCCACATTCTACATTTGTCAATGACTCACCTGTCCTAGAGAATGCAACAGAATAACTGTCACGGTATCAAAGACGAGACAAGAGGCAAGTACTGTAATGTAACTCCACTTTATTTGAAATAGGCACACGTAGTAGGAAATATCACAGAGCACAAATCAAAGTGAGGAAGCAGCCCTAACCCGGAGGAAGAGACTCTAGAAGTCTGGAGCCAGGAATATGACCCAGATCCTCACTAGAACCAGACCAGGTAGCAATAACTTCCACAGATGTATAGATTAGTATAAGGCCGGAGCCACGGACAGCACCAGGATGTATGGTCAGACAAGCCAAAGGTAAAGCACGGAGCAGGTAGTCAGCCAGAGCCACAGGTCTGCACCAGACTGGATAGTCAGACTAAGCCGGGGGTCATACACAGATCAGATAGTCAGACAGAGCCACAGGTCAGCACCAGAATGGATGGGCAGACAAGCCTAGGGTCAAGCATGGAGCCACAGACAGCACCAGGATGGATGGTCAGACAAACCAAAGGTCAAGCACGGAGCGGACAGTCAGACAGAGCCACAGGTCAGCACCAGAATGGATGGTCAGACAAGTCAAAGGTCAAGCACGGAGAGGGTAGTCAGCCAGAGCTAGAGGTCTGCACCAGAATGGATAGTCAGACTAAGCCAGGGGTTATACATGGAGCTGATAGTCAGACAGAGCCACACGTCAGCACCAGAATGGATGGGCAGACAAGCCTAGGGTCAAGCACGGAGCCACGGACAGCACCAGGATGGATGGTCAGACAAGCCAAAGGTCAAGCACGGAGCGGATTGTCAGACAGAGCCACAGGTCAGCACCAGAATGGATGGTCAGACAAACCAGGGGTCAAGCCAGAGGTCAATCATGGAGAACACAAGAAAACAGGATAGTACTGCACTGGACACCAACGTAAGGGCGAATGAGCCAGGTGTCCAGGCAGCCTTATATACATAAATAGGGAGAGGAGGTGGAGTATACAATAGGGACCATGTCCCTTTAAGAACAGTGCACGCATCACTGGAGGATTCCCCCGATGATATGCGCCCGCACAGGCTGCTGGCCAGAAGGAGGAAGAGCAGATGCGGAGTGACCGGCTCCCAGCTGCGGCCACAAGGTAAGTATTGGCTGTGATAATAACGATTTGGAATCTGACCACTAGAGGGCACTGTTAATGAAAAAAAAAACAAGGGTTTAAACTATAATAACTCTGGAAATAGGCATCTCTCAGCAGTGGGAGTAACCATGTATTTTTCAACAGGAAAAGCCCAAAAGTTTGTATTTTTAAAAAAAAAAAGTTGCGCTCTTTAAGTATAAATAACAGAGTTTCTGGATCAGATTGGAGGAGTTCCCAAGTATGAGACTGGGGTATTTGTAAATGCATAAAAGCAAACTAATACAACGGGGAAGAATTTATCATTCAAGGGGTTAAACGCCCCATTTACCTCAATAAGAGTTTTCTTTCTCCCTTATGGCACGGTTGTTATGCCCCAGAGTTGCTCCAGTTTGTATTTATACATAACAATTTATTATATAAATGAGCAGGCTATGACAACTGCATATATATACACATGTAACAGATTCATTATCTCAGTAAAAAGGAAAGATAAATTATATTCCGTGTGCTGCTTTTCACCAGAATGGGGGAAGCAGTTTTCCATTGCATTCTTCACTTCCTGGTCAGGAGCCTGCACTGGCACAGCAGCAAGTGAGGTGTGCAAAGGAAAATTGTTTCCCCCACACTTGCTGAAAATCAGCACACTATCCCTAATATCTCCTAAAGAAGAACACTTGGAAGATATGGACACCTAAAATCTTCTAAAGAGGAAACCCATGAGTGATATGAAGTCCTACTATCTCCTAAAGAGGAACACTTGGGTGTATGAATCCCTAATATCTCCTAAAGAGTTACACTTGGGAGGCATGGATCCCTAATATCCCCTAAAGAGGAACACTTGGGTGTGATGGAGCTTTAATATCTCCTAAAGAGGCACACTTGGGAGGTATGGATCCCTAATATCTACTAAATAGGGACACTTGGGTGGGATGGATCCCTAGTATCTCCTAAAGAGGTACACTTGGGAGGTATGGACACCTAATATCTCCTAAAGAGAGACACTTGGGAGGTATGGACACCTAATATTTCCAAAAGAGGGACACTTGGGTGTGATGGACCCCTAATATCTCCTAAAGAGGTACATTTGGGAGGTATGGACACCTAATATCTCCTAAAAGCAACACTTGAGAGGTATGGACCCCCTAATATCTCCTAAAGATGGACACTTGAGTGGGATGGATCCCTAGTATCTACTAAAGAGGGACACTTGGGAGGTATTGAGCCCTAATTTCTCCTAAAGAGGGACACTTGGGAGGTATGGACACCTAATATCTCCTAAAGAGAGACACTTGGGAGGTATGGACACCAAATATCTCCTAAATAGGAACATTAAGGTATGATGACATATCACGACATTTTAATTCCATCAAAATGTTTACTAATATATCTACGAATCTAACAGAATGCATTTTTCTTGAAGATCAACTTGTATTTTAACCCCTCGTGGTATCCCATTGTATTGCTTTGCATCCCTCTGCTCCAAAGGGGTTAAAATTAGCTGCCAATGAAGAGAAGACCAAAAAAAATCCCTTTTCACAACAGCTCCTTCTGCTTCTGTCCCATGATCTGATAGAAACAATGGACTTCAGACTGGGATTGTGGGTAAATGGAAACCCCCTGGTCTTCCCCTTTGTTGTCCCCTGAGTGACTAAAGAAATATATAAATATATAGATATGTTCGCCATTAGGAAGGTCCCCAGTGGAACAAAAAAGTTTGGCATGGATGCAATAAATTAAGTTTTTTTCTGCTACCTCTGCTGTTTCAGTGTGTTGTCTCCTACAAGGCCAGGAGTGTCGTAGGCTGAGTATATGTGAATATATATATATGGATATATATATACTTTTTACATTTATTAGTACCATTATTTTTATTAACGATATTTACTGAGGGGGATTCTAATCTCTTACTGTAACGAAAAGAAGGAGATAGGGGGGGGGGGGGGTTAACCATTTGCGTGCCAAGGAGGATTGAGCCAACTACACCCATCCTCTCATTAAAACAAAATTCAAGTTTGAGAAGTAAAAACTTTTGTATCCATCATCTCCCAGAAGTGAAAGCACATTTGTTTTACAGCACAAATTCTTACACCTATATGTTTACCATATTAGTTGATCTGTTCACTTTCATTTTAATTGTACCTGTGTTTTATTTATTTTTATTTATTTCCAAAAACAATGTGTTGGATATACCTCTGACATCAAAAGGGTTAAATACTGAAAGCAGAATGCGCCCCCTAGCGGTTGCCACATTGAACTCCTCTCCCAGTTACCCAGAGTAGCAGTCGAGCACAACATTTATGGGAGGTATAAATATGTTTCTTTCTAATTTTCTGAACTCGTCCAAAATATTATTTTGAAGTTCTTATGGAATATTTCCATAAAAATGTTTCAAAATCAAGCATTCTTTAACTCTTTTACTTCAAAGTAGTGTGTGAAGCACATTGGGGGTTATGCACTAAGGTGTGATAAGGAGGTGATAAAGCGGAGATGACTTCTCCAGTGATATCACTTCTCCAGTTCCTATGTTATTCTATAGAGCCTATGCACTAAGATTTCCAGTGATATCACTTCTCCAGTTCCTATGTTATTCTATAGAGCCTATGTGCTAAGATCTCCAGTGATATCACTTCTCCAGTTCCTATGTTATTCTATAGAGCCTATGTGCTAAGATCTCCAGTGATATCACTTCTCCAGTTCCTATGTTATTCTATAGAGCCTATGCACTAAGATTTCTCCAGTGATATCACTTCTCCAGTTCCTATGTTATTCTATAGAGCCTATGCACTAAGATTTCTCCAGTGATATCACTTCTCCAGTTCCTATGTTATTCTATAGAGCCAATGCACTAAGATTTCTCCAGTGATATCACTTCTCCAGTTCCTATGTTATTCTATAGAGCCTATGCACTAAGATCTCCAGTGATATCACTTCTCCAGTTCCTATGTTATTCTATAGAGCCAATGCACAAAGATCTCCAAACTTGGAGAAATCTTAATGCATATGCTCCATACAATAACACGGAAACCGTACAAGTGATTTCACAGGAGAAGTCTTCTCAACTTTTGGCACCTCTTTATCACCCCGTAGTACATCTCCCCCAATGTCTTGCTCTCCCCTGTAACACTACAAGGGTTAACGGCAGGAGACAGAAGGGGGGTTCTGATTACACAGTCTTGAACGTCTCTTTTCCCAGCTTCCACAAACCACCTATTCGAGGAATTTCTACGCACAGGAGCTGGGTCACCCTGACCTTATCTACTTGCAGGAGGATTTGACTTAATACAGCAAAATTAGGACTATTAGATACTTCTATCAACGTTTTCCTGAGTGATTAAAGACTTGACATAAGCAGCGCTATGGGAAAGTTTGTTCCATGGCATTTTAATGAACAGCGTTCGTAAGGCGTTCCTATTTTTGGGGTCTTACCTTGTGTTCCCAACAGGCCCGGATTTTCCAGAACAGTTCCAACCGAAACCCAATATCAGATGGTCACAGAGGAGGGTGGTTCTTGTGGTTGCACAACATACATGTGGCTTCTTTTCACACATATAGAAAAAGGGGAAAGTCACAGCTCAACTTAACCCTTTGAGTGCCAGAGAAGGATCCAACGCAGCAGTGCAATGCATTGGATACCTCTCTTGCTCTCAAAGGGTTAAGAGCCAAATATTTGGAGGTTTTTCATATACAATTTTGCTGGGGGCCACAAGGGTTCTTAAAACTGCCCCGGTGTGTTTGTGAATTGCCCGTTGGCAAATATTGATAATTATTTTGGTCTAAAATGTCAATTCTTTAGTACAATGATTCTCAAACTTTTTTTGCTATGGTGGAACTGGAACCCTTAAAGGGATAGTAATACTTTGTTTTATCTTTATTTTATTTTGTAGGCATTAAAAAAAGATGAAGAACGATATAAGTCTTACCTCTCCAACCTTTATGGTTTGAGAGATATTCACAAGCAAAGTTTCCCCTCTCGCCCCTTTTACCTAGTGTAAGCCATCTCTTCTCAGATGTGGAATCCAGTCCATAGACCAGACAGATAACAGCAGGGGACAATCTTCTTCCTATGAGAACAATGAAAGCCCTGCCCCCCTTGACAAGTTTTTCAGGTTTTTCCCTTATCTTAATTGAAGACTGTCCCTCTCTGCAGTCTACCTGGGCACCTCCCTTCTGATCTGACTGAGCAGTGTTACATCAGTAAAAGGGGCGGGAGGGGAATATTTTATCATTGAATTACTCTTGAACTACAACTCTGACAGAATTGAAATAACACTCTCCAAAGCCCAAATACTATGATGATTAATTAGAGCTGCTTTTATTATGAAACATTACTATCCCTTTAACCCCGGTCACCATAAGACAAGTTTAATTTGTTTTACAGAGAATTAAAATCTACCTATATGTCGCATTAGACATTATTTTGCAAAATAAATCGTTTTTGAGAAATTAACCTATATGTGTTGCTGGCACAGTCTGACAATTTATGCCAATTTCCGGCACAGTATGCTAATTAGTTCTGCTTGAGGCCAAACATACACTTCACAATGCTATTTAGCCACGCCCCCAGTGTTTAGGCTCTGCCTAGATTCATTCATATTGACACAGTGTGTGGTAGCATTGGCCAAGCACATTATCTAATTTACATAAAGTGCCAGACTGTGTCACTAACAAATACAGGTTCATTTCTCACACACTATTTATATTAAACAAACGGCTACCACAACATATAGTCACTTTTTACTTCTCATTAAAATAAACTAAAGTTATCTCAGGTGATGGGTCCACATAAAGTTTCAAATGAAATTAAATGTAATTATTAATTTTATAACTGGCATTTATTTTGTGAAGTAACACAAGTGATACCACTAAGCCCACAATTTAAATGGTGTTACACTAGTGATACACAGAGCTTACAATTGAACTCGTGCTACACTGGTGATACTAAAGAGCTTACAGATGTAATGGAGCCACACTACAGATACCACAGAGATTACAACTCTAACGCAGCCACACTACAGATACCACAGAGCTCATAATGAAAGAGAGCTACACTTATGCTACCATAGAGCTTACAACTGATATAGAGGTAAGCTAGTGATACCACTGAGCTTACTATTGAAATGGAGCTACACTATTGATAGCACAGAGCTCATAATGAAAGAGCTTCACTTATGCTACCATAGAGCTTACAACTGATATAGAGGTAAGCTAGTGATACCACGGAGCTTACAGTTGAAATGGAGCTACACTAGTGATACCACGGAGCTTATAAAGAAATGGTGCTAAACTTGTGCTACCCCAGATCTTTCAAGTGACATGGAGGTACCCTAATAAGGCCACAGAGCTACACTACTGATACAACTGTGTTTGTCTCCCACTGGGCTTTCAGGAACCACCAGGGCCAGGTCCTGTCTTTCAGTGTGGACCTCCGGTTGTACCATTGGAAGACAGGACCTGGAGGTAGGTCCTGAAAGTATATAAAGGCAAGTAAGGAAGCAGGCGGAAAATTCAAACACGCCACTCACCGTATGGATATCCTAATGGGCTACCTGTCAGCCCGATGTGCAGCCTGATTAAGTAATGGGCAGCGGCTCACCATCCCACAATTAGGACCAACCAGAAGAGGGGGCAATTGTCTCCCCTGGTGAGCCTGTCTCTGTTGAATAGTAAGAACAAAATATTATTCAGCAGCTCTACTCCTAGTATCAATGAACTTCTCAAATGCAAAATAAACTCTTGTATGACTTCAAAGAGCAAAACCGGATCAAGACATCATACAGTCATAAATGCAGTGACTCAAGAGTTTCTCCACAAACTCACTGTATAAACAGCATCAGAAGAAAATCACTGCTTTAAACAGACTGTAAATGTATAATAAAATCAAAAAAATTTTATTGAAGCAAACGATAAAAAGGTAAATACCTTAACAACTTCCAAAAATCTTAAAGTAGGTGGAAGAGAGACTTTGAAGCGAACCCATCATGATTAAGCGTATGCCACGCGAAACATGTTGATCGGTACAAAGCCGTTTTGAATTAACCTTGCTGGTTTGAATGGGTTCGCTTCAAAGTCTCTCTTCCACCTACTTTAAGATTTTTGGAAGTTGTTAAGGTATTTACCTTTTTATCGTTTGCTTCAATAAATATCTGTTGAATAGTCCCAATATACCGGGGGGAGATTCACTGAACGGTGATAAAGAGGTGATACGGTGGAGATGACTTCTCTAGTTTATCACTTCTCCAATTCCTATGTTATTCTATGGAGCCAATGCACTAAGATTTCTCAAGTTGCAGAGATCATAGCGCATTGGTTCCATAGAATAACAAAGTAAAGGGAGAAGTGATATCACTGGAGAAGTCATCTCCACATTATCATCTACTTATCACACCATAGCGAATACCCCTCCTCATCCTGGAGATTTAGCAGTTGACAATACATGCAAAATACCATATGTTTGAGCTACTAGTTTTTGTTCTATATTGTAATTACCAAGTTTCTTGGTAAGTCAGTGAAGCTGAAAAGTGATTTTAGATGACACAGTTTTCATCTCTTTTTGCCTAGGAAACAACAAGTCATTCTGAGTGTAAAGGAAAACGTGACGGTGCTTTTGTAAGGAAACAGCCACCGTCCTTTTATCAGTTTTACTTTCAAGAGCGTAAACTGCTGCGGAACGTCTGGTGTACATGCACACACACACACTGCCACACGCACACACACACACACTGCTACACGCACACACACACTGACACACACACACACACACACACACACTGCTACACGCACACACACACTGCCACACACACACACTGCTACACGCACACACACACACTCCCACACGCACACACACACTGCTACACGCACACACACACTGCCACACACACACACACTGACACACACACACACACACTGACACACGCACACACACTGCCACACACGCACACACACACTGCCACACACACACACACTGCCACACGCACACACACACTGCCACACACACACACACACTGCCACACACACACACACACACACTGCCACATACACACTGCCACATGCACACACACATTGCCACACACACACACACTGCCACACGCACACACACACACTGCCACGCGCACACACACACACACACACTGCCACACGCACACACACACACTGCCACACTCACACACACACTGCCACACGCACACACACACACA
Organism: Rhinophrynus dorsalis; assembly: GCA_037306005.1. Lineage (NCBI taxonomy): Eukaryota > Metazoa > Chordata > Amphibia > Anura > Rhinophrynidae > Rhinophrynus > Rhinophrynus dorsalis. Next base: position 178,555,802 of record CM074726.1, read on the forward strand.
CACACTGCCACACACACGCACACACACTGCCACACACACGCACACACACACACACACACACACTGCCACACGCACACTGCCACACGCACACACACACTGCCACACGCACACACACACTGTGCATACTGGTTATAGTGAATACTAGCTGTAGTGTGTTCCAGCTGTAGTGCATACTGGTTATAGTGAATATCAACTATAGTGTGTTCCAGCTGTAGTGCATACTGACTATAGTGAATACTGGCTGTAGTGTGTTCCATCTGTAGTGCATACTGGCTATAGTGAATACCAGCTGTAGTGTGTTCTAGCTGTAGTGCATACTGGTTATAGTGAATACTGGCTGTAGTGTGTTCCAGCTGTAGTGCATACTGGCTATAGTGAATACCAGCTGTAGCGTGTTGTGGCTGTAGTGCATACTGGCTATAGTGAATACCAGCTGTAGCGTGTTGTGGCTGTAGTGCATACTGGTTTTAGTGAATACTGGCTGTAGTGTGTTCCAGCTGTAGTGCATACTGGTTATAGTGAATACCGGCTGTAGCATTTTCCGGCTGTAGTGCATACTGGTTATAGTGAATACTGGCTGTAGCATGTTCCAGCTGTAGTGCATACTGGCTATAGTGAATACTGGCTGTAGTGTGTTCCAGCTGTAGTGCATACTGGTTATAGTGAATACTGGCTGTAGTGTGTTCCGGCTGTAGTGCATACTGGTTATAGTGAATACTGGCTGTAGTGTGTTCCAGCTGTAGTGCATACTGGTTATAGTGAATACTGGCTGTAGTGTGTTCCGGCTGTAGTACATACTGGTTATAGTGAATACTAGCTGTAGTGTGTTCCGGCTGTAGTGCATACTAGTTACAGTGAATACTAGCTGTAGTGTGTTCTAGCTGTAGTACATACTGGTTATAGTGAATACTGGCTGTAGCATTTTCCGGCTGTAGTGCATACTGGTTATAGTGAATACTGGCTGTAGTGTGTTCCAGCTGTAGTGCATACTGGTTATAGTGAATACTGGCTGTAGTGTGTTCCAGCTGTAGTGCATACTGGTTATAGTGAATACTGGCTGTAGTGTGTTCCAGCTGTAGTGCATACTGGTTATAGTGAATACTGGCTGTAGTGTGTTCCGGCTGTAGTACATACTGGTTATAGTGAATACTAGCTGTAGTGTGTTCCGGCTGTAGTGCATACTAGTTACAGTGAATACTAGCTGTAGTGTGTTCTAGCTGTAGTACATACTGGTTATAGTGAATACTGGCTGTAGCATTTTCCGGCTGTAGTGCATACTGGTTATAGTGAATACTGGCTGTAGTGTGTTCCAGCTGTAGTGCATACTGACTATAGTGAATACTAGCTGTAGTGTGTTCCGGCTGTAGTGCATAGTGGTTATAGTGAATACTAGCTGTAGTGTGTTCCGGCTGTAGTGCATACTGGTTATAGTGAATACTGTCTGTAGTGTGTTCCGGCTGTAGTGCATACTGGTTATAGTGAATACTAGCTGTAGTGTGCTCCGGCTGTAGTGCATACTGGTTATAGTGAATACTAGCTGTAGTGTGTTCCGGCTGTAGTGCATACTGGTTATAGTGAATACTAGCTGTAGTGTGTTCCGGCTGTAGTGCATACTGGTTATAGTGAATACTAGCTGTAGTGTGCTCCGGCTGTAGTGCATACTGGGTATTGTGAATACTAGCTGTAGTGTGTTCTAGCTGTAGTGCATACTGGGTATTGTGAATACTAGCTGTAGTGTGCTCCGGCTGTAGTGCATACTGGTTATAGTGAATACTAGCTGTAGTGTGTTCTAGCTGTAGTACATACTGGTTATAGTGAATACTGGCTGTAGCATTTTCCGGCTGTAGTGCATACTGGTTTTAGTGAATACTGGCGGTAGTGTGTTCCAGCTGTAGTGCATACTGGCTATAGTGAATACTAGCTGTAGTGTGTTCCAGCTGTAGTGCATACTGACTATAGTGAATACTAGCTGTAGTGTGTTCCGGCTGTAGTGCATACTGGTTATAGTGAATACTGGCTGTAGCATGTTCCAGCTGTAGTGCATACTGACTATAGTGAATACTGGCTGTAGTGTGTTCCAGCTGTAGTGCATACTGACTATAGTGAATACTGGCTGTAGTGTGTTCCGGCTGTAGTGCATACTGGTTATAGTGAATACTGGCTGTAGTGAGGTCCAGCTGTAGTGCATACTGGCTATAGTGAATACTAGCTGTAGTGTGTTCTGGCTGTAGTGCATACTGGCTATAGTGAATACTAGCTGTAGCGTGTTCTGGCTGTAGTGCATACTGGTTATAGTGAATACTGGCTGTAGTGTGTTCCAGCTGTAGTGAATGCTGGCTATAGTGAATACTGTCTGTAGTGTGTGTAATGCATTCCAGCTGTAGTGTGTGTAATGCATTCCAGCTGTAGTGCATACTGGTTATAGTGAATACTGGCTGTAGTGAGGTCCAGCTGTAGTGCATACTGGTTATAGTGAATACTGGCTGTAGTGTGTTCCGGCTGTAGTACATACTGGTTATAGTGAATACTAGCTGTAGTGTGTTCCGGCTGTAGTGCATACTAGTTACAGTGAATACTAGCTGTAGTGTGTTCTAGCTGTAGTACATACTGGTTATAGTGAATACTGGCTGTAGCATTTTCCGGCTGTAGTGCATACTGGTTATAGTGAATACTGGCTGTAGTGTGTTCCAGCTGTAGTGCATACTGGTTATAGTGAATACTGGCTGTAGTGTGTTCCAGCTGTAGTGCATACTGGTTATAGTGAATACTGGCTGTAGTGTGTTCCAGCTGTAGTGCATACTGGTTATAGTGAATACTGGCTGTAGTGTGTTCCGGCTGTAGTACATACTGGTTATAGTGAATACTAGCTGTAGTGTGTTCCGGCTGTAGTGCATACTAGTTACAGTGAATACTAGCTGTAGTGTGTTCTAGCTGTAGTACATACTGGTTATAGTGAATACTGGCTGTAGCATTTTCCGGCTGTAGTGCATACTGGTTATAGTGAATACTGGCTGTAGTGTGTTCCAGCTGTAGTGCATACTGACTATAGTGAATACTAGCTGTAGTGTGTTCCGGCTGTAGTGCATAGTGGTTATAGTGAATACTAGCTGTAGTGTGTTCCGGCTGTAGTGCATACTGGTTATAGTGAATACTGTCTGTAGTGTGTTCCGGCTGTAGTGCATACTGGTTATAGTGAATACTAGCTGTAGTGTGCTCCGGCTGTAGTGCATACTGGTTATAGTGAATACTAGCTGTAGTGTGTTCCGGCTGTAGTGCATACTGGTTATAGTGAATACTAGCTGTAGTGTGTTCCGGCTGTAGTGCATACTGGTTATAGTGAATACTAGCTGTAGTGTGCTCCGGCTGTAGTGCATACTGGGTATTGTGAATACTAGCTGTAGTGTGTTCTAGCTGTAGTGCATACTGGGTATTGTGAATACTAGCTGTAGTGTGCTCCGGCTGTAGTGCATACTGGTTATAGTGAATACTAGCTGTAGTGTGTTCTAGCTGTAGTACATACTGGTTATAGTGAATACTGGCTGTAGCATTTTCCGGCTGTAGTGCATACTGGTTTTAGTGAATACTGGCGGTAGTGTGTTCCAGCTGTAGTGCATACTGGTTATAGTGAATACTAGCTGTAGTGTGTTCCAGCTGTAGTGCATACTGACTATAGTGAATACTAGCTGTAGTGTGTTCCGGCTGTAGTGCATACTGGTTATAGTGAATACTGGCTGTAGCATGTTCCAGCTGTAGTGCATACTGACTATAGTGAATACTGGCTGTAGTGTGTTCCAGCTGTAGTGCATACTGACTATAGTGAATACTGGCTGTAGTGTGTTCCGGCTGTAGTGCATACTGGTTATAGTGAATACTGGCTGTAGTGAGGTCCAGCTGTAGTGCATACTGGCTATAGTGAATACTAGCTGTAGTGTGTTCTGGCTGTAGTGCATACTGGCTATAGTGAATACTAGCTGTAGCGTGTTCTGGCTGTAGTGCATACTGGTTATAGTGAATACTGGCTGTAGTGTGTTCCAGCTGTAGTGAATGCTGGCTATAGTGAATACTGGCTGTAGTGTGTGTAATGCATTCCAGCTGTAGTGTGTGTAATGCATTCCAGCTGTAGTGCATACTGGTTATAGTGAATACTGGCTGTAGCGTGTTCCGGCTGTAGTGCATAGTGGTTATAGTGAATACTAGCTGTAGTGTGTTCCGGCTGTAGTGCATACTGGTTATAGTGAATACTGGCTGTAGCGTGTTCCGGCTGTAGTGCATACTGGTTATAGTGAATACTGGCTGTAGTGTGTTCCAGCTGTAGTGCATACTGGTTATAGTGAATACTAGCTGTAGTGTGTTCTGGCTGTAGTGCATACTGGCTATAGTGAATACTAGCTGTAGTGTGTTCCGGCTGTAGTACATACTGGTTATAGTGAATACTAGCTGTAGTGTGTTCTGGCTGTAGTGCATAGTGGTTATAGTGAATACTAGCTGTAGCGTGTTCTGGCTGTAGTGCATACTGGTTATAGTGAATACTGGCTGTAGTGTGTTCCAGCTGTAGTGAATGCTGGCTATAGTGAATACTGTCTGTAGTGTGTGTAATGCATTCCAGCTGTAGTGCATACTGGTTATAGTGAATACTGGCTGTAGCATGTTCCAGCTGTAGTGCATACTGACTATAGTGAATACTGGCTGTAGTGAGGTCCAGCTGTAGTGCATACTGGTTATAGTGAATACTGGCTGTAGTGTGTTCCGGCTGTAGTGCATACTGGTTATAGTGAATACTGGCTGTAGTGTGTTCCGGCTGTAGTGCATACTGGCTATAATGAATACTGGCTGTAGCATGTTCCAGCTGTAGTGCATACTGGCTATAGTGAATACTAGCTGTAGCGTGTTCTGGCTGTAGTGCATACTGGCTATAGTGAATACTAGCTGTAGCGTGTTCTGGCTGTAGTGCATACTGGTTATAGTGAATACTGGCTGTAGTGTGTTCCAGCTGTAGTGAATGCTGGCTATAGTGAATACTGTCTGTAGTGTGTGTAATGCATTCCAGCTGTAGTGTGTGTAATGCATTCCAGCTGTAGTGCATACTGGTTATATTGAATACTGGCTGTAGTGAGGTCCAGCTGTAGTGCATACTGGTTATAGTGAATACTGGCTGTAGTGTGTTCCAGCTGTAGTGCATACTGGTTATAGTGAATACTAGCTGTAGTGTGTTCTGGCTGTAGTGCATACTGGCTATAGTGAATACTAGCTGTAGCGTGTTCTGGCTGTAGTGCATACTGGCTATAGTGAATACTAGCTGTAGCGTGTTCTGGCTGTAGTGCATACTGACTATAGTGAATACTAGCTGTAGTGTGTTCTGGCTGTAGTGCATACTGACTATAGTGAATACTAGCTGTAGTGTGTTCCGGCTGTAGTGCATAGTGGTTATAGTGAATACTAGCTGTAGTGTGTTCCGGCTGTAGTGCATACTGGTTATAGTGAATACTGGCTGTAGTGTGTTCCAGCTGTAGTGAATGCTGGCTATAGTGAATACTGTCTGTAGTGTGTGTAATGCATTCCAGCTGTAGTGTGTGTAATGCATTCCAGCTGTAGTGTGTGTAATGCATTCCAGCTGTAGTGCATACTGGTTATAGTGAATACTGGCGGTAGTGTGTGTAATGCATTCCAGCTGTAGTGTGTGTAATGCATTCCAGCTGTAGTGTGTGTAATGCATTCCAGCTGTAGTGCATACTGGCTATAGTGAATACTGGCTGTAGTGTGTTCCAGCTGTAGTGCATACTGGTTTTAGTGAATACTGGCTGTAGTGTGTTCCGGCTGTAGTGCATACTGGTTATAGTGAATACTGGCTGTAGCATGTTCCAGCTGTAGTGCATACTGGCTATAGTGAATACTAGCTGTAGCGTGTTCCGGCTGTAGTGCATACTGGTTTTAGTGAATACTGGCTGTAGTGTGTTCCAGCTGTAGTGCATACTGGCTATAGTGAATACTAGCTGTAGTGTGTTCCAGCTGTAGTGCATACTGGTTATAGTGAATACTAGCTGTAGCATGTTCCAGCTATAGTGCATACTGGTTTTAGTGAATACTGGCTGTAGTGTGTTCCAGCTGTAGTGCATACTGGTTTTAGTGAATACTGGCTGTAGCATGTTCCAGCTGTAGTGCATACTGACTATAGTGAATACTAGCTGTAGCGTGTTCCGGCTGTAGTGCATACTGGTTATAGTGAATACTGGCTGTAGTGTGTTCCAGCTGTAGTGCATACTGGCTATAGTGAATACTAGCTGTAGCGTGTTCCGGCTGTAGTGCATACTGGTTTTAGTGAATACTGGCTGTAGTGAGTTCCGGCTGTAGTGCATACTGGTTTTAGTGAATACTGGCTGTAGTGTGTTCCAGCTGTAGTGCATACTGGCTATAGTGAATACTAGCTGTAGCGTGTTCCGGCTGTAGTGCATACTGGTTTTAGTGAATACTGGCTGTAGCATGTTCCAGCTGTAGTGCATACTGGCTATAGTGAATACTAGCTGTAGCGTGTTCCGGCTGTAGTGCATACTGGTTTTAGTGAATACTGGCTGTAGTGAGTTCCAGCTGTAGTGCATACTGGCTATAGTGAATACTAGCTGTAGCGTGTTCCGGCTGCAGTGCATACTGGTTTTAGTGAATACTGGCTGTAGTGTGTTCCAGCTGTAGTGCATACTGGCTATAGTGAATACTAGCTGTAGCGTGTTCCGTCTGTAGTGCATACTGGTTATAGTGAATACTGGCTGTAGTGTGTTCCGGCTGTAGTGCATACTGGTTATAGTGAATACTAGCTGTAGTGTGCTCCGGCTGTAGTGCATACTGGTTATAGTGAATACTAGCTGTAGTGTGTTCCGGCTGTAGTGCATACTGGTTATAGTGAATACTAGCTGTAGTGTGCTCCGGCTGTAGTGCATACTGGGTATTGTGAATACTAGCTGTAGTGTGTTCTAGCTGTAGTGCATACTGGGTATTGTGAATACTAGCTGTAGTGTGCTCCGGCTGTAGTGCATACTGGTTATAGTGAATACTAGCTGTAGTGTGTTGTGGCTGTAGTGCATACTGGTTATAGTGAATACTAGCTGTAGTGTGTTCCGGCTGTAGTGCATACTGGTTATAGTGAATACTGGCTGTAGCATTTTCCGGCTGTAGTGCATACTGGTTATAGTGAATACTGGCTGTAGTGTGTTCCAGCTGTAGTGCATACTGACTATAGTGAATACTGGCTGTAGTGTGTTCCGGCTGTAGTGCATACTGGTTATAGTGAATACTGGCTGTAGTGTGTTCCGGCTGTAGTGAATGCTGGCTATAATGAATACTGGCTGTAGCATGTTCCAGCTGTAGTGCATACTGGCTATAGTGAATACTAGCTGTAGCGTGTTCTGGCTGTAGTGCATACTGGTTATAGTGAATACTAGCTGTAGTGTGTTCCAGCTGTAGTGCATACTGACTATAGTGAATACTGGCTGTAGTGTGTTCCGGCTGTAGTGCATACTGGTTATAGTGAATATTGGCTGTAGTGTGTTCCGGCTGTAGTGAATGCTGGCTATAATGAATACTGGCTGTAGCATGTTCCAGCTGTAGTGCATACTGGCTATAGTGAATACTAGCTGTAGCGTGTTCTGGCTGTAGTGCATACTGGTTATAGTGAATACTAGCTGTAGTGTGTTCCAGCTGTAGTGAATGCTGGCTATAGTGAATACTGTCTGTAGTGTGTGTAATGCATTCCAGCTGTAGTGTGTGTAATGCATTCCAGCTGTAGTGCATACTGGTTATAGTGAATACTGGCGGTAGTGTGTTCCAGCTGTAGTGCATACTGGCTATAGTGAATACTAGCTGTAGCGTGTTCCGGCTGTAGTGCATACTGGTTTTAGTGAATACTGGCGGTAGTGTGTTCCGGCTGTAGTGCATACTGGCTATAGTGAATACTAGCTGTAGCGTGTTCCGGCTGTAGAGCATACTGGTTTTAGTGAATACTGGCTGTAGCATGTTCCAGCTGTAGTGCATACTGGTTTTAGTGAATACTGGCTGTAGTGAGTTCCAGCTGTAGTGCATACTGGCTATAGTGAATACTAGCTGTAGTGTGTTCCGGCTGTAGTGCATACTGGTTTTAGTGAATACTGGCTGTAGTGTGTTCCAGCTGTAGTGCATACTGGCTATAGTGAATACTAGCTGTAGCGTGTTCCGGCTGTAGTGCATACTGGTTATAGTGAATACTGGCTGTAGTGTGTTCCAGCTGTAGTGCATACTGGCTATAGTGAATACTGTCTGTGTTGTGTTCAGGCTGTAGTGCATAGAGGCTGTAATACATTCCGGCTGTAGTGTACACGGATATAATGCATTCCAGCTGTAGTAAATGCTGGTTATAGTGAATACCGGCTGTAGTGAGTTCCAGCTGTAGTGAATACTGGTTATAGTGAATACCGGCTGTAGTGTGTTCCAGCTGTAGTGAATACTGGTTATAGTGAATACCGGTTGTAGTGAGTTCCAGCTGTAGTGAATGCTGGTTATAGTGAATACCGGCTGTAGTGTGTTCCAGCTGTAGTGAATACTGGTTATAGTGAATACCGGTTGTAGTGAGTTCCAGCTGTAGTGAATGCTGGTTATAGTGAATACTGGCTGTAGTGTGTTCCAGCTGTAGTGCATACTGGCTATAGTGAATACTGTCTGTGTTGTGTTCAGGCTGTAGCACATAGAGGCTGTAATACATTCCGGCTGTAGTGTACACGGATATAATGCATTCCAGCTGTAGTGAATGCTGGTTATAGTGAATACCGGCTGTAGTGTGTTCCAGCTGTAGTGCACACTGGCTGTAGTGCATATTGGCTGTAGCGTGTTCTGTCTGTAATGCTTTCTGGCGGTAGCACCTACTGGCTGTAATCCATTCCGCTGTGGTGTACACCAGCTGTAATGCATAGTGGCACATGGTTTAGTAAACTGGGGTTAGACAGGCTTAAGGACAATAAATGGATTCCAGCGCCCGATCTGGAATGGAATCCATGTGGTAGTTTCACCCCAAAGAGCCTTATGTACTAAGAGGAACGGAAGCAATTCAAGGGCAAACCGACTACAACACAAGGGTCAACTAAACCTTCCATTGCTATAAATGAGACTTTCAACCCCTTTTGTGCTAAATAGGTCTCTAATAGCATTGGGAAATGTTTATACGGCCTCTATAGTGGTGTTTGCTTTGTTCCAGAATTGCTCCAGTTGTACACAGTACATCAGCCTCTCTGGCAGCACACTTTATATTCAGACCACTGGCAGGACTCCCCATGCTTCGCAATGCTGTCCATGCAAGGGTTAATCTGTGCTCAGCTGATGTAAATAAGAGATGACACTGTCTGCTTGTCCTGTGACATTCACACATTGTGGGACCCCTAACAGCTGACTTGCTATTACCACTGCTAGCACGTGAGGGACAAGGGGACAGATTATATGAATCTACTCCAGGAATGATATCACCAGAGATCTCCCATCATATGACCTCCTACAAGGTCACTCAGTGTCAAAGGTCATGACACAGCGGGTCACAGAAATCCAACAGCAATAGTTCAAGGTCAGGAGTGAGCAGCCTGTCCCTCTCCAGCTGATAATGAACTACAATTCCCATCATGCTGAGCTGGATAATGACAGCAGGATAAACTATACGGAGGAGTTTTATGGATCAATAGGAGGAGTTAGGGAGGAGTTAAATGGATAAATAGGAGGAGTTATATAGAGCAATAGGAGGAGTTACAGGGAGGAGTTATATGGAGCAATAGGAGGAGTTAAATGGAGTAATAAGTGGCGTTATAGGGAGGAGTTATATGGAGCAATAGGAGGAGTTATAGGGAGGGGTTATATGGAGCAATAGGAGGAGTTATATGAAGCAATAAGAGGAGTTATAGGGAGGGGTTATATGAACAGTAGGAGGAGTTATATGAAGCAGTAGGAGGAGTTATATGGAACAATAGGAGGAGTTATATGGATTAATAGGAGGAGTTATAGGGAGGAGTTATATGGAGCAATAGGAGGAGTTATATGGAGCAATAGGAGGAATTATATGGAGGAGTTATATGGAACAGTAGGAGGAGATATAGGGAGGAGTTATATGGAACAATAGGAGGAGTTATAGGGAGGAGTTATATGGAGCAATAGGAGGAGTTATGGGGAGGAGTTATATGGAGCAATAGGAGGAGTTATAAGTAGGAGTTATATGGATCAATAGAGGAGTTATAGGGAGGAGTTATATGGAGCAATAGGAGGAGTTATAGGGAGGAGTTATAAGGAGCAATAGGAGGAGTTATGGGGAGGAGTTATATGGAGCAATAGGAGGAGTTATAAGGAGGAGTTATATGGAACAATGGGAGAGGTTATAGGGAGCAATAGGAGGAGTTATATAAACAGTAGGAGGAGTTATAGGGAGGGATTATATGAAGCATTAGGAGGAGTTATATAAACAGTAGGAGGCGTTATAGGGAGGGATCATATGGAGCAATAGGAGGAGTTATATGGAGTGAAATAAAGGAGTTATATTAAATAATAGGGGTAATAATTGGTAGGAGTCTGCCTGGGCAATATGAGGAGTTAAATCTTTTATATCTCAGTTTGTATCTATAGCTGTGACATTCATATTTTAGTATCCTTACAAGAAGGCAGCGGATCGATCCTACAGAGCTCCGCAAACGTAACCCTTTTAGTGTCAGAGGGGTTTGCATGCAACTGTATAGAACTGATACTGCGTAAATTTTATTTTCTTCTTTCTCTTTGAGTATAAACGTGTAACATTGAATTGTAAATGTTCTCTAATACACAACTGAAAACGACAGACAATTCACTGTATAATTCGTGGTCACTTTCTAAACAAGACGTTACACATCACCTCTGATCTGAAATACTATATTATTCTGAAACCTGCTGAACAAGTTTCCCTGATTCACAGCCGTAGACAGACCCGCTCTGAGTCACAGGAGGAAATTCACAGACGTGAAGTTTTCAGATTTGAGCAGAAAGAGAACTTGGGGGAGATTCACTAAGCAGTGATAAAGAGGTGATAATTTCTCCAGTTTATCACTTCTCCAATTCCTGTGTTATTCTATGGGAGAGCTTTAGTTATAGACTACAGGGGGAGATGTACTAAGGTGTGATAAAGAGGAGATCACTTCTCCAGTGAGATAAACTCTCCAGTTCCTATATAATTCTATGGGAGAGATTTAGTTATAGACTACAGGGGGAGATGTACTAAGGTGTGATAAAGAGGAGATAACTTCCCCAGTGAGATAAACTCTCCAGTTCCTATGTTATTCTATGGGAGAGATTTAGTTATAGACTACAGGGGGAGATGTACTAAGGTGTGATAAAGAGGAGATAACTTCTCCAGTGAGATAAACTCTCCAGTTCCTATGTTATTCTATGGGAGAGATTTAGTTATAGACTACAGGGGAGATGTACTAAGGTGTGATAAAGAGGAGATAACTTCTCCAGTTTATCACTTCTCCAATTCCTGTGTTATTATATGGGAGAGCTTTAGTTATAGACTACAGGGGGAGATGTAGTAAGGTGTGATAAAGAGGAGATAACTTCTCCAGTTTATCACTTCTCCAGTTCCTGTGTTATTCTATGGGAGAGCTTTAGTTATAGACTACAGGGGGAGATGTACTAAGGTGTGATAAAGAGGAGATCACTTCTCCAGTGAGATAAACTCTCCAGTTCCTATGTTATTCTATGGGAGATCTTTAGTTATAGACTACAGGGGAGATGTACTAAGGTGTGCTAAAGAGGAGATAACTTCTCCAGTGTGATAAACTCTCCAGTTCCTATGTAATTCTATGGGAGAGATTTAGTTATAGACTACAGGGGGAGATGTACTAAGGTGTGATAAAGAGGAGATAACTTCTCCAGTGAGATAAACTCTCCAGTTCCTATGTTATTCTATGGGAGAGATTTAGTTATAGACTACAGGGGGAGATGTACTAAGGTGTGATTAAGAGGAGATAACTTCTCCAGTGCGATAAACTCTCCAGTTCCTATGTTATTCTATGGGAGATATTTAGTTATAGACTACAGGAAAGATGTACTAAGATGTGATAAAGAGGAGATAACTTCTCCAATGTGATAAACTCTCCAGTTCCTATGTTATTCAAAGGGAGAGATTTAGTTATAGACTACAGGGGAGATGTACTAAGGTGTGATAAAGAGGAGATAACTTCTCCAGTGTGATAAACTCTCCAGTTCCTATGTTATTCTATGGGAGATATTTAGTTATAGACTACAGGGGAGATGTACTAAGGTGTGATAAAGAGGAGATAACTTCTCCAGTGTGATAAACTCTCCAGTTCCTATGTTATTCAAAGGGAGATATTTAGTTATAGACTACAGGGGAGATGTACTAAGGTGTGATAAAGAGGAGATAACTTCTCCAGTGAGATAATTTCTCCAGTTCCTATGTTATTCTATGGTATAGCTTTAGTTATAGATTACAGGGGGAGATGTACCAAGGTGAGATAAAGAGGTTATAACTTCTCCAGTGAGATACACTCTCCAGTTCCTATGTTATTCTATGGGAGATATTTAGTTATATTTTACAGTGGGAGATGTACTAAGGTGTGATAAAAAGGAGATAACTTCTCCAGTGAGATAAACTCTCCAGTTCCTATGTTATTCTATGGGAGATATTTAGTTATAGACTACAGGGGGGATGTACTAAGATGTGATAAAGAGGAGATAACTTCTCCAGTGAGACAAACTCCTCAGTTCCTATGTTATTCTATGGGAGAGGTTTAGTTATAGACTACAGGAGAGATGTACTAAGGTGTGATAAAGAGGAGATAACTTCTCCAGTGAGATAAACTCTCCAGTTCCTATGTTATTCTATGGGAGAGATTTAGTTATAGACTACAGGGGTAGATGTAATAAGGTGTGATAAAGAGGAGATAACTTCTCCAGTGTGATAAACTCTCCAGTTCTTATGTTATTCAAAGGGAGATATTTAGTTATAGACTACAGGGGAGATGTACTAAGGTGTGATAAAGAGGCGATAACTTCTCCAGTGAGATAATTTCTCCAGTTCCTATGTTATTCTATGGTATAGCTTTAGTTATAGATTACAGGGGGAGATGTACCAAGGTGAGATAAAGAGGTTATAACTTCTCCAGTGAGATACACTCTCCAGTTCCTATGTTATTCTATGGGAGATATTTAGTTATATTTTACAGTGGGAGATGTACTAAGGTGTGATAAAAAGGAGATAACTTCTCCAGTGAGATAAACTCTCCAGTTCCTATGTTATTCTATGGGAGATATTTAGTTATAGACTACAGGGGGGATGTACTAAGATGTGATAAAGAGGAGATAACTTCTCCAGTGAGACAAACTCCTCAGTTCCTATGTTATTCTATGGGAGAGGTTTAGTTATAGACTACAGGAGAGATGTACTAAGGTGTGATAAAGAGGAGATAACTTCTCCAGTGAGATAAACTCTCCAGTTCCTATGTTATTCTATGGGAGAGATTTAGTTATAGACTACAGGGGTAGATGTAATAAGGTGTGATAAAGAGGAGATAACTTCTCCAGTGTGATAAACTCTCCAGTTCCTATGTTATTCAAAGGGAGATATTTAGTTATAGACTACAGGGGAGATGTACTAAGGTGTGATAAAGAGGAGATAACTTCTCCAGTGAGATAATTTCTCCAGTTCCTATGTTATTCTATGGTATAGCTTTAGTTATAGATTACAGGGGGAGATGTACCAAGGTGAGATAAAGAGGTTATAACTTCTCCAGTGAGATACACTCTCCAGTTCCTATGTTATTCTATGGGAGATATTTAGTTATATTTTACAGTGGGAGATGTACTAAGGTGTGATAAAAAGGAGATAACTTCTCCAGTGAGATAAACTCTCCAGTTCCTATGTTATTCTATGGGAGATATTTAGTTATAGACTACAGGGGGGATGTACTAAGATGTGATAAAGAGGAGATAACTTCTCCAGTGAGACAAACTCCTCAGTTCCTATGTTATTCTATGGGAGAGGTTTAGTTATAGACTACAGGAGAGATGTAGTAAGGTGTGATAAAGAGGAGATAACTTCTCCAGTGAGATAAACTCTCCAGTTCCTATGTTATTCTATGGGAGAGATTTAGTTATAGACTACAGGGGTAGATGTAATAAGGTGTGATAAAGAGGAGATAACTTCTCCAGTGAGATAAACTCTCCAGTTCCTATGTTATTCTATGGGAGAGATTTAGTTATAGACTACAGGGGAGATGTACTAAGGTGTGATAAAGAGGAGATAACTTCTCCAGTGAGATAAACTCTCCAGTTCCTATGTTATTCTATGGGAGATATTTAGTTATAGATTACAGGGGGAGATGTACTAAGGTGTGATAAAGAGGAGATAACTTCTCCAGTGTGATAAACTCTCCAGTTCCTATGTTATTCTCTGGGAGATATTTAGTTATAGACTACAGGGGAGATGCACTAAGGTGTGATAAAGAGGAGATAACTTCTCCGGTGAGATAAACTCTCCAGTTCCTATGTTATTCTATGGGACAGATTTAGTTATAGACTACAGGGGGAGATGTACTAAGTTGTGATAAAGAGGAGATAACTTCTCCAGTGTGATAAACTCTCCAGTTCCTATGTTATTCTATGGGAGATATTTAGTTATAGACTACAGGGGAGATGTACTAAGGTGTGATAAAGAGGAGATAACTTCTCCAGTGTGATGAACTCTCCAGTTCCTATGTTATTCTATGGGAGAAATTTAGTTATAGATTACAGGGGGAGATGTACTAAGGTGTGATAAAGAAGAGATAACTTCTCCAGTGAGATAATTTCTCCAGTTCCTGTGTTATTCTATGGGATATCTTTAGTTACAGACTACATGGGAGATGTACTAAGGTGTGATAAAGAGGAGATAACTTCTCCAGTGAGATAAACTCTCCAGTTCCTATGTTATTCTATGGGAGAGATTTAGTTATAGACTACAGGGGAGATGTATTGAGGTGTGATAAAGAGGAGATAACTTCTCCAGTGAGATAAACTCTCCAGTCCCTATGTTATTCTATGGGAGAGATTTAGTTATAGACTACAGGGGGAGATGTACTAAGGTGTGATAAAGAGGAGATAACTTCTCCAGTGTGATAAACTCTCCAGTTCCTATGTTATTCTATGGGAGAGATTTAGTTATAGACTACAGGGGAGATGTACTAAGGTGTGATAAAGAGGAGATAACTTCTGCAGTGAGATAAACTCTCCAGTTCCTATGTTATTCTATGGGAGAGATTTAGTTATAGACTACAGGGGTAGATGTAATAAGGTGTGATAAAGAGGAGATAACTTCTCCAGTGTGATAAACTCTCCAGTTCCTATGTTATTCAAAGGGAGAGATTTAGTTATAGACTACAGGGGAGATGTACTGAGGTGTGATAAAGAGGAGATAACTTCTCCAGTGAGATAATTTCTCCAGTTCCTATGTTATTCTATGGGATATCTTTAGTTATAGACTACAGAGGAGATGTACTAAGGTGTGATAAAGAGGAGATACCTTCTCCAGTGTGATAAACTCTCCAGTTCCTATGTTATTCAAAGGGAGAGATTTAGTTATAGACTAAAGGGGGAGATGTACTGAGGTGTGATAAAGAGGAGATAACTTCTCCAGTGAGATAAACTCTCCAGTTCCTATGTTATTCTATGGGAGAGATTTAGTTATAGACTACAGGGGAGATGTACTAAGGTGTGATAAAGAGGAGATAACTTCTGCAGTGAGATAAACTCTCCAGTTCCTATGTTATTCTATGGGAGATCTTTAGTTATAGACTACAGGAGAGATGTACTAAGGTGTGATAAAGAGGAGATAACTTCTCCAGTGAGATAAACTCTCCAGTCCCTATGTTATTCTATGGGAGAGATTTAGTTATAGACTACAGGGGAGATGTACTAAGGCGTGAAAAAGAGGAGATAACTTCTCCAGTGTGATAAACTCTCCAGTTCCTATGTTATTCAAAGGGAGAGATTTAGTTATAGACTACAGGGGAGATGTACTAAGGTGTGATAAAGTGGAGATAACTTTTCCAGTGAGATAATTTCTCCAGTTCCTATGTTATTCTATGGGACAGCTTTAGTTATAGATTACAGGGGCAGATGTACTAAGGTGAGATAAAGAGGTGATCACTTTTCCAGTGAGATAAACTCCCCAGTTCCTATGTTATTCTATGGGAGAGATTTAGTTATAGACTACAGGGGAGATGTACTAAGGTGAGATAAAGAGGTGATCACTTCTCCAGTGAGATAAACTCCCCAGTTCTTATGTTATTCTATGGGACAGCTTTAGTTATAGATTACAGGGGCAGATGTACTAAGGTGAGATAAAGAGGTGATCACTTCTCCAGTGAGATAAACTCCCCAGTTCCTATGTTATTCTATGGGAGATCTTTAGTTATAGATTACAGTGGGAGATGTGCTAAGGTGTGATAAAGAGGAGATAACTTCTCCAGTGAGATAAACTCTCCAGTTCCTATGTTATTCTATGGATCCTGTTCACAAATATATCCAAACTTGAAGATATTTTAGTGAATAGGCTCCACAGATTAACAGGATCTGGAGAAGTCATCTCCACTTTATCACCTCTTTATCACAGCTTAGTGAATCTCCCCCAATGTGTCATATAATATTGTATTGTATTGCATATTTAATTCTATAGCGCCAAGCAGTGTACTTGGCACTTTACATTTGATATATAAGGGGTACGATAAGTCCAGTGATTAAGTGCTTATAAAGACGATCATAAGGGGGACAACAGGTGAGTATACATGAGGATGAAAGGTCTCTGCCCCGCAGAGCTTACAATCTATCCCCATTTTTTCACTCTGCAGATGTCTCGTTTTAGCGGCTTATGCAGAAATATGATAATTTCTGGAAAAATAATTTCACACGGGGGGAAAGGATGGAATAGACATTTTTATTGAGTGCCAGACTGGTATTTAACACATTGCATCTCTCTGGCGCTCAATGGGTTAAATTAGGATTAAATGCTAAAAAAAAATCTCCAGTTAATGGTTGGTTGGAGATTATGCTAGTAGTAGTACTGAATAGCTGGAGAGCCAAAGGTTTCCTACCGCTAGCATAGGGTAGTTTAACCTTACGTGGTACAAACAACAGTTGTTTCACTTTATAGAAGTAAGGAAACCTGAAAACCTCATGTCTTTTATAGGAAAGAGAAACCGTCCACTTATCTACTGACAGCTAATGAACTCCACATCTCTCAGTTCATTTCCCTGTGATAAATGGTTAAATTCATGTTATCGATACTTTCCAGAGGACGAGGTCCTGATGTCTAGAGGCTGGAAGGAGTGGTGGATATATGAAGCGGACTCCCATGGGGGGGTTGTAATCTTTTGAGTGCACTGCATTACTCTGCACCTCTGAGACTCAACGTGTTAAAGCAGGGGTGGGCAACATGTGGCACTCCAGTTGTTATAGGATTAAAACTCCCAGCATCCTCAGCCTGTCAATCATGGGATCTTTAGCCTAAAAACAGCTGTAAAGTCAATTGGTGCTCCCACAACACACACAGACTCATTTACACACACACACATACATGCACACACACTGATACACACAAGCACATACACGCACATACACACAGCCATATATACACAGTATACACACACACAGACACATACTCATTTACACACACACACATATATACACACATACCCATATACACACATACCCATATCCACACACATATATACACACGCACATACCCATATACACACATATATACACACATACCCATATACACACATATATACACACATACCCATATACACACATACCCATATCCACACACATATATACACACGCACATACCCATATACACACATATATACACACGCACATACCCATATACACACATACCCATATACACACATATATACACACATACCCATATACACACATACCCATATCCACACACATATATACACACGCACATACCCATATACACACATATATACACACGCACATACCCATATACACACATATATACACACATACCCATATACACACATACCCATATCCACACACATATATACACACGCACATACCCATATACACACATATATACACACACATACCCATATACACACCTTATACACACAATATACACACACACACACATACTCATTTGCACACACACACACACACATGTATACACACACATACTCATTTACACACATAAATGGACACACACTGATACACACAAACACATACACGCACATACACACAGACATATACACACAGTATACACACACACATACACAATATACACACACCGATATACACACACACACACCCATATAGATACACACTCATGCACACACATACACACACACACACACATGTATATATATATATATATATATATATATATATATATATATATATATATATATAAAACATATAACCAGTTGGTACAGGCACTCACGTACAATGGCAATCCTGATCACTGTCCGCCCACCGGGTGCCGATCCACAACATAAAGCAATATGTGAAAGCACTGGACGCACTCACGGTCTGGGATACAAAAATTTGAATGTATTTAAAACTACTTCATGACATCTCAGTACAAAATATGCAGCACAAACAGAGACGTTTTGATCCGCTCCACGGGATCTTTCTCAAGCCATACCCATATACACACACACATAAATGGACACACGCTGATACACACAAACACATACACGCAGCCATATACACACAGTATACACACACACAAACACATACACAATATACACATGGATACACACACCCATATTCAAACACACTCATGCACACACACACATAAACACACATACATAAGCATATATATATATATCTCCTATATAATAATTCGCTAAATCGTGTGTAACGCCGTGACATGTGCAGTACACACTGCTGCGCGTGCTGCAGTCATGCACAGTAGAGACTGCCCGCGCCGCGGCTGATACAGAGCTGGACACTCCGAAGGAGCGTCCAGCTCTGTATCAGCCGTGGCGCGGGTAGTCTCTACTGCGTGTGATTGCCCCGCGACCGGGTGGCTGTGGCACTGTGGCCCGTGTAACGGGCTGTTCAACTAGTGTATATATATATATATATATATATATATATATATATATATATATATACAGTGTAAGTTATTAATTAATAACCGGCCTCCTCAAGACTATACGAACGTTTGTATAGTCTTGAGGAAGGCCGGTTTAGGGCCGAAACGTTGACTAATAAAGTTTAAATATTTCTTTGCAAATCCTGCCGAGTGCTCCTTCTCTGGTTATTAATTTGAATAACTTACACTATATGAATCTATTTAAGCAGCACCTAGGTACTTTATTTTTTAATTTATTTTTTAATTTGATGAACCCCTTAAGGACCCGTGACGGTCCTGGACCGTCATGGAATTCCAGGCTCCCCAGCTGGAACCGGATCGTGAAAAAAAAAAATGTTCTGTGGTCCTTAAGTGACCACCGCCTGCATGCAGGGCAGGGCCTTAAGGGGTTAAGGAGTGCCCTGCACCATTCATTTATTTATATATATATAGAGATAGATAGATAGATAGATAGATAGATAGATAGATAGATAGATATTTATATATTTATATACACACAGGCATATATGCACACAATATACACGCGCACAGTACACACACACAGACACATACATATACAAACTCATATACACACACACTGACGCATACACATACTCATACACACACACACACACACACACACACACATATACACACACATATACACACACATAAGGGTTTGACCTTTTACAATCTGTAATCACTTTTTCGGTTTGTGAAAACTACACTGTTTAACCCCTTGTATACTAGGGTGACAAATTACAAGTTCCTCAGATTTCCACTGTTTTAAATGATTAATGATTAATCCCTTGAATGCCCGACACGTCCCCAATGCATTGCTTTGCAGTGTATCAGAGTCCTGCCTAGCATTGAGGGGTTAAAAATCCCATTACAATTAAAAAGAAGTTTTGGAATTTACATGCCTTCCTTACTGTGCAGTTTTTTTCCCAGCAGAATTGCTCCACGTTAATTAATGCATATAGCCCCTGGCCTGTCATTTTACAGCAGCAGGAATTATAACGTTTAACTCTTTAAGGACCATCTGCTGCCGGCACTTAATGGCCACAAGGTTTTTTTTTTTCAGAAATGGAATCAGGGGTCCTCGAATGGGGTGCAGCTGCTCAGGGATCCTGAATTCTGTGACGTACATATAAATCATGGGTCCTTAAAATTAGTTTTCCCATGACGTATATATATATACGCCATGGGTCCATAACGGGTCCAGGGTCTCATGTTCAAAAGAAACAGCCAAGTGGTTAACCCCTTAAGGACCAGGGAGACGCACATTGCATTATTCCGCAGGATTCTGGAGTAAACCACCTGCACTATATTGGGCGAATAAAAATTCCCTAAAATCCAGTTAATTTAATTTGGTGGTGTTTAACCCCATGAAGTCTAGCTAGCTTTCAAGAGGTTAAAATCCCCATTTAAATCAATCAGATCTGTTCATGTGTCCTCTGTTGGTTTATTCCAGAATTGCTCCATTTCTACTTAATACATCATCCTCAGCGATGTGCCGGGATTCATCGCAAGGGTTAATGCGGCAAAGTTGTACTCTGCTTTTTGTGTTTAGATTTTTTTTTTTTTTTCCTTCCAATGGAGGAGGGAGAAGAACCAATCCCCACCTAGTAATCAGACCTCAGCCCACTCCCTCCTCCGGAGACAGGGAACCAGTCAGGAACGAGAGCTGGATATGGGGCGAGCACACACAGCGACCAGCTAGCCTATCTGCCAGGTTACAATGTTTATAAACAGTTCCTGGAGAGAGAGCCATGTAATGTGTCACTGTCATTAAGCCACATTGCTCCTGCATGGTACTGTCCCTTTAAGCCTTTAACCTCACACATGACAGACAGTTCTCCAGTGCTTTGTTTTTTGTTTTTTTGCAATGTACTGGAGCACTCGTTAGCGTCCAAGGGGTTAAACATGAATCCTGAGCAATTCTGCATAATGAAGTTTTCATAAGCGTCCCTGATTTAAAGGCATAGGTACCTATCCCGTCAAACGCAGGGCAATTATTAAAATGCCATGCTGCAGGGACCGTGCATGACTCAATGCAACCCTGCAATGGGTATTTCTCATAACCGCCCTGCATTTAAAGGGATAGCTGGTTACCTTAACGTTACTTTTGCTTCTACATGCCGGCGATCACATAACCTTTAATCGCCAGATATGAAAATGTCACGGCACAGGAATTGGTGCAGCCCTGCAGTGTGCGTTTTATGTCCTGCATTTAAAGGGATAGCGGATCACCTGATACTGAATGCGACTGGGCTCCAGTTAATCCTTTAACCCTTTGAGCGGCAGAGGGGTACGCAATGCATTGCAAAGCTATGGCACTCAAAGGGTTAATGCTTTGCAATGCGTTGTATTTTCTAAGAAAGGTAAACACTTCCCTGCCAGTTCACTTTACTTCTAAATGGGAGGAGGGCTGTCTCTTGGACCTTTTACTCCCTCCTCTCTCCCATATGATTAGAGATCTATTTCTGGCATCCAAGTAGTTAAACACGCCTCTATCATTAGGTCACTTTGCTCCTATGTGGGACTTCCCCTTCCCTCTCTCTCTATGGGTCATCTTACTGTCCAGATGGGCACTATTCTTTTTGTTAACGCATTAACTGAACCCTTTGCATGTCCCCACGCTCAGCTGACAGGGTATTTGTTTAACCGTTTAAGAACCAGAGGGACACACAACTCACTGCACCCCCTCTTATCCTGAAAGGGTTAATCTAAGCATGTCCCAACATGTTACTGCAGGGGCGGGGAGGGACAGAGAAAAGGGGCGGGGCCTAGTCCCAGCAGTGACATAACGCAAGTGGGCGGTGGCCTGCCCTAGCTCACATTCGATGTAGGCGTGTTTCTTGGCGGTGGGCGGAGCCAGCCCAAGTTGGCTGCCCTGCAGATCCTGGGTTCCAGTGCAATTGGAAATCGGCTTGTGCACAGCAAACACTCACCTACAGTCTCACCCCCACTCACACTGTGCGGAGTATAGCCACTGGGGGATCTCCCTGACACCCCTGGATTGAAGGATTACCCCAGGATCTCTCTCTCTTTTAATGTGAATTTTTGCTGTTTTTTTCTGGTTATTGTTGTTGTTGTTCATGAAGCCGGTTGCAGAGCTCTGAGCAAGGTAAGTGAGTGAGGGGCAGGTGCTGGGGATGAGGGCTTCCTCACTGCAACTTCTACCGATATTGGGGTGATTAGCTGGATCTGCTTTCCTCGCCTACAGCTGTTTAACCCACTGAGTGCCAGAGTGGTGGATTAACCTTGTATAGACCAGATACATAATGCATTGCACCCCTTCCCTTCCCTGGTACCTTAGCCAACGCTTTTGAGTGCCAGAGACATTGTTTCCCCCCCTTTGGCACTCAAAGAGTTAACAAGTCGGTTGGAAGAGGGGGATTTGCGAAGAAAACAAAAATACAGCGGTGGACGAGGTGGTTGTTTTATGCTTTAACCCTTTGAGCGCCTGAGAGGTATAAAATGCATTGCTTTGCAATGCATTGGATACCTCTCTGGTGCTTAAGGGTTAAGGCACGGGTGTTGGTGGGAGACTGGATTATTGTGGGTCTACTCTTTTGGGATACCCAATCCCCCCCCCCCCAAGTCAAGTGTAAGGGTAGTAATGGACACAGAGAGTGAGATTGAACTGTTGTGAATTTGTATTTGGGATACACGTTTTGGACGCTAACCATTTGAATGCCAAGGGGTTGAGCAGAACACCACCCTGGCACTCATGGGGTTAACTAGGCTTATCATGGCAAGCTGCGCTTAATAAGGTGTTTTTCTCCCTGTTTCAGGACCAGATAGAGGCTACCGGGCAGGAGGGGCTTGTTTGGGATCTTGGGGTGTTCAGTGGATGTTAAAGGGTTTATTTAGACTCTTCAGTAATGTATAAAGGTATTTTACTGAGGAGGCAGTAAATGGTGTTGGGATTTGTGAGTCAATTTTGGGGGGCTTCCAAGTGGATCTAGAGGAGTTCACTTTAGGGGTGAGGCTAACAGTGAAAAGGGTGGGTGATCTCCTTTCTTTGTGCTGTTAACCCCTTCAGTGCACTGTAAAGCAAGGTGTTGTACACCACTCTGGTCCTTACAGGTTTAAAAAGGGACTTTTGGGGGGATTGTTTGGGTGATACTGGCACCTGAGCAGGTGTATCATACATCAACCTATGGAGTTTTTGTTTTTGTGTGTGTGTGTGTGTGTTAGTAGGGTGACTTTTTGTGTTTGAGAAGGCTTCTATTTGAATGGGTTTTAGAAGTAAAGCATTATTGCTCTATGTATGCATTTAAAAAAACAATCTCAGTCTTTCTCCATAGACCACAACAGGAATTTGCGAGCTAAAATTCAATGATATTTGTATTATTTACAGGTGAATTAATACAGCCCATAACAGGAGTGTCATCACTAAATTGTTATTGGGGGAAGTGGGTCAGATCCTTTCCCCTTTAAATGGCAACCCCCCCCCCCATATTAGTACAATGCACCCCCAGTCGGAGGGGGGTGCAGTCTGTGGCTGTGTTATTGTTTACTGCCGCTTCCTGACAAGCCTATGCACATGGAGAGATCTCTGAGAGCGAGGGGAGGGGGGGAGCTTGTTTTGGTCATTTGAGGACAGCTGTAGGCATGACAAGAAGTTTGGGAAGGAAAACTGCGCTACCAAACGTGAGCCGCCCGGTCTTCTGGTTGTCTGGTGTCCCGGAAAGGGCGGCAGACATGTGGCGTAGCCTCCTGGCGCATGTGGTAGGGGTTAATACAGTGAAGGAATGTAAGAATGCCTGGGGATAGGTATAAGGCTGTTCTGAGGATTACATCCATCTGAGCTGGTTAAGGAGATCGGGACGTACGAGGGGGGCCGGTTGGTTTGTTTCTACCGTCCGACTTGTCCAGGAGAGAGATTTAGGGACATAGTGGTGGACAACCTGTGGCTTGCCAGCTGTTAGGCTACAGCTCTGGAGTGTTTTAACCCTTTGAGTTTCAGAGAGGTATCCAATGTGTTGCAGAAGGATTACGGGTCCCAAAAGACACTTATGGCTTAATTAAGCTGTCCTATAACTGTAACCCTTTAAGGAGAGAGTGAGGTGCATTGAGAAGCAACTTGTTGTTCACCCCTCTTGTCCTTAAGGGGTAAAGGGAGAGTGGCCCCATTACATGCCCCACAACACAACTCAGGACTAATATATATATATATATATATATATATATATATTTCATTTTATATATCTTAGTACCACTCCCATCATCCTCAGCGAACAACTAGCTATCACCAATCTGGATTACATTAGGGAACAGGTGAGCATCCTGTGGCTCTCCAGCACTCGTTGGGTAACAGCTTTCATCCTCCTGAGCCAGGCTTATTTTAGTGAAGGGGTGGATATTCTGTGGCTCTTCGTCTGTAGTTGGACTACAACTCCCGCCACTTTCAGCTGGCCATTGTATTATGGAAGCTGCAGTTTAGTTACAGCTGGAGAGTCACATGTTGCTTATGCCTGTATCGGAGAGTCCTTTTGGGGGGGGGGGGGTTGACGTGTCTTTGTGATGGCTTCGACATGTCCCGGGAAAAGGGGGGTTTCTGCTTGCTTATAAGGGGCACATGTGGACAGTAACGGACGAATAAGTAATAAACTGATGTGAATGAGTCTTTAACTCCCTAGATGCCTGTACAGACTCTAAAACATTGCTTCACAATGCATTGGAAACCTCTAGCACTCACTGGGTTAACTTTATTAATACAGTGCAGCTACCCTGCTTTGCTCCACAGGGAACTCTTGAAAAGGCAGCACACAATCCACCCCTTCAGTGCCGCAACACATTGATCATGTCTGTAGGAGCAGAAGTAGACAGCGAGCCCTTTAACGCTTCCCAGTGCATTGAACGTGTTTCTGGACCTTAACCCTTTGAGTGCCAGAGGGGTACACAATGCTTAAAGCCTCTTCTGCTGAGTCTGGACATGCCAGGGTGGAATGTGACTGGTTTAACTGTTTGAGTACTGAACAGGTGAGCAACAAGTACACCCATGGCACTCACATGGTTAAGATGTCAGGGGACCCAGTCTGAAAAGATAAACTATCCCCTTGCTCTTCCTTTAACCCTGTAACCCTTTGGGTGCCAGAGGAGTATGTTGTAGGACTGGGTTCCTATACCCCCCCTTTAAATAAATGTTTAACCCTTTGAGTGCCAGAGAGGTATGCATTGCAATGCATAGCGTACCCCTCTGGCACTCAAAGGGTTAACACCTAGTACCAATGCATTGTGTTGGATACCTGGCAATTAAAGGGTTAATTTATTTTTCCATCAATACAGTGTTAAAGGAAAAAAAAACCTTAGGTTCTAGACCAGTGGTGGAACAGCTGTTGTGGCTGCAGTGCCCATTGTTGTTGATGAGAGTTTTAATTAATCCTCCACAGCTGAAGGGCCTCAGGTTGTTCATCCCTGTACTAGTTGCCAGCCCATAGCTCATGTGGGGGTCTCGGCTGAGGCATCCACGCCAGCCCTGCAGAGAAGACTGTGCTGCCTCACCCAGACACTGCAGATGCCCCTCATTAGCTGCTGTGTAGGCTGCAGAGGGGTCCTGTCCATATTTTGGTGATGCAAGAGCTGGCACAGTGGGAGATCTAGGTGGGACTGTCACAGCAGATTGTATGCAGTGTGTGTGGGTATGACAGGAGGGCAGGTGCGATGCACATGTGTAAGGACTGGCAGATGAGTTTGATTTGCACAGTACATTGAGTGGGGATAAGACTGGCATAGTCTAAAAGACACTACACTTCCCTAGCAGCAGGCATGCAGTATTGGTATAGGATGAGCTGCCAGGCTGCAGTGATAACCTAGACATGCGTCTGGCACAGTTAGAGTTGGTGGTGTGCAAGGTGTTGTCATAAGAAAGACATGCCAGGCTGGGTAGCTGCCGTGCAGTTAGGATGGTTTCTTGAAGACTGGCAGAGGAAGATTTTTCTGGTGGCTTGTATACAGTGTTGGTAGGAGATAAGGCTTCAGGGCTAGGATGGCACCATAGACAGCCTGATCCAGTGAGGGTGATTTGCTTTGCCCAGAAACTACTGAGCAGTGTGTGACCATAAGGGAATAGTGCCAGGCTTTGTGGGTACCATGCTTTATCAGGGAATGTGACGGCTGGCAGAGTGGAAATTGCCTAGTAGCTTGTGTACAGTGTGTGGCTATAGAATGAAGCTGCCAGGCTGAGGGCACATGTGGTGGTCAATTGCTCACAGTAAGAGATCTTTTGGGGTGCAGTGTGTGGATTTAGGATGGCAACCGGTGTGGAATCAGGGTCCAATGGGCATCAGCTGGGTTATGAAAGGACTGGCGCAGTGAGAGAGGGATTAGAATTGCCATGGGCTGGGCATGGGTGCATTGCAGGTTTTCAATATTTATCTGCTTGAGTACTGGTGGGTCAGGACCAGGGGGAAGGGGTGAAGCAATGCATTGCATACCCATCTGGTCCTGAAGAGAGTAACCCTTTCAGCGCCAGAAAGGTATACTTTCTGGAGCTGCAAGGGTTAAGGTGACTGAACCACTGATCTATCTGTATAATCAAGCAGTCCTGAACACCTGCCCGGTTGGTAACTCTCTCTCTCTCTCTCTCTCTGTTGAGGATTGGATCAGCCTAGTCCTGTTTTATAGGATGAAGGTACCAGGCTAGTTAGGCGTAATACAGATTTGCTGATATCGAGGAGAGCTGGCACAGTAAGAGGGATTTGATGTGCCCGGCAGCTGTTACTTTTAATGACGGAGACTAGGAAACTGATCTGAAGGTTTTTCTGGTGTTTTAAGAAGATGAGTGTCAGCGCATTTCTCTATGACTCAGGGAATAGGGGCAGCGACAGCTGGGTGAGCTGTGTTTGGTACAGTGCGAAGGATCCGCATGCATAGGAATATATATGTGTGTGTGTGTGTGTGTGTGTGTGTGTGTCTGTGTGTGTGTCTGTGTCTGTCTATATTTTGTGTGTCTTTCTGTTTGACTGTATTCTTTATGTGGGCTCCAGAAAAGGGTTAAGTACCAGAGTTGTGATCCCACAAATCTTAGGATCCATTCAGAGCCAATGTTCCCTCTGTGCCATGGGCACACATACAGCCCTTTAACTGGACTAAAATTCCCATCATCCTTAGCTGGTAGGAGATGATATGTAAACACTCAATAAAATAAAGAGAATTTTAAAACTGTGATTTGCAGCCTTTAGATTATAACAGAACACACACCTCTGTGCCAGGAGACTCCCATCTAATACAGGGCATCCATATTAATTCCAACAGAATCCCAAATGGATTTTGCTGACCGCACACTGCTGTGTCAGTTGTCTTAAGTAATGACTGAGCCTGATCTAATTAATTAAGGATGGGTTAATTAAGGAAAGCTCGCAATCCTGCTTCTGAGCCTGAAATTTGGCACACTGATGTAAAGTTGCAAGTTGCAGTGGTGGGCCTGAACCAAGGAGCTTACAGTCTAGTGGTGTAATGGGAGACCTGAACCAAGGAGCTTACAGTCTAGTGGTGTAATGGGAGACCCGAACCACGGAACTTAGTCTAGTGGTATAATGGTAAACCTGCCCCAAGGAGCTTACGCTCTTGTAATGGGGCAGACCTGCCCCAAGGAGCTTACGCTCTTGTAATGGGGCAGACCTGCCCCAAGGAGCTTACGCTCTTGTAATGGGGCAGACCTGCCCCAAGGAGCTTACGCTCTAGCGGTGTAATATTTGATTATGGAGATTTGATATTCAGATCTTCCAGTGTTGCTGTTTGACACGCAACATTAAATTGCAGTAATACGAGGAGTGAAATGATTCAGTAAGGAACCATTGGTGTCTTGTTACAGTATCTGTCTATGCCGGTGAATATATTAGTTGTCTTTTGTTTATATAGTCTATGTTCAGGCAATCTTGGCTCTCCAGCTATTGTACACTACAATTCCCATCATTGGTGATGTTATAGAAGAGCCAGCCAAAGGTTTTCTACCTCTGATTTATTGAGCTAAAGACATTTTATATTGTTGCGGATAGAATCGTGGTTCAGAATTTACACAGTCCTGGCTGTGTAATTGCTGCGTTGTTTGTTTAACCCTTTAAGGACGGGGGTGCTCGGCATATTGCAGAACAATGCATTGCACCCTTCCTCTGTCCCTTAAAGGGTTAAACACTTCATTTTTCTTGCTTCCTCAGCGCAGTGAGACTCATGCTGGGTCATGTAAGGTTTTACACATTGTAGTCTGTTGGGTTTGTTTACAAACAGTGGAACTATGTGATCTAGACTGCCCTCCTGTGGACACTTCATGATCCTACAGCGAGTTCTGCGGAATCTTTGCTGATCAAATCATACACGCCTGTTTAGGATTCCGTCTCGCATTATCCCTTGGATGCTTGAAACGTTTGTCTCACAGTGCGATGAAATCTGTTGGACATGTCTCTTGCATCCAACGGGTTAAATGTGACGGAGGGATGGAGATAGAAGTTAAAATGGTCCTTTGTTTAATTACATGAAATGCCTTGAGTGCCGGTCTTTGGCTATCCTGATATTTAAGCCCTTAAGGACCACGTGCCTTGCTATGACCATCATGCAATTTTTCCCTTAACGACCCTTGACGGCCATAGTACGTCATGGGTAGATCTGAGTTAACGACCCATGACGTACTATGACCGTCATGGAATTCTGTGCTCCCCCCTCGGCTGCACACCGTTCGGGGAGTCCGTAACCGTAAATTAATTAAAGAAAAAAAAAAAAAAAAAAAGCCCTGTGGTCCTTAACTGACCTCGCCGATCGGCCAGTCGTTAAGGACCGGTGACAGTCGTTGCACGTCACATACATTTTACTTACAGCTGTTAGTAAAAACGGAGACTGAAATTGACCTCTTCAAGCCTGGAGCGGTCTCTGTCCCCAACACGGCACGCCAGTGTGCGTCACGTGTACGGTGAGTCGGAAAGACCAAAGTGGTCCTTAAAGGGATAGTAATACTTAAAATGTAAAAAAAAATATGTTGTAGGGTTTATCCCCCTGAGTAAAACAAGGGTACTCCTACTGCTGAGAGGGGTTTTATTCAAAAGTTATTAATTTTCAAAGTTGAATTTTTTAGGTGCAATATCACAGTGGCCTGAAATTGTACAGTGGCGCTGTTGCTACACCATCCTATGGACAACTCTGGTCAGTTGACCATAAAGCTCCATAGGATGGTGTAGCAACATTTTAAGTATTACTATCCCTTTAAGGGAAGGTTGCATCTCAGGACACTGGTCGATAACTATTGTGATGGTCAAAGTGCCTTTGTTAAAGAGGTGTAATACTGTATGTAGATAAACCATTACATTGCATACCGCACTGGTCTTTAAAGAGTTAACCATGTTTAAATGTTGCATTGTATGTGAACCAAGCACTAATTGCACCTTCTCTTCTCCTCCCCCCCCCCCCCCCCCCACCAGAATTTAATATCCAGCAATGGCGAGACCCCTTCACGACGGGAATTCCTCAGAGCCTGTAGGAAATATCCAGGCCGAGGCGAGCCGCACTTTTCCTGCCAGCGGAATCTGTGAACAAAATGCACCACTGAGCCACCGACCAATCACAAGTGTCCACTCTCCCCCAGCCTCCTGTCTGCGGTGCTACTCTCGCCATGTAACACACTGCCAGACCAGCCGCGGTTCGGGGAGCAACTGCGAAGAGTCAGGAACTTCCTCCTCGACCTTTGGGCAAACGCGTTGTCACATCCCAGAATCCTTCAGTACAGGAGAAACTACTGCTTGTGGTAAGTATAGGCGTGTAGCACAGAGAATACCTTCCCCCAGTTCCTGATCTGTGTCCAGTGGAGGAGGGAATAGGTGAAAATTCATCTGTTGCGGCAGGGATAGTAGATAAGGGGTATTGCCTCCCAGCAGAAGTGATAGACACTAAAGAAAATGAGGAATTTTGGGGCAAGTTATTTTCTTTTTAGACTTGTGGTTCTGGAACAGACCAAATACATCATAATGGAGAAATGAAAGTTCACTGCGATTTTTAAATAGTCTTTTAACCCCTTGAATTCCGGAGAGGTTTCCAACACACTGCTAAGCAATGTATTGGCGACCTATCTGGCATTCAGTGGGTTAATAATCACCATTTTAAATAGGTGCGAATTTGGTGGATTTTCATTTCCCCTTTTGATGCAACAAGTTTGCTCCGGAACTGGTGGTCTTTCACTTGCTGATCAGGGTAAATGGGGGGGGGGGGGGGGGGGGGGGTTAACCCTTTGGTTTGTTAGAGAGGCCTCCAAAACATGACTTCTTAATAGCATTCAAGTGGTTGTATAATTTAACACTTTGAGTGCCACCCCTCTAACACCCAAAGGGTTAAGTTGTCAGGAATTCCTATGTCTCCTGTGGGCCTCGGAGACTAAGGGCTTTTAGTGTTAACTACCTGGTCTCAGGGGACGGATGCTGATTCTCTGTCTGTGACGACTTTCCTCAGTAACTCCGCCCACTCCACCTCCTTCCAGCCCACTTACCCAGTTACACTCCGCCCACTTTGGCGTTAGGGGCGTGCGTGTGCGTGTGCGTGTGCGTGTGCGTATGTGTGTGTGTGTGTGTGTGTGATATATATCATATACAAATATCCACGGTCAGCAGTAACAATGTTGACCTGGGTGCTCATCCAGATAAAGAATCACAAGAATATGGAGAATACTCACAGGATTCTTTTGTGGTTTTTTTTGCATAGTGAAACACAAGTATATTCCTGTGTGATTTTGTGTGTGTGATTGTGTGTATATAATAATATATTACACATTCATGGTTCATTCCAATTCTGGGTCTGCTCTTTGTAAAGTTATGTTCTGTGACAGTCATCCATAGGCGTCTCTCTGAAATGACAAGCTGAGGAAGTGTAATGCGTACTCCCAAAACAAATGAAGTTTGAGCTGTATGAATGTTTGGCTGTGGCGTCTCCTAGCAGTTGGCGTTCTCAGATTTTACTCCTCTGGAAAGCTGAGATTGTACTACAGTCTGGTAGTGATGCGAGTATCCTCTTGTGGAGAAGTGGCTGATCTGGTGTGGGTGTGTAAATCGGGGTGAGTCACCAGCTCTCTACATCTGTTACAGTTTAGTGGTGGGCGGCTTGCAGCCCTCCAGCTGGCCAGTCAAGGATTAAAATGCTTTGCGTGCCAGAGAGGTATCCAATGAAATGCGTAGGATACCTCTCTGGCATTCAGAGGGTTAACAGAGTTGCAGTCCAACTAAAGCTAGAGGGCTGCAGGTTGCCTGGCATCCTGCGTCTAATTAACAAGATCTCGGGAAAGGTTTGACTTCCTCCAACCTGCTAGAAACAGCACATGCAATTTCTTATACCTTAAGATACATCAAGGGATGGAGCTGCAAATGTTGCAACATCTTTTTTTTTTTTTTTTTTTTTATAATAAATATATATATAATATAATATAAAACGTGTTTAAAGGGATAGTAATACTTCGTTTTAACTTTATTTTATTTTGTAGGCATTAAAAAAACATGAAGAATGATATAAGTCTTATCTCTCAAACCTTTATGGTTTAAGAGAGATTCACAAGCAAAGTTCCCCTCCCGCCCCTTTTTCCTAGTGTAAGTCATCTCTTCTCAGATGTGGATCAGGTTGTATGACAGTACAGATAACAGAAGGGGACAATTCTCTTTGTATGAAAACAATGAAAGCCCTTCCCCCCCTTGACAAGTTTTTCAGCTTTTTCCCTTATCTTAATTGAAGATTGTCCCTCTCTGCAGTCTACCTGGGCACCTCCCTTCTGCTCTGGTTGAACAGGGGGGGGGGATACTTTGTTTGTGAATATCTCTTAAACCATAAAGGTTTCAGAGATAAGACTTATATCATTCTTCATGTTTTTTTAATGCCTACAAAATAAAATAAAGTTAAAATGAAGTATTACTATCCCTTTAATGAAGCAGTCATGAGCGGTAGAGACTGCCAGCGTGGCAGCTGATACAGAGCTGGACGCTCCTTCTGCCCAGCGACCGTCTGGCAGTGGCACTGTGGCCTGTGTAATAGGCTCTTTAACTTGTACTTTATAATATAAAGAGTAACGTAGGATTTAACAGAGTAGAGGAAGCGAGTTGCTTTTGCCCACAGTAGTACCCATATATCATCTCTGTACTGTATATACATTATACACACAGTGGCTAGGAGGTATTCAGACATGTCCTGACTTGTCTCTCACCTCTGTTTTCTATTGTGACAAATTTTAAGGAAGCTCAGTAGAGAGATGAGCTGATCCTACTGTCCTGCTATTGATGGGCTCCCGAGGTGTTTGGATTAGACTGCAAGCTCTTTGGATTAGCCATGTGCATTGTGGGAAGAGGCTGGTTCCCAGAGACATGGAGAAGGGATGGGGCGGCTTGTGACACGCTGTGATTGTTCGTCAGGCTGGGGATCATCTGTGTTCAAGCGCTGGTTTTTGGAGAAGTAAACAACTGGGTGAATCGACCTCCTATCTCTCTACACCTGCTGGAATTTGGGGATGGGAGAATCTAGTTACCGAGACGGTGATTGTGTGGCTTGTTATTGCTGAGAGGGTGGAAAGGGAAGAGTTAATCTTGTTCAGGAGCAGGCGATGTGCAGGCCCCCCCCCTTCCAATGTGGTGGTGAAATAACATTCCTATTATCCTCCGAGGATGATGGGAACTGTAGTTTAGCAGTAGCTGAAGAACTACAAGTTGCCTGCTCCTGAGCATAAGGTTAACCCTCTGAGTGCCGGTGTGGTACGGAATGCATTGCAAAGCGATGCATTCCGTACCACTCTGGCACTCAAAGGGTTAAGTCTTCCCTTCCCCACCCTCTGTGAACAGTTCACACAATCAGACTGACTCAGGAAAAAATATGTATTTGTTTTATGTATATAAATGTGTATTATATTCTAGGAACATAATGTTTACTTATGTAAATACACACACACACACACACACACACACACACACACACACACACACACACACACACACACACACACATAATACACCCACACATATATCAGGTACTGTGGTATAATTGTGTTTTTATTGCAGTGAATTCTGGGATGGCAGAGCGGGCCATGCAGCCGCGCAGCTATCCCAGAATTCAATGACTTGCCAGGACTGTCACCGATCCTTAACATCCAGACTGGCGTGACGGTCCCGGCACATCACAAGACGCTAAGGGGTCATATCGGTGGGAATCGTGGGAGTTGTATTTGTCGTCTGTGTGCTACGGTTATTAAGTCCAGAATTTCTCCACTTTGCTTTTATAAATAAGGGCCCATGGACACAGTACATCCCGAATCTGATATTACTGAGGAGCTCGCTTGTCCTGATTTCATTCCTGAAAGGAGTTTAAAAGCCCATTCACATTTCTGAAAGGCCATTTATGTATATGTTTTATTTATTTTTACCTATAGTGAAGTTTCCCCAGAATTGTTCCCCTTTTCTCTGTGTGTATGCCCTTTTTGAAGCATAAAACCCATGGAGTAACAGAGAGGTACCGACACCTTGCGCTGCAATGCGTTGGATAGGTCTCTGGCACTGTAGGGGTTAAGTACAGCAGGGGTAGTAAATTGTTGGGCCTCCTCGTCTCTGATCATAGGAGCTGTTGTCCCCAACTGCTGCCCCTGACCTAGAGGAAACGTTTGCGAACACCCTGGCACCTCTACAGTGAGAGATGACTCCGAACCCAGGAGGTCTCCTCTTCGTTTGTTTAGATTTCCCCCTCCTCTGGGGGGTCTCTTCCTATGTACTTGGTGAGCACAGCGGCTTCTGTTTCCTGCACATGTGTCTGTTTGCTCAATTGTTCTGTTCACTTCCTGTTTATGAAGCCGTCTTTTCCCATGCCGTCTCTTTGGCCCCGCACCAAAATCGGAGCCTCGGTCTCTAGAGGTCGATCATAACATTCTGCCTCTGACCAGAGTTGATTTGGAAGAACAATTTATTTTTCTCTATCATGTATGTATGTATGTATATCTTTATTTATATGGTGCTACACAGTGTACGCAGCGCCTTACAACAGACATATGTTACACTTATTTCATCTCCTCTTATTTATTGTAACATTCATAGAAACAATGGGAGAGAGGTCCCTGCCCCAAGGAGCTTACAGTCTAAATGGGTAAAAGGAGACGGACAATGGAGTAAGAGGGTGTCAAGTGCTGAGATTACAAGTGCTGAGTTTGGCCAAAGGCAGTGCATGGTCCTAGTGCTCCAGAAGATGTCAGGGGAGACTTAAAGACAGAGGGCGATTTTTCAAGACGTAGGGAGAGGGGTATGGAGTTCCATAGGTATGGAGCAGAAGGCGGGAGAGGGCAGAGGGTGTGGATGGCACAACAAGAAGTGCGTTGTGTGCTGAGCGAAGGAGCCAACCAGGAACATAAGAGGAGATGAGGGGTAGCAGTGTGGAGAGCATTAAAGGAAAGATGGGATGGAATTGCAGGAGGGACTGTTGGAATTACAATTTTAATTGGGTGACCCCCCCCCTTGATAAAACAACCTCTGAACTATGCAATTGTAGCAGTGAATGGGAAAGAAATGAAAACTTAATGATAAATACAATTTATAGCATATATTCCTTGTAAGAGTAACGGTCACAGATAAAATATAGATTTTTACTTGTGCTGTTTATCATGTTGCCAGGGGAAGACATTTTACTTTGCACTCGTCACTTCCTGTTGTGTCTTCAGTGGTACAGTTCAGGCCACTGATCAGAAAGAGAGGAACGCAGAGGATAAAATGCTCAGGAAAAATGTATCTAGATTATGTCTTGTGGTATAGATAGATTGATGCATTGGTTAATTCAGGAACGGACTCTTCCTGGTTTAAAAAAATAAATAAATAATATAATTCTGGTTCGCTGTCCTTACCGTCCCGTGGTGGCAGGAGGTAGGCGGTAAATTAGGGGTGGTGATTTTCACAGGAGTGGGCAGGGGGCATAGCCTCCGACCACCACCTACCCACCCACTTCTGTGACAATCCCTACAGCAAGCCTCACCACTGCAATAGTCCAGCCGGACCCCAAACTGCACAGCATGCCCAATCCTACGGGCAACAACGTGCACCATTCGCTAGTTCTAAATAAAATAGGTGTGTGCTTGAATATAAAGGCATCTTGCATTTTAATAATTTTGGATTCCAGAGATGAATTGTGAAGTGTTGGAGACCTCTGTCATCCAATGGGTTAATTAACCTTGTTAAGTGACATTAAATCGGTGTTTCCCTACTAGTCTGTAGGACACACCACCCATTCACGGTTACAGGAAATCTCTGCTTAATAGCAGGTGACTAATCGGCAACTCCATCACTGACTGATCTACCTGTGCTTATGTCATTAAAACAGTTTTACGTTTGTCAGTAATTTGACAGTAGTAAACGTGTGTCAGGGGATAGAAGCTCCATTTTATGGGAATAAGAGGAGATGTACCGACTGTCACTGATTGTAGTTCGGCTTTTCGACTGTGAGTGAGTTTTCCAGTATTGGAAATGTTTCTACCAGTGTGTGTGTGTGAGGGTTAAACAGATCCATTTAAATTATTAGTACTTTTGGAAATGTTACGGGGTGCTAGAGTTGCTCCGGAATGACACCATGTTTACACACTGGGCCTTGGTATATTTTGCTGTGGGTTTATGGACCCACCTCCCATGTACACGCATGTGGACTGTAGGGAATGTTCAATGCAGTGGAATTTCTCCTTTAGCGCTTTCTGCAGAATGAGCTAAATGTATGTTCAGAAAGTGTGAGCAAGTAGCAAATTTGTGTGTGAGGGGTTAACCTTTTCAGCGTCAGAAGGGAACGCAAATGAAAGGGTTAAGAATTTACGTCAACTCAATCTAAGTCATGATCTTAACCCTTTGCGTGCCGGGGGTACGCAGCACGTTGAAAAACAATGCATTGTGAAACCTTCCATCACTCAAAGGGTTAATGCTATATGACTACCTGCATACATTTAAAATAAGTTATTAGTTCATTAAAAAAGTGCAAAGGCTTTTTATATTTTATAACCTGCCCTTTGAAGATTCCCCCTTCCCTCATTTTAATACACAATTTTAATAAATATGCACATTAATTATTTTGCTTGTTTAAAAAGAGGAGAAAAAAACCCACTTTAGTTTCCCTTCCTGTACCATATAATAACCATCTCTGCTTCTTGTGTTGCTAGGTTACAGACACACGGGACATGAGAACTCAGGGATGGAGGAGGACGTCCGCTCCGTTGATCAGGATGGGGTAGCGGCGGACGCACCGAGGGGGGAACTGCTGTTGGCAGGGGAAGAAGATATAGAGCGGGAGATTGCCATACGACTGCGCAGGATTGGAGATCAGATGAACGAGCTGTATATGCAGAGGGTAAGTAGCTATAAACGTCTCCTCCTACGGGCTTCTAATCTACAGCTCCCCAGTTATCATAAATTTGTGTGATCCGCTAAAAGCAATCGCTACCTACAGCAAAACAGGTTCTCTCCTGATGTGTGTAAATTCTCAAGTTCAGGCACA
This sequence comes from Rhinophrynus dorsalis, assembly GCA_037306005.1. Taxonomy (NCBI): domain Eukaryota; kingdom Metazoa; phylum Chordata; class Amphibia; order Anura; family Rhinophrynidae; genus Rhinophrynus; species Rhinophrynus dorsalis. The sequence continues at coordinate 178,592,391 of CM074726.1, forward strand.
GAGATGAGGCTTCGACCCTTTGAGTGCCAAAGCGGTGATGATTTGGATGAAGATAGATATATAGATACTAGTGTAGAAGCCCATGTACACTGGCCAAGGTCCGGGTAATGTTAACCCTTTGAGTTACAGAGGGATACGCAACGAATTGCTTTGCAATGCATGCGTTGCGTACCCTTCTGGCGCTCAAAGGGTTAAGCGGCCGCTACCACACTGCTCCACGCGATGTAGTCTTGTGTCGCCTCACACGATGCAATCCTGCACAGTCGAGACTGGCGAACTTGCTCAGTCTCTACTGCACATGACTGCTTCTGACAAACATCCTAACGAATTTATTATATAGAATATATATATTTATAATATATGTGTGTGTGTGTGTGGAGAGATATTACAATTCAAAATACAGCTGCTGCTTGTGCTGCTATTTGTTATGGATGAAGTTGTGAAGTGGTTTTAATATAATTGACATTCTGATACCAAAACCATAAGTGCATATATTGAGTTGTTTATATGTAAAGGTAAGTGATACAGCAGTTGGTGGGTGAAGAGTGGTCTATATCCACATTTATCGTGAGTGCCAGTGATGTACCTATCTGTGTGTGTGTTTGTATGTATATGTATGTGTGTATGTGTGTGTGTATATGTGTATATATATATATATATATATATATATATATATATATATATTTTAATTAGTCATATAGCGATAAGCTAAGAAATGGTACGGTTATCCAGCATAGTACAGCATTATTAAGAAATCCTACTTCATCTGAGACTAACAGGCGGGCATCAGCACAGACATCTTGGCTTAGAGACCTGCGCTGTCCGTCCCTGGGTCTCCTCTAGGGGGCATTGCCTTGTACCTTAAGGTAACAAGAAGGGACCAACGGCTCAGGTGCACAGATACCTCTAAAGCAAGAAGCCTTCCCGTCAGTCTCAGAAGTAGGATTGTTTAATAACGCTGGACTTATGCTGGATAATCCTACTATTTCTCAGCTTATCTCTATATGAATATTTTATTTGGGGTGATTGTTCCGCTTTAAGTAGCTGATAACTGATAGGGCCCCCTCTGTGATTAGCTACATTAGAATGTAACAATCCTAATTCACAAGTTCACACCGAGGGTTTTGTCAAACTTCCTGCAAGAGCTGCGTCATCCTCATTCTTACTGGCTGCATCTCGGCAGCCAATAGGAATTGCCAGCATCTTCTCTGGAGCTGACACTACCAGATCTGGGGAGTTGAGCCCAGGAAGATCTGTACACTGATTGCTCCAATACAGCAGCCAATTGGAAAAATCTCTTGCCTTGGAGCTCTCAGCACCAGCCCTGGGGGGTACGTTTTCACTGACTGTACATTTAGTTTGTTGATACTAGAAGAGGTGGGGCTTGGATTTAACACGTGGTGTGTTTTTTTTTGTTCAACGTTGGTTTTCCTTTAAGATTACAATGCTTATGTAAGTGAACTTTACTGAACTCGTGATTTTTTTTTTTTTTTTTTTTTCCCGTGTCCCAGGCAGAGGGGAGAGACTATATTGGGCAAACAATCCCTTATCTGTCACAATCAGGGCTGCACGAAACTAGTTTTGAGTAAGGAGAGTTGTTTACATTTTCTCCTATTGCGTCCGGCATGCGTGACTTCCAAAAAAAAAAAAGTGCCAAAATATACCTCCTGATATAGGAAAGAACACACTGTATCATTCGGAGAAATATGTATGTAAACATATTTATGCTTTAACCCTTTGAGAGGCAGAAGGGTACATGGCATATGATATATGCATTTTATTTTAAACAGCTGGGGGAAGCGATTTACCACTTGCTCTTCTCACTTCCTGCTGTGTGTTTAGAGTAGAATGCTGTCTCTTAAGCAGGAAGTAAGGAGTGTAAGGGAAAATGAGTTCCCCCAGCAAATCACACACACATGCAAAAAAACCACAATATAATATATTCTGTGGGACCAAAGCAGTGTTCAGCACAAGCCTCTGATCCATGGATGTGTGACTTGCTGGAAAGCAATGCGTTTTGGGTCCCTATGTGCTTTAGGGGGTTTAAGAGTTACGACATGGACATCTAAACTAAAGTCCTGGGTACATTTCTAGCCCTGGATAATGTTCAATCGGGCCCTATGCTATTCAGCTGTATCAAAGTTTAACTGTTTACCTATATATAAAAATGTTTACATATACTATAGCTAAATACTACAGCGTTATCTTCCTATGTTGTAATTTACCAGTTTCTTTAATCCTTTGGATGTTAAAGTGGTCCCTCTCAAGCATTTAAGGGGTTAAATAAAAACACCAATGGGCCCTTGTTGATTTCCCACTAGCCTGCTGGAAAATGTAGGTAGCTCACATTAAACCTTAACCCTTTGTGTGCCAGAGAAGTATTCAACACAATGCTCTGGATATAATATCTGGCACTTTGAAAGTTTAATCCAGCTAGGGATTATGGGAATTCTAGTCTAACAGCTGGAGAGCCATTATTTTTGTATTCTTAATAAAAAAAAAAAATTTAAATAATTTATATATTCTACATTTGTAGCTTTAATGCCCAGAATTTGTGTTTATAAATCAAAATGTATTTAAATTGCACAGTGAGGTTGAACTTGTGTCTTTTTTACAACTTGACATACGATGTTACAATGTATCAGGTTTTCACTCTCGAACTAAAAGGCCATACTCGCAACGCCACAAGTGGATAAATTCTGGCACAAACCAAAATGCACCTTTCTGGAAGTCTTTTACGCATTACCCAAATTCCTGTTCAGTTTCCGTGGGGCTTTTAACCCCCCCCCCCATAGAGGTCTCCAAATCGGTGTGAAACAATACAATTGAGGCCTCTCCAGCATTAAATGGGTTAAACCCTGTTTAAATCACTTGGGGCGTGGGGGGGAGGTTAATTTGCCCCCCCCTGTTCAGTTGGTTTACTCTAGAATTGCTGTGGTTTGCACTCCCTGCCCTGTCTGTTGCGTTAAAGGGTTAATTCAAGAGTCAAAATGTCGAAGTCCACGGGAATTATTCGTTCTGCCCCCCTCCCCCGTGAGGTAGTTTGGTTTGCTCCAATGTATCTTGATGCATGAGGCCCACAGAGGCTGATGTACTAAAAGTGGTGCGGTTTCGGAGCAAACCATCTGCGTTATGGGGAAGTAACAAATATTTCCCAAATGCAGATTGATTTTTAGTTTTTAAATTTTTATTTTTAAAATGCCTTGAATGCTTTGCAATGCGTTGGAGACCTCTCTAGCATTCAAGAGGTTAAAATTTAATTCAGCAGGAATTTGTATTCCCTGAGGTGCAGTTGGATCCCCCCTCTAGGAACCCCTGCCTGGCGTTCAAGGCGTTAACGTTGCAGATTTCGGAGCAAACCTTTTGGCAAATTGACTTTTAAATTGGTGGGTTTTTTTGACCACTTGAATGTTTAAAAGGATTCCAGCGCGTTGCTTGTTAATGCGTTGGAGACCTTTTTGTAGCGTTCGGTTGGTTAACCCTTTGAGTGTCGGACTGCAATGTGTTGTGAACCCCTCTGGCACTCAAAGGGTTAACCCCCATACACACCCGCGCTCTTAAATCCTTTTGCTCCAGAATTGCACCTCTTTGTTTTGATGAATACGGCCCTGTGTGTTTATGCGCAGCGGTACAGTACATAGCGGAGCAGGGAACCTGCTTGTTTTCTCTGCTGAGCGGCTCTGCACTGCCCCTGCCAGTCTCGCCCTCCTTTATATACCGGTTACTATTAATAACGTGTGAGTCAGCCAGGCGGCTCACGTGCCACTTGCTCTGAAACTGGCTTCCCCCCCCCCCCCCCCCAGCTCCCACCGCTGCCACCAGCTGTGTAATTTTTGACTTGGCTGCTCCCTCGCCTCTCGCCTCTTCCCCCCTCCTCCTTCCCACTCCAGGCTGTAATGTCTACGACTGGGCTTCTTCAGGAAGCGCAGACACAAGCTCACACACTTTTATGTGGTGGTTTGGTTAACCTCTTCACTGCTGGATTCAGCTGAGGGTTGCCTGCTGGGAAATAAAAAAAAATAAAAAAAAAAAAAAACATGTTTCTTGTTGCTGTCGCAGCCTGATTGTAAAGAGGACTAAAATCCATCCAACTGTTGTAGGAAACAAAGTCCTCATTTTAAAAATAAGTGCTTTACGAGGGGTTAATGTTGTGCTTTCCCCCCCCCCCCCAAAAAGCCAACACTTACATTTTATTTTTAACCTTTTGAGTGCTGGGGGTAAACAATTGATTCACAGTACATTGCTTTCCCCTTGGCACTCAAAGGGTTAAATTGCATTTGATTTGATCCGGATTCATGTCGGATCTCCTTGGTACACAAGGAACATTAAAAAAAAAAATATATATATATATATATATATATATATATATATATATATATATATATATATATATATATATATATATATATATATAATGTATGTATGTGTATATATATGTATATGTGTGTGTGTTCCCGTTGACTTTAAATGGGGAATTTTTAACAGCTTGAGTGCTAGAGATGTCTCAGATGCATTGTTTCGCTTTGACATTTAAGGGTTTAAACATATTTTACAATATTAATGGGGGAAGAATGTTCCTATGGTGCAGCTGGTTTGCTCCAGAATTGTTCCCAAAGGGTTAGTACATCAGCCCCAAAAGTTTTTTTTTATTTTTCCATTGGACTGACATAGGGTTGTTAGCGACCTGCCTGTGAATGATTAACTTGGGGATAACCCTACAATCCCTATCAGCTGGATGTACCAGAAGTTTAACTCTTAGTACAAACCGCTGCGTTTCACTGAGCGGTGTCTCCTTATCGTCCAGATAGATATATATCCTGTGTCACTGCATCTTCTTTGTTTGTTGTTTGACATACCTAGGGCTGTATTCAGGGCGTTTAACCCCTTAACCCTTTGAGTGCCAGGAGTACGCAACTCATTGCTTTGTGTACTACTCTGGAACTCAGAGGGGTTAAGGAGGAGCATTTCTGGTTTAAATAAACTGTCATAAGACAAAATGTTTCACGGTGTGTTGGAGACATCTCAAGAGCTTAAAGGGATAGTAATATTTCACAAAAACAGCAGCTCCAATTAATCTTCAATTCATTTGGGCCATGGAGAGTGTTATTTCATTACTGTCAGAGTTGTAGTTCAAGAGTAATTGAATGATAAAGTATCCCCCTCCCGTCCATTTTACTGATGTAACACTGCTCACCTCAGAGCAGCAAGACTGTCCGGATGGATCACAGAGAGGGACAATCTTCAGTGATCATAAGGTAAAAACCTGTCAAGGAGGCAAGGTTTTCCTTATGATCACAGTAAGAAGATTGTCCCTTGCTGTGATCTGTCCGGTCAAGAGACCAGATTCCACATCTGAAGGGAGGTGTCATACACTAGGTAAAAGGGGTGGGAGGGTGATACTTTATCATTCAATTACTCTTGAACTACAACTCTGACAGTACTGAACACTATCCATGGCCCAAATACTTAGAAGATTAATTGGAGCTACTGTTTTTGTGAAAAATTACTATCCTTTTAAAAGCCCTGTTTAGATTTTTAGGATATTTTTTTGTGTGTCCCCCTACTGTGCAGATATTTGCTCCAGAAATCCTGGTGAATAAGGCCCTGTATGTATTGTAGAGGGACTGAAGAGTGGAACAGTGCAAATCAGGGACAGCTCTGGTTATCAACTACATGCCATGGGGTGACTAGGTAAAATGGCACAGGTGTTGGTTAGAAAATCTGTTCTGTCGGGGAGGGGTGGCCTGGAGGGCAGGTGGATAATTACCCCCTGGGCCAGTGGGCCATTGCCCCAATCAATCTGCCACTTGCTGCTGTAAATGGTGCTACAATAGTGATACCACAGAGCTTGCAATTGAAATGTAGCTACACAAGTGATACAGTATAGTTAGTCTAAAGGGAGCTACACTTGTGATACCACAGCGCTACAATCTAAATGGCGCTACACTAGTATCATAACTCCTTTACATTGTTAGCACTATGGTATCACTAATGTAGCTCCAGTTCAACTGTAAGTTCTGTGTTATCACTGTTTGTTTGTAATTTGGTATCATTTGCTTTACTTCACAACATTAAAGGGATAGCAATACTTGCAAATTACTAATCCCCATATTGTAGCTTTGTTAAAAAGAAACTTATTGCCTCCCAGGGTCATCTCTCAAACCCTTATAGTTTGAGAGATGATAGCGCTCAAAGTCCCCCCCCCCCCCCCCCCGACTGAACGCTGACTGCAGCGATATCCGGTATTGCTTGCATCAGGTGGCTCTGCAGCATTGCCAAGATTGCATTTATAAAAAATAAATCTTTGACTAAAAATGGTCTTCTACGTGTGCTTGCAAACCGAGCACACGTAGAAGACCGTTTCAGTAAAAGAATTCTTTTTTATAAATGCGATCTCGGCTCAGCTGCAGAGCCGCCTGATGCACATAAGACTGTCGTACGACAGCTCCCCCTGCAGTCAGCGTTCAGTCAGGGATGGGGGAGGGAGGGGGGGGACTTTGAGCGCTATCCTCTCTCACACCATAAGGGTTTGAGAGATGACACTGGGGGCAATAAGTTTCTTTTTAACAAAGCTACAATATGGGGATTAGTAATTTGCAAGTATTACTATCCCTTTAATGAAAATTTTAAAATTAACAAAAAGGGATGGGCTGGAAAGATAGGAAACAAATGGCCTATTTCTTCTATTTAGGCCCCCAGGCCAGAAATTGCCAGCCCTCCCCTGTGTTCTGTTATCTGAATTAGTGTTGTATTTGTAAATTCACCTCTGCCCTTCTCTCCTGATTTTGATTCATTGTACGACATATAAATAATTTTGCTTATATTTTGCAGAGACTGGCAGGAGAGCGGCAATGGTGGGCACCTCTGCGATGGCATCTCACTCATTTCATCTACGAGATCCTGGCTGCTTTATACAACCCACTAGTGGACATTTTACCACACAACTGAGACTGTGGACAACTGCTACCAGTTCCACGAGAAATTTAAAGAAAAACGGGTTTTGTTTGAAGACGCCCATGTCGGTTCCTGCTCTGCTTGTGGTTTGGCTTCTGCTGGACGGAAGCTGGCGGACTGCAGTGGGTTTAGAGTTTGAGAAACAGCAGGTCTTATGAGCCACGCGGACGCAACTTGGCTGAGAAATCGGAGTGCCCACCGGCGTGACTCTTCCATGGATTTCTTGTTGATGTGAGTTTGAGACCTCACTCTAGATAAAGACTTGAGAGAGCAGTTGGCTGTACAGTTGTACTTGGGAAGACATGTCTTATTGTGAATAGGGGTGACGTGGATTTCAATGCAGCCTTACTTTTCCATTGGTTTCACTGACGGGTTTTCTTAAGAGTTCGTTCCCTTTAAATAAGTTGTTATACAGTTACTGAGACCCATTATGACACGGAGTAGACTTGTTGAGGGAATTGTTGGGTCCCTTTGTACATTTTAAAGTAACTGAATAAGAAGATGGATTGATTCAGGACAGAATGGAATCTAGGATCCTGCGATTTACCACCATTTACTGAATGCCTGTTCGCTTCAGCTGATCTAGTTTATTGGTTCTCTTCCGTGTAAGCTGATTTAATTTATCAAACATCCATTTCTGGGGGAAATCAACTGAAATTCAGGGAAGAAGTTAAAAGGTCTATTTTAAGTCCTGTTTTTTAAACTCCTTTTTAACACTGAGTGCCAGAGGGGTACGCAACTCAAAGGGTTAATGCCAGAGAGGTCTTGAACAGATAGCGTTCATTCGTGACTGAAGGTGCCATTCTTTGGTTTTGGCAGCAATGCGTTACATACCCATCCTGGTCCCTAACCCTTTGAGTGGCAGAGGAGTGCATAACATTTCATACCCCTCTGGCATTCAGAGTTAAAGGTATATATGGTGTTGTATATTTCAAGATATTACAACATAATAAATGGACGATCTCTGAAATAAAGGAGTTGGTGATGGTAAAGTTATTTTATGAAGATAAACAAATATGTCATAGGGGTTTTCCCACTGAGTAAAACAAGGGTCCGCTTAATGCTGGGAAATGCTTTTTCAAACATTTATTGCAGCTCAGACAAGACTATAAAATTGTTCCCTCTTTCTGTCCTGCCAGTAGTCCTCCATGGAAAAATCTATAGCAGCAGCTCCACCAAGTGGAGACTTACCATAAGCTGATTTTACACTTTATATAAAAAATCCAACAACTTTCTGCATTAACAACTTTTCAACTAAACATCTCCCAAAAGTGGGTGTACCCTTTTTACTCCATAAGAAAAGCACTACAATGTGTTTATTATGCTCTCCATAAAATAACTTTATTACAATAACACACACTGAAGGACCAGATTGTAGAGAAGATGCAATCAGTATAAAGGTGCTTTTTAAGGTGCTTCTGTCCTGGATCACACCTCTTGCGGGTGAAGATGAATGAAAAGATTTATTAATCCCCTCCTGCAGCTCCACTTGGTTGGAGTAAACTGGCACATAATATTTTTTTACAACTTCTGTGGTGTGGGGACAGCACAAATCCTACAAATGTGGTAAGAATTTTCTGTAGCAGGGGGAAAGAAACTATTGAACTACTTCTGTCAATGACTGAGGGTACAGGATTATCTCAAGGTTAAATGAAGGACCTTCCAAGAACATTGTTCAAGGCTTTGCCACTGTCTCCTCTATCCGGTAGCCCTGCTGCCCCCCCCACAAGTGGTGCATACATTTCTGTGGCTGGAGTGGATATGTTTTTCTGAGCCATATCAACCTGCCCTCCATGCCCATCTCAAGGCACCCAAGATAAGCCATAAAGAACTTGTGGGTCGGTGGCTGTAGGGCCCGCTTTGCATGCTGGCGTTTGGGTCTACCAAGTTCCCAATTTTTATAGGAAAACTCTCAGCATGTTAATAGTGTGCTGATACCCCTGACACAGGTCCCATTCCAGTCCTAACCTATATTGGCCTAGTATCCTGATAGTTCCTGAAAAAGCACTTCAAATCATTAGTCCTTTCAATGATAGAGGCTGCCCAGCGTGTCAGGGCGCACTCTGTCACCCAAAAGGCTAAAGCGGTAGTGAGCAGCCTGTGGCTACCTGACTGTTGTTGAACTACAACTCCTGGGCCATTGGGTGTCTGAGGAAGATGAACTATAACTCAACAACAGCTTAGATCAAAGGCTTTCACCACTAAATGGACGATCACAAGTCTTGCCCAACCTATATTTATTTAACGTTAATTTCTGGTCCTAATAACGGTTCATTAGTGACGTAAAGATGAATTTTTGTAACGCTTTGAGCGCCAGAGGGGTATCTATTGCTTTGCTATGCAGTACCCCTCGAATCCAGTGAGGAAGGGGGAGGAAAAAAGATCAAGTCAAGCACGTTGTAGATGGTTAATAATCTGTGAATTTTCAGTATTTTTATTTATATATAAATATTTTATTGGCGTTATAAATTAAATTGATTTTGTTTTGTTGTTTGTTTTTTTTTTTATATATATATATTTTTTCTTTTCTTTATTTGAAATGGTTTTACCCTCCAAGACGTGAGAAATTGTGGGGGAGTTCCCGGATATATATATAATTTTTTTTTTTTTTTTTTTTTCCCCCCATAGTTCGTTTTTCAAAAAATAATTTTGTTTTTCTTCTCTTCTCCTCCTTCTTCTGGACAAATCACAACCAATGAAATGTCACTGCATACCTAATAATAGTGATTTAGTATGCCCTTGTGCTGCAAGGAGAAAATATGCTGAATCATCAATTTTTTTTATCTGCCAATGCTGTGCATGAGTAGTCTCGGTACATCGATGATCTTTAATTTTTAGCTTCTCTTTTCTAGCTGGGACTTGCATAAGGTCAGAGTTAGGCTTTGCCTTGGGACATGGTTCTAGTCCTAAATAACCTAAATAACCTTTAAAAGACCAGTTTAAGGGTATTCTTTGTTGGGCACTGGTGGGCCAACCAGTTGCCCTTTTTTTTTATTTTCACTTTTTTTGGACTTCGCTGTACTTGAGCAAAGGTGGAAATTTTTGCTACCTGACCTGTTTGGGTCTTTAATGACTGTAGTTATCTGGCAACCACTGATCTACTTGTCTTCATTTCCAAATTCATGTTGATATTCTTTGATCTTCCTACACTAGTGTGAAATGTCTTCACAGTAAATGATTCCTGAGGATACTACTTACTTTACAGTGAGTTGGTGATGTCCCTAGATTACCTGGGTTTTAAAAGGGTGGTAATAATATTGAAAAAAATATATATTTCAGGGTTTATCCTGTGGAGTTGAAGGGGGAAAAAAAAAAAAGTCCACAACTGATAGATTGTGTTCAGAAGTTATTGAATTTCTCGGATGAGTAGTTCCATGGACTGAAATGTTGCTGTGGAGATGTTAGAGTAATGTGTGGGCTCTGTGGTCAGTTGGTCCTAAATCTCCATTCAGTTCTAGAACAGCTGTGCCACTGCAAAAATTGAGGCCATGACATTACTGCATGGCCTCAATTTTTGCAGTGGCACGGTTGACGCCGTGACTTTACTGCACCCAAAGAATGCAAATTTGAGATGCAATAACTTTTGAACAACGAAAAAAAAATCTCTTGGCGCTGGGAGCAGTAAGTTATTACTCCGCAGGATAAACTCTGTAATATATATATATATATATATCAATATTAAGTGTTGCTATCATTGTAAGAGGAAACTACAGAAAAAAATAAATTTTTTAGAATGAAAATTATACATTTTCATGCAACTTGTCATGAAATTCCTTTAAAAAATGAAAGGGCTAGCTCCATTAAATCTTACATTAAACCTGAATTGTCCTACTAGTATATATGGCCAATATAGGTTGATCTGGTTTTCTTTCATCCCCTGCTTTCTTGAGCTATATAATAGCGCAATCTCCTGTGATTCTATTCCGTGGCTGAGCATGTTACAGCTGCCCCTAAAACGTCTGCATTTCTGCAGTATCCCTCCGCTTCTTGCTCTTCACCCCTTATCTGCTGGGACCAGAGATCTGTAATCACGCGCTGTGCACAGAACTACAGACCTGGGACAGCCGGCAGAGATGTGGGTTTCAATTGCGTGCACTTTCACAAAGGGTTAAAACTCCCTTCCTGATCCTAAATGTCATTTAAAAGCTTGAGGTCCCAACTAGCACTAAATTTAACAAGTTACAGTTTCACAACCGACAACAAATTCTCATTTCTTGGCTAGATCATTAGTCACTCTAATATCTCTTAATAATCCCCTAATCTGGGCGGAAAACCATAATGGCCCTTATGAATCTATCTCTTCTGTGGACCGGTTCCCCAAAATTTAATCTATATTTGGTAGTGGAGATTCTGCCCGTGAAGGCGGACATAATTCATTTTGCAAAACTCCAACTCTGGCCTACAAAGGCTTCCTTACTTCCTAACAAGACCAGACTAGTGGGAGGGGTTTGGAATCTTAACCCTCTGAGTGCCAAAGGCATGCCCAATGTCCAAAGACATAATATCCGGTACAACTGTAAAGATTATTTTTGGGGGGACCAATCCACACAGAATTAATGCATAGGTGGCTATCAGGATTTTATGCCCAGATTAAGACAAGTGGGAGGGTATTAAGAGGTGTTGGTGTTGCTTTAACGTTTATAAAGAGTTCCTTTTTGTTGTTTCTTTCTAAAGTTGGACAAATATTCTATTTTTGTTAAATAACGAGACTGCTAATGCTATTTATTTCCATTTTGCCTACACCTTCCCTTTAATATGATAAATGCACTCGCTCCTCCCCCCACGCTAAACATCATTGACAAGTGTTAAAAATGGTCTGAGACGTTTCAAATCTGCTTTTCAAAGACCGATAAATCGGTGTCCTTTTTGTGCCAGTAGGATCAGGGCAAGTATTATCCTACGTGTCATTGTCACACTGTAGGTTTGGTCTGAAATGGGACAAATCTTTGCTTGTTTCTCTCTTGGAGGTCTCAGAATTTTTGTGTTTTTTTTTAACCCTTAAAAAGGGGGGGGGGGTGATGGGAGGATCGGACGTGAAGGCGCTTGGAGGGGTGGGCTGATTCAGTGTGTAAATACTGTAATGTAGACATCAGAGTTCTTTTCTGTACATTTGTGATCACGTTGGTTTTTTTGTACATGAATTTTTGTATTTCTTTTCAATAAAATTTGGATTCAAGCTTATACGTTTGTATTTTTGTTCATACTTATAAAATGAATTGTTTATCTTCTAGAGCGCTCCACAATGTGCAGGAGATGCTTCTAGAAAACGGCTGGTCAAAGGGACATTGATCCTGACATGCACATTGTTCTCATGGAGAACAGGTTGTAACATACACACATAGATCTATCTCTAAACACACGTGTAAGTGTGTGTAATAAAATATATATATATAATATGTGTGTGTGTAAAATAACAAACAAAATAAGTATCTTGTAATACCTTTTTTTATTGGACTAACAGAATTTTGGATTGACAAGCTTTCGGGAGAACCTCCCTTTCTCAAGTCTAAAGCATTTCTCCAAAATTCTGTCAGTCCAATAAAAAAAGGTATTACAAGATACTTATTGCTACAATCTCCACTCTAAAATATATCATTTTAGACTGGATTCTACTTAATAATAAATGCCCATAATAAAGACCAGATGGGTAGATGAAATTGCCAAGATTGATACACAGTGGCAACAAAAGGGTCCTGAAGTTGTTGGAGGCTTGTTGAGGCCTTCATCCTGCAGTGGACTGACAACAGATGATGATATGATATACATAGATATATAATGAATTCCACTCAATACTAAATGCCCAAGAAGACCAAAGACAAGATGGGTTGATGGAAATTAGGTAATTTGTCGGTACACAATGGCAACAAAAAGCATAAGGCCAAAGGTGTCGGAGGCTTGCTGAGGAGACCTTCACCCTGCAGTGGACTGACAATGGCTGAAGATGATGATGATTGGATGGACAGATGGATATAGTGTGTGTGTGTGTGTGTGTGTGTGTGTGTGTGTGTGTGTGTGTGTGCGCGCGCGAACTTTTCCATGACGTGTGATCGAACTCTGAGACAGTCAGTCCAAACCCCCTTTGATATAAAACGTTCTGCAGGTGAATAACGGTTCTGTGGCCCTCGCAGGGAGCTCCATGGATCAATTTTCAGAGAGCTTCCTATCAGAGTCTTGGAAAGCAGGAACAGTGATACAATGTAACAGTATCATTACAACAACTATGCTGTAGTGCAGGTGGTTTGTTTCAGCTACAGGATTAGTGCAAAAAAAAAAAAGAAGCTGAAATAAAGTAAGACAAGGCAATTTGTCTTTCCGCATCATGCACTTACAGAATATGCAAAATCAAAAAAGTGCAAGTTGCCTGTCACTTTAAGAAGCGGTATTGCACATGCTGCATTGCTGGCTGGGGGAAGCCATTTTACTTTTGCAGTGTTCACTTCCCAGATACTTCTGCTGTGATGGACACAGGAAGTGAAAAAGAAAATGGCTTCATCCAACCGGCTGAAAAACAGCATGTCCTTTCAATAAATTGGAATTATACCCTAAAACAGCTGGTTCTCAGAGTTTTTGCAGTGACGGGACCCTTACGTTTCACACCAGCAATTAAACCTGTTAACCCCTTGAATACTAAAGTGGTTTGTTGTGCTATTAATAAACAATGTATTTTGATTTGTCTTTACCCATCAAGCGTCAAGTACACCACATGAGAGAACCTGTAAAATCCAGCTGACTAAAGCAATTTATAATCTCTCTAATGGGTGAGAGGTCTGCAAACATTCAAGGGATTAAAGTCCAATCTGAATCTTTGTGAATATTTTTGTTGCCCTATTTAACAATTACAATTCTTCTAGTTCTTAGAATGAGAGCCACAATACCAGTAACTTACTATAACTCATACTTGTGGTGGAGATGTACTAAGGTGTGATAAGGAAGTGGTAAAATGGAGATCACTTCTCCAGTGTGAAACGCTCCAGTTCCTGTGTTATGCTATGGGACCAATGGACTGCGATTTCCCCCCCCCCCCCCCCCCCAACTTGAGAGATCTTGGTGCAGTTATGTGTATGTGTGTGTATATATATATATATATATATATATATAATATAGTGTGTGTGTGTGTGTGTAAAAAATATATAATATATATAAAATATGAGAAAGCATTGTGTGATTGAAAAAGTGTCCAAAGCCTAACACACCCAGGGGTGACAGTAAGGAGGGGATATTCATGCCTTGTCCCTGCTGCCAGTCCTGGAGATACAGGGGCGTGAATTTGACAGGAGTGGCCAGTGCTCTGCAAGGAGTTAGCTGCCCTCAACTTCCTCCTCAAAAAACACACACACACTCTCTCTTTCTCTCTTTCTCTCTTTCTCTCTTTCTCTCTTTCTCTCTTTCTCTCTTTGTGCTCAGGATGCGAAAAGGAGGCTTGGAATACAAGGAACTGAATGACCAATCTCAGAACATGAAAGGAACGCTTGTAATACAAGAAACTTACTGACCAGATGCAGAACAGACACAAACATATACACACACAGCCCTTACTTGAGCCACTGCTATGTCCAAATGTCCTCCTGCTCCACACACAATGCCTTCACCTGCACTTCTCCTGTTAATCCTTTCAGTGCCAGGTGAGTATGCAATGCATTCAATGCTTTATAGACTCTTGACTTGCAGGGAAGTAATGTACAAGGGAGGGAGGGATGGCAGACGCCTATGCTACTCTAATGGTTAACCGTTGGAGTACCAGAGGGGTATGCAAAACCTTGCTTTGCAATGCATTGGGAAACCATCTGCCACTCAGTCTTCCAGCCAGGGTTTCTTTCGCCTCTCATAACATCACTTAGTAAATCAAATCAGTAAACAAAATCACTCTGAAGAAGCAACTACCTGCAATACTTATGTCAAGCACTCATATCCTAGCTCCGGTCTCTCGCTCCCCTTCTCTGCGTGCAGAATGACAGGGAGGAGCGGAGAGACCGGAGCAGCTTGCTTTTTCTGAGTACTTTTGTTTTACGGATTTGATTTAATAAGTGATGTTATGAGAGGTGAAAGATACCCTGGCTGGAAGAATGTTGTGGTATGCGCTACAGTGAGATAAAGGCAAGAGAAGTTGCTTTAAAGGGATAGTAATGGTTCATTTTAAGTTGATTTAATATTGTAGACATTAAAAAAAAAATTAACATCAATGTAAGTCTTATCTCTCAAACCTCTATGGTTTGAGAGATATAACTTGCTAAAGTTAGCTTTTCCTGGCTGTTTTACTCAAGTCTGCCATCTAGCTGACTGCTGCAGATTCCGGTCATTTGACCAGACAGAGGCTCTTCAGCAGAGCTGAAATCACGCTATTTAGAAATAAATACTTCATTGGAACAGTCTACAAAATGTGCCTGCAAGCCAGGCACACTTTGTAGACCATTCTATATTAAGTATTTATCTTTAGATATCGTTATATCGGCGTTGCTGAAGAGCCGCGTCTGGTCAAGCGAACTGAATCTGCTTCTGACAGCTTTACAGCTCGTCAAGCAGAAAGGGGAGGGACCAGAGAACTTTATTTTCCTATATCTCTCAAACCACAACGGTCTGAGAGATACAAATAAGTGCAAGTACTCTCTTTTAATTGTATCTACCATATAGTTAATACTTTTTTTTACATTACTATCCCTTTAATGAAAAAAAGGTTAAATGTATGCGACCGTGAACGGGTTAAAATGTATGCGACCATTAAGTAAGTGACATGATAATCTTGCACTGTCACGCAGTGCGAGACTGCCAAGTCGTCATTTTAATGATGGCGACATGTTGAATTAGTTACGTCACAGGCTCTTTTTCATGCTGCCTTTTAAAAGGATATCGTATACATTGAGGAGAACTCTGAGGTTTCACAAAACACAGTTTCAGAATCACTGTTCTACGATAAGCGGCTCTTAATTTATTAAACCGAAGGACTTACCTATGTGATTTTCAAAAACACAACAAGGAGGCTACTCTACAGTGTACCAATCCCGGCACAAGTATGAATATCACCATGACATAAAGTACATATGAAACAAGCATGAAAAACACAGAACCACTTCTCTTGGAAGCAGCAAAGAAGGAGGATGAGCTAAGGGTTGCAGCCCACTTTATAGGGTTGTGGGAAAGACTATTTGGTGGGGGGGGTTCAGTTTTTTTTCTCTTTGTATTGTACCAATAACGTTTTGTTTGCTTCTGAGAGGAGCGGTGGAGGAGGATGATAGCATAATATGAAGCTTATTTGGAGGAGAAGGGAGGTTTTCAGTTTCTTTTTCTCTGTATTGTACCAATAAAGTTTTCTTTGCTTCTGAGAAGCAGCGGTGGAGAAGGATGATAGCATAATATGAAGCCTCTGTGCTTCCATAACATTAGTGTATAATAGAAGCACTTACCTAGGTAGGTATCCATCATACATCCCTAGGTAGGTAAAATTCAGGTGTTTCTATATAATTACTGGGTATAGCAGAAGGATATACCTAGGAGAGCATAAGTGTTGTATTTCTATTTAAATGTTGTGTAGTACAGATGGACCTCTGTTTGGTACAGTATAGTGGATTATTAATAAAAAAATAATCATAGCGTGATTCCATCATTCACATGACATGGTGATCAAGCAGTCCTGTGGTTTTACTAATTGTCCCCATGCAGCTGCCCTATGAATCCCCAGGAACCTTGTACTGACATGCTTTCAAATTTCCAAGTAATTCCCTATTGTTTCTGATCATTACAGACATAACATAACATAACGTGTCCCCAGCCGAGGTCACTGTCTGTCCTCATCGACCCTGAAAGTCACGTCTTGGCAAACTGCACTCTGACCCATTTGGTTCCTGGCCAACAAACGACATCCACAATAGCAAAGATCTAGAAACACAGAAAGATACAGAGATAAGAAATTAAATAGAAACTGTGCCATAAGAATAAGTGGCTCTTATTTTTGTTAGTCGAAAAACTTACCTAGGCAGATATCCATCACACAGCAGTCAGGTGTATCTATATAATTACTGTGAGTAACAGAAGCACTTACCTAGGTAGGAGTCCATCATACAGCAGTCAGGTGTATCTATATAATTACTGTGTGTAACAGAAGCACTTACCTAGGTAGGAGTCCATCATACAGCAGTCAGGCGTATCTATATAATTACTGTGTGTAACAGAAACACTTACCTAGGTAGGAGTCCATCATACAGCAGTCATGCGTATCTATATAATTACTATGTGTGACAGAAGCACTTACCTAGGTAGGAGTCCATCACACAGCAGTCAGGTGTATCTATATAATTACTGTGTGTAACAGAAGCACTTACCTAGGTAGGAGTCCATCACACAGCAGTCAGGTGTATCTATATAATTACTGCGTGTAACAGAAGCACTTACCTAGGTAGGAGTCCATCACACAGCAGTCAGGTGTATCTATACAATTACTGTGTAACAGAAGCACTTACCTAGGTAGGAGTCCATCACACAGCAGTCAGGTGTATCTATACAATTACTGCGTGTAACAGAAGCACTTACCTAGGTAGGAGTCCATCACACAGCAGTCAGGTGTATCTATACAATTACTGTGTGTAACAGAAGCACTTACCTAGGTAGGAGTCCATCACACAGCAGTCAGGTGTATCTATACAATTACTGCGTGTAACAGAAGTACTTACCTAGGTAGGAGTCCGTCGTACAGAAGTCAGGTGTATCTATACAATTACTGCGTGTAACAGAAGCACTTACCTAGGTAGGAGTCCGTCGTACAGCAGTCAGGTGTATCTATACAATTACTGCGTGTAACAGAAGCACTTACCTAGGTAGGAGTCCATCATACAGAAGTCAGGTGTATCTATACAATTACTGCGTGTAACAGAAGCACTTACCTAGATAGGAGTCCATCATACAGCAGTCAGGTGTATCTATATAATTACTGGATAGGAGTCCATCATACAGCAGTCAGGTGTATCTATATAATTACTGTGTGTAACAGAAGCACATACCTAGGTAGGAGTCCATCATACAGCAGTCAGGCGTATCTATATAATTACCGTGTGTAACAGAAACACTTACCTAGGTAGGAGTCCATCACACAACAGTCAGGTGTATCTGTATAATTACTGTGTGTAACAGAAGCACTTACCTAGGTAGGAGTCCATCATACAGCAGTCAGGTGTATATATAATTAGTGTGTGTAACAGAAGCACTTACCTAGGTAGGAGACCATCATAAAGCGTCAGGTATATCTATATACTTGTTATGTGCATATATCCTTTATTCTAATCAATTGTTTCATTTTGCAGTTTTACATTTACAAACCACTCTGGCATCAGGACTATTGAAATATGCATGTCTCCTTTTTCTTCTCACCTAACCACAGGTGGATGAGTCCACAGCACATTTATTCTGAAGGACCTGCCTGAGTTATAGGCAGTCATTTGTATTAAAAAGGATAGTAATGTTTCATAATAAAAGCAGCTCTAATTAATCATCATAGTATTTGGAGTTTGGAGTGTTATTTCAATTCTGTCAGAGTTGTAGTTCAAGAGTAATTCAATGACAAAGTATCCCCCTCCCGCCCCTTTTACTGATGTCACACTGTTCAGCCAGATCAGAAGGGAGGTGCCCAGGTAGACTGCAGAGAGGGACAATCTTCAACTAAGATAAAGGAAAAACCTGAAAAACTTGTCAAGGGGGGCAGGGCTTTCATTGTTCTCATAGGAAGAAGATTGTCCCCTTCTGTTATCGGTCTGGTCTATGGACTGCATTCCACATCTGAGAAGAGATGGCTTACACTAGGTAAAAGGGGCGGGAGGGGAAACTTTGCTTGTGAATATCTCTCAAACCATAAAAGTTTGAGAGATAAGACTTATATTGTTCTTCATGTTTTTTGAATGCCTACAAATTAAAATAAAGATAAAACGAAGTATTACTATCCCTTTAAACCGAGGATATCCTTAAAACAAGCACTATTCCACTTTTTAACACAGGGCCATTAGAATATAAATTGCAGGGTTTATAGTGCTGAACGAAACAAGGTTACATCCACTGAGGGAGGATTTATTCAAATCATTGCAGCTCAAACTTGAATTGTTTTGGGTGTAGTACCACCATGTCCTGAAATGTTCTAGTGGCGCTGTTGCTACAACAGTCTATAGACAGCTCTGGCCAGTTGTTCATAAAACTCCATAGAATGCTGTAACAACAGCGCTGCTGCACAATTTCAGGCCACTGCGATACTGCACCCAAAAAGTTTGACCTGCGATAACTTTGGAATAAAACATCTCTCAGTAGTGGAAGTACACTTGTTTTACACAGCAGGAGAAACCATGCAAAATTATATTTCCCGATACTAATCATTACCATCCTTTTAATGCTAGGCCATTCTGACAGGCTGCAGGTTTCTTTTTTTCACATTATTCACTTACTTGTATATGTTTCCCGGAGATGGAGAAGCTGAACATCCGCACTAATGACATTGTGGAGAACCTTCCTTAGACATCAGTGAGGGTACAGCCTCTGTACTGTCCCTGTTGTGTCTTTAGATGGTAGTTTCACATATTCTAGCCCAGTTGAAATGGGTATCCTTAGAAAATATTGCATGTAAAAGAGCGTGCTACATAAAGGTGAAATATCCATGACAACTTGATGAAAAGGGCGACATGAGAATCTCGCCCTGCAACCAAACACTAGATTCTCATGTTGCGGCATTAAACGTTGTTTTTGCATTGCACTGATTCTGAGTCAAGCTTTACCCCAGGTACCTTGCTTTGATTGATTAATGATACCGGCTGCCCCTTCTCTGCGTGTTCTCCTTCTCAGACATGCTACCCCAGCAGCGTGTTGCTGAGTGTTGCGTGGGGCTCTCTCTCCCCTTCTCTGCATGCAGAATGACAGGCCGGAGTGGATCACGCAGAGGAGTGGAGATGCAGTGTGAGGTTGGGCAAATGAATTACTATAGAAATCTTGCTCTGGTAACAGCACTTCTCAAAACTGTGTCTTAAAAATGTTGCCGGTGTGAAAAGGGCGCGTGTAAAATTTTGACTTTAAAATATTGCCACAAACCGTCCCGCAAGTCTGACCGTCACCTGGCCCTAATCTAAATATTCTAACCTAACAGCTAACCCTAGCATAGCAATAACCTAACCCCCAAGCTTAACAGTGACAGACACTAAGCTAACTGAACAGATACTAAACTCCCAACCTATCCTAATAGATACAGGTACATCCCCAAACCTAACAGACACTGACCATAATCTAACCTAAGGTTATACTGACCTAACCTGACAGATACTAACCAATCCTAACAGATACTCACCTGTCCTAACAGGTACTAACCTATCCAAACAGATACTAACCTATTCTAACAGATATTCACCTAACTTAACAGATATTCACCTAACTTAACAGATACTCACCTAACCTAACATATACTCACCTATCCAAACAGATATTAACCTAACCTTACAGATATTCATCTAACATAACAGATACTAACCTATCCTAACAGATACTCGCCTAACCTAACAGATACTCACCTAGCATAACAGATACTAACCTAACCTAACAGATACTAACTTATCTTAACAGATACTCACATAGCATAACAGATACGAACCTATCCTAACAGATACTCACCTAACCTAACAGATATTCACCTAGCATAACAGATACTAACCTAACCTAACAGATACTAACCTATCCTAACATATACTCACCTAACATAACAGATACTAACCTAACCTAACAGATACTAATCTATCCTAACAGTACTCACCTAACATAACAAATACTAACCTAATCTAACAGATACTAACCTATCCTAACAGATACTCACATAGCATAACAGATACTAACCTAACCTAACAGATGCTAACCTATCTTAACAGATACTTACATAGCATAACATATACTAACCTATCCTAACAGATACTCACCTAGCATAACAGATACTAACCTATACTAACAGATACTAACCTATCCTAACAGATACTCACCTAACAACAGATACTAACTTATCTTAACAGATACTCACATAGCATAACAGATACGAACCTATCCTAACAGATACTCACCTAACCTAACAGATATTCACCTAGCATAACAGATACTAACCTAACCTAACAGATACTAACCTATCCTAACAGATACTCACCTAACATAACAGATACTAACCTAACCTAACAGATACTAACCTATCCTAACAGTACTCACCTAACATAACAAATACTAACCTAATCTAACAGATACTAACCTATCCTAACAGATACTCACATAGCATAACAGATACTAACCTATCCTAACAGATACTCACCTAGCATAACAGATACTAACATAACCTAACAGATACTAACCTATCCTAACAGTACTCACCTAACATAACAAATACTAACCTAATCTAACAGATACTAACCTATCCTAACAGATACTCACATAGCATAACAGATACTAACCTATCCTAACAGATACTCACCTAGCATAACAGATACTAACATAACCTAACAGATACTAACCTATCCTAACAGGTACTCTCCTAACATAACAAATACTAACCTATCCTAACAGATACTAACCTATCCTAACAGATACTCACATAGAATAACAGATACTAACCTATCCTAACAGATACTAACCTATCCTAACAGATACTAACCTAACCTAACAGATACTAACCTATCCTAACAGTACTCACCTAGCATAACAGATACTAACCTAACCTAACAGATAATAACCTATCCTAACAGATACTCACCTAACAGAACAGATACGCACCTAGCATAACAGATACTAACCTAACCTAACAGATAATAACCTATCCTAACAGATACTCACCTAACATAACAGATACTCACCTAGCATAACAGATACTAACCTAACCTAACAGATAATAACCTATCCAAACATATACTCACCTAACATAACAGATACTCACCTAACATAACAGATACTACCTAACCTAACAGATACTAAGCTATCCCAACAGATACTCACATAGCATAACAGATACTCACCTATCATAACAGATACTACCTAACCTAACAGATACTAACCTATCCTAACAGATACTCACCTATCAAATACCCTCCAAATCAACAATTACTGACTGTAACCTAACCGAACCGACACTAATGTAAGCTACAATTGAAAAAGACAGAAGCGCAGCCCCTAAGTGTACACCGTATACATTAATAATAATGGGATTCCCTGCATATATTGAATGCACTCACTAAATACTTTCTTGTAATCTTGCTCATCAATAATGGAGATCTTAAAACATTCCTCCAAAACAATCCCCTCTCGCTATCTTGATGGGATAATCACACCGCGGCTCCTTAGATGTATCTTTAGCTCACGTTGAGGAGATCAATCACATCTGTTCATCTTGATGAGGAGAGTGATGCCGTGATTAGCGGCGTTAGTGTGCAGGTCAAATTGGGTGAAGGGACTTGATGTGCAACCTTTTGTGCTATTAAGAGAAGACAAATTCCTCTAAATGCAGCATCATAGGTTCATCTGCCCACTAATAAAACCCCAATATACAGCACTCACCGAATAAATGTAATAAACAGCATGAAAACAATTCTCCGGGATTGTACACAAAGTGATGTTGTGTAAATAAAAAAAAAATGTTATTGAATAGAAAGATGGCTTTCCAACGCGTTTCACGAGAACACTTCTCGTTTCGCCCAGGAATGGAAAGATACAATTAACTCTTGTTACTTTTATACATTTGAAACAAAGCATCCACCCATTATGATGCCGGTGGATCTACAATGTATGGTCTGGTTCATCCGCCCATATCCAAGCCTCTATTTCAAAGTGAAGCTTTCACTGAACTGTGGGACCAAGCCTCCATCGGGATCATACCATTACCCAAGCCTCTTTTTAGTAATAAATATTAAACAATGTGAAGAGGATAAAAAATACATGTACACGTCTACAGAAAAAAAACACATTAATAAAAAAAAAGCTTGTATGGGCAATTGGGCATATAGATAACCGTAATTCAAAGAGTCATTAGTGTATACAATAAACACAATCAAAATCCTACTAATAGATAACAAACTTTATCATTATACCACTTTGTGATATTATGACCTGACTTTAAAGGGGATCTATCACCCCTACAAAAGTTAGGCTTATTATGTAGAGTTAATATAGATAATGTTGAAAATGTTATTGATTTAAAAACAAAACAAAACGCTATTTGGGTTAAAACGATAGCTTATAGAGTGCCCTGCACCCTACTTCTGCATACACATCTGTTGCTGCACTGCCCCTGCTCCTTTCCCACTACTCAGCCTCCTCTGATGTCTGTCTGTAAGCTGGAGCGATCTCATTGGCTAGATATTGATGTCTTCCGATGAGATTGCTCCAGCTTACAGACAGAAGCCTCAGTCATCGGAGGAGGCTGGGTAGTGGAAAGGGAACAGCGGCAGTTCGGCAAACTGCAACAGAAGCATATGCGGAGTTGGGTGTAGGGCACTCTATAAGCTATCGTTTTAACCCAAATAGCTTTTATTTAAAAAAAAAATCAATAACGTTTTCAGCATTATCTATATATACTCTACATAATAAGCCTAACTTTTGTAGAGGTGATAGATCATCTTCAAAGTAGGATAAATCACATGATCAGCAAATATCCATATGTTCATTTTGTGACAAATGTCGATATATATTCTTCCTAATACATGTTGAGATAACTACAAAAAAGAGAGGAAAGGAGAAATTAGGACCCCAATAACACTAATTGGAGATAGAGGAGGGTTAAACTCCTTAACGACCCTTGATGGTCATAGTACGTCATGGGTCGATCTGCGTTAACGACCCATGATGCACTATGACCGTCATGGAATTCCGGGCTCCCCCCCGCGGCTGCACGCTGTTCATGGAGTCCGGAACAGGAATCCGAAAAAAAAAAAAAAGCTCCGTGGTCCTTAACTAACCGCTCCGATTGGCCAGTCGTTAAGGGGTTAAATAAAATTGGTAACTTCAAGATCTTCATTAAAGGGATAGTAATACTTTGTTTTAACTTTATTTTATTTTGTAGGCATTAAAAAAACATGAAGAATGATATAAGTCTTATCTCTCAAACCTTTATGGTTTAAGAGATATTCACAAGCAAAGTTTCCCCCTCCCGCCCCTTTTACTGATGTAACACTGTTCAGCCAGATCAGAAGGGAGGTGCCCAGGTAGACTGCAGAGAGGGACAATCTTCAATTAAGATAAGGGAAAAACCTGAAAAACTTGTCAAGGGGGGCAGGGCTTTCATTGTTCTCATAGGAAGAAGATTGTCCCCTTCTGTTATCTGTCTGGTCTATGGACTGCATTCCACATCTGAGAAGAGATGGCTTACACTAGGCAAAAGGGGCGGGAGGGGGAACTTTGCTTGTGAATATCTCTCACAACATAAAGGTTTGAGAGATAAGACTTATATCATTCTTCATGTTTTTTTAATGCCTACAAAATAAAATAAAGTTAAAACGAAGTATTACTATCCCTTTAAGCCCATTTGAAGACAGAGTATTCAGACGGTAAATCCAGAAAGCTTCCTGTCTGCTTAACTTGGAAAATCGGTTGGCACATGATTCTGAAATATGCTCTATACCCATGATTTTAAAGTCAGAGAGGACACCTTTAGAACAAATGTTAAAATGTCTGGTCACAGAGTGGTCCACAGATTTCTTTTTAATGAGATATCTGTGTTCCCAAGACCTCTCTCTGAAGCTTCTTTTGGTCCGTCCAATATATTGAGACCCACATCCACATGATATTACATAAATAATATAAGAGGTTTCGCATGTGATAAGGCCCTTAATTGGGAAGATATTATGATCATGAGTACTTTTGAACGTTTTGGTTTTATTAAAAGTAAAATCGCAGTTTGTGCATTTTGGATGAAGGCACCGAAAATTGCCAACAGGTAGAGGAGAGACAAAGAGTCCCACTCTTTCGCTTTCGATATTTTTCGGCCTGCTGGGAGCTAAATGGCCGCTGATGTTTCTTGCTTTTTTATATGTAAATCTGGGTTTAACATAGTAACATAGTAGATAAGGCTGAAAAAAGACATGCGTCCATCAAATCCAGCCCATGCCAATAACACCCCTGTTGATCCAGAGGAAGGCAACAAAAAAGGCTCTCTGGAGCAATTTCCAGTGTAGGTGTGTGTGTGTGTGTGTGTCAAATAGTTCCCCGGATCAATATCTTATTTGCTTAGAAGCCATCTGTCATACCTGTCAATATTGTTCTGTGCTAGATAGGCATCCATTGCTTTTTTGAATGCAGTTACATTATCTGCAAGCACAACATCCCGAGGCAAAGAATTCCATAGCCTTACCGCCCTTACTGTAAAGAATCCTTGCCTGTGTTTTAGTCGAAAGAGCCTTTCCTCAAGTCTTAATGGATGACCTCTTGTTCTTAGCTCAGCTCTTTGCATAAATAATTCATTGGATAGTTCTTTGTATTGACCTTGACTGTATTTGTAAAGGGTAATCATATCACCCCTTAGACGTCTCTTTTCTAATGTAAACAAACCCAGTTTGGCTAGTCTCTCTTTGTAACTCAGATCCTCCAATCTCTTTATCAGTTTTGTTGCACGTCTCTGCACCTTTTCCAGTTCAGTAATGTCTTTTTTTAGAACAGGCTCCCAAAATTGTACTTGTCTGTTAACATTATGTACTTAGGCTTTCAGTGACATTTCTTATGTTAATCCGGTCTTTCAGTGACATTTCATATACTAATGAAAGTTTCCAGTGACATTTAATATGCTAATGAAGGTTTTCAGTGCCGTTTCATATGTTAATTAATATGTGCTGCACCAGGAGGCTCTCCCTTTCATCTTTTCCAGAAAAGTGTGATTATTTCGTAAACTAGACATCTGCTGGACTTTTAGTTAACACGACACATAGCCAGCTATGAATGATGTTTTAAAATATGTTAAGAAAAAAAATCAAGATGACAGGTGCACTTAGAATAATTTTTTTGAGTGCCAAGAGGGTTTTCTAATACATTGCTTTACAATGCCTTCTACTGAAAGGGTTTAGGAAAGGTTTTGATTTCTGTTTTGTTTCTTTTTTTTTTTAAAACTGTTTAAAGGAGCAGTAAACTTTTTTATGAAAACACATATTTTACAGAGCATTTCCTGCTGAATAAAACAAGGTCACTCCCATCGCTGTCAGGTTCTTTTATTCAAAAATTATAGCAGTTTAAATAATCAGGAAGTGAATTTACTGCGTTTACTTCAAACTGACAGGAAGTGACTCAGCAGTTTCTATCACATTCTATGGAGAACTGTATGTCCCTGACTTTTCTGACTTTCCTCTCCATTAGAATCTACCAGGCAATCTAATTAGAATTTGACCACTAGAGGGCACTGCTAATGTAAAAAACAAGGGTTTAAACTGTAATAACTCTGGAAATATAAATCTGTCGGCAGTGGGAGTACCCTTATTTTACTCAATAGGAAAATCCCTACAATATATATTTTTTCATAAAAAAAAAGTTTACTGCTGCTTTAAGGATTAGGGGTGTGCTCTTAAAGCGGAACTTTCATCTTATATAAAGTTTCCCTGTAATAATTAAGCAGGTAGCAACTAGCTTTATAATATATCTATTACCTCTCAAAAGTAGCCGATTGTACAGTAATCCTTTATCTTAGGAGACCTGAAGTCAGACATCATTGCAGACATCTTGTCTGCGAGCCTGCGCTGTCACTCCTGGTCTCCATTGTGATGCACTGCAGTGTGCCACTAGGTAACCAGAAGGGACAGACAGCGCAGGCGCGCAGACTGCACTAACCTGGCCGTCAGTCTCCGAACATAAAGGATTTCTTTACAATCGGCTACTTTTGAGAGGTAATAGATATATTATGAAGCTAGTTGCTACCTGCTTAGTTATTGCAGGGTGACTTTATGTAAGATGGAAGTTCCGCTTTAACGGGATAGTGATGTCTATATTAAAGTTTAGCTCCTTCTATATGGTTTTTATAACATGCAGTGTTATGGTTAATTACTTACTTGTTTGTAGTTCAAAAGATATTCCAGCTGAAATGATCCCCCTCTCTTCCCTTCAGGCCGCCTCCTCTTACATCTGGAATCTGGTTGTGGGAATGGACTGATGCAACGAGGGACAATCTTCATACAGTAAGTATAAGGATAACACTGCCCCCTATTGATGGAGGGCAGGATTTTCCTATAGTTTACTGAATATTGTCCCTCCCTGCGCTTCGTCCAGACTGAGAAGCAGCATGACGCAGCCAGAAGGGGCTTGAATAATTTTTGAACTACAAACATGTAAGTAATTAAACATAGCACTGCATGTTATATAAACCATATAGAAGATTCGGAGCTAAACTTTAATATAGAAGGAGCATTGAAGGAGTTAAAAGTCCCACTTAGATCAATGGCATACCTGGGATCTTTGTCCTCTTGAGAGGAAGCAGGAGGAACTGGGTGAGAAGGAGAAGTGGATGGGAAGTGGGAGGAACTGGGTGAGAAGGAGTAGACGTGGGCAGGAAGTGGGAGGAAATGGGTGGGAAGGAGGAGAAGTGGGCAGGAAGTGGGAAGAAATGGGTGGGAAGGAGGAGAAGTGGGCAGGAAGTGGGAGGAACTGGGTGGGAAGGAGGAGAAGTGGGTGGGAAGTGGGAGGAACAGGGTTGGAAGGAGTAGAAGTGGGCAGGTAGTGGGAGGAACAGGGTGAGAAGGAGAAGAAGTGGACGGGAAGTGGATAGAACAGGGTGGGAATGAGGACAAGTGGGTGGGAAGTGGGCAAAACAGGGTGGGAAGGAGAACAAGTGTGAGGAACAGGGTGAGAAGGAGGAAAAGTAGGTGGAAGGTGGGAGGAACCGGGTGGGAAGGATGTGAAGTGGGTGGGAAGTGGAAGAACAGTGTGGGAAGAGGAGAAGTGGGAGGGAATTGGAAGAACAGGGTGGGAAGGAGGAGAAGTGGGTGTAAAGTGGGAGGAACAGGGTGAGGAGGAGAAGTGGTCAGATAGTGGGAGGAGCTGGGTGAGAAGGAGGAGAAGTGGGCGGGAATTGGGAGGAACAGGGTGGGAAGGAGAAGAAGTGGGCAGGAACTGAGAGGAACAGGGTGGGAAGGAGGAGACGTGGAAGGGAAGTGGGAGGAAATGGGTGGGAAGGAGGAGAAGTGGGTGTAAAGTGGGAGGAACAGGGTGAGGAGGAGAAGTGGTCAGGTAGTGGGAGGAGCTGGGTGAGAAGGAGGAGAAGTGGGCGGGAATTGGGAGGAACAGGGTGGGAAGGAGGAGAAGTGGGTGGGAACTGAGAGGAACAGTGTGGGAAGGAGGAGATGTGGAAGTGGGAGGAACTGGTGGAAGGAGAAGAAGTGGGAGGAACAGGGTGGGAAGGAGGAGAAGTGGGAGGAACTGGGTGGGAAGGAGGAGAAGTGGGTGGGAAGTGGAAGAACAGAGAGGGAAAGAGGAGAATTGGGAGAGAAATGGGAGGAACAGGTTGGAAAGGAGAAGACACTCACCACCGCCGGAGGATCAGCCTCTGTCCCAGAAGACCCCGTAATTCATTGTGAAACCTGGAGTCTCAAGGGCAGATGTGTCGTGTTCCCAGGTATGTCAGTGGGAATTCATGGAATTTCCTTTCATCCATCCTGACTCTTTTGGACTGCCCCAGAATTGCTAATGTTTTTGTTAGTTTGTCTATACAGCCGTCTGCGTCCTTCAAGTCTTCTTTTGTACAAGTGAAGCAATTCATTGAAGATCTTGCCAGCATTCAAGAGGATAAACAGATCTCAGACACCAATAGATCAGATCTTTCTACAAGTACACAACAAGAACGCTACAGTATTTTGATCACTGGACAGAACTCGTTTCAATTAAAAACAAAAACATTTCTTCTCTAAACCGATTTGTTTTTACAGTCTGGTTTTTGTTTATTTGTGAAAAAGAGTGTTTGTTTTTCTCTAAAACCCAGAGAAAATATTATTTATTTGTAGGGTTATTATGCAACTTTTACAGATAAACAGATCAGTTAGAAAGAATTATCCAAAACGCAAAGAACTGAGCTAAGAACGAGAGGTCACCCATTAAAGTGTTAGTAATGTCTAAAAAAAACTTTTTTGCATTTAGAAGAGCTTAAAAAGCTGATCTAGATGCAAAAAAAACGTATCTCTCAAACCGCTATGGATTAAGAGATACGGGCGTTTAAAGTTTGATTTCTTCTACTGACATCTGTAAAGCTGTCAGCAGGAGATTCGTGTCGGTCGACACACTGGCGCTTGAGAAGTGCCGGGATCTCGTTACTTACATGGAATCCCTTTATTGGAATGGTCTAAAATGTGTGCCTAGTGTTCAGACACACGTTTTAGACCATTCCAATGAAGGGATTCCATGTAAGTAATGAGATCCCAGCGCTTCTCAAGCACCACTGTGTCGACCGACACGGATCTCCTGCTGACAGCTTTACAGCTGTCAGTAGGAGAAATCAAACTTTAAACGCCCGTATCTCTTAAACCATAGCGATACATTTTTTTGCATCTAGAACAGCTTTTTAAGCTCTTCTAAATACAAAAAAGTTTTTTTTTAGACATTACTAACACTTTAAGACTAGAGGAAAGGCGCTTTTGACTAAAACAAAGGCAGGATTTTTTTTACAGTAAGGGCAGTAAAGCTATGGCATTCTTTGTCTTGGGATGTTGTACTTGCAGATAATGTAACTGCTTTCAAAAAAGCAATGGATGCCTATCTAGCACAGAACAATATTGGTTTCAATGCAGATAGGTTATTGATCCAGGGAACTATCCGGCTGCCATTTGGAGTCAGGAAGGATTTTTTTTACCTACTTGGGGCTAAATTGGAAATGGCTTTGATGTTTTTTTTTTTGCCTTCCTCTGGATAAACGGGTGAATTGGTATGGACTAGACTTGATGGATACATGTCTTTTTTCAGCCTCATCAACTATGTTACTCAGCTAGAGCCATACCTAGAGAGCCTTCTTTCACCAATGAGGAGCTGGGGATACTTATCCGCTATATGGACAAGTATCTCCTAGATAGGCTCAGGGACAAAGTGGACTTTGTATTTTGCAGGCACATTTTACATAAAAAGGCCTGCAAAATGTAGAAGTCCAGTGGCATCACCAGGACCAGGAGGCAGATTCTTCGGAGGTGGTCAGACCTCAGAAGAAGAGAGTCTGGAGTACTAAGCACTATACGTACAGGTATGTTTGTTTCATTTTTATCGGCGGGAGGGATGAGTTGGTTGTATCATAACTGTAATTCTTATTTTTTTCAATGTTCATACACTTTGCTTTTTAACTTCCCTCCTAGCACCCAAACCACCTCGAAGAACCCCTCCTGATCCTCAGACGGCCACCCAACCAACGTCCCTGAAGCCTACCAGTAAGTAACGTGTGTGGCATGTACACAGTACAATTTTCTATTTTTTGGCAGCACGGAGGCTTCATATTATGTATGTGTGTATGTATATATATATATATATATATATATATATATATATATATATATATATATATATATATATATGTGTATATATATTTATACTGTACTTGTATACAATTGTATGTTTTGGTTTGTTTGGCCTCTGACTGACAGGCCTGCTGGGGTGTGCTACACCCTTTGTGCTTCAGTCAGTCATTGCCCATATTTTGAACTGACCTTGTATATTTTGCCTTTGTTTAATTAAACTGGTATGGGCTTTATGTGAAACCTGACATATTTTTATCAATGTTTTTATAGGACGCACAGCATCTGGAAAGTTCTCTAGGCATGCTCCACCTCCTTCTCCTCCTTGTAAGTACCACTGTAAGCCTTTACAATGTAGGGCACAAATCACTACTAAATACTAGGTATTAATAACTTTTTTCTATCAATTAATTTGTAGCACGCACAACAGGACACGGAAGGCCCTCTGCAGCAGCTCCACCCTCTCCTCCTTGTAAGTATCCAATGAGTATAAATATAAAAGTTAAGTACGCTGCTGTGCGCTCTACCAAACACATAACTTTGTCATGTTTTTCACTACTTACTCCAACATTTTTCCTCCTACTTCACTCGTTCAGTACAGGTACGATGTGTGGTGGGAAAGTATGAAAACCCCAAACCTTTTGTCTCCCACTCATACAGGAAGGACTAGTTATCAGACCTGGGAACTCATAGAGTATTGAGCCAGATCGCGGGGATGAAGGACCAATTCTCAGGGTGAGAGAGTTCAGTGTTTCCTAATATATGATTTGAACCAATTAACTGCTTGTTTAGTTTCTACATTGGTGCCATTTGTACCAGATAGGAAGAGGGAGAATTCCTGCTTGTCTTACGTGTCCATGCATATATATATCAATGTTGTAGTACGTTTCTAGTAGGCCAACTGAACACCATTGAGTTAGAGGAAGCAGGGCAATGTCATTTAGATTCTATGTTCTGAGGAATTTTAAGGTTTAATATTTTAACAATTTGAGGGTCAGCACATTTTGAAAGTTCCCAGTTAAGCTCAATATACTCCAATATCTACTTTTATGCTCTGCCATACATGAAATTTCTGTGATATTAACACACTCCTTACCACTTCCGCAGAGGCCAATGAACTAGCACTATACCTCTTCACTGAGGAGCCCAAAGACTAGCACACGCTCTTTACCTCTTCACTGAGGGGCCAAAAGACTATCACACTCTCCTTACCTCTTCACTGAGGGGCCCAAAGACTATCACATGCTCCTTACCTCTTCACTGAGGGGCACAAAGACTATCACACGCTCCTTACCTCTTCACTGAGGGGCACAAAGACTATCACACACTCCTTACCTCTTTACTGAGGAACCCTAACACTATCACACACTCCTTACCTCTTTACTGAGGGGCCCAAACACTAGCACACGCTCCTTACCTCTTTACTGAGGGGCCCTAACACTAGTACACACTCATTATCTCTTTACTGAGGAGCTCAAACACTAGCACAAACTCCTTACCTCTTTACTGAGGAACCCTAACACTAGCACACACTCCTTACCTCATTACTGAGGCCAAACACTAGCACACACTCCTTACCTCTTTACTGAGGGGCCCAAACACTAGCACACACTCCTTACCTCTTTACTGACTGGCCCTAACACTAGTACACGCTCCTTATCTCTTTACTGAGGGGCCCTAACACTAGTACACGCTCCTTATCTCTTTACTGAGGAGCCCAAACACTAGCACACACTCCTTACCTCTTCACTGAGGGGTCCAAACACTAGCACACACTCCTTACCTCTTTACTGAGGGGCCCAAACACTAGCACACACTCCTTACCTCTTTACTGAGGAACCCTAACACTAGCACACACTCCTTACCTCTTTACTGAGGGGCCCTAACACTAGCACACATTCCTTACCTCTTTGCTGGGGGGCCCAAACACTAACACACACTCCTTACCTCTTTACTGAGGGGCCCAAACACTAGCACACACTCCTTACCGCTTTACTGAGGAACCCTAACACTAGCACACACTCCTTACCTCTTTACTGAGGGGCCCTAACACTAGCACACGCTCCTTATCTCTTTATTGAGGGGCCCTAACACTAGTACACGCTCCTTATCTCTTTACTGAGGAACCCTAACACTAGTACACACTCCTTACCTCATTACTGAGGAGCCCAAACACTAGCACACACTCCTTACCTCATTACTGAGGAGCCCAAACACTAGCACACACTCCTTACCTTTTACTGATGGGCCAAAACACTAGCACACAGTCCTTACCTTATTACTGAGGAACCCTAACACTAGCACACACTCCTTACCTCTTTACTGAGGAACCCTAACACTAGCACATGCTCCTTACCTCTTTACTGAGGAACCCTAACACTAGCACATGCTCCTTACCTCTTTACTGAGGAACCCTAACACTAGCACACACTCCTTACCTCTTTACTGAGGAACCCTAACACTAGCACATGCTCCTTACCTCTTTACTGAGGGGCCCTAACACTATCACACGCTCCTTATCTCTTTACTGAGGGGCCCAAACACTAGCACACACTCCTTACCTCTTTACTGAGGGGCCCTAACACTATCACACACTCCTTACCTCATTACTGAGGGGCCCTAACACTATCACACGCTCCTTATCTCTTTACTGAGGGGCCCTAACACTATCACACACTCCTTACCTCATTACTGAGGAACCCTAACACTAGCACACACTCCTTACCTCTTCACTGAGGAACCCTAACACTAGTACACACTCCTTACCTCTTTACTGAGGAACCCTAACACTAGCACACACTCCTTACCTCTTTACTGAGGAACCCTAACACTAGCACACACTCCTTATCTCTTTACTGAGGAACCCTAACACTAGCACACACTCCTTACCTCTTTACTGAGGAACCCTAACACTAGCACACACTCCTTACCTCTTCCCTGAGGAACCCTAACACTAGCACACACTCCTTACCTCTTTACTGAGGAACCCTAACACTAGCACACACTCCTTACCTCTCTACTGAGGGGCCCTAACACTAGTACACGCTCCTTATCTCTTTACTGAGGGGCCCTAACACTAGTACACGCTCCTTATCTCTTTACTGAGGGGCCCTAACACTAGCACACACTCCTTACCTCTTTACTGAGGAGCCCAAACACTAGCACACACTCCTTACCTCTTTACCGAGGAACCCTAACACTAGCACACACTCCTTACCTCTTTATTGAGGGGCCAAAACACTAGCACACGCTCCTTACCTGTTTACTGAGGAACCCTAACACTAGCACATACTCCTTACCTCTTTACTGAGGAGCCAAAACACTAGCACACACACCTTACCTCTTTACTGAGGAGCCAAAACACTAGCACACACTCCTTACCTCTTTACTGAGGAACCCTAACACTAGCACACACTCCTTACCTCTTTACTGAGGAACCCTAACACTAGCACACGCTCCTTACCTCTTTACTGAGGAGCCAAAACACTAGCACACACTCCTTACCTCTTTACTGAGGGGCCCTAACACTAGTACACGCTTCTTATCTCTTTACTGAGGAGCCAAAACACTAGCACACACTCCTTACCTCTTTACTGAGGGGCCCTAACACTAGCACACACTCCTTACCTCTTTACTGAGGGGCCCTAACACTAGTACACGCTCCTTACCTCTTCACTGAGGGGCCCTAACACTAGCACACACTCCTTACCTCTTTACTGAGGAACCCTAACACTAGCACACACTCCTTACCTCTTTACTGAGGGGCCCAAACACTAGCACACACTCCTTACCTCTTTACTGAGGGGCCCTAACACTAGCACACACTCCTTACCTCTTTGCTGAGGAACCCTAACACTAGCACACACTCCTTACCTCTTTACTGAGGAACCCTAACACTAGCACACACTCCTTACCTCTTTGCTGAGGAACCCTAACACTAGCACACACTCCTTACCTCTTTACTGAGGGGCCCTAACACTAGCACACACTCCTTACCTCTTTGCTGAGGAACCCTAACACTAGCACACACTCCTTACCTCTTTACTGAGGAACCCTAACATTAGCACACACTCCTTACCTCTTCACTGAGGGGCCCAAACACTAGCACACACTCCTTACCTCTTTACTGAGGGGCCCTAACACTAGCACACACTCCTTACCTCTTTACTGAGGGGCCAAAACACTAGCACACACTCCTTACCTCTTCACTGAGGGGCCAAAACACTAGCACACGCTCCTTACCTCTTTACTGAGGAACCCTAACATTAGTACACGCTCCTTATCTCTTTACTGAGGAACCCTAACACTAGCACACACTCCTTACTTCATTACTGAGGAACCCTAACACTAGCACACACTCCTTACCTCTTCACTGAGGGGCCCAAAGACTATCACACGCTCCTTACCTCTTCACTGAGGGGCACAAAGACTATCACACACTCCTTACCTATTTACTGAGGAACCTTAACACTATCACACACTCCTTACCTCTTTACTGAGGGGCCCAAACACTAGTGCACGCTCCTTATCTCTTTACTGAGGAGCTCAAACACTAGCACACACTGCTTACCTCTTTACTGAGGGGCCCAAACACTAGTACACACTCCTTACCTCTTTACTGAGGAACCCAAACACTAGCACACACTCCTTACCTCTTTACTGAGGAACCCAAACACTAGCACACACTCCTTACCTCTTTACCGAGGGGCCTGAAGGACTAGCACAAGGTCCTGGCCCCTTTAGCAGTACCCTCAGGACGACCACGTACTCCTCCCTATCCTTTCTACAGAGCGGCTGTAGGATTAGCACACACTCCTTCTCTCTTTGCAGAGGCCACAGAAGAAAAGAATTCAGCACTCACTTCTCCTCTTAATAAGAAGATTAACAACATCTTTTCCTCCTCGTTATGTTGTCGCTATATTATGCCTCTTAAGAGGAATCCAACACTCTCTTATAGTGCATACATTAAATAATTGCTCTCTGAACAGGAAGGTTTACATATATTAAAATGAAAGTTGGGGATTATATTTTAAACACTTAAGGGCCACACAGTCTGGGGGGTGGGCGGCTCTAGAGGAGAATGGCACTTTTTTTTTTTACCAAAGCATTCTGGGATAGCAAGAATTCCATTATGTGCCAGGATCGTCATTGGTCCTTAAAGTGATAGTAATACTTGTATTAAACTTGAGGTCTTAGTCTTCTTTATGTTTTTTTTTTTTTTTTTTTTTTTTTTTTTAACAGATAGCGCTATATTTGAATACTTACAGTTTTGTAGTTCAAGAGCTATTCAATCTGACAAGAGCCCCTTCCTGCCCCTTTCCCTGCATCACTCAGCCTCTCAGTCTGGTCTGGATGGAGTGCGGCGAGGGACAATCTTCAGTAAGCAAAAGGAAAATCCTGCCCTCCTTCATCAATGGGGTGCAGGTTTTTCCTCATACTTACTGAGTGAAGACTGTCCCTCGCTGTGTCCGTCCGGTCCCACGATCGGATTCCAGATCCGATTGAAAGCGGCCAGAAGAGGCGGGAGGGGATCCTTTCAGCTTGAATAGCTCTTGAACAACAAACCTATAAGTATTCAAATATATGTGTTAAAAAAAATAAATAAAACTCAGACCTCAAGTTTAAAGTGATAGTAATATTTCATAATAAAAGCAGCTCTAATTAATCATCATAGTATTTGGACTTTGGAGAGTGTTATTTCAATTCTGTCAGAGTTGTAGTTCAAGAGTAATTCAATGACAAAGTATCCCCCTCCCTCCCCTTTTACTGATGTAACACTGCTCAGCCAGAGCAGAAGGGAGGTGCCCAGGTAGACTGTAGAGAGGGACAATCTTCAATTAAGATAAGGGAAAAACCTGAAAAACTTGTCAAGGGGGGCAGGGCTTTCATTGTTCTCATAGGAAGAAGATTGTCCCCTGCTGTTATCTGTCTGGTCTATGGACTGGATTCCACATCTGAGAAGAGATGGCTTACACTAGGTAAAAGGGGCGGGAGGGGAAACTTTGCTTGTGAATATCTCTCAAACCAAAAAGGTTTGAGAGATAAGACTTATATCGTTCTTCATGTTTTTTTAATGCCTACAAAATAAAATAAAGATAAAACGAAGTATTACTATCCCTTTAATACAAGTATTACTATCTCTTTAGTGTCCGGACATGTGTGACGGTCCTGACATGTCACGCGTAATTAAGGAGTTGAAGGTGTATGATGAATAATGCATTTTTACATATGCTAGCTGTACATGTGTGCTATTTAAAGTTATATTAACCCTCTGAGTGCCAGAGGGGTACGCAACACATCTGCCACTCAAAGGGTTAAACTAACCTTTTGTTGTTATTGCTTGTTTTATTTCACATTTTCTGAGTTAAGCCATCTGGATCTGAAACGCAGTTTCCATTGACTTGTATGGACATCTGTTTACTGAATGCAGAGCGCTACAGATAGTGAGGGCAGTACCATACAATGAGTAGGGCTACCAGCACTGGATTTCCCAATGGCAGATTAGGCAATTGCTTACAGCTCCATATTTAAAGGGGTGGTGCCTGAGCTGTGCTGGCCACACCCACACACTGAATTGTGGGTGTGGCCAGAACAATTTTAATGTCCCTGTACCTGTCTTATACCCGTTTACAGGTTATTATTTAACCCCTCGAAGCTAGAGAGATCAATTTCAGATCTCTAACAATCAAGTATTTAAAGCTTCATTTCTTCATTGCATGTTATAAGCCAAGGGTATTTTCTATGGCAACACACTGTGGATGAGACTGGGGTCATTTGAGGGTGTCTCCGATCACGAGTAAGGGTGTCAAACGAGAAACGTGTTGATCTGTGGGACGCTGATCCCTAACTGCTGGTTTTGTGCTCATGCACTGAGAGTCTCTCCATCCAGTTCTTTGAAGATGACGTGTGGGTACTTATATGTTATTAATATTGTGCATCAATAAAGTTAATTTTTATATGGATCTGGCTGTGTGTTTGGAAGTGCAAGTTCCTCTTGTGTGTTGATATATTAACTCGGGAGTCTATGGGGAAGCTCCTGCATTGCACCCGTAGCAGCAATCATATCCAGTTTCTTCTCAGTAACTGTCTATGAATTGTACTGTATATTTTATTTATACAGCACCAAACAGTGTACTTGGCACTTTACAGATTACATTTAATATACAAGGGGTACAATAAGTGCGGTGATTAAGTGCTTATATAGGCAGTCATAAGGGGAACAACAGGTGAGTATACATTAGGATAAGGGGTCCCTGCCCCGTAGAGCTTACAATCTAAGTATGGGATGGGTGACATACAGATACAAGCTGGTAGAGGAGGAAGTGCAGTGTTTGGCTTATGATGATAATGTGTGATAATGATAATGTTTCCATATTACGCTGTTGCTAGAGATAAAAGATGCTCTTTTAGCTTTGATTTAAAGTTGTTGAGGGTTGATGCTTGGTGAATACTGGGTGGTAGGGCGTTCCAGAGGTAGGGGCAGTAAGTGAGAAAGCTTTCAATCGTGAAACAGCGATAGTGATTAAAGGGGCAGAGAGTCGTCCACCATGTGTGCTGCGTAGTGGACGTGCAGGAATATGGCGGGATATCAAAGATGAAATATAAGGAGGGGACAATTGATGGAGAGCTTTGAAGGTGATGAGGAGGATTCTGAATGTGATACGCTGTTTTATGGGAAGCCGTGACAGTGATTTTAAGAGTGGTGGGGTGAGTACTGTTCTGGAGGAGAGGAAGAGTATTCTGGTGGCTGAATTAAGAACTGATTGGAGAGGAGTGATACAGTTAGTAGGAAGACCAGTAAATAAAGAGTTGCAGTAGTCCAGGCGAGAAAGGATAAGAGAATGCATGAGGGTTTCTGTTGTAGAGTGAGAGAGGAATGGCCGGATTTTTGCTACATTCCGAAGAGAGAACCAACAGGTTTGGTTATGTCATTAATGTGGGTGGAGAAGGAAAGAGAAGAGTCCAAAGTTATGAATGACCAATTTCCTTTGTCTATACACCTAGATAAGTCTGCACATCAAGTGCATTTCATTTAGGAGTAAGAGCTGCTGAAATCTGCTTGTATCCTTTCATTTTAGGAGTGGCCATGGGTGGATCTAAGGGCTCCTGGGATGTAATTCTGGCCCTGAGGATACTCCTGTATACTGCTCAACAGCGATCGCAGTGAGAAGGTTGGTTCAAAGAACAGTTGTGAATATCATACTCTGCCATGATTTCACTCATTATATAATAATTACATGTATATTTGTTTGTAGATATGCCTGGACCAAAGACATATAATACTTTGGTGTCGTCAAAAATATTATAAAATGAATAAAATACAAACTAATCACAACTAACTTATGTTTGCCTGTAATCTCTTTGCGTTATCTGAGTAAATGAAAATCTCAGTACGCACTGGAAAGGTGTATTATACCGGCCCCACTCAGTGTTTAGTAGTGGGTGGGACACATTCTACTGGTGGAAATGTTTCTGTTCTTGGGGTCTTCACCCACTCATTGTGATCCGTGTTTGAATGCATTTGCTTAAAGTGTTAGTAATGTCTAAAAAAACATTTTTGCATTTAGAAGAGCTTAAAGGGATAGTAATACTTCATTTTAACTTTATTTTATTTTGTAGGCATTAAAAAAACATGAAGAACGATAGAAGTCTTATCTCTCAGACCTTTATGGTTTAAGAGATATTCACAAACAAAGTATCCCCCACCTGTTCAACCAGATCAGAAGGGAGGTGCCCAGGCAGACTGCAGAGAGGGACAATCTTCAATTAAGATAAGGGAAAAAGCTGAAAAACTTGTCAAGGTGGGCAGGGATTTCATTGTTCTCATAGGAAGAAGATTGTCCCCTTCTGTTATCTGTCTGGTCTATGGACTGTATTCCACATCTGAGAAGAGATGGCTTACACTAGGTAAAAGGGGCGGGAGGGGACCTTTGCTTGTGAATATCTCCTAAACCATAAATGATTGAGAGATAAGACTTATATCATTCTTCATGTTTTTTTAATGCCTACAAAATAAAATAAAGTTAAAACGAAGTGTTACTATCCCTTTAAAAAGCTGATCTAAAAGCAAAAATCCGTATCTCTCAAACTGCTATGGTTTAAGAGATGCAGGCGTTTAAAGTTTGATTTCTCCTACTGACAGCTGTAAAGCTGTCAGCAGGAGATCCGTGTCGGTAGACACGGAGGCGCTTGAGAAGTGCCGAGATCTCGTTACTTACACGTAATCCCTTCATTGAAATGGTCTAAAACGTGTTCCTGAACACTAGGCACACGTTTTAGACCATTCCAGTGAAGGGATTCCATGTAAGTAACGAGATCTCGGCACTTCTCAAGCGCCTCCGTGTCGACCGACATGAATCTCCTGCTGACAGCTTTACAGCTGTCAGTAGGAGAAATCAAACTTTAAACGCCTGTATCTCTTAAACCATAGAGGTTTGAGAGATACGTTTTTTTGCATTTAGATCAGCTTTTTAAGCACTTCTAAATGCAAAAAAGTATTTTTTAGACATTACTAACACTTTAAAGGGATAGTAATACACGGAGGGGTTTATTATCAAGAGCAATCATCGTGATTTATTGATATAATATTTATACACATGAGCTCCGATAAGATTTGCAGGAGACGGAGTAATTACACTGATATGGAGGTGTAATTAGACATGTGGAAACGCTGCACATACATTGAGAAGTGTTTGGAAGGCAGCAAGGTATAGCCACAAGAAGCACACGGAGCCTGGAATTAATCGTAATAAGAGGCGGTGGGGTGAAAACCACACCGAGCTCAAGAGCAAAGTATAGCCACAAGAAGCACTAGAACGGGCAAGCACACTGAGCCTGGGAGCAATTGTAACAGGAGGCGGTCCGAGCCTAAGAGACACCGCAACGGGAGGAGGGGTAGCGGTGTAGCGTTTGGTTCCCAGGAGGCATAAGATAAGTACTGGACATACTGGATGGATAAAGTGTTTTATTGAATGCTAATAACATCGTAATGTTGAGTTCGATTGAATTGCAATAATATTGCGACATTGGTGAAGTTGAATGAATATAATCAGTGAATCCCTGTATATTCCAGGTGCTTGAGGAGTTCCGTAATAGTGTGTGGTTGATTAAACCTTACTGCGTTTGCATTCATGATATATTATTTTTTATCACGATAAAGATTAAAATGATTACTGTGACTTGATAAAGTCATAATCAGGTGGGCGTGATCAAGGGATTTTTCGCTATACTGTTTGGAGATAAATAGCCTTAAAGGGATAGTAACACTTCGTTTTAAGTTTATTTTATTTTGTAGGCATTAAAAAAACATGAAGAACGATATAAGTCTTATCTCTCAAACCTTTATGGTTTGTGAGATATTCACAAGCAAAGTTCCCCTCTCCGCCCCTTTTACCTAGTGTAAGCCATCTCTTCTCAGATGTGGAATGCAGTCCATAGACCAGACAGATAACAGAAGGGGACAATCTTCTTCCTATGAGAACAATGAAAGCCCTTCCCCCCTTGACAAGTTTTTCAGCTTTTTCCATTATCTTAATTGAAGATTGTCCCTCTCTGCAGTCTACCTGGGCATCTCCCTTCTGATATGGTTGAACGGGGGGGGATACTTTGTTTGTGAATATCTCTTAAACCATAAAGGTTTCAGAGATAAGACTTATATCATTCTTCATGTTTTTTTAATGCCTACAAAATAAAATAAAGTTAAAATGAAGTATTACTATCCCTTTAAAGTCGCACCCGATAGTGAATGTCTCTGTAATATTGCTTTGTGGAACAGTGTTGCTAAGTCGTATCTGACAAATTACATCCTTTTAACATTATTGCAATTTTGCTTCGTGGAACTTTATTGTCAAGTTGCACCCGTGAAATATCATTGGACGAGGAGCTAGTTGGAAATCATCTGCTGTTAAAGGGATAGTAATACTTAAAATGTAAAAAAAAATATGTTGTAGGGTTTATCCCCCTGAGTAAAACAAGAGTACTCCCACTGCTGAAAGGTGTTTCATTCAAAAGTTATTAATTTTCAAAGTTGAATTTTTTAGGTGCAATATCACAGTGGCCTGAAATTGTGCAGTGGCGCTGTTGCTACACCATCCTATGGAGATTTATGGTCCCGGGACCAGAGCTGTCCATAGGATCATGTAGCAACAGCGCCACTGTACAATTTCAGGCCACTGTGATATTGCACCTAAAAAATTCAACTTTGAAAATTAATAACTTTTGAATAAAACACCTTTAAGCAGTGGGAGTACTCTTGTTTTACTCAGGGGGATAAACCCTACAACATATTTTTTTTTACATTTTAAGTATTACTATCCCTTTAATAAAAATATCAGTTTTCTTCTTGGCAACATTGCCTTTAAGCGATAGTTTGAAGAAATCATCGGATCGAATTTTTTTGCAAGAATATATTTACTTATATTTAGTATACCTCTCCGTGTTATATATTTTTATATTTTTTATATTTTTTTGTATACCGGTATACAGATAGGGAATGATTATAGGATTTATGGGAGATATTTAGTGTAGAATTAGTGAAGGGGGGTTTTCTTTTCTTTTTGTTGGTATCGTTGTTCTTTTTTGAGATTTGTATGCGTTGTTGCCGGGGGAGGTATTGTAGCTTTCCTCTGGTAACATTGTTTAAAGTATATAGGGATTTCCCTGTAACAGCTCAGTCTTACATGTGATTGTGGTGTATCAGTATTTTATCCCATCATTTTTAGAGAATAAAGAAATATTTGGATGATATTGTTCTCTTTGTATTACAAGACATTGTGATCAGTCGCTTTCTATTTTAATGCATGTGTAGATGATTGGTTATGCTATACAAATGTTTATATTCTTCTTCTTTTTTCTGTATTAAAAATATTATTTTTTATTGGTATTAATTGTATTGATTTTTATACCATTTTTTCTCTGTTGTTCCTGAGTTTGGTATATATTTTTTGGACCACTACTCAAACGCCAGACTTATGTTGTTTTTGTTTAAAGGGATAGTAATACTTAAAATGTAAAAAAAATATATGTTGTAGGGTTTATCCCCCTGAGTAAAACAAGAGAACTCCCACTGATGAGAGGTGTTTCATTCAAAAGTTATTAATTTTCAAAGTTGAATTTTTTAGGTGCAATATCACAGTGGCCTGAAATTGTACAGTGGCGCTGTTGCTACACCATCCTATGGAGATTTATGGTCCCGGGACCAGAGCTGTCCATAGGATTGTGTAGCAA
The DNA here is from genome assembly GCA_037306005.1 of Rhinophrynus dorsalis. Taxonomy (NCBI): domain Eukaryota; kingdom Metazoa; phylum Chordata; class Amphibia; order Anura; family Rhinophrynidae; genus Rhinophrynus; species Rhinophrynus dorsalis. Next base: position 178,635,002 of record CM074726.1, read on the forward strand.
CAGCGCCACTGTACAATTTCAGGCCACTGTGATATTGCACCTAAAAAATTCAACTTTGAATATTAATAACTTTTGAATGAAACACCTTTAAGCAGTGGGAGTGCCCTTGTTTTACTCAGGGGGATAAACCCTACAACATATTTTTTTTAGATTTTAAGTATTACTATCCCTTTCATTGTTTTGAACTCGTGGAGTTGGGGTTCATGTTTGGCAGCTGAGAGTTGGTATTTCTCCTGCTCCTTCGCATTAGCGCCACCCAAATTGTGGTATTTTTGATAGTAATACTTTGTTTTATCTTTATTTTATTTTGTAGGCATTAAAAAACATGAAGAACAATGTAAGTCTTATCTCTCAAACCTTTATGGTTTGAGAGATATTCCCAAGCAAAGTTTCCCCTCCTGCCCCTTTAACCTAGTGTAAGCCATCTCTTCTCAGATGTGGAATCCAGTCCATAGACCAGACAGATAACAGCAGGGGACAATCTTCTTCCTATGAGAACAATGAAAGCCCTGCCCCCCTTGACAAGCTTTTCAGGTTTTTCCCTTTTCTTAACTGAAGATTGTCCCTCTCTGCAGTCTACCTGGGCACCTCCCTTCTGATCTGGCTGAGCAGTGTTACATCAGTAAAAGGGGCGGGAGGGGGATACTTTGTCATTGAATTACTCTTGAACTACAACTCTGACAGAATTGAAATAACACTCTCCAAAGTCCAAATACTATGATGATTAATTGGAGCTGCTTTTATTATGAAACATTACTATCCCTTTAATGCTGGAAAGGTCTCCATTACATTACAAAGCAAGTGGAGGAATTCCAGAGGTGAGCACAGGAGACAATTGGTTTAATTGGGGCTATTAACCCCCTCAATGCTCAGTCTTCAATGCCTTGTCACATGGGCACTTGTATAGAATTTAAGGAGTTAAAGGCACATAAATAAATGTGAAATTGGGGGATTTTAATTTGTGCTGTATGTGCTCCAGAATTGCACCGCTCTGCCTTTATACAGTCTACCAGCTAACGTTATTGTTGGGAGTTAGATTGTCAGCTCCTCAGGACAGGAAGCTCTGAAACAGCAAGCTGTGTATAATGCCATGCCAGGGGCTAAACTCATAAATGTGCTATTTGTGTGTCTGGATCCGGTCTACCAGACACTTTTGTCCTTTGTGTGTAGACGTTGAGTCAGGCGTTTGGCGTTGGCAGACGGCCCCTGTGCACTCCCGCCTCCGACATGGCTCTTTCTTAATCTTTTAATGTACCTGGCAACTCTTAAAGGGATAGTAATGTTTCATAATTAAAACAGCTCTAATTAATCAATATAGTATTTGGAGTTTGGAGAGTGTTATTTCAATTCTGTCAGAGTTGTAGTTCAAGAGTAATTCAATGATAAAGTATCCCCCTCCCGCCCCTTTTACTGATGTAACACTGCTCAGCCAGATCAGAAGGGAGGTGTCCAGGTAGACTGCAGAGAGGGACAATCTTCAGTTAAGATAAGGGAAAAACCTGAAAAACTTGTCAAGGGAGGAAGGGCTTTCATTGTTCTCATAGGAAGAAGATTGTCCCCTGCTGTTATCTGTCTGGTCTATGGACTGGATTCCACATCTGAGAAGAGATGGCTTACACTAGGTAAAAGGGGGCGGGAGGGGAAACTTTGCTTGTGAATATCTCATAAACCATAAAGGTTTGAGAGATAAGACATCATTCTTCATGTTTTTTTAATGCCTACAAAATAAAATAAAGTTAAAACGAAGTATTACTATCCCTTTAAGGTTGGACTCAAACCTCTGGGTGAAGGGTCAAATTCTCAGGGTGAGAGTTCAGGGTTTTGTTTAGCAACAATAAACTGCTTATTTAGTGTCCACAAATTTTACATTTCTACCAAAAAGGCAGAGGAGGACATCCAACTTATTTTGGCGTAATTAACCCTTTGAGCGCCATACCCCTCTGGCACTGAAAGGATTAAGTGATATCACAGACCTGCAGAAAGATATTGGTTCCGTGAAGACTGACGTCCTCACCTCTGGGTCAGAACATACAACACAGCGGGATGCAAGAAATGTGCTCATGCGCTAAAGGCATTTTTCACGAGCATCTTCTAATCCAGGAAGCCGAAAACCAAACGTTTCTTGAATTGTGCATCTAAAATAACTTTTTGATGACAACTCTGCACAGACGTATACATTCGTTCTCAATAGAACTTCTTACATTAGACACATTTGCTATTCCACTCAGATTCATTAATCCTGACCACGCCCACAAAAAATATGCGCAGCGTTTCGCTAATCTTGATTTTTTTTTCAGGCGCAATTCAACCAAATCATGAGCAAAGCTATTCACCAGTGGTTTTCACACTGGAAACAGCGATTGCGCATATTTCCTGCATCCTGCCAACAGAACCTCAAATCTATTTTCTTATTTTATTTAATTGATCACTGGGTGAGCGCATTTGAAAAATTGCCAGGTATTCTACATCAGAGTGATGAGCAATGCGTTTCTGTGCACCCTTTGGTGCTTAAAATAGCAGTGCACCTCAGGGCAAAATTCAGATTACCACAGTAGTAAGTAAAGCGGAGAATATATAATTCAAACGTTATCACAGCTAGCATTTTTTTTTTTTAACAAACATTTGGCAACAGAGCCACCTACTATCCAAACAGCAGTTTTTCTTATGCACTCTATGGGAGAGCTGGAGTCACCGACTGCATCTGTCCATAAGTAGTTCTCCACAAGAGAAAACTGCAGTTTAATATGTTTGATCTGTAAAAACTTTTTTGAATGTATTTACTTATTTTTAAATGGATAGTAATACTTAAGTATTACAAATCCCTATATTAAAGCCCTAGTAAAAAAAAAAACGTATTGCCCCCAGTGTCATCTCTCAAACCTTTATGGTTTGAGAGATGAACGCTTCTAAAGTTGCCCTCTCCCTCCCCCTTCCCCGTAGTCAGCATTTTAGCTGACTGCAGGGAACAGAGTCGTACGACTTTCAGGTGGCTCTCCAGCACAGCCTGATCGCGTTAACTAAAAAAAAACTTTCACTGAAATGGTCTTCTACGTGTGCTTGGTTTGTGCTTGGTTTGCAAGCACATGTAGAAGACCGTTTTAGTGAAAAAATTTTTTTAGTTAACGCGATCGCGGCTCTGCTGCAGAGCCGCCTGATGATCTCTGATCGGATTTCCCTGAGTCAGCTACAACGCTGACTTCGGGGAAGGGGGAGGGAGAGGGCAACTTTAGAAGCGATTATCTCTCAAACCATAAAGGTTTGAGAGATGACACTGGGGGCGATACAGTTTTTTTTTTTACTAGGGCTTTATTATAGGGATTTGTAATACTTAAGTATTACTATCCCTTTAAACTCAGCATAAAAAGCCCTATTTTTTTTTTTCAAATAAACTTGTAACCAGAGGGGTGAGCAATGCATAAAAGGTTGGAAGGCTAAAAAAAAGCATAATATAAATTCAAATTTTACGGCACGCACAGAGGCTTCATATTATGCATTATCCTTACTCACTGCCACCCTTAGCAGCAAAGAAAACTTTACTAAAATAATGCACAAACAGGAAAAAAAAACTTGCTAGTACCAACTCCTACCCCCAATCAATCATGAGTCTCTCTTCCCCTAAAACTGGGATGCAGCAGCTGAAGTCTTCCTCTTTCTTTGCTGCTTCATATATGTGTAAACTATACAGTTCTATAACAAGCCCTGAGTGGTCAACATGTAGCCAATGAGCTGCTAGACTACAATTTCCATCAGTTTAAGACAGCCGACAGCTTGTTAGAGATGATGGGAGTCATAGTTCAATAAAATCTAATGGCTCACAGGCTGCCTACCACCAACGTATTATATACAATATTACATGTGTGTGATCTTAACCCCTTGAGGACGAGGCGTGTGTAAAGCATTACAATATCATGTCTGCCTCCTATAGAGAGGTGATATAGCCCTTTCTAGCAACAGACACGTTAAAAGCCCCATTTATAACAGTTATCTGTCACCCCCGCTACACTTTGTTTGCCCCAGAATTGCACCAATTTTTATTTGAACGTAATTCGCTTTGCAGCTCCCAAACATTATCACAGGACCAATAACATCTGTTAAAGGGATAGTATTGTTTCACAATAAAAGCAGATCCAATTATTCTTCATATTATTTGGGCCATGAAGAGTTTTATTTCAATACTGTCAGAGTTGTAGTTCAAGAGTAATTGAATGATAAAGTATCCCTATCCCAAGCCTTTTACTGATGTCACACTGCTCACCTCAGAGCAGCAAGACTGTCCGGATGGATCGCAGAGAGGGACAATCTTCAGTGATCATAAGGAAAACCTGAAAACCCTGTCAAGGGGGCAGGGTTTTCCTTATGATCACAGTAAGAAGATTGTCCCTTGCTGTGATCTGTCCGGTCAAGAGACCAGATTCCACAGGGGAGATGACTTACACTAGGTAAAAGGGTCGGGAGGGGGATAATTTATCATTCAATTACTCTTGTACTACAACTCTGACAGTATTGAAATAACACTCTCCATGGCCCAAATACTATGAAGATTAACTGGAGCTGCTTTTATTGTGAAACCTTACCATCACTTTAAAATCAGTCCCAGATTCATGTAACCACACTCTTTGTCCTGCTCCCATGATTCAGTTGCTATTTTATAAACAGCCGACAAGATGGCCTGAACACACACATCAGCATTTTCTTCACATAGCCATGCACTTCTGGTTAACAACCATGAAAAGTTCATTTTATGAGCATGTTTGTTCTGAGTCTTGAATTCCTGTTTTGCTGCCGCAGAGTCGGGCAAATGTATGACTCAGAGGGAGCATCGGTGCTGGGAAATACTTCTGTGAACAGCAGCTACAGACTCGGGAGATGCGCCTGCTGCGGCTTTGGGGATGACTTCTCTTTCCTGTTGTTGACAATTCTTTTAGTCATTTTCGTTTTCTAGTAAGGCCTGGGGGGGGGGCATCTGAGAGACCTTTAATGTGGTCAAAAATCATAAATTGTGTTCCTCGTTGGATAAAGTGGAAGTGTGACCTGTCACCCTAAGATAAAGTAAACTGCCAATATATTGTGTTAGGCACATTGTTTTTGAGACATTTACGTTCTTTGGGCACAGTGCGGCACTTTATGCTAATCCATTTCTGTTATATTCTGATATATGTTATCGAGTTTATGCCCTGACAAGGATAATCCTGCTGCTGAAAGCTGTTTTACTCCAAAGTTATTAAAGCTGAAACTTGAATTTTGTAGGTGTAATATCTCAACGGCCATGAAATTGTACAGTGGCGCTGTTGCTACACTGTGCAATGGACAGCTCTGGTCAGTTGACCATAAACCTCCATAGGATGGTGCAGCAACAGCGCCGCTATCCAGTTTCAGGCCACTGTGATACTGCACAGTAGTAACGGTAAGGCTAATAACTTTTGAAGAAAACAAATCCATTACGACAATGGATGTACATGTATGTGCCGCAGAATCTGTCACTTACTGACATAGGACATACATGTCGTCCAGGAAGTTGTTGAAGGTAATGGGGGAAAAAAGTTTGGTGGACGTTAAGTGCCGGCCACGTGCACGTGAGAACGGTCACTAACGGGTTAAGTATTACTGTTCTTTTATACTCACTGAAAAACTAAGATATCTTAAGATGACATGTTGACTTGAAACAGATTTTCATTGACTTTAACATAACTTCCTATGACCTAAGTGTACTAACGATAGCAACATGTTTACAGCTCAGTCATCCGCAAGAATAAAGGGACAGATGCCCTAAGGCAGTGATTCTCAACGTTAGTCCTCGGGGCACACCAACAGTGCAGGTTTTCAGGTTGTTCCTGCTTAATCACAGGTGAGTAATTAGCGGCTCAGTCATTTTGATCGATTCACCTGTGATTAATTAGGGATATCTTGAAAACATGACCTGTTGGTGTGCCCCGAGGACTGGAGCTGAGAACCACTGCCCTAAGGCGTGATAAAGTGGAGATAACTTCTCCAGTGATATCACTTCTCCAGTTCCTATGTTATTCTGTGGAGCCAATGCACTAAGTTTTCTCCAACTTTGGAGATCTTAGCACATTGGCTCCATAGAATAATATAGGAACTGGAGAAGTGTCAGCTCCACTTTATCACCTCTTTATCACACCTTAGTGTATAACCTCCAAGTGTATTAATGGCAATTACTTTTTCTGCAGGTCAGTTCCTCCAGTACCAAGGAAAGAGACATAGTTATGACACTATTCCCTGATACTCAGTCTTTATACAGATGCACCCTTTTGTAACCGCTACATTTTTTAGCGCTTTCCCTTCCAATTGCAATAAACCTATTTTTCTAGTATTCTTCCATTTCTGAAAAAAAAAAAAAAAAAAAAGTATAAAAACTTGTATTCTTTAACAGGAGAGATTTCTTGGTCATATAGACAACTAAACAGTGTCCTCTGTCATATGGAGAACACAAATAATCAATCGCATTTTAATAAAAAAAAACTGGTAGTTAACCCTTTGCGTTTCCGAGAGATATTCAAAGCATTGCTTCGCAATCGCTCTCAAAGGGTTACGCTTTTCAAAGTTATAGCTTTACAATTGTAAGTAATAATCATTCTTTCCTATACTTTCCCCCAATCCCCTATCTCTCAGGAGCTCAGAGTAGATTTTAACATCTCGAGCATTTGAGAGTTAGTTGTCCAATGCATTGCTGGGGTTAGGAATATAGTCACATGAGCACAGGCGAAATCAGTCAGTGGCTCAATCATTTTGACAGGTCCACCTGTGCTCATATGTTTAACATCTGTTGTGGAATTTAGAACCTGTCTTTTCGTATTTGAGCCGTTCCCATCTTATTTCCTCCTAGACAAAAAAAAACAAACAAACTTGACAGTGAAATCACCTAACATTGTGTAAATGGTCAATTACTATTGCCCAACAGGTCTTAAATTAGAATTATTGCATTTTCTGAAAATTGTTAAAGATTTGTTGTGCATTATTTTTTCCCCTTTGTGGTGTACAAGAATAATATGCGTTATGGCCAGACTGAAGAAGTATCACTGTCAACGCTGGTGTTACTACAGAGAGAAATAATGCGAGACGATTTGAAAATTACCAGGCGAGAGGCATAATGTTCCCGCTGCAGACAGCACGCCTACGCCTTCCAACTAAACGAGAAAGCCCATCAAGGAAAGCAGAATTAACCTGTCTTTTGAAAGAACAGCGAGTCACATTATCAGTAATGGAAATAAAATGGAACACCCAAACATCCTCTTTGATAACTGGTTTACATGACATGGGGGATTATTAACCTCAGATAGCCTGAGTCAATTACAGATTTGAAATTCAACTCTTAAAAAAATTATATAATCTCTGAAAGGGTGGAGATAGTGTTCTGGAGGTATAAAGTGAATATGTATATATAAAAAAACCTACACCAATTTGTAACCATGTTCATTGATTGAAGTGATAGTTTAAAGTATCCCACTTCTTCCACCATCACAATAACTTTATTTTAAATGGGAGTTATACCTATTAGAGTAAGTGCCTGTTATTGCTTTTAACAGAGGCACTTACCTAGGTAGTAGTCCGTCTTACAGCAGTTAAATATTTTTTTTACCGAGTTAAATTGTATCTACGGTTTTGTATATCTGCTGTGCACCAATTTGTGTGTGTTTTTTGTTTTCATGTCCACACAATAAACAAAATACACTCAGACTAAAGGGGATGAGAGAGACCCACAATTCTAATGGGACAACCTTCTCAAAGTATCAAGGTCAGTGTTCAGGTGTAGACTACAGCAAAGTAAAAAAAAAAAAGCCGTAACTGACTGCTGTACGGAGGCCACATTCCTAAGCAAGTGTATCCTGTAAATAAATTAAGATCCATTTATTTCAAGGCTATGTGTCCGCTTTAAAGGGATAGTAATGTTTCACAACAAAAGTAGACCCAATTAATCTTAGAAACATAGAATATGACGGCAGATCAGAACCATTCGGCCCATCTAGTCTGCCCATTTTCCTTCTGTAAAAACCTCAAACCTTTTTTGGGCCTTGGTCTTTTCTTAAGTTAAGGACAGCCTTATGCCTATCCCATGCATGCGTCAATTCTGTCACTGTATTAACTTCTACCACTTCTGCTGGTAGGCTATTCCACTTATCTACTACCCTCTCAGTGAACTAAAACTTTCTTACATTACATCTAAACCTGTGTCCCTCTAGTTTTAGACTGTGGCCTCTTGTCCTAACATTTTTACTCCTGTGAAATATACTTCCCTCCTGCACTTTGTTGAGTTCCTTCTTGTATTTGGATATTTCTATCATATCCCCTTTCTCTCTTCTTTCCTCCAAGCTATACATGATCTGATCCTTTAGTCTATCCTGATATTTCTTTTCCTGTAGACCAGTCACCATTTTAGTAGCCCTTCTCTGAATTTTCTCTAGAGTATCTATATCCTTCTGGAGATGGGGTCTCCAGTACTGTACACAATACTCTAGGTGAGGTCTAACTAGAGACCTGTAGAGTGGTATGACCACTTCCCTTTTTCTGCTACTAATGTCCCTAGCTGTACAACCCAGCACCCTGCTTGCATTCCCCACCGCTTTATTACATTGCCTGTCTACCTTTAAGTCAATAAAAATAATTATTCCCAAATCCCTTTCCTCTGTTGTCTCTGACAACATAGTACCCATAATAGTATATTTTTCCTTTGGATTTTTATGTCCCAAGTGCATTATTTTACATTTATAAACATTAAACTGCATCTGCCACACTCTTGTCCATTCATCCTTCTAATTTACCTAAATCATTTGTCATTTGGCTTATTCCCCTGGAATGTCTACCCTATTGCAGATCTTGGTATCATCTGCAAAAAGGCATACCTTACCTTGAAGACCTTTTGCAATATCACTAATAAATATATTAAAAAGAATGGGTCCCAGTACAGATATCTGAGGTACTCCACTAGTAACACTCTGTTCGTCCGAATATTCTCCATTGACTACCACCCTCTGTCTCCTGTCACTCAGCCATTGCCTTATCCATTTAACTGTTTTTACATCCAGACCCAAAAATTGCAGTTTATTAATGAGTCTTCTATGAGGGACAGTGTCAAATGCTTTACTGAAATCTAGATCAGCTATATCTACTGCTCCCCCTCGGTCTATTGTTTTAGTTATCCAGTCAAAGTCTGAGGTTAGTTTGACAAGATCTCTCTGCTGTAAACCCATGCTGTTTGGTATCTTGCAAGCCATTTAAATTCAGATATTCAACGATGCTTTCCTTTAACATAGTCTCCATTAATTTTCCCACTACAGATGTAAGACTTACTGGTCTGTAGTTACCAGACTCTTCCCTGCTACCTTTTTTGTGAAGTAGTACTACATTTGCTAACTTTCAATCTTCTGGAACTATTCCTGTCATTAGTAACTGACTGAATAATTCTGTTAAAGGTTTTGCCAGAACACACTTAAGTTCTTTTAATAACTTTGGGTGTATCCCATCTGGTCCCATTGATTTATCTGTTTTTACCTTAGAAAGTTGAAGTAGAACTTCTTCCTCTGTAAACATGCATGTTTCCCATGCCTTGCCATTTCATTTTTGTAACAGAGGTCCCGTCTCTTCATCTTCCTCTAAAAACTGAACAGAAATATTCATAGTATTTGGGCCATGGAAAGTGTTATTTCAATTGTGTCAGTTTTAGTTCAAGAGTAATTGAAAGATAAACTATCCTCCTCCCACCCCTTTTACTGATGTAACACTGCTCACCTCAGAGAAGCAAGACTGTCCAAATGGATCGCAGAGAGGGACAATCTTCTGTGATCATAAGGACAAACCTGTCAAGGGGGGCAGGGTTTTTTCCTTATGTTCCCAGTAAGAAGATTGTCCCTTGCTGCGACCTGTCCGGTCAAGGGACCAGGTTCCACATCTGAGGTGAGCAGTGTTACACTAGGTAAAAGGGGCGGGAGGGGGGATACATTATCATTCAATTACTCTTGAACTACAACTCTGACCGTATTGAAATAACACGCCCGATCTCCCAAATACTATAAAGATTAATCGGAGCTGCTGTTTTTTGTGAAACATTACTGTCCTTTTAAAGGTAAAGCTGTCATTCACTCATCTTTATCCCTTTGCGTTTCAGAGAGGTACTCAAAAGTGTGATGCATGGGATACCTTGCTTGGCACACAAAAGGATAAAATCAACAAGCCGATCACACCACTGGCATGCAAATGGTTAACGCTCTGACTGCAAGAGGGGTATCAAACGCATTATGCGTTGGATAGCCCTCTGGCACTCGAACAGTTAAAATTCTCTCAAGCTCTACATTTGTCAAAGCGATGGAACCCAAATTCAATTTTTGTAAATAATCACAAATTTTCACAAAGCAAAGCTGGGTATTTTTTTTTATGACCTACTTCCTCCTTTGCAATATTCGTAAACAACTCCTAAAGACAAAAAGTGTTTTCAATTAAAGGATGAGTAAACTTTAACCCTTTGAGTGCCAGATGGGTACGCAACGCACGGGTTGCATACCCCTCTCACACTCACAGGGTTAAACAATGTTCTTGGGCTTTTTTCTCCTGCTGCAGGTAACAAGGATACTCTCTGCTGGGAGATTCTTAATGCAAATGTTCATACAGTTCAAAATGTATTTACTTTAAATCAGTGCCAACTAGGGTCCAGAACGTTATATATATATATATATATATATATATACAACCAAATCTGCGCTCCTCTATATGCTGTGAATAATGTGTGCCCTGTAATGGGCATATATAATAATCCTTAGTAAATCTAAGTAAAATAAGTGAGAATTTCGTCCCACGAATTGGCCAATCCATGTGAAAGCTTACCAACCACACCAAGGTATCTCACTTTATGGTAAGTCCTACTCTAATACACCTACAAATACTATCTAAATTAAAAATCCCTGAAGAAAGATGTTATTTTGAAACGCGTCGGAGGGGACCCTTTAAATGTTATTTTGATGTTTATATTCTTATTTGTGGGTCCCAGTGTAATGCAATTAAAAACAACAGACATACAATAAAATAAAAAAGGTGTAGATGAAGGACTTACCTGGTGCAGGAACCTTATGGGCCTGCATTAATAAAGTGATTCCATAGAGAACTATGTTCCATTTGTAACCTTCCCCACAAGTCATGTGTCATATATAATTTTTTTTTTTTTTAACTAATAAATCACCCTATGGGAGAGATTAAGTCACCGACTACAGCCGTATCAGCGGAGGATGATCAGAAATGAAACGTAATGAACAAACAACCGAAAAATTGCTTTCTCTCTATTCTGAATCTTTTTGTCTGAAGGCACCCCTAAGACGTAGTCTGGAATTTACAAACGCTCCAACAGTAAAAATCAGTACAAGAGTATCCTTTTGTTAAAACAATAGCAATATTCACAGACCATATAAAAGTGCTGCGTATTAAAATTCCTACTAAACGCGTTTCGCAGAGGTTAACGCTGCTTCTTCAGTAATGTAGGTCAATCAACACTTTTTTGATTGACCTACATTACTGAAGAAGCAGCGTTAACCGCTGTGAAAGGCGTTTTTAGCAGGAATTTTAATACACAGTACTTGTATATGGTCTGTGAATATTGCTATTGTTTTAATAAAAGGATTCTCTTGTACTGATTTTTACTGTTGGAGTGTTTACAGTTTATTGAAGAGCGTACCATCGATTTACGCACATCGGAGGTCCATGACACTTTGAAAAAGCGATCGAACGTGTACCAAGCAGGGACGGCAAGATACCTTTGCATGCTATATCTGCTGTGTCTATGCATAAGCATTTACACAGTATTTTAAATGTGAGTGATTTTCATTCTTGCTAGATATTGTTATATTTTTTGTGTGTGAAAAAGCACTATTGGGGCCACCTATTTGTTTTTTTTTTTTTCGGTTCCTATTGATTCCTCCGTGAGGGGAGGTGAGGGGTGAGCAGGCAGATATTGACCACATGGATAGCTGGACAAGGGACAGCTTACAATATCCCTGAGCTTTAGCTGATGGTTAACATATATTTGTATTACCAGCGAGTACCATTCCTTCGGTGGTGGTGAGGTATCAACTTGCACTAGGAAGTGCAATATATCTTTCCTGAAATTTACAAAGCATCTCCCCAATATTTTGCAGGTCAAGGATGTAAATGGGGAGAGTGGTATATAAAGACAACTATTATTAGGTCTTGCTATAAGAAGGATAAAGATGAATGTATTCTGTATAATCAGTATATAAATATAGATTTAAATGGATATTAATGCTTCCCAATAAAAACAACTCCAATTACTCTTCATAGCATTTGAGCCATGGAGAGTGTTATTTCAATACTGTCAGAGTTGTAGTACAAGAGTAACTGAATGAAAGGATCCCCTCCCGCCCCTTTTACTGATGTAACACTGCTCATCTCAGAGCAGCAAGACTGTCCGGATGGATCACAGAGAGGGACAATCTTCAGTGAGCATAAGGAAAAACCTGTCAAGGGGGGCAGTGTTTTCTTTATGATCACAGTAAGAAGATTGTCCCTTGCTGTGAGCTGTCCGGACAAGAGACCAGATTCCACATCTGAGGGGAGGTGGCTTACACTAGGTAAAAGGGGCAGGAGGGGGATACTTTATCATTCAATTACTCTTGTTCTACAACTCTGACAGTATTGAAATAACAGTCTCCATGGCCCAAATACTATGAAGATTAATTGGAGCTGCTGTATTTGTGAAATATTACTATCACACGTGGCACCCATATGGTACCAGCAGAACCCCACAGTGCCACTCCACGAGGGAGAAGCGCAAATCACTGATCAAGATTAAACAAGACAAAGTACTGCAAAGATTTTTAAAATGGACAACTTTTATTGAAAAAAACTATATATAAAACAAAAACTCAGGGAAAACAGCATTTAACCTTTTATGTGCCTCAAGGATGGGCAATACATTGCTCAGCAATGTGCTGCATATCTATCTGGCATTCAAAGGGTTAATAGTCTCTTTAGAGAGGGGATCAGTACAAAAGCAAGTTACCCCTCCCCAAATAATAATAATCAAAACCTCAACCACAGTATTGTCTGAACACACATCACTTTGTTACAAATTGGTTCAATCCAGTCGTGTTTTGGTTACAACATGTTCTGAAAGTAAATATCAATCCATAAGAGTTTTGTTATCTTCTTTGACCTTTTATAAAAAGTGATTCCTGTTTCGGTTTCTTCTGTGTGACAGTTTATTTAGTATTTGCTAACATTACGGATAGACAGAAGAACAGAATTTGCTTAATAACATTTCTCAGTGGCTAAGATTTAAAGGAGAACTAAATTTGTTTCTATTTTAACGCAAACCTATGTCATGAGTAATATATGGGTATTGCCACTGCTGGAAGTTCTATTCAGAAGTCAACACCTTTCAAACGGTCGGAAAGTAACAGTGTCATCACTTCCTGACACTTCAGACTGACAGGAAATGACTTGGCAGACACAATCTCATTCTATGGAGAACTGCTGTCAGTGACTCACCTCTCCAACAGAATGCAACTGAAGTCTGGCTACAAGAGGGCACTGTTAAACAACACAAACCCAACAGTTTAAACTGTGATAACTCTGGAAAGACATGTTTCCCAGCAGTGGGAGCACGCCTGTTATACGCAATTTTTTTTTTTTTTTTACCTTCTTTTGTTGGGACCTACAACTCCCATCATCCCCCAACCTGCCGCTGGCTGGGGATGATTGAACTTATAGTCCCATCAGCTAGGGTGTTCAGCAATTGACTACTGCTGTTTTAAACACTTAAAGGAACAGTAATGTCCCATTAAAAATTCTTCTAGTTTTGTAGATGAAGAAAAAAAAAACCTATATGCCACAAATCCCACCTCTCATACCGCTATGGTTTGAGAGATATTTGCTTTGAATGTTACCCCCTCCCTCCCCTTCTCCTGATATCGTCTGTAAAGGTGACAGCAGGAGATTTGAGTCGGCCGACTCAAGGAGGATCCGCAGCAGAGCTGAAATCACGTTATTTAAAAAGAACTACTCATTGGAATGGTCTACAAAGTGTGCTTGCAAACCAGGCACACTTTGTAGACCTTTCCGATTAAGTAGTTTTTTAAATAACGAAATTTCGGCCCTGCTGCAGAGCCGCCGGCTGGTCCCAGGACCTGAATCTCCTGCTGTCAGCACAGTTCTGACGTTAGGAGAAGGGGAAGGAGGACTTTCAAAGCAAATATCTCTCAAACCATAGCGGTATGAGAGATGGGATTTGTGGCATATAGGTTTTTTTTTCTTCATCTACAAAACTAGAAGAATTTTTTATGGGACATTAATGTCCCTTTTAAAGTGACCCCTGCATCCCATCACCTCTTGTCCAAAAAAATTGCATATTTTTAAATTCACATTAAAAGCTGCCTGAACATTAACCATATGCTAAAAATGACTTTGTTCTAAAGTACTGATATTTAACCCTCTGAGTGCCAGAGTGTCATATAGTGCATTGCAGCGCAATGCATTGGATGCCTTTCCAGCACTCAAAGGGTTAAAGTTTTACACCACTCCTTTGGATGATGCCACTTCTTCTCTCTGTCTGACAACACTATGCAAAATACCTGATTTACACACACTGCCAGGCAAAAGGGAAGTGACATCACCAAAACAGGATGTGAAATCAATGAGGTTTAACCCCTTAAGGACCGGCACACGGACACGCGGCCGGCACTTGAGGACCATGGGGCTTTTTTTTTTTTTTTTAAGTTCCGGTTCAGGGCTTCCGGAGCAGCGTGCAGCCGCGCCGGGAGCCCTGAACTCCATGACGTGCCAGGACCGTCACTGGCCCTTAAGTGCTGGACCGCCTTGACGGTCCTGGCACGTGAATGGTCCTTAAAGGGGAACTTTCACCCCGCAATAACTTAAAGTTCCCTTACTGCTCACCTGGCGACTAGCTGCTTAGTAGCGCTAGTCGCCAGAAACCTTACCCGGTTCTTCAAATATATGCGTTTTAAAGATGCAGGAAGCACGGACGTCTCTTCACAGTGACGTCCGTGCGCGTGCGCTGTCAGTCCCTTGTGCACCGTACGGTGCACAAGGGACTGACAGCGCAGGCGCACGGACGTCACTGTGCTTAGTAGCGCTAGTCGCCAGGTGAGCAGTAAGGGAACTTTAAGTTATTGCGGGGTGAAAGTTCCCCTTTAAGGGGTTAAAATTAATCACTAACTAGCACACTTAGGCAAGTCTGAGGTATAGGCCGCTTTTAATGCAGAAGTAAAATCTGCAATTTTTTTTTTGTAACGGCAATCACTCATCACTTCATTATGTCTGTAAACAACTAGAAGAGGGAAGAGCAGGTCAACACGATAGGGAATATGGAATTACAGCACCGAAAGGTTCACACGGTTCCTTGGATTGGTCTCCCACATTCCTAGAAGACTTGATGAGTTGAGACACCACATTTGCCTTCTCCAACCCACAAAGCTCTGCCATACTGAACAAATCTTTTCTATGCAGAACACAGAAAACATACACCAATGTACATAGAATCTATCAGCAAGCGACCTGCCTGTCCTCTTTCCAGGTAATGAATGTTTACAAGGATGATGCAATTTCCGGCACATGGGCGGCATTTGGAATAACCACCATGGTACAAAATGTCTGTTTATCCAGGATTTAACTGCAAAGTAATTGGAGAAACGGCACAAGATCGTACTGGCCCTGGTAAAATGCAGATTGGTTATGACCGAATGAAACCTTGATGCGGACATAATAGTTATTTATACATGAAGTACAAAGATTTGATTAGCTCACTTAAAATCATATACTGTATCAACGGCTCTATACTTCATATGTGGAGAACTAATGTGTTGGTCCAGATTTCAGGATTCTACAAGTCACGTGCACTCGCCGGCTGCCTTATACCGATCTTAGCTGAACACTTTGCATTTCTTTCATCTTGATCCCAGGCAGTCAACAATTCCGTTGCTCTTCATCCCATCAAAGAAGAAGAAATTGTTGTGGGGTGCATCTCTTTGGGAGAGTGCCTGCATGGTGGAGAGAAAAATTATGTCCAGTTAATTAAAAACTAAAACAGGTCTTCTATCCAACTTACATTATCTATCATGATTTGTTACTTTTGAATTTAAAAGGAACGTCAACACCTAAAATCGGAATGCAGTTACTTAAAGGGATAGTAATGTTTCATAATAAAAGCAGCTCTAATTAATCATCATAGTATTTGGACTTTGGAGAGTGTTATTTCAATTCTGTCAGAGTTGTAGTTCAAGAGTAATTCAATGACAAAGAATCCCCCTCCCGCCCCTTTTACTGATGTAACACTGCTCAGCCAGAGCAGAAGGGAAGTGCCCAGGTAGACTGCAGAGAGGGACAATCTTCAATTAAGATAAGGGAAAAGCCTGAAAAACTTGTCAAGGGGGGCAGGGTTTTCACTGTTCTCACAGTAATAAGATTGTCCCCTGCTGTTATCTGTCTGGTCTATGGACTGCATTACACATCTGAGAAGAGAGGGCTTACACTAGGTAAAAGGGGCGGGAGGGGAAACTTTGCTTGTGAATATCTCTCAAACCATAAAGGTTTGAGAGATAAGACTTATATCATTCTTCATGTTTTTTTAATGCCTACAAAATAAAATAAAGATAAAACGAAGTATTAATATCCCTTTAAGGACAAAAGAAAATGGGAATGATCCTAGAGAAGATTAACTTCATCCCAAGAGAAATAAAAATCTCCTAAATTCACTTTTAAACAGGGGAAGCCGGGCCTGATTCTCAAGAGCAACCAGGTGTTCCGGATATCCCGGATGGAACACAAGTGAACCAATTGAAGGCTCAGTCTCTTTAAATGATGATGGAAGGTTTTGTCCAACAACTGCTAGAAAGCCAGAGGTTGCCTACCCCAAGTCAATTAAAGGGACACAACTATTTAAAATATAAAAATATACATATTATAATGCTTATCCCTGAATAAAACAAAGGTACTCCCACTGCTGAAAGGTGTTTTATTCAAAAGTTATTACAGCTCAACTTGACTTTATTGGTGCAGCATCTCAATGGCCTGAAACTGTACAGTGGCGCTGTTGCTACACCATCCT
Source organism: Rhinophrynus dorsalis (assembly GCA_037306005.1). NCBI lineage: Eukaryota > Metazoa > Chordata > Amphibia > Anura > Rhinophrynidae > Rhinophrynus > Rhinophrynus dorsalis. Next base: position 178,652,082 of record CM074726.1, read on the forward strand.
ATGGACAGCTCTGGTCAGTTGATCATAACTCTCCACAGGAGAGAGTAGCAACAGCACTGCTAACATTTCAGTCCACTGGGATACTGCACCTAAAAAAATTCAAGTTTGAGCTGTAATTTTTGAATAAAACACCTTTCAGCAGTGTGAGTACCCTTCTTTTACTTAGGGGGATAAACCCTACAACATACATTTATATATATAAATCTTTTTTTAACATTCATGCATTACTATCCTTTTAAATGCTATGCACTGTGTTGGCAGCCTATCTAGAATGGCGATAGATGTTCAGGATGCAAATATAATTTTATCTCTATATAAATCCTTGGTTAGTCCTCATCTAGAATATGGAGTACAATTTTGGGCGCCAGTTCTTAACCCCTTAAGGACCATTGACGTGCCAGGACCGTCATGACGGTCCAGCACTTCATGACGTGCCAGGACCGTCATGACGGTCCAGCACTTCATGACGTGCCAGGACCGTCACTGGTCCTTGAGTTCAGGGCTCCCGGCGCGGCTGCACCGGAAGTTTAAAAAAAAAAAGCACCGTGGTCCTTTAGTGCCGGCCGCACGTGCCGGTCCTTAAGGGGTTAAAGACATTATTGAAATGGAAAAGGTGCAGAAACATGCAACAAAACTGATAAAGGGATTGGAGGATCTGAGTTATAAAGAGAGACTAGCCAAACTGGGTTTGTTTACATTAGAGAAGAGACGCCTAAGGGGTGATAGATTACCATTTACATATATATTCAAGAGTTCTGACTGAGGCCTCAGGGAAGATTCCTCTCCTCCGTATTGAGGTATATAGAAACCCAGTATCAGAGAATCTCCCATCAATGGGCTTCTATAGCAAGGAGAGTAATCTCCCTTAAAGAGACAGTAATGTCCCATAAAAATATATTATAGATTTGTGGAGGGTAAAAAAAGAATCTCATTGCCACAAACCCCATCTCTCAAACCGCTATGGTTTGAGAGATATTCAAAATCAAAGTTTCCCCTTCCCTTGATGTCACAGCAGGAGATCCCAGTCCGGGGACCAGCCAGCGGCTCTGCAGCTGAGCCGAAATCCCGTTATTAGAAAATAAGGATTTAATTGGAAAGGTCTACAAAGTGTGCCTGGTTTGCAAGCACACTCTGTAGACCGTTCCCATGAAGTAGTTCTTTTCTAATAATGGGATTTCGGCTCTGCTGCAGGGCCTCTTCAAGTCGGCCGACACTGATCTCCTTCTGTCAGCTTTACAGGTGATCTCAGGAGAAGGGGAGGGAGAGGGGGGACTTAGAATGTGAATATCTCTCACACTGTAGCAGTTTGAGAGATGGGGTTTTTGATAATGAGATTCTTTTTTTTACCCTCTACAAATCTATAAAAAAAAATTTTTTTATGGGAAGTAGCATGCTTGTCACAGACATCACCAATTACTGCAGATCACTGTGATCTTCCAGGAAAACAAGAGGTAAAAGGAGACGTTTTGAGCTATGGGATCTGGGTTCCCATAGCCCTTTGGGACACAGGCAACAATTTAAAATCACTGGGAATTTGTATTTTACTGCGGTGTAGCTGGTTTGCATCAAGACCACCCAACTAGTAGGTAAGTTAGTAGGTTAGCTTCAAAGTTACTCATTAAAACCTTTTGAGTGCCAGAGAGGTATACCGCACATTGCTCTGCAATGCGCTGTATACCACTGTGTACTCCATTGCTTAAAGTTATGTGAACCGTGATGGTATAGGGAAGTCTATACATATATTAGAAATGCAAGTTTAAGACCAGATTTTTGAGAGGTATAAAGAATTTTTACAGACACGAGCTTGGAAAACATGGTATATTCATTTTTGGTTTCCATATTCTTTTAATCCAATGCATTGGATACCGCTCTAGCACTCAGAGGGTTAAGATTCCACTGGTATATGTGCTGCTATCAAATCAAGGTCACTCCAAGGTCAGCAGCAGACTTTTGGTGGATAATGACACGTAGAAGAGACAGACACACCCAGAACGGAGTGTATGTTACTATTGTGATATTTAGCAGAATCAGTTTCTAAATGAATCCTCCGTGACTAATCATCCAAATGTGTGTAAATGTTGGGGTGTGTGTGTGCGTGTGTGTGTGTGTGTGTGTGGGGGGGGCAGGGATGTGCATTTAATTAAATTATGCTTTTAAGGCGCAACACAAAACAAATTGACATTATGACTGCTTTTGTAATTCAATAATGATCTAAAATAATTCTCCCTCAAAATAAATAAATTCATTATACTGCACAAATGGAAATTCGCACGCTAATAATGGTGAGCAATGTTAATTAAACTTCTGTTTCTGGAAGTTAAATAAAGTAATAAAGTTAATAAAAAGCCTTGGAGCATCTCAAAGCTGTGTGTTCCAAGGTGAGTTTTTGGGTGCAATGCTGAGGTCCCTTTTGGGGAGCTTCTGGACCAAACCAAGTGTGCCTTACGGCAGAAAACAATACATATTCCCATTGATTTAACACGGGGCTTTATAGGGATAATAATGCATTAATATAAATGCATCTCCGATGACTCCTGTTTACCGCTATATTTCAATACTAGTTGAACAGCCCGTTACACGGGCCACAGTGCCACTGCCACCCGGTCGCGGGGCAGTCACGTGCAGTGGAGACTGCCCGCGCCACAGGTGATACAGAGCTGGAAGCTCCTTCGGAGCGCCCAGCTCTGTATCAGCCGCGGCGCGGGCAGTCTCTACTGCGCATGACTGCCGCACGCGCAGCAGTGTCTACTGCGCATGTTGCGGTGTTACACACGATTTAGTGAATTATTATATAGGATTCTCCGATGCGCAGTCCAACAGACATGCAGTTATAAAGAATCCCCCTCCCAACTCTTTTACCTCTTCTCTGCCTCCTTCCTGCAGATGTGAAGTCCGGTCGCTTGACCGGATAGCTCGCAGCAAGGGACAATCTTCTCGCTGTGAGTAGAAGGAAAACCCTGCCCCCCCCCCTTGACAAAGAAGGGCAGTAGTTTCCTTATGCTCACAGAACATTGTCCCTCGCTGTATGCCGTCAGGAGATTCTTGTACAGCAACGCAACTTACTTAAAAGGATCTGGAGGGGGATTCTTTACTACTGAATTTCTGTTGAACTACACATCGGAGGATACTGAAATATAGTGGTGCATGTGCAAAAATATATGAGTCATCAGAGATGCGTTTACATTCACGCATTACTATTCCTTTAATAAACCAGCTGAATAACAGAACTCTCATAACTCATTGCAAAGCTACAGCACTCAAGGGCTTAAAGGAACACTAATGTCCCATAAAAAAAATTATACTTGTTTTGTGGAGGTTATTTGGCACAAATTCTATCGTATGTAAAGCTCCCTCCTCTTCTGATATCAGCGTCTAGCTGACAGCAGAAGATCCCTGTGCTGGGAGGACCAGCCAGTGGCCCTGCAGCAGAGCCGAAATTGCGATATTTAAAAAGAATTACTTCACTGGAAAGGTCTACAAAGTGTGCCTGGTTTGCAAGCACAGTTTGTAGACCATTCCCATGAAGTAGTTCTTTTTAAATAACGTGATTTCGGCTTCTGCTGAAGAGCCTCCTCGAGTCGCACGACTCGAATCTCCCTGCTGTCAGCTGAGAGAGGGAACTTTACAAGCGAATATCTCTCAAACCATAGTGGTTTGAAAGACAGGATTTGTGCCAAATAACTTATTTTTTAAACCTCTCCAAAATGAGTATAATTTATTATGGGACATTGCTGTCCCTTTAAAAATCCCCCATTTAAAGTGGAACTTGCACTCAAAGTGGCCCTCAGATCATTATGCATATAGCGCTACACATATCAATACTACATATAGCCCTACAAATATCAATACTACTGCTATTATCCTGGATAAGTCCAGCTTTATTGAGAAATCCAACTCGTTTAGAGATGCACAGGCAGGCGTCAGTGCAGACATCTTGCTGTAGAGACATCTGTGAGTCTGCGCTGTACATCCCTGTCTCCTCCAGTATTGGTGAGGAGGAGGTGTTACACTGTACCTCAAGGTACAGGAAGGGACTGACGGTGCAGGAACACAGATGCCGCTACAGCAAGATGCCTGGCTATGCGTCTCGGATCAAGTTGACTTTCTCAGTAGTGTCGGACTTATTCAGGATAATACTCTTATTGATAAGTGTATCACTGTGTGCATAATGCTTTGGGGGGCACTTCAATTTAAAGGGATAGTAATAATTCAGTATTACAAATCTCTATATTAAAGCCCTTGTAAAAAGAAATATATTGCCCCCAAACCTTTATGGTTTGAGAGATGATCGCTTCTAAAGTTGCCCTCTCCCTCCCCCTTCCCCATAGTCCGCATTTTAGCTGACTGCAGGGAACAGAGTCGTACGACTTTCAGGCGGCTCTCCAGCATAGCCTGATCTCGTTAATTAAAAAAGAAAACTTTCACTGAAATGGTCTTCTACGTGTGCATGGTTTGTGATTGGCTTGCAAGCACACATAGAAGACCGTTTTAGTGAAAGTTTTTTTTTTAGTTAACGCGATCGCTGCTCTGCTGCAGAGCCGCCTGATGACCTCTGACCGGATTTCCCTGAGTCAGCTAAAATGCTGACTACGGGGAAGGGGGAGGGAGAGGGCAACTTTAGAAGCGATAATATCTCCCATAAAGGTTTGAGAGATGACACTGGGGGTAAAACGTTTCTTTTTACAAGGGCTTTAATATAGGGATTTAATACTGAAGTATTACTATCCATTTAAGTGATAGTTCCCTATGTTGAGGATGATTTATTAACCCTTTGAGCGCCTCACAATGCACTGCATACCCCTCTGGCACTCAAAGGGTTAAGCAACGTGAAGCAATTCTGATGCAAATGAACTATACTGCGAAAAACAGATACAAATTCCCACTGATGCAAATGCAACAAAGCAAATGTGTTAAAGACCTTTCTGGCAATCAAGAGGTGAAAAGCCCATTTAAATTAAAGAGGAACTTTCGTCAGTTCACAATAGCGACGCAAATGATAATTACATTAGCGATATGCACAGACCTAGTTTTATTTTTAAGAATAATTGCTGCATTAACCCTTTGAGTGCCAGAGGGGTACAGGGCTAAAGAGGAACTGTCAGATACCCACAACTCACCCAACAGATATGCACCACATGGTACTGAATAAACAATTAGCTCTGATGTCTATTTATGTCAGTCTTTGATAAATAGAGTGCGTCTGTAGTTGTGGGATGTAGGTAGGGAGGGTGCGGCCATGTTTGTGAAGCGTCCGGATGATTGGCATTGCTCTCCCGTTACGTGGACCTTGTAAGTACAGCCCTTTTTTTTTCCCTCTTTGTCCTGGACGTGTATAGTGCAGCGAGCTTCAGGTCAGAACCACACGTCAAGAGGAGGGAGGGTTGGATACTGATCATAGGGGAGGACCTAATAAGTCCTGCGGTACACTTTGTACCACATGGACCACCCGGCTGATGTCACATGGTACACATAAGAGACTAAATATCTCTTTAACACTTAAAATTTGAAAGAAAAAAAAAAAAAAAAAAAAAGATATTTGGTGTCACCTCCACAACTGTAACCTATTTAACTTAATTTTATTTTGGGTGAAAGTTCCCCTTTAAACAAAAATAGAACCTTCTATGCAGACAGGCAGCGGCTGGGTTCTTGCAGTAGGTGCTCTCCTGCGCAGGCAGTCCCTTCTGGAGCCTTTCGGCACAAAGGCTTCCAACTCACCAATTGGACGGACAGCGCAGACGCAGAGATGCCGGCTCTGCAAGATGTCTGAGCTGTTCCCAGCTGCACGTCTGCTGAAAAGGTTCTATTTCTGTTTAACCCCTTAATGACCACTGATGAGCCAGGCCCGTCACAGCGGTCCGGCACTTAAGGATCAGGGACGGTCCTGGCACGTCACGGAGTTCAGGGCTCCCGGCATGGCTGTACGCCGCGCCGGAAGCCCTGAACCAGAAATGACGAGGAAAAAAAAAAAAAGCCCCGTGGTCCTCAAGTGCCGGTCCTTAAGGGGTTAATGCAGCGAATATTCTTGAAAATAAAACTAGGTATGAGCATATCGCCAATATAATGCTTATTTGCAGCGCTATGATAATCTGATGAAAGTTCCGCTTTAATAGGAATTTTTGGATTATTATTTGTCCCCTATATTGAAGCTGGTCTACCCCAGAATCACAACACGTTTTGTTACACAACGCCAACTGTCATTATTACTTTGTATAGCTGCTACCAAAGCATTATAGCACGAGACTGTGAGAAGCGCATTAAAGCGGAACTTTCACCTAAACATGTTTGCTTTAATCCACGTACATTACCGATTCAAACCGTGCCGTGTTTTGGTTTATAAAAAAAAAAACAACAAAAAAAAAAACGCTATAGAAATGAAGATTAAGGGTTTACCTTTTCCCTTTTGATGTCTTCTCATTCTGATTGGCACAATTTGTGCCGATGAGAATACAGGAGTTCCTCCTTCACGCTGGTCAGTAAGCTGGAGAACTCTCATTGGCAGAGATCGATATCTAGCCAATGAGAGTGCTCCAGCTTACTGACAGACCAGCCGGGAGGAGGATCTCCTGTATTCTCAATGGCAAGATGGTGCCGATCAGAATGAGGAGAAGAGGGATAAAGTTAACCCTCAAACTTAATTTCTATTGCGTTTTTTTTTTTTTTTTTAAAAACCAAAATCCAGCACCGTTTGAATCGGTAATGTACATGGATTAAAGCAAACGTGTTTAGGTGAAAGTTCCGCTTTAAAGAAGCAAAAGCCCCGACCCCCATGCTGAAAGTCAAATTAATAACAGGATTACCTTAACTACCTCCTGGCCCAAGACGCCACCAACCACTGCACAGACGGGCGCCATCTCCGAGAAACAATAGCTGTAAACAGAGAAGGAGAGATCAGATGCACAGACATCTTTACTTTGGGTCACATCCACAATGCATTGGATACCTCTCTGGCAATCAAATTGTTAATTGTGCTCTGCTTGCCCCAGAATTGCTCCACAGGCAATTGTTGTCTTCATTTCTTTACCTTTTATTTGTAAAGCTCCAACATATTCCTTAGCACGGTACAAAAGGGAAACACAAAATAACATACATGTACCAACTTAAAGGGATAGTAATGTTTCACAATAAAAGCAGCTCCAATTAATCTTCATAGTATTTGTATCCTTAGAACAGAAGACATCCTGCACTGATTTATACATATTACTTAAAGGGATAGTAATGTTTCATAATAAAAGCAGCTCTGATTAATCATCATAGTATTTGGGCCATGGAGAGTGTTATTTCAATACTGTCAGAGTTGTAGTTCAGGAGTAACTGAATGATAAAGTAACCCCCTCCCATCCCTTTTACCTAATGTAAGCCGCCTCCCCTCAGATGTGGAATCCGGTTGATAGACCAGACAGGTCACAGCAAAGGACAATCTTCTTACTGTGATCATAAGGAAACCCCTGCCCCCACCCCCGACAAGTGTTTCAAGTTTTTCCTTATGATCACTGAAGATTGTCCCTCTCTGCGATCCATCCGGACAGTCTTGCTGCCGGGATCACGACTCTGCTGCAGAGCCGCATGATGAATGTCAGACCGGATATCCCTTCAGTCGGTTATCTCTCAAACCATAAAGGTTTGAGAGATGAACCTGGGGGCTATTACATTATTTTACAAATATGTACAATATGGTGGGTAGTAATAATAAAGTGGAGAGGGACCAGCTCTCGAAAGCCTACAATCTAGTATGTATGTTCAGCAACAAGAAGTAGCGCTGAAGGGGATTTCTCGATGTGGTTAGGTTTAAAGTAACCAAATTAAATCCAAGAAGAACTGCGTGTTACTTGGAATATCCCTGTATAACCTTACATAAGTCATCAATATTTTCTATTGGCATAAATGATGCCTACCTATCTTATATGGAGAATAAAAAGTAAACACTACTACACTAAACTACATAAAATGCTGGCTTTGTGCCACTGACCACCACTAACTTGTTCCGGTAGCTCAGCAATTATTACATACAAAATTGCACGACTGATCCCACAGTGTTTCCTTACACCTTTGAGCGCCAGAGAAGTATGCAACGCAATGTGCTGTGTTCCCCTTTGACAGTTAAAGGGTTAAGATTTGAGAAGAAGCCTTCTCTTACTGCCTCTAATCAGTGGCTGGCACTATGGGAGCTGGGACTGATGTCTCCTATCCCCACAGAACCAGTGTATGTGTGCAAAGCGGACATCTCACGGTATTTTGACTCTCTAAAAGAACACTGGTTCTGTGGAGGTTTGAGACGTCAGTCCCCGCTCCGCTAGCGCCAGGCCACAATCGTGAGCAGGGAAGTAGAGGCACCTTCACTCTAGTCTTGGGGAAAAGACACAGGATCTGTCATATGACTCAGTATGTATCAACTAATATTTACATATGCTACCTGGAAGTAAATTTAAAAATGTATAGCTAAATTTCATTTTTAGGCATCCGTGTCCCTTTAATTCATCCAGTGTATGGACAGAACTTGTCCAAAAGGTGACATAATGAAATTAAGTTCTAGGAGTGTAAACTTTGCCTAGCACACGCCGCTCGTTCATCTCTTTTTTTCTCTAGGAAGGACAGTAATTAGGTCACCTTCTAGGCTTGGGATGAAACAGAGCGGAGCTGCCTGACAACAGCTCCCACCGTGGACAGAGACAAATCAGCAGAATATTTCGCATGTGGAATAGTTAGGGTAGGGGAGGTGGGTGGTCTCCTGACTGATTTCCTGTAGTCATGCGGAATGAAGGTTGTGAATTAGAAGCACAGGACATATGCACAAAGAAAAGAAAGAAAATCAAGTCAGGACAACCCCCCCCAAAAAAAAACATTGATGTAACCATTTAAAGGGATAGTAATACTTTGTTTTATCTTTATTTTGTAGGCATTAAAAAAAAAACATGAAGAACGCTATAAGTCTTATCTCGCAAACCTTTATGGTTTGAGAGATATTCACAAGCAAAGTTTCCCCTCCCACCCCTTTTACCTAGTGTAAGCCATCTCTTCTCAGATGTGGAATCCAGTCCATAGACCAGACAGATAACAGCAGGGGACAATCCTCTTCCTATGAGAACAATGAAAGCCCTGCCCCCCTTGACAAGTTTTTCAGGTTTTTCCCTTATCTTAAATGAAGATTGTCCCTCTCTGCAGTCTACCTGGGCACCTCCCTTCTGATCTGGCGGAACAGTGTTACATCAGTAAAAGGGGCAGGAGGGGGATACTTTGTCATTGAATTACTCTTGAACTACAACTCTGACAGAACTGAAATAACACTCTCCAAAGTCCAAATGATTATTAATTGGAGCTGCTTTTATTATGAAACATTACTATCCCTTTAAGGACCAGAGCATTGCACTGCAATGTGTTGCACACTGGGTTCTTAAAGGGTTAAAGCTTTTTCTTTTTAAATATGGATATATACCCTGTATTTTTTTACTACAGTAAAATACCCCCCCCCCCCCCCCACACACACACACACACACACACACACACTGATGGGAGATTCTTCATTCAATAGTTATAACAGCTCAAAACAAAGCCCCTTTATTTTAATGTTTTTACAGTAGATGATTGAAATTCTCTCTCCTAGACATAGGAAACAGCACCACCTTGTGTTAATTTTTTAATGGATTTTTTTCATTACTGAAATAATAAAAAAAAAAAGACGAAATCAAACACGTTTAAGCTGTAATCATTTTTGAGTGGATTATCTCCCAGCTTTGGGAGTATATTTTACATGGGAAGGAAAAGCCTTAACCATCTTATTTTCCATTATGAAAATTAGGATACCTTTAAACTGGGTTTTTAATAGAGGGGTGAGAAATATGAAAAACCTTTCGAGACACAGAGTTTTTGGGAGCCTATCTGATAACTTTTGGAGTCAGTGAAGGTGTGAATGAACATAGAAGGTACATGTAATACCCTATAAGGTTTCAGAACCAGAAGTAGAATTTCAGGAGTCTGGAAACAAAAGTTTTAAAGCATTGAGGGGTCTCTGTAATTCCTTTACAAGATGCTGGAGAGCGTTTGAGCATTCAAGGGGTTAAAGCTTGATTTTACACAATGGGAGTTAATATTTGCTTCTTATGGACGTACCTGGGAACTTCCTCCCCTTCAACCCCAGGAGATGGTTCATGTCCTGCCCACCAGGGGGATGTAAATTACGCAATTCACTTAAATCAGAAGGGCAGGGCTTATCATCCTTGTGCCATAAAGTGGGAGGAACAGGGTTGGGAGGAGGTGAAGTTGGAGGAACGGGAATGAAGAAGTGGGAGGAACAGGGTGGGAAGGAGGAGAAGTGGGAGGAACAGGGTGGGAAGGAGGAGAAGTGGGAGGAACAGGATGGGAAGGAGGAGAATTCAACAGGAAGTGGGAGGATCGGGGTGGGAAGAAGGAGAAGTGGGCAGAACAGGGTGGGAAGGAGGAGAATTGGACAGGAAGGGGGAGGAACAGGGTGGGAAGGAGAAGTGGGCAGGAAGTGGGAGGAACAGGCTTGGGAGGAGGCGAAGTGGGAGGAACGGGAGGGGCGGGAATGAAGAAGAGGGAGGAACGGGGGGATGAAAAGAAGTGGGCAGGAAGTGGGAGGAACAGGGTGGGAAGGAGGAGAATTCGACAGGAAGTGGGAGAAACAGGATGGAAAGGAGGAGAAGTGGGCAGAACGAGGGTGGGATGGAGGAGAATTGGACACGAAGTAGGGGGATCAGGGTGGGAAGAAGGAGAAGTGGGAGGAACAGGGTGGGAAGGAGGAGAATTGGACAGGAAGTGGGAGGAACAGGGTGGGAAGGAGGAGAAGTGGGCGGAACAGGGTGGGAAGGAGAGCTGGACAGGAAGTGGGAGGAACAGGGTGGGAAGGAGGAGAACTGGACAGGAAGTGGGAGGAACAGGGTAGGAAGGAGGAGAACTGGACAGGAAGTGGGAGGAACAGGATGGGAAGGAGGAGAAGTGGGCAGAACAGGGTGGGAAGGAGGAGAAACAGGGTGGGTAGGAGAAGAATTGGACAGGAAGTGGGAGGAACAGGGTGGGAAGGAGGAGAAGTGGGAGGAACAGGGTGGGAAGGAGGAGAAGTGGGCGGAACAGGGTGGGAAGGAGGAGAATTGGGCAGAACAGGGTGGGAAGGAGGAGAAACAGGGTGGGAAGGAGGAGAACTGGACAGGAAGTGGGAGGAACAGGGTGGGAAGGAGGAGAACTGGACAGGAAGTGGGAGGAACAGGGTGGGAAGGAGGAGAAGTGGGCAGAACGGGGTGGAAAGGAGGAGAATTGGACAGGAAGTGGGAGGAACAGGGTGGGAAGGAGGAGAACTGGACAGGAAGTGGGAGGAACAGGGTGAGAAGGAGAGCTGGACAGGAAGTGGGAGGAACAGGGTGGGAAGGAGGAGAACTGGACAGGAAGGAGGAGAACTTGACAGGGAGTGGGAGGAACAGGGTGGGAAGGAGGAGAAGTGGGCAGAATGGGGTGGGAAGAAGGAGAATTTGGTAGGAAGTGGGAGGAACAGGGTGGTAAAGAGGTAGAGTTTCAGAAAAAAAAACAAACAAACCTCACCACTGCCGGAGAATCAGTCTCTGTTCCCGGAGACCCAGTGTCTAAAAACTGGGATCTCCAGGGAAGATCCAGGGAGTTCCCAGGTATGCTTGTGGATTAGTTTGATTATGCCAGAATAGCTCCCCTTTTTAATTTGGGCTTATTGTCCTCAGTCTTCCAGCAGATGTGTTAGAGACTAACATAAAAAAGGATTTCAGTTACTTTTCCTGGAAAACCAACCTCGAAAGAGAGCGGAGGGACGATTTATTGTGTGTGATGTCTGTAGTGTTTGTATAGCTCTCTGCCGCCATCTTCAGGTTTGTCACTGGAATTCTAAGTGCAGCACACACATTACCAGGGCCGTAAACAGAAAAAAGGGACAGTTCCACCTACTGACTTCATATACTCGGCAAATGCAGCAAGATCCCTCAAATCAAACTGCCTATACCTTTTACTTTGTAGAGAAGGAGGAAGCTGAATTTCAATTTCCAGACAGCTTGCCTGCTGGGTACTGTGAAAGCAGAGCCATGTATACAATGTTGTAGTCTTCTGTAGCTCTGGGTGCTCTGTATCCTGCAGAAGTAACTTTTCTACATTGTTTCACAGTCTTTATAGTGTATGTTTTACATTGTGACACTCGCTCTGCTTTCATAGACTTGCACAAAGGTCTGGAAACAGACCTCCCTCCCCCTGTCAGGAATATGTGTAAAATAAAACACAAAACCAAAAGAAAAACATGTGAAAATAAAAAGTATAAGGTAGTCTGACAGTATGCAGTTGCAGTGAATTTTGTGTGACTTTTACGGATTTTTTTGTGTGTGAATTTTAAGGATTTTTTTTTTTTTGCCATGCAAACCAGAGGTACGCCCCCGCTGCTGGATAATGCTCAGTTCAAATGGATATTACAGTTCAAGCCCGTCCTTTAACCCCTTAACGACTGTAGACAGTCCTGGCACGTCATGGGTAGATTTACATTAAGGACCCATGACGTGCCAGGACCTCCATGGAATTCAGGAGCCCTGAACCGGAAGCTACAAAACAAAAATGGTCCTTGGTCCTTAAGTGATAGCTGTATGAGCGATCAGCCATCCTTAAAGGGATAGTAATACTTCGTTTTAACTTTATTTTATTTTGTAGGCATTAAAAAAACATGAAGAACGATATAAGTCTTATCTCTCAAGCCTTTATGGTTTAAGAGATATTCACAAGCAAAGTTTCCCCTCCCGCCCCTTTTACCTAGTGTAAGCCATCTCTTCTCAGATGTGGAATCCAGTCCATAGACCAGACAGATAACAGAAGGGGAAATCTTCTTCCTATGAGAACAATGAAAGCCCTGCCCCCCCTTGACAAGTTTTTCAGGTTTTTCCCTTATCTTAATTGAAGATTGTCCCTCTCTGCAGTCTACCTGGGCACCTCCCTTCTGATCTGGCTGAACGGGGGGGGGGATACTTTGCTTGTGAATATCTCTTAAACCATAAAGGTTTGAGACATAAGACTTGTATAATTCTTCGTGTTTTTTTAATGCCTACAAAATAAAATAAAGTTAAAACGAAGTATTACTATCCCTTTAAGGGGTTAAAGTGTTAGTAATGTCTGCAAAAAACTTTTTTGCATTTAGAAGAGCTTGAAAAGCTGATCTAAATGCAAAAAAAGGTATCTCTCAAACCGCTATGGTTTAAGAGATACGGGCGTTTAAAGTTTGATTTCTCCTATGGACATCTGTAAAGCTGTCAGCAGGAGATCCGTGTCGGTCGACACGCTGGTGCTTGAGAAGTGCCGGGATCTCGTTACTTACACGGAATCCCTTCATTGGAATGGTCTAAAACGCACACATTTTAGACCATTCCAATGAAGGGATTCCATGTAAGTAACGAGATCCTGGCACTTCAAGCGCCAGCGTGTCGTCCGACACGGATCTCCTGCTGACAGCTTTACAGATGTCCATAGGAGAAATCAAACTTTAAACGCCCGTATCTCTTAAACCATAGCGGTTTGAGAGATACTTTTTTTGCATTTAGATCAGCTTTTTAAGCTCTTCTAAATGCAAAAAAGTTTTTTTTAGACATTACTAACACTTTAAGTGGTAGAGCTTTGCTGGTCACATTCTATGGAAAATTGTAGCCAGCGGCTCACCTCTCCCATGGAATGCAATAAAATAACTCTTTGGATACCACATGGCAGTGTCGCTAACAGTTTAATCCCTTTGCAAAGCAATCCCTCTATTCCTTAAGTGATTAATTAATAACGATTGAAGAAAAGTATTTGAATGACAAGAACTTGTTTTAGTCAACATAAAAAGCAATGCCATAACAAACGTTTTCTACTACTTTAACCGCCTGAGTGCCGGAGGCGTACGCAATGCATTGCGTACCCCTCGGGCACTCAAGGGGATTTATAGGAAATTTCTATGTGTAAACAAAGGTTTTATCAATATACAGGTCTTGAGATACCGTGAGACAACAGTCAAGGGTTCCCAAACTGGGAAAACTGCTCTAGTTATTGTTGTCTATGTTGCTCCATCCCTTTACATCACTGAGGCATTTCCACGGATCAGCCTACTCACTTCCGATCAGGTGAGCGAACACAGAAATCTTGCATTATTGGGGGCTCGAGAACAGACGCAACAACCTATTCCAGGGGTAGTCAGGCTTCAGCTCAACAGCAGTTGCTCAACTACAACTCTTATCCAACTGATGGCCGAGGATAAGTGCCTTTAGTCCAACAGCAGCTGGCGGTGTGCTCACCCATATCCTATGCCCAGGGACAGGCACCCTTTGACACACCAGCTGCTGGTGAAAAACTCCTATCATCCCCAATCAATCAATAACAGTTGTAGTCCAACTGCTGGCATGCCAAAGCTTGCCTACCAGTGTCCTAATCTATAAAAGGGATTTAAATTGGCAAGAGCAGCCATAAAATTACCCTGAATATACAAGAAGGCTTTATCTGACCCAGATCTGAGTCCATCTGGACACTTACCTAGCGAAGTCCTCAGGTAGTAGGTCAGGACTGACCCCAAGAGAGTCCAGCACGTCATTGCGGATCTGCAGCAGTAGCTCTGAATCCTCCTGGAAGCTGCTGGGCTGCGGGTCCCGCCCCTTGTCTGTGCGGAACTTCATTATAACTGGGGACACAAAAGAAGAAAAAAAACAAAACACATTAAAGGGATAGTAACACTTCGTTTTATCTTTATTTTATTTTGTAGGCATTAAAAAAACATGAAGAACGATATAAGTCTTATCTCTCATACCTTTATGGTTTGAGAGATATTCACAAGCAAAGTTTCCCCTCCCGCCCCTTTTACCTAGTGTAAGCCATCTCTTCTCAGATGTGGAATGCAGTCCATAGACCAGACAGATAACAGCAGGGGACAATCTTCTTCCTATGAGAACAATGAAATCCCTGCCCCCCTTGACAAGTTTTTCAGCTTTTTCCCTTATCTTAATTGAAGATTGTCCCTCTCTGCAGTCTACCTGGGCACCTCCCTTCTGATCTGGCTGAACAGTGTTACATCAGTAAAAGGGGCGGGAGGGGGACACTGTCATTGAATTTCTCTTGAACTACAACTACAATAAATTGAATACCTTCTGTTGGCAACTGGTTCAAAGGGTTAAAGTCACCTTTTTTTTTCGCTTTACATATTAATCACTTACAGAATATATAAAGTCAAATTTCATATACTTTTTTCCCTCTTCAAAAGACACTTAAACAACGTAGAAAAGCTTGCCACTACAGCATACAAAGCACTTACAGCCGCAAAGATAGATTTTGTCAGGAAGCTGTCTAAAAACAGGGCGCTCAATATCAGGGGCTTGAAGGTGTTTTCAGTCTCCCAGTATGCGCAGTGCTATGATTGGAGGGAAAGGCGACAGACTGACTACAAACCGGACAATACTGTAGGAACAAGATTTATTTTACTTTTTATTTTAAAGTCCTGGATTTCCCTATACCTTCTGAGTGTCAGGGGGGATTGCAAAGCATACTCCTTTGGCACTTCAAGGTACAAATCTTAACCCATTAACGACAGATGACATGCCAGGATCGTCACAGGAATCCGTCCTTTAAGGACCAAGGACATCCTGGAACTTCAAGGCTTAATTTTCGCAGTGCTCCTCACTGCATAGAGGCTGTAACGGACTAATCGAAGAACAGAGCAGTCAGTTCCAGATTTTGCCCGGCGGCTCCACACATGTGATCCCTGTTACATTGATCACACGTGCTAGTAAAGCCACATGACAAATGCAATGTAACTATACAATGCCTTTGTCACTGTTCTCTGCCTCTGTATTCCGCACTGCGATCATGAGGAAGAGAGATACAGAGCTCTCAACAGGGAAAAATGGTCAAATAGGGGGTATTTTTATTTAAATGGTGGTGCTGGGGCAGGACTAGGGGTCACTTAATGACCTATTGGCACCTCTTTGTTGTACTGAGTAAATATTAGAGCTAAAGTATTTTATTTACAAAGTATGATTAATAAACACATATACAAACATTACAATACAATGTGAGTTTTATTGCTGTGGAGCAATGTGATACATATACAGTGGGGCAAAAAAGTATTTAGTCAGCCACCAATCGTGCAAGTTCTCCCACGTAATTTTCATCATAGGTACACTTCAACTATGAGAGACAGAATGAGACAAAAAAATCCATAAAATCACATTGTCTGATTTTTAAAGAATTTATTTGCAAATTATGGTGGAAAATAAGTATTTGGTCAATAACAAAAGTTCATATCAATACTTTGTTATATACCCTTTGTTGGCAATGACAGAGGTCAAACGTTTTCTGTAAGTCTTCACAAGGTTTTCACACACGGTTGTTGGTATTTTGGACCATTCCTCCATGCAGATCTCTTCTAGAGCAGTGATGTTTTGGGGCTGTCGCTGGGCAACACAGACTTTCAACTCCCTCCAAAGGTTTTCTATGGGGTTGAGATCTGGAGACTGGCTAGGCCACTCCAGGACCTTGAAATGCTTCTTACGAAGCCACTCCTTCGTTGCCCAGGCGGTGTGTTTGGGATCATTGTCATGCTGAAAGACCCAGCCACGTTTCAGCTTCAATGCCCTTGCTGATGGAAGGAGGTTTTCACTCAAAATCTCACGATACATGGCCCCATTCATTCTTTCCTTTACACGGATCAGTCGTCCTGGTCCCTTTGCAGAAAAACAGCCCCAAAGCATGATGTTTCTACCCCCATGCTTCACCGTAGGTATGGTGTTCTTTGGATGCAACTCAGCATTCTTTCTCCTCCAAACACTATGAGTTGAGTTTTTACCAAAAAGTTCTACTTTGGTTTCATCTGACCATATGACATTCGCCCAATCCTCTTCTGGATCATCCAAATGCTCTCTAGCAAACTTCAGACGGGCCCGGACATATACTGGCTTAAGCAGGGTGACACGTCTGGCACTGCATGATTTGAGTCCCTGGCGGCGTAGTGTGTTACCGATGGTAGCCTTTGTTACTTTGGTCCCAGCTCTCTGCAGGTCATTCACTAGGTCCCCCCCGTGTGGTTCTGGGATTTTTGCTCACCGTTCTTGTGATCATTTTGACACCACGGGGTGAGATCTTGCGTGGAGCCCCAGATCGAGGGATATTATCAGTGGTCTTGTATGTCTTCCATTTAAGAATAATTGCTCCCACAGTTGATTTCTTCACACCAAGCTGCTTGCCTATTGCAGATTCAGTCTTCCCAGCCTGGTGCAGGTCTACAATTTTGTTTCTGGTGTCCTTCGACAGCTCTTTGGTCTTGGCCATAGTGGAGTTTGGAGTGTGACTGTTTGAGGTTGTGGACAGGTGTCTTTTATACTGATAACAAGATCAAACAGGTTCCATTAATACAGGTAATGAGTGGAGGACAGAGGAGACTCTTAAAGAAGAAGTTACAGGTCTGTGAGAGCCAGAAATCTTGCATGTTTGTAGGTGACCAAATACTTATTTTACCGAGGAATTTACCAATGAATTCATTAGAAATCCTACAATGTGATTTCCTGTATTCTTTCCCCCCATTCTGTCTCTCATAGTTGAAGTGTACCTATGATGAAAATTACAGGCCACTCTCATCTTTTTAAGTGGGAGAACTTGCACAATTGGTGGCTGACTAAATACTTTTTTGCCCCACTGTATATACACCACACAGTCTGATTTCCTAAACACAGGGACACTAGGGTGATACACTTATATACACACCACACAGTCTGATCTCCTAAACACAGGGACACCAGGGTGTTACATTTATATACACAACACAGTCTGATCTCCTACACACAGGGACACCAGGGTGATACACATATATACACACCACACAGTCTGATCTCCTAAACACAGGGACACCAGGGTGTTACATTTATATACACAACACAGTCTGATCTCCTACACACAGGGAGACCAGGGTGATACACATATATACACACCACACAGTCTGATCTCCTACACACAGGGACACCAGGGTGATACACATATATACACACCACACAGTCTGATCTCCTAAACACAGGGACACCGGGGTGATACACTTCTATACACATCACACAGTCTGATATCCTACACACAGGGAGACCAGGGTGATACACATATATACACACCACACAGTCTGATCTCCTACACACAGGGACACCAGGGTGATACACATATATACACACCACACAGTCTGATCTCCTAAACACAGGGACACCAGGATGATACACCTATATACACACACCACACAGTCTGATCTCCTAAACACAGGGACACTGGGGTGGGAAAGAGGGATTTATCATAGAAGACCAGTAACGCCATAAAAAAGGGCACTTGGGTGTTATGGACAAACGTTCATACCTTTTATCCAGTACCTATTAAAAATAAATCAACTGAGCACAAATTATCACAGAAAAATCTATAAAAAGTTTTTTTTTTCATTAAGAAATGGTGGGTTTCCTAGGTCAACGAAGTATCAAAAGAATGCCCTATTTATGCTTAACGAAAGGTATAAAAATTGTGCGGGTATAGTAAATGAATTAGAGGAAAAATATGGTTGAACAAAGGCATACTAAAAAGGCTAAAATTGTTCTCTAGTGTAAAAAACCCATCCTCATCACAGATAAAATAAAAGATTAAGAGTCACATTGTTTATCAAAGAGCGAAGACGTCCCATCAAAGCGGCCATTGTTTCCACAGACCAGAAGATGCATTTGGCTTCAGGACTTTGGATGAGTTTGAGGAACTGTTCTCTCCCTCTCTCTAACACAAGTAACCAGCAAAGCACTTTACATTCAGCCTTGCCTAACCACAGTGAACGCGTGGAACGGGTTCCTGTTGTTTCTATGGAAATTGGGTATGTTAGGAAGCATCTATATCGAGTGATGATTTTGTTACATCCAATAAACAAAGGACGGAGGCAGTACGGTTACACAAACTCTTACTGAGCACATTAATCACATACGGGGACAGTCTGAAGGGAATCAAGCCTTGCCCAGTTCTCCGCTACAGGAGTGTTGCCAAGTCACTTAACCCCTTGAGTGCCAGAGGGGTACGTAATGTATTGCTTTGCAATGCATTTCGCACCCCTCTGGCACTCAAAGGGTTAAAAACAATGGAAGGTGTCAAAATCCTGATAGGTAAAACAGCTCAAACTTGCAATTTTCGGGGGGCAGTACATGTATGTCCTGAAAGTATGGACAGCTCTGGTCAGCAGACCATAAATCTCCATAGGATGCTGTAGCAACAGCACCACCATAACATTCCAAGGTGTTATGACACCCTCAAATAAATAAACGTAAAAAATAAATAAATAAATTTTAAAAAAATGCAAGTTTCAGCTGCAATAACTTTTGAATAAAACACCTCTCAGCAGTGGGAGTATTCTTGCTTTTACTCAGAAGTACAAATAGTACAATACATATTTTTCAGTATTAAAGGGTTAGCAAGGTGTCATGATAAATTATGGTTCGTTCATTCATAATATTTATACTTAAATTTATAACGTGGCAGCGGTGCCGAGCATTATTACATGGTTGTAATCTGTGTAGTTTATATAGCAACTAGCTGATCTACTATAGTCATTTTTTGTTTAATTCTTTGGCCGAAATTAAACTTGTAAATATTACCCTGCGGATTCCTTCCGGACAGACCGCGGTTACCAGCTCTGTACTGCAGTCCGTCACTCTTCCTCTTCTCTCCTCCCTCGATCCAGCCTCCTCCAATGACGGAGGATTTCTGCCTGTAAGCTGGAGTGGTCTCTGACCAATGAGAGTGCTCCAGTTTACATGCAGAAAGCCTCTGTCATTGGAGGAGGCTGGATCGAGGGAGGAGAGAAGAGGAAGAGAGACAGGCGGCAGTACAGAGCTGGTAACCGTGGTCTGTCCGGAAGGAATCCGCAGGGAAATATTTACAAGTTTAATTTTTGCCAAAGAATAATTTAAAAACACACTATAGTATACCAGCAAGTTGCTATATAAACTTACTTTTTAGACAAACTTGTATAGGGGTGATATATCCCCTTTAACAAATGTAAAATGGGCAGGAGGGGTAAACTTTATAATACTACAAATAAACTAGACAGTTTACAGCATTGTAATAACCCTCTGCATCGTTGCCACATTATAACGAATGAACAAATTTTAATTAATCCTGATACATTACTATCATTTTAAGAATTAAAGCCATTTGAGGTCTGGATTCCATTGCAGTTGGTAAGTTTACCGACACAAGGAGGCTCTTCAGCAGAGACAAGATCGCGACATTGGAAAAGAATTACTTCATTGGAACAGTCCACAAAGTGTGCCTCATTTGAAAGCACACTTTGTAGACCTTTCCAATTAAGTAATTATTTTCCAGTATCGCTATTGCGGCTCTGCTGAAGAGCTTCCTTGTGTCGGCCAACACAGATCTCCTGCTGTCAGCTTTACAGCTGACATCAGGAGAAGAGGAACTTTAGATGTGAATTTCTCTCAAACCATAAAGGTTTGAGAGACAGGATTTGTACCATATACTTTATTTTTTGAAACATTACAAAAACACAATTTATTTATTTTTAATGGAACATTACTGTCCCTTGAAGTTTTCAAATACGCGCACAAAATCAAATTGACAGGTTCACTTTAAAATCAACAGAACCCATGGACATGTCACACCCATTCATACACACGGTAGCAGAGCTGACCCTCTGACACAAGAGTAACCAATTGTTAGACCTCTAGCTGTGGAAGGGTACAACTCCCATCATCCACAACCAGTCCCACAACAGTGTTAAAGGGATTAGGGAAGTAACACCTTATCAAAACTGGACCAGACAGTGGGCCAATACAATGGGAGACCATAATGTTATAACGCACAAAATTAGAACAATTTAACCCCTTCAGGCCCATGTATGATTGTAGTCCACACAATTTCTTAAAACAGGGGTCCAGCACCTGTCACATGTATTACAGATGCATTAGCAACGGTCCACAGGTCAGTAACATGGGTCAGTCCTTCAGAAGACCAAACTGTACTAATTGCAGTGACATGTTTATGGGTTGTCCCTCCCTAGTCCCAAATTATATTGATGGCAGTGACAGGTATATGGGTCAGTCCTTCCCTGGACCAAAGTGCACTATTGATACCGACATGGTTATCGGTTAGTGTCCCCTAGGACTAAAGTGGATGACAGTGAACTGTTTTTGGGCTGGCCCATCTTAGAACCAAAGAGCATTAATCGCAGCGACATGTTTATAGGTTATGCATTACTATAATGACTGTGTTCTAATGTCAGTGATATTTGTTGGATCAGTGCTTCCTTGGACAAGACTAAACTCATAGCAGTGACAGGTTTATGGGTCAGTCCCTCTAGGATAAAAACGTGCTAATGACAGTAACATTGGTCAGTCCTTCCTAGGATCAGAGTGTACTATTGAAAGGGACATGTTTACAAACCTTTGTATCTGAAGAGATAGGTGAAGAGGTCAGACAGTCTGCTTTTCTCAAACCTGGTTCCCATGCTGCCCACAGCTTTTTCCACAACAGCCAGCTATAGTTCATAACCAAATCAGCAGGTGTTCTAATCTGAATTCGACTGTCATGTGGTTAAATAGGAAGGTGGGAGGAAAAGATTATCTGTTATCATTCTGCGACTTCCTATTTGTGGTTGCAATGAAAGTATATTTATGTATCTTAATGGATTGAAGTTCACAGACACCAGTGTAATAGTCTCTATTACCATTGTATTTTGGGCAGGTGTGAAAATATGCATTAGTGAACTTTATATTGCGTAGGTGAAGTTTGGCTTTACAGATCTGATCAACCATAAATCTCCCCTTGCCTTCCATGGGCTGGCTATGCTGTAGATCAGGGGTGGATGAACACAGAGCCATCATCTGTTAGCTGACTAGCCACAATGGGAATGTTCGTACTCTTCAAGTGGAAGACTACAGCCTCAAGTTTCAGACTTTCGATATATAGATTAAAGGGCTAGTAATGTTTCACAAAAACAGCAGCTCCAATTAATCTTCATGGTATTTGGATCATGGAGAGTGTTATTTCAATACGGTCAGAGTTGCAGTTCAGGAATAATTGAATGATAAAGTATCCCCCTCCTGCCCCTTTTACCTAGTGTAAGCCACCTCCCTCAGTTGTGGAATCTGGTCACTTGACCGGACAGATCACAGCAAGGGACAATCTTCTTACTGTGATCATAAGGAAAACCCTGCCCCCCCCCCCCCTTGACAGTTTTTTTCCTTATGATCACTGAAGATTGTGCCTCTCTGTGATCCATCCGGACAGTCTTGCTGCTCTGAGGTGAGCAGTGTTACATCAGTAAAAAGGGCGGGAGGGGGATACTTTATTGTTCAATTACTCTTGAACTACAACTCTGACACAATTGAAAGAACACTCTCCATGGCCCAAATACTATGACAATTAATTGGAGCTGTTTTTATTGGGAAGCAATAATTATTTTTTGTATAATATTGAATCATGATAATGTAGAACTGCAATACGACTAATACAAATATATTTCTCTGATAATCTTGATTGCCAATACCATAGATCCAATGCGCGTAGGTATGGAGGTAGGGAGGGGAGAAGGGAAACTTGGCATTTTTTTTTTAATGTATGTGACAGCAGAAAACAAGGGTGTTTATTATATACAGGCACTCTTGTTTTCCCCTAAGATCTTGGGTATAACATACACCTGCGTATTATACCTGATTTTTTATGGTACTCATTGCTAGGATAATATATGTATAGTTTTGTGACATCTCTCCTCCGATGAAGACGAGAATGCCGCATTTTTTTTCTCACTTTTTTTTTGTTTGTTTTTGAGAGGAACGTGTGGAGATCTGGTAAGTCCATTACCTTTTGCCCTGAGGAACGTCTGGTTGTGGACCAAAAATATTTGACTTAAAGATGCAATAGATCGTTATCACTTTCTTCACTAAGACTGTGTGCTGTCACCCTTGAACTTTTGATCCCCCACGCAGAGTACATTTGTGTATGTACGCTACCGTTCAAAAGTTTGGGGTCACCTCAGAAATTCCACTGTTTTCCATGAATACACACATCAAATAAGTTGCAAAATGAATAGGGAATACAGTCAAGACGTTGAGAAGGTTATAAATAATGATTTTTAATTTAAATAATAATTGTGCCCTTCATACTTTGCTTTCACTTGCAGCAAATGTAGATATTCCATTAAAAATCAGCTGTTTTCCAGCTACAATAGTCATCTGAGACATTAACAACGTCTACACTGTATTTCTGATCCATTTGACGTTATTGTAATGGACAAGGTTTGCTTTTCTTTCAAAAATAAGGACATTTCTAAGTGGCCCCGAACTTTTGAACAGTAGTGTACACCTTAAAGCAGAACTACCACCCGACACAATCTTTAGCTTCACTAAGTCCCCGTCTGGCGACTAGCTGCTTAGTAGTGCTAGTCACCAGAATAATTACCTTATTTAATAGATTTCAGCTCTCTTACCCGGCTGACAGGCAGGACGGAGCGCGGACATCTTGCCATTGTGACGTCCACGCGCCTGCGCTGTCAGTCCCAGCAGGAGCCAAATGGCTCCTAGCAACGCCTCCTAGACCCGGCTGGGACTGACAGCGCAGGCACACGGACGTCACAATGGCAAGATGTTCGCGCTCCGTCCTGCCTGTCAGTCGGGGAAGAGAGCAGAAATCTATTATATAAGGTAATCATTCTGGCGACTAGCGCTACTAAGCAGCTAGTCCCCAGATGGGGACTTAGTGAAGCTAAAGATTGTGTCGGGTGGTAGTTCCGCTTTGATATATGTAGGTGTATGTGTATGTTTTCTTATATATTTATTACACACACACATTTTATATTATATACATACACACACATATACAAACACATGTGCGCGCACAGTTTTAACAGTAATTTTGAACAAAAGAATTTTCTAGCAGAGCGAGAACCCTTCTTTACTCGACAGGAAGTCCTGATGCATTGTCATGTCTAATCTGTATAAATGAGCTGACGGAGCTCCAGTCAGACGTGATGCCAACTGCCTATTCTCAGAGGAAAGTGCACCCCGTAATCAGCACCTCTAGGAACTATTTTAAAAATGTATTTGTTTCAGTATTTGGCCGAGGGCAGTAAACATGGACTGGATTCGGTACTCTCTGAATTTTAATTAGCCTACTCTGCCAAGTGAGGTCCTGGGAAAGTGGCTTAAATCTGACTTGGCACATCTGGCATGGCCAAAGCTAGAAAAGAAGCCAATGCAGATGCCAGCCAGGCAGCATAAGAGTTGGGCTCGTACCCCTGGGCAGAGAAACAGACGAGCGAGCGCAATCAATAGTTCTATTCTTGGGTTTATGGAAGAACCATTAGCACGGAACATTCCTGGTCGTTATCAAACGTTTCCAATATCTGTCTTTGGACGCAGCCTATAACCATTTTTTTTTTATTTTATTTCATTTTTAATTATTGATATACATTAACCCTTTGAGTGCCAGAGAGGTATCCAACACATTGCGCTGCAATGCGTTGGATACCTCTCTGGCACTCAAAGGGTTAGGCCAACAGAACTTAGTGGTTACATTATCTAAAGGAGGCAGGCCGGAGAGCAGAGCTGTCCGCTCTGTGATATATCCACAGACAAGCGGTGGTTGTTTTGGTTTGTGAAGCGTGTGACAGCTGTTCTCAGTTCATCGTGACCTCCAAGTGAACAGACTTGGCTGGCACAAGAAAAGCTGGCACCATCAGCTGTTGGAAGCTCCTGGATAAGTCACAGGGATGAGGCTGATGTGCAGACAGTTAAGAGTAGAGGAGGGATGTAAAAAAAAAGTAGAGGAACGTGGGGATCTGTGACTATTTTTACCTGGTGAGAGTCACAGCCTTGAGTGAACCACTACTCCTGCAGCCATTTTGCTATTATACTGAACACTTTACGTAATCACGATGGGCAACCTGTGATCCATAAGCTGTTGTTGGTATCGGACTCCCCTCATCCTTAGCTTGCAGTTGAGGGCTTACTGACCTGTATTTTACATTTAACCCCTTAACTACAAGCCATAAACCGGCAGTTAAGGACCACAGACCTTTTTTTTTTAATCACAGAATGAATTCTGGGATCCTCAAGCGGCGTGCAGCTACGCGGGGGCCCCTGAATTCCGTGACATGCCAGGGCCATCATGAGTCCTTAAAGGGATAGTAATACCTGAAAATAAGTTTATTTTATATTGTAGCCCTTAAAAAACCATGAAAGATGATATAAGTCTTATCTCCCAAACCTTTATGGTTTGGGAGATATTCATATGTAAAATATAGTATAGTTCACTTTTCCTTGCTGTTTCAGCCAAGTCTGCCATCTAGTGGACAGTTTTGGAATTCGGTCCACAGAGCAACCGGCAGCTCTTTAGCAGTGCCGAGATCACGATCTTTGAAAATAACTACTTCATTGGAACAGTGTACAAAGTGTGCCTGGCTTGAAAGCACACTTTGTAGACCATTCCAATTAAGAAATTATTTTTAAAGATCATGATCTCAGCACTTCTGGAGAGGCACTTCTGGTCAAGCGACCGGATTCCAAATCTGAAGGGTGGAGCAATGACATCACTCCAGGGGAAACTTTACTTCTGAATATCTCCCAAACCATAAAGGTTTGAGAGATAATACTTATATCGTTCTTCATGTTTTTTTAAGGGCTACAATATAAAAACCTTATTTTCAGGTATTACTATCCCTTTAACACAAGTTTACCCATGGTGGAGCTGGCACATCATGGGTTCTTAAGGGGTTAATGCTAGGGACATCTTGAAGATGCTGCAAAAGCAATTGAAGGGGTTAAAAAGATGAGTGGTACCAGTTTCTCCCTCTCTTCCTTGATGCAACAGAAGTAAGCAGATAAGAAAAAGAAGGGGTGGAGGGGCTGACGAGCCTGCACTGTATTCGGAAGGGAAAACGATCAGACTCCTGACTAAGACAAATGTTAGTTGACAGCAAGGTCACCCTGACTGAATCAAAGCCCCAGTTAACCCTTTCAACACCAGAGGAGGCATGCAAGACATTGTGGAGCACTTGCGGTACTCAAAGGGTCATACGCAAAAAAGAAAATTGGAGCCCTTTTTTGGGTAATTCAATTTCTGTGGATATAAACAAGGTTTTCAACTACTTCATTAAAGGGAAAGTAATGTTTCATAATAAAAGCAGCTCTAATTAATCTTCATAGTATTTGGACCGTGGAGAGTGTTATTTCAATACTGTCAGAGTTGTAGTACAAGAGTAATTGAGTGATAAAGTATCCCCCTCCCGCCCCTTTTACTGATGTAACACTGCTCACCTCAGAGCAGCAAGACTGTCCGGATGGATCACAGAGAGGGACAATCTTCAGTGATCATAAGGAAAAACCTGAAAAACCTGTCAAGGGGGGCAGGGATTTCTTTATGATAATAGTAAGAAGATTGTCCCTTGCTGTGATCTGTCCGGTCCCAGGACCAGATTCCACATCTGAGGGGAGGTGGCTTACACTAGGTAAAAGGGGCGGGAGGGGAAAACTTTATAATTCAATTACTCTTGAACTACAACGCTCACAGTAATGAAATAACACTCTCTATGGCTCAAATACTATAAAGATTAATTGGAGCTGCTGTTTTTGTGAAACATTACCATCACTTTAAGGGCTGCAACAATGAACAGATTGATATGAATAATCGACTAAGTATTAGGTTGATGAATATTTTATTGTATTGAAAAATTGTCACCTTCAACACACTGCAGTTATGCGCACGTGTGCGATGTATAACTGTCGTGAGGCGATCTTGGGGGGCTTTCGGCCTCCTCCTGACAAGCGTGTGAAGGAGCAATAGCGGGGAGGAGATTCACCGAGTCGCAGATTGGTGAACATAATAAATACTGATGGAGCGTACCCACCTTATTTTTCCTCATTTTTTGGAAAATTTCAGCCACTTCTGTGTAATACCAAAGTATATGGTATTAATGGAATTTTCAAATGTTGTTACCTCTAAGGTCAATGCTGGAGAAAAGACAGA